>CM057456.1:926680000-927321250 GCA_016271365.2 Neoceratodus forsteri | reverse complement strand
ATCTGGTGTATACAACCTTTCTTATAGGCCTGGGCATCTCTCTCTCTCTCTCTCTCTGGTCCCCCATGGCTCGAGCTATGCTCCCTTTATCTCCGGGAGAAAAAACTGAGGAGGGAGTGAGGCCACTCACGCTTTTATAGGGTTGATGATGTCAGCAGATGACAGTGTGGGCGGCCCCAGTTGTACTGGTGGAAATCTTCCCTGTGGATCCTGCTTCACCGATGGTGAAGTTCCTATGGTGTGACCTGATGACTGAGGTCCCCTTGAAGATCTGCTGTCACAGTAAGTTCTTATGTAACTGTTCTTTCCCCATCCATGGGGCTACCTCTGCCTGCCCTGCATCTACCCCAGCATAGAATGTTTCTCTTGGCCTAGAAGAGAATGAACTTATTGCTACCAGTTCCTGTGCCAGGTTGGACTTCTCTCCTAGTTTCATTTAAGTTCTGTTTTTCCATGTTAGGTTCTGTTTTCAAGTTCTTAAGCCCTCCAAGGGGTAAATTTGCCATGTTGAATGTGATGGACCCGGGGGGGGGGGTGGCAGGAAAACCCACAGCTCTTTTCCCTCAAGGACAGGTTTTACCAGTCCCTCCAGTATGCCAGCCCCAAAGTTCACAACAGGTTCTGCCCACTCCTTTTGAGCCTCTTCACAACAGGTTCTGCCCACTCCTTTTGAGCCTCCTGGTTAACCTTTGGGGTTACCTACTCCCAACTCACAGGTGGATCCCACTGACTAGACTAGACTGACTAGAAGACATTTCAGGGACAGATGAGATAGGGGTCTCTTTCACATTTCACTCCCAGAGAATATCAAGCCTTTGTAAGGCATATGGCAAATAACCTGGAGACTGCTGTACATCATACTGAATCAAAAGGGGATTTCAGTTTTTGGACACACTGGGGAAACACCTTCACTGGGAAACTCCCTTGCCTATCACCCCTTCCTTCTAGCCACTGGCAAAGAAGATCTGAAAAAAGCAAGTGAATATAACCCCCATATACCACAAAGTGGACAGGAGGCATGCTGTTGCTAAAAATGGCATTATTTCCTGCAAATGCAGCCTGTAGCTGAGGGCAGGACACATGTAGCAGCTGAAAAATCTGGGTCTACTGTTTCAGCCAATTCCCCAGAAATGGACAGTTGTAAGTTTGATGGACTGGGTAAAAGGATCATAGCAGTGCTTCTCTAGCCTTCAGACTGACTGCGTATTTGTGTTCTTAGAGTCTTCTTCACAGAGCCACCCACTCTGTGGTGTTAGAATGGAGGCACTAATACCCCTCAGGAACCAGGATGTTTGTGACCGGGGATGATATGGTTGGTATCAACATAAAGAACCTGCCATGAATAGCATCACCTCCTACAACTGCCTCAGTTGCTTTTTTCCCTACCATCGAAGCATCAGCAACTGCCACTAAGCCCCCTTTATCCCTATGTCTGTTCCTTTCTGTTGTTTCTGATGGCCCTTGCCGTACTGAGTCCTTTATCCCTCAGTCCACTGTATCCCTCACTAACCTACTCCTTCCCCCCACCCTGCCCACCCTTATTATTGTTTCTCTCCTAGTTCTTCACCCTTTTGTTTATCTAATGCATCATACAACAACAAAGTGCTTAACCTCACTTGATATTGTCTGTCCCGTACTTGTACACATAATTGTAACCTTGTATCTCACCATGAATTACCTTATTAGTGCATTGTGTTCACTCTGTATATTTGTTTATCAATATTACATATTGTATAATATGCCATTGTATGTATATGACTTCAGGACCTCCTTGTGAATGATCTTGCTCAATGGAGTTTTCCTGCAATAAACTTGAAATTGCACCTCTTCAGGGATCAGGACTTTACTTGTCATCATCACTACTATAATTGGGTTTCAACGTCTCACTCCTTTGTTATGTTCAGTGTCAGGGTACCAAGTATTTCATTGTACTTTAAGTAGGAAGTCATAAATCTGGTGTCTTGGACACTGTATTTTCTTGATAGAGTCCTGTTGGTCCTCCTCTCAACCCTTTTAATGGTACTTTTTATTCAACCATAAAGTGTGGCTCTGCAGAGAACATTGACTCTAGGAAGTTATGAGAGTTATTTACCATAACTCTTGATCTTCTTGAGTATCTTTTCCATAGAGCCACTCTCAACCTTCTCTCTCCATTCCCCAGACTTTCTATTTTAAAGGGACACTGTCAACCCCTTTGGGACTCAAATTTCCCTAGATTAAAAAACATGTTATGATTGCTCTCATTCTGTAGAGGTTGCAGTTGTAGTTGGTAGTTTGTCTAATTATTTTTTTTTGTTGTTGTTGTTTTAAAAGTACAAAACAGACTGCCCACTATACTGGTGCTACCATGCAAAATATGTTTACATTCTTTGATCTACTTTCACTGCATTTTCCTGGACTTGGGAATGCCCCCAACACAATCTTGCCACTCATGATGGATGCTGTGAGAGGAGAGGAGACTATTGCATCATGGGTGACTGCACTTTTTTGGGGTGTTCTTAATGTTCAGGATGTATGCAGTAAGTGTAGCTCAAGGATTTGAAACTGCACAATCCCATACATTTCAGTTCTACTAAGAAAGGAAGCAGATGAAACAACCAGCAATTTCGCTATGTTTTAGAGAAGGTAAGCAGTCATAAAATGTGGGATTTCAACTAGAAATAGTATGATGCAAAAATGGTTCACGGTGTACCTTTAAAGTATGTTTCTTGGTTATTCTTGCAGTACCCGGTATCACTTATTTTATTTTCACCTTAGGGGGGCTGTGCAGTTATCCCTTCTAGGGTTGCATGGGAAATGGCATAACCCCTCACTAGGGGGATTATTTGTATTTTTCTCCTCTCTTTGTTTAGTTCTCTAGATTTTGTTTTCTCAGATACTCAGACCTTCTGGGTGTTGATAACCATTTTTGTGTTATCAGAAAAGGGCTCCAGACTAGAATTTAATTCTTAGTATCTGCAGGAGTTCTGGGTTTTTGAAATATTTTTGAAGAACAAAAAGTTTATTTTTTTTTTTATGTTTTTAATACACCTTGCTACTTCCTTCTACTCAGATTCCTAAGGACCCCACCATCTTTGGTGATTTTTTGTTTGTGCTGGTTTTTTTTGTTGCCCACTTGTTTTCTTGTTGCTTCTGGTAAAAAGGTATTGGTAGATGGGGCAGGTGATGCTGTTTATGGCACTGACATGTACACAGGTGCTGTACATCACTGTTGGCCATAGTGTCAGTGGCCCCAAATGTTTTGGTCCCCATGGTGTCCTAGTACTTCTGGTCTACAAACGAGTGTGACTTTATTTGGAAGCTACAGCTACAGCTTCAGCAGAGTCAGCCAGGATGCAACGCAGTACCTTGCAGACTTTCTGCAGAGTGCTGCAGTATGCTGCAGGAACAGTGCAGTTCAGTGGTGATGAAGCCATGGTGTCATGCTTGAATTTGTGAGATGTCTTTAACTGCACTGCATCCTGTGAAACACCAAGTTCCAAGCACACGCAAACCCATAAGGACACTACAACGATTTAAGTTAGAGTTCCATTATTTAATAAAATAAAAAAAATTGAGAACACCACCCCGCCTGACATGTTTTGGACTTTCGTCCTTTATCAAAGGCTGAGAAACAGCAAACCAATAAGCTCATATATGGGTGCAAAACAAGCATGTGATCTATGACACTGTGTGACACTTCACATACTTAAAAAAATAAAATTTTTCCATTTTAATTCAGTTGGTTAAAAACAGTGAATAGTCCTTTCATAAAATAAATACACAAAACCCCATCACAAAGTGCGAGTGCAATATAAATATAGAACCATTTAAAAATTAAAAGAACAGCTAAGATTGGTGAAAAAGAGGGGGGCTGGTGGGGGGGAATGGAGGTTAAAGAAAAAAAATTAAAGAAACAAAGAAAAAAAAATTCCAGTAGCTCTAAAAAGGGGAGGTTTGAAAGGTTGATGAATGAAAAAAGCTAGATAACGTGCCAAAAAAAGCACTCCCAAATGTGGGAATTAGAAAAGAAAAGAGGGTAGTTGGTCTGGGAGGTTGGCAGGTGGTTAGGAGGAGCAAATTGAGTGCCCCATCACTCGGTGCTCTCCAACATATTACCTCCATAAAGCATATAAAAACTACAAACAGGTATCTGCCTCTATCTCTGAAATCAAAAAAAAGGGGCAGAGGACACTGCAGAGCAGGACACTGCAGCACAGGAGCTAGCACAACAAAACTCACCCAAAACAGGAACCAAAACAAAAAAAGCAAAAAGGAAATCCAAAAAACTTCTGATCATAGGAGACTCCACGATTCGGGGAGTTGATACCTATCTCCAGCCAGGGGTGATGGTCAGATGTCTCCCAGGTACATCAGCACGGAGAGACACTGACCGATTGCCAAAATTGTACAGGAAGCAGGAGAAAACATTGACGTCCCTGGTACACATAGGGACTAATGATCTTGCCAGCTGGTCAGTTGTGGAGACCAGGAACATCTGACCAGGCTGGGTGACAAACTATCATCCATTTCGTCTGGCATCTCCTTCTCTGAGATCCTGCCAGTCTGGGAGAGGGGGGAAGATGGACAGAAGGTCAGAGAAGGGGAGATAGGGGAGCTAAACATGTGGCTGAAGGGCTGGTGCCAGGAAAAAGGACACAGATTTGTAGGGAACTGGCAACAGTTCTGGGAGCGAAAGTTCTTTCAATTTAATGGACTGCATCTAACTAAGGAAGGAGTCAGTGCATTGGGGCAGAAGTTTGACGTCTTTGCAGAATATTTAAACTAGCAAATGGGGACAGGGGTGCAGCACCCCATACGTCGAATGGGAAGAACACCTCCCCTCAGCTAGTGGTCAAACAGGGAGTTCAGCATGTTTGCAGTTCATTTGCATCACCAGGTAAGGATAAAGGTCCGGCTCCCGATATGACGCACAGGGGAAACGCCAGACCTCACCCAACAACTAACACACTGAAATCTGGCCAATGGAAAATCATGTACACAAATGCTCGCAGTCTGGGAAACAAGATCCCAGACCTGCAGGCACTAATGGCAGAGGCTAAACTGGACATGGTAGCCATTAGCAAGACATGGTTTACCAGTAACCACACTTGAGACACTTCAGTACCTGGCTATGAACTGTTCAGAAGAGACCGAGGTGCAAAAAGGGGGGATGGAGTGGCCCTTTATGTCAATGAAAATATCAAAGCTACAGAAATTCAGAATACATATAAGGAGCCAGAAGAACTGTGGGGCACCCTGGAAACAGGAAATGGGACAGCCATACAAACTGGGGTTGTCTACAGGCTTCCAGACCAGGGGGAGGACATAGACACATTACTGCTAGAAGATATACAAAACATGACAGCTAAAGGGGAGGTTCTGGTAATGGGAGACTTCAACATGCCAGATACAGTTTGGTCAATACCAGCACGAACATCTGGCAAAACTAGACACTTAGTGGATTCCCTGCAGGGGAAGGGCCTTAAACAACTGGTACAACAACCCACAAGAGACAGAGCTATCCTAGATCTAGTACTGACTAACAGGGAAAGGATCACAGATCTCCAGGTGGAAGGTCACCTGGGGGCCAGTGACCATCACATGGTATGGTTCAGTTTGGCCACTAGAACTAAATCGTCCCATTCCAAGGCAAAAATATGGGACTTCAGAGGAGCTGACATTGATAAGATGGCCAACAGAGTTAAGCTAGCCCTGGCAAAAAGAAATACAGGTGAAGGGGGTACAAGCAAAGTGGACAAGCATTAAGGATGCAATACTTGAAGCAACATCCCATTGTGTTAGAGAGAAAACGAAGTGCAAAAGAAGAAGGAAACCACTTTGGTTCTCAAGAACAGTAACAGAAAATGTCATAGCCAAAAGACTGGCCTTCAGGAAATATAAGGAACGCAGCAGGATGAAGATAGGGGGTCATACCAAATTTCCCTAAGGGAAGCAGGGAAGGCAGTAAAGCAGGCAAAGGCCCAAACCGAGGAAACACTAGCATGAACAGTAAAAGAAGGTGACAAGACTTTCTATAGATACATTAGTGAAAGGAGAAAGTCCAGAGGGGGTATTGCTAAGATCAAAGGGGATAAGGGGGCATGCGAGGAGGAGGACCATGTAAAAGCATCTATCCTAAATAGAGCCTTCTGCTCAGTATTTACTGATGAGAAGGTAGGGCAGGGCCCACAGCTCAGCACCATGGACACAGGGGGGAGGGAGGTGTGCACTAGTCCTTTCACAAAAGAAAGGGTCCTACAAGAGCTCGCTAAGCTCAGGGTGGACAAGGCAATGGGACCTGATGGCATACAACCCAGGGTACTAAAGGAGCTAAGGGTGGAACTAGCAGAGCCATTAGCAGAACTGTTCATGAGTCTCTGAGCACAGGAGAGATCCCGGAAGACTGGAGAATGGCTCATGTGATCCCGCTCTACAAGAGTGATAGGGAGGAGGCAGGGAAGTACAGACCAGTCAGTCTTACCTCAGTAGTGGGCAAGATTATGGAGGCACTCCTTAAGGAAAGGATAGTGCAACATCTGGAATCCATAGGAGCACAGGATCCAAGACAAAATGGGTTTACAACAGGAATGTCCTGTCAGACTAACCTCAGAGATTTCTTTGACTGGGTAACCAGAGTGGTGGACCAAGGGAGAGCAGTTGATGTCGCCTACCTTGACTTCAGCAAAGTTTTCGATATTGTTCCACATAGAAGATTGATTAATAAGCTGTGTAGGCTCAGAGTGGGTCAGAAGTTGGTCAACTGGGTGGCAAACTGGTTGACGGGCAGAAAACAGAGAGTGGTGGTAAACGGTAAACAGTCAGAAGAGGTGCGAGTCACAAGTGGGATACCTCAGGGATCAGTCCTGGTGCTAGTCCTCTTCAATATCTTCATCAGTGACATTGCAGATGGACTGGAGGGTAAGGTTTGTCTGTTTGCAGATGACACCAAGATCTGCAACAGAATAGATGATCCATATGGGATGGATAGAATGAGAAGAGATCTGGATAAACTGGCAAAATTTTCAGAAGAGTGGCAACTGGGATTTAATGCAAAGAAGTGCAAGATCATGCACATAGGGAAGAGAAACCCTGAAGCCACCTATAGGCTGGGAGGGAAGTTGCTGGCAGTCACAAGGGAAGAAAGAGACTTTGGCATCATCATCACAGAAGACCTGAAATCATCCAAGCAGACCACTAAAGCAGTAGGCAAGGCTAGGGGGATGTTGGGGTGTATTAGTAGGGATATCACAAGTCGTAAGAGGGAGGTAATAATCCCTCTTTACAAGACACTGGTTAGGCCCCATCTGGAGTACTGCATGCAGTACTGGAGGACACATCTTCGCAAGGACATTAACCAAAATGGTGCAGGGGCTGCATCAGAAAACTTATGAGGACAGATTAACGGAGCTCAATATGTATACCCCAGAGCAAAGGAGGGAAAGAGGTGATATGATCGAAACATTCAAACACCTTAAGGGCATTAAGAAGGTGAAAGAGTCTAATATGTTTCAATATAAGAAAAATAGAAGGACATGAGGACATAGCATGAGATTAGAGGGAGGCCGATTAAGGGGTAATGTGAGGAAGTTCTTTTTCACAGAAAGGGTGGTGGATGCATGGAACGGCCTACCTCAGGAAGTGGTGGATGTAAATACAGTGCAGGGCTTCAAACAGGCATGGGATAGACATAAGGGAGCAATACAGATGAGTATGAATAGATACGCCATTGACAGAGCAAAAGCCAATGGCACATTCATAAGGTAGAAAAATAAATGGGCAGACTGGATGGTCCTTATCTGCCGTCAACTTCTATGTTTTTAAAAAAAAACTTTATCAACAAATAAATATGTCTTTATTATATAAATTAACTACTTTTCGTAAATATTCACAATCGGTAACTTTATGTTAATTTAATTAGTAACCATATTATCCAGCTATTTCAGAAACAAAAATTTTTTTTAACAGGAGTGCATGGGTGGAAAAAGGAAGGGGGTGGGACTGATTGTCAGTAGTATAGGATCCCATCTATTTACTATTTTGTTTCTGTTTCAAATATGGACGAATATCTAGCTGGGAGTCCAGACCTGGATAAACAGTACTTTTTAGCTTGAGAATCCAAAAGTTCTCTCCTACTAAGATCAGGCTGTCGAAATCTCTTCCCCTTGGGTTCCTGTTAATTTTGTCGATAGCTATAAATTCAAAGTAATGGTGTGGTTCATCTTTTGTTTCAAGTAAATGTCGGGCAGTAGCATACGTAATATCAAATCTGTTTATATCCCTCAGATGTGCCCCCATTCTATCTTTGAACTTGCATTTAGTTTTACCGACGTATTGTGCTTGGTAAGTGCAGACTGCTAGATAGATCACCCCTCCCATATCACAAGTGCTACCTGTATATTGTCATCTCAAAAACCTCCACAACATTACTAATAGTAAATTGTTTAGTTTGGTGAATGTTTCTGCAGATGATGCACCTCTTACATTTAAAACATCCCTGGGGTTTCCTCAGCCATGTCCCTATTTGTTTATCTGTAAAATGGCTATGGAAAGGCATGATCTTCCCTTGTCAATCTTCACCATTCATTACTGCTTGGGTAGTGCCGGAGGTGCGCACCCGCTATGAGAGATTTTTTTTTTGGAGTCGGCTCCATTGGTGCTGCCCACAAGAGCGACACGCTGCGTCATGCGCGAGGGGTGGCCGTTAGGTGCCGCAGACTCCTCCTCCATCTCAGTTCTGTTTCTCCCACCGTCGAGTCTGCACCTGCTGCGCGGTTCGGATTTTTCAGTACTAGGCCTAGTTGTCATTTATCGACGCCATTCCAGACTCCTCCTTTCTGCTTTTTCTCGACGTCATCACCGGTAAGACCGTTCTTTTTCTTTTCTTAATTCGAAGCCGCCGAGAGCTGTGCTTTGTTTTTGCCTTACTTGTTTCGCATCATGTCAGGTTCGGGGCCAAAACGCAAGTCAAAGGTGGGCGGCGCCCCTGTGCATCAGTGCTCCTGTAGCCGGCATTTTTCCATCATGGACCGGCATGACGTTTGTCTCCGTTGGGACCCAACCATAATATGGATGCGTGCGACACCTGTTTCTCGATGGACTGTCGCATCCTGGAAGTCCGCGCGTTCAAGATTGGCAAGGCTCTGCCGACTTTCGGGGGACGGCGCTGCTCCAGGGATTCCCAGGTAAGGTCTCTAGGCCCTTCCTCCGGTTCCCCTCTCAGGCCTATATGGTCTGGAGAGGAGGAGGCCTTCTCATCTTCTCTTGCTGAAGAGGAAGCCTCTTTTGCGGTGTCGGAGGAACACTGAGGTCCCTCCCGAGGCCGCGGCGGGGACACCTCCTCGGAGGTGCAGGCTCCCCCAGTGTCGAGGCCCAGGTCTGCTGGGCCTGGCATTGGTGGACCCTTGACGCCGCCTTCCGGCACCATTTTGGATTCGAGTGGCGCCGGTGATCGAGGCAGCGCCGTGGGCCTGGTCGGTTCTTCTAGCAGTGCCGAGTTAGGTCCTGGCACCGAGGGTGGTGCCTTGGGTCTGGCTGGCACCGTTGAGGAGTCAGGGCCGGGTCTTGACATTGCGGTGGGTCCGGGGTTGTCCAGCGCCACCGCTGACACTGGTGCCGTTCGTGATGCCGTTTCACTGGAGACCCCTGGGGTGGCCAGTATTGTGGTCTAGCTGGTATCTTCCTCTGAGGAGGAGGATGATTCAGATGTGGACTCGTCCTGGCACCCTGACTCTTCGGAGTCATGGTCTCCGGTGGGACGAGGTGCTAGGTGGCCCAGCGTGCCTGTTCATCTGTCTCCGCTGCTGTCCTCCCCTGAGGTCTCCCAGGCTGGGGGTGGTCTGGGGTCACTGGAGGGGGACGGCATGGAGGTGGAGGGAGGGGCTCTCCTTCCTGGGGGGTTGTGGCAGTTGCCGATCTCGGTGCTGCTGGAGCCCCTTGGGGTGGGGGATCGCTGGGGTCGAGGAGGAGGGCATTCTCAGAGTCCGGGGGGTCGAGAGACAGGGTTTAGGCGCCTCGGTCTTCACCTGCCACCCCTCGGGGGGGCGGGTAGGAGCTGTAGCGCGGGGCCCCGTCTTTCCCTCTGGAGCCCCAGGGACCCCTCTGGTGGCATTGCTGTGGGCTGCCCTTCTGGACCCATGCAGCCCCAGGTTCGTCACAGGGGAGGATCCCCTACTAGGTTTTTCCAGGCTTCACATCCCCAGGGTTCTGTTCTGTGACCTGGTTTGTTGTCCGGGATCCTGCCAGCTTGGGCCCCGTTCCCCGGATTTCAGAGCCTCAGCAGAGGACAGTTGCCTCGCCGTAGGTGCCCCTCTCCCATTCCTTTGCAGCCACCCCCCTCTCTCCCAGGCCATGTCGGTCCTACAGGCCCGTTATCCTGAGAGACGTTCAGAGGCTCTGCGGCGGCCTTCCGCTCATACGTTAGATACGTGCATGAGTGGGTGTTTCGCCTATCCCCACCGCCGCAGGAGTCCTGTGGACATTCGAGCTCTCCATCATCCTTGTCTCCCTCCTCCTCGGAGGGAGAGGAACCCACTGCTCATCTCTTTTCCAATGCTGATTTCACTGAATATCAGCAATTCCTTTTGAGGATGGTGAGGGATCTTCGCATCTCTTTTGTTAGGCAAGACAATACCGAACGGGAGACGCGTGAATTCCTCAGTGAATTCAGTGCCCAGCACTTGGTGATACTTTCCTGGCCTATTCCCTTCCAGAAGGCATCTGTCCGTTCCTGGCAGTTGCCAGCTGCCCCTTCTCCACCCCCGACAGACTGCATAAGAAGGTATTGTGCCCCATTGGAGTCTCTAGGTACTCTCCCCAACCCGCCTTCGGGATTGGCATACCTAGAAACTCCCTCCGGGCGCCACCGCCTGGCACACGACCATCCACCGGACTCAGATTCCCTACAATTTGACCGGTGGGGGCGAAAAGTGTTCTCTTCCTCTCATGCAATGTTATGCATTGCATCACATCAGGCTCACCATGCTGCCTACAGTAGGCATTTGTGGTCGATGCTTTCCCAAATCTTAGCATCAATACCTGATACGGGGCAAACCAGACAAGCTATTGCCCTCTCTGATATAGGCCTGGAGCTGGCAAGACACCAAGCAAGGGCATCTTATGACGCCAATGAGGTGGCTTTCAGGCTTGCAGGGACAGCGATCTGTATTAGACGGACAGCATGACTTCGTCTATCAAGGTTGTCACCCCTGGCCCAGCGTAGGGTGATTTGCTGCACTTTCCGAGGGACCCGTCTCTTTTCCTCCAGAGCTAGGAGACTTCTGCAGGGGCTTCCTCCTTCTCCCCGTCCTCAGGGGACACCTCCTAGCTCTCCTCCACCATAGGCTTCTCACTTGATTAGCCCAGGGTCTTCCCCTTCTGTTTCCCACCAACAGGAGGCTGGGGGTCTTGCTCCCTCAGGGTTTCTTTATCCCCCCCCCTTTGAGGGGGGAGCTTGGTATTCACCCAAGCAGTAATGAATGGTGAAGATTGACAAGGGGAGATATGAAAATTACGTACCTACCGTAATTCTTGATCTTCTCTTGTATCTTCACCATTCATTACTGATAACCCACCCACCTTCCCCTCAGTGGCCTCCTACTGGGGCGTCTCCCCCTCCCTTCTCGTTCCTCTCCTTTCTTTTGGCCTTTATGCCAAAAAAAAAAAACTATCCTGGTGTCCGTTCTTCTTGGATGGATCTTTTTTTCCTCAAGGTAAAGGGGAACGAGTAGGACTTTTTCTCCTATCCTGAGGGAACTCTTTCTGACTGCCCCTAGGGGTGACCTCTGGGCTCCTTAGCCACGTTGTTCAGTTCACAGCTGAAGAGACCGTCCCTTTATGGCTCAGCCTCAAAATTAAGGTTCCCCCGGCGGGCATTATTTAATTGTCAGCTTCTTCTGGTTGATTCTTCTGCACTTCTTAACCTTGAACTGCTGCCCTTGCCTTGCCTTCAGGGAGTCCGATTGAGTTCCCACTCTATCCTTCATACAAAGCTGCCTTTTGTAGGGCCTAACCCCTACCCACACACTTCGGTGTTAGCACTTAACAAGGTGCTAAGAGGCTTACCCCCCCCCCCAATAGTTGGGTGCTCTCCTTCCGGAACAGATTTCTGTCCGGGCAGTCTTTAAGCTCTCAGCTAGAGTGTAGGGGATTGGGATGATGAGAATATAGAGAATCTGCCCTTTGTGTCCAATCTTACAAGCGGTTCAGTTGAACCTTTTCTCACTCCTATTTGGAGGAATTCTTACTCCCTTGGTTTTCGTTCCGATCTTATAACCCTCTCAACCAATATATCTATGGGTAGAGTTCTCCCCTCTCAGCATCCCTTCTTTCTTCTCTTTCTTCTTCTTCTTCCTTTTCTCTTTATCTGTTCCTCCCTTAGAGCAGCCCCAGATGGGAGGCCTTGCGGTCCTTTAGGGTAGGTATTTTCCCTTTTCTGTCTGTCCTCTACCGGCTTATTCCTTCTTCAGTTTATATCCTTTTCTTTTTCTGTCCTTCGGCTCTCTTGCCTCGGTCTCCCCTTTTTTTTTCTTTACCCTTTATTTCGCCTCTCCGGCTACCAGAACTGAGATGGAGGAGGAGGAGTCTGTGGCACCTAACGGCCTCGCATGACACAGCACGTCGCTCTCGTGGGTGGCGCCGTTGGAGCCTACTCCAAAAAAAAAAAATCTCCAGTAGTGGGTGCACACCTCCGGCACTACCCAAGCAGTAATGAATGGTGAAGATACAAGAGAAGATCAAGAATTACGGTAGGTACGTAATTTTCATTTCTTCAGTGTTGGTGATTTTTTTGTAGCACATCCTGAATTTTTCTTTACTGATTTTTTGTAATCCAGGTTCCACTGCAAGGACAGTGTCAGTGGCATTGCAAAATTATTTCACGTTCCTTTGCTTGAGCAGACAAACTAGTCACAAAATTGAATCTAGCATCTATTTGTGGTTCTTTTATCCTGTCCTCTGAGAGGCTCAATCTGTCCCTAGTTTCTGCCTTGCTTCTTGTTGACTCCAATGAAGGTGTCATCTGTGGAGGTGCCTCTCCTGGTCTCCCTGAGGTTAAAACAAACCTATTTCAAGATAATCTGTTACATTAGCCATGAATGTGGTTGCCTCATTTCCTCTCCCAGAGGGACTGTATGCCCAATCTACCTGAAGTGTAGCCACCTCAGTGGCTGCCTCTGGGTCTGTCCACTTTGATGAAATCTGCAACATGGCCACCTGGGCATCCACCTACATTTTCACTTCCTACTGTATAGTGGATCACCTCCAGTCTCAAGGATGCAACCTTTGATTCTGTTGTACTGAAGAGCTTGTTTCCCAAAAAGCTTCTGTAATTCCCTCCTCCTAGTTGTACTGCTAGTAGTCAGTGTGATATGTGTGGCTGTCGATGAATCCTTGTTGTTAGAGGGACTCACACTGCCACACATTGCCCACACATAGTCCCCTATCTGAGCTATTTTGGTTCGTTGGTTTAGTGTAATGTTAGTGTACTACTTTTTATCTACTTGGAGTGCTTCTCCCTCAATGGGAATGATCTGACAGTTTGTGGGAAGAGGTGGAGGCAGTCACATGTGGCTGTGGTTTTAATCTGATTGGATGGTTTCAGCTTCTGCTTCCTTGAGCTGTAATGATGTAAGGTTTGTAGCAATGGATACATATCTCTACAAGAAACACAGTTCTTACCCCAGGAGTCCTTTAGCATCAGTAACTTTTTTGCACTTAGCTGGCTAGGTGCAACTGACCTGGAGTGCGCCTCTAAGAGATATTTAAATGAGCGTAGGACCAAGCCAATCAAAAGACAGGAGGGGTGTGAGCTGAGTGAGAGCAGTTGAATGCTTTAGAATTTTTTCTCCGCTGGACTGAGCAATATTGCCTCTGAGGTGTCTCCCAACTTTCCTTATTGACAACCTCCAAGTGCTTATCTGGGTAAGGTTTTCCTCATAAATTATTTCCTTTATTGTGTTGAGTGAAAGTTTTACTTTTTCATTAGTGCTGCGCAAATTTTTTATTTTTAGCACGGCGGCGGTATTTTGACTTTTTCTTTACTGCGACTATTTAGTTTAAAGCCCAATTTTAAATCGCGGGTGCTTATTTTCGACAGTTACTTTCATTTGTGGGGCAACTTCTTGTGGGAACTGTCGAATTAGGGACAGTTGCCTTGTTTTTTCACCTCATACCTCGCGGGGTTTACTGCGAGCCACCTGCAGTAGATTTCAAGTTTAAACAGTGCCTGGTGGTTTTCTCTCTAGATTGGCAATTACGAGGAAGCCTGTTTTGTTATTTTACTGAACCTTGGTATCATCTGGGTCAGGACTGTCCATAAGGGTCCAGCAGCCACCTGTGCACAGTTGAGTATTACTGGGTTTCTCTTAAGATTGGCACTGGTATAGATCCCGGTTTTACAACCAAAACAAAACAAAAAAAGGCACTAGTAATAGAGTTTATTAACTGGGGCAGGACTGGCCGGTGGCATTTTCATAGAAACCTGCACTCAGTTTATAGGTCCAGAACTGGTTTGCTTTGCTTAAATTGGAAAACATAGAGACAAACCTTCTCCTGGGGCTGTGTGGGTGGCTGTTTGTGCTTGTCTGTGTCTGTAGGTTAGTTTTTGTTCATTTACATGTTTTTCTGCTGGGAATACCTGTGCCATTCTTGCACACAACATTGGTGAAAGTCTCCTGGACTGAATTTCTGCAAATCGCCATCATCATCAGGTATCAGCTTTTTAATTTTAAATCAACTTTCTTGAAGCCTCCCCAAGGAAGCATATGCCTTACAACTAGTCTTACAAACATGGTGATGCTGGGTCCTGCAACTGAATCAACATTTTCAACATTCTCATCTGACCACTCTTAAAGCAACTGCATTTGTGGACTTTAAAGAACAAAGGAATTTTAACACATTTTGTGACTGAATCAACATTTTTGTCTGACCTTTCCAAAGGTATTGTACTTGTCTCTGAGGACTTTGAAGATCAAAGGAAACATACAGACAAAGGATTTCACATTGCATATGCCTACTGTCTGACCTACTCCCAAGGTATTGTACTTATCTCTGAGGACTTTGAAGAACAAAGGAAACATATAGACAAAAGGATTTCACACATTGCATATGCCCAGGCCACAGTTTATCACCTTTCAGGAATTTTAACATATTATGTGATCCTGGATCTCAACAGTTAATTTCCTGTGGATGAAATTAACCTTCAGCATTTTTCCTTTGCTATCTCCTGGTGTGCTTGTTAGACCACCCAAGTGCCACCACCTCTGCTCTACCATGGATTACTCTATCCTCCTAGTTCTTTTATTCGCTGTGGGTGCTACAGGCCCACAATGCCAAGCTGGACCACTACCACCCCTGCGAGAACCTGCTCTTGACAAAAATGTACTATATGGCACCCCAATGCCAGCTGTGCCGAAGGAGCTCCAGCTTTCCACCACCTGCATCCCACCTGCTAGCCTGGGACACCCAACACCTGCCACAGTTATCAACATTACCATTTTCATGCCCATAAAGATCACCCTCGTGAACGCTCGCCTCCCCCACTGCAAGAGCAGGAGGCGCAAGATACGCTCCACCATTTGCATAAACCTCTCAGCCAAGAAAATAATATTCATGCTGCTTCTTCTTCTATCGGGTAATGTCCATGCCAGTCCTGGCCCACCACCAGTATCAAACGCAGTGAGAAACATGAGTAAAGGCCTGAAAGTAGCTGCACTGAACATCTGCAGCCTCACAGCAAAGTTTGACCTACTCCAAGCGTGGATGTCCGACCATGTACCTGACATTCTGTATCTGACAGAGACCTGGCTGTCAAGCAGGATAAAAGACAATGAAGTGATGCTTCCAGGATATCAAACATTCAGGAAAGACAGGTGTGGCAAGAGAGTTGGAGGAGTCCTTATCTATGCCAGGGATTACCTATGCTGTTCGGTCCTCCCTGTTACCAGGGTCGAGGATGATCATGAACTACTAGCAATAAAAGCACAGGTCGGACGGCACAGCAAATCTCTAATCTTAGCGTCGGTTTATCTTCCAACCACTAAAGCCAGGGATGGCCTCCCAAAAATACTGGATACAATTGCTACCCTTTCTCAGGGCACAGAGCTTCTCATAACAGGTGACTTTAACATCAACTGGGAGGGCAGGGAATCCACGCCTTTCAAGGACATGGTCGCTACTTCCAATCTGACCCAACTTGTAGACAGCCCAACAAGGCGGAACCACAAAACAGGAAGAGACACCCTCCTCGATTGGCTCCTCTCGAGTTACCCTTCTCGGATCTCTGAACTTAAGGTCCTGCCTGACACCTTAAGTGATCACTCCCCGGTCACTTTCACATGGTCAAACAAATTGAGCAAGCCCCTGCCTATCATAATTAATAGTAGGGTCTTGGGGAAGGGCAAGCTTGTGACCCTCTCCTCTGCCCTCTCCCAGTATGACTGGTCCCCCATCGATCATGCGCCTAATATTGACCAGGCCCCAAGTTTCTTTATAGAGGGCTTCAACAAGATTTGCGATATCTTTGCACCACTGAGGAAAAGAAAAATTCGGGGTCAAGTTAATGGTTGGATCACAGGGGATCTCCTCGCCCAGATGAAGGAAAGGGACAATCTCTGGGAAAAAGCCAGGTCCTCTCACAGCAAACACAACTTCCAATGCTACAGAGCTGCAAGAAACCACTGCACCAACCTTATCCGCCAAGCAAAGGCCAATCTCCACAAGGAGCAGCTTAAAAAAACTTGGGGCAATGGGAAGAATTTTTGAGATAACATCCAAAACCTTCTTGGGAAGGATGAGAAGAAGATCCCCCACTCGCTCAACATTGACAACATCACGATTACTGACCCTCAGCACATCGCGGATTCTCTCAACACAGCGTTTACTGACCTGACTGGAGTGCTACCCCCTGACTACCTGCACCCTGCTGGGGAACAAACCAAATGCACACCTCAAGAGGGCTCAATCCCTGTCTTCTACTTCAAAAAAGTTTTCAGTGAAGGAGGCTTACAAATACATAAAAAAAATACTAGGCAAGACCAGAATGGGGAGTGATGGAATCGATATGAAACTCCTATCCCTAACACTGGATGTCATCATTGTGCCAGTTACAAAACTATTTAACAAATCACTGGCTCTTGCACAGTTCCCCGGGATCTGGAAACAGGCTCTCATGACGCCGGAGCACAAGAATGGTGATATGACATGCACCGCCAATTACAGGCCGATATCCATCCTCTCTCCCTTATCTAAAGCCCTGGAAAAGATTGTGGCCACCCAACTCACAGATTACCTCAACAAATACAACCTGTTATGTCCAAACCAACATGGCTTCAGGCAGAATCATAGTACCTCCACAGCTTTGCTGGACTACACTGACTACTTGCACAAGGCACTAGATGAAGGAAAGCTGGTGGGTCAGTCTTCATAGACCTCACCAAGCCTTCAACACTGTCAATCACTCTCTCTCCTCCTGACTCAACTACAGAACCTGGGGTTGCAACCAATGCTGTCTGCTGGTTCAAGGACTACCTAACACACAGAAGCCAACGTGTAAAATTGGGCACACAGTATCTAGCTCCAACGAGGTTTCTTTAGGGTCCCACAGGGTCAATACTGGAGCCCTACTATTCAGCCTCTTCCTAAATAATCTTCCTGAAGCCTGTGACACTAAACTGATACTTACGCAGGTGACGCTGTGCTTCTCACCAGCAGTTCATCAATAGTTGCCCTCCACTCCCAGCTGCAGGCATCCTTCTACAAGCTGGAAGACTGGTTCTATAGCCATAAACTTCTATTAAACTACAAAAAAACCAAGGTGATGCTCACAGCCAGCCCACAGCACAAAAAGAAGCTCCCTCCCTTCACCATCTCCAATAAAGTCAGTGAGCGGCTGGAACAAGTTCAGACCTTCAAGTACCTGGGGGTCACCGTTGATGACTGCCTCACCTTCACCCAACACATCGACACAGTGGTAAAGGCAAAGGCAGTGAACACCAAGCTGGGTGTACTATATAGGCATAAAAAGTATCTCACTCCAGAGGCCCTCCGTCTCTCAGTCTCCAGCTCCATCCTTTCTACCATCAACTATGGATTGGTGGTCTATGGCGCAGCAACAGACACTGCACTAAAAAGGATTCACATTGCCCTCAACAAGGCATGTAGGCTCACAGTGACTGCAGATCGAAATACCCACACCTGCTCCTTATACAAGGAGACCAATTGGCTGCCACTAAAGAACAGGATTATATTCCAAACATGTCTCCTTGGAAAAAAGGCACTAATGGGTAAAACCGCCCCATGCATTTCTAGCATCCTAACACCAAGTGCTACCAGCTATACCACCAGAGGCAGGATGAGGGGGGCCCTATCAACACCTTTCCATCGAACTGTGCAGGGACAGCGTGCTTTCAGCTTTAGGGCCCCCCAATGGCTCAATGAAATCCCAGTGCACATTCTAAACTCCCAATGCATCTCGCAATTCAAAAATGGCCTAAGGCAACACCTTCTTACTAGGACAGTTTGTGACTGCCACTAGGACTCTAACACCCATAATGCTCACTCACCCACACTCTCCTTCCCCTTCCTTTTACACCCACCCTTCCCTATTGCCCTATCCCTCTGTCTTCCTCTCCCCCCCGTGCCTTTTCTCCCACTGGATCAACCTTAAAACCAACATACTACCACTACCTCCCCAACCTCCTAGACAAAGCCACTTCTTCTGGCTTCCCACTCCCCTCCTGTCTCCCTTCCCCCTCACCTTGACTCCTCCTTGGACTCTCACACTAGGTGTCACACCTGTTTATCTCCTTCGCTACATATAAATACTGTCCTTTGCCCTAGTTGAATGCTCTTGACGCTGTACTATCACCATTGGTACTATGAATGACATTGTATCCTTACTGTATACTAGCTACCTACTATTCGAGTATTGTATGTAAACTGTTTTTTATTGCTGTCATTGTCACTGTTTGACGTGGAACCTTTGTAAAAGAGCTCTGAGCTCAAAGGTATGATCCGAATCCCTAAATAAATAAAATAAATAAATAAATTATTATGGCTGAGGATAAATCAAAGGCTTCCAATGAGGGGCCATTCAAAAGTACTAATACCAAAAGCAGAGGTGCTGAGGAACCCTCCAGATCCCAGCCAAAAAATAAAGCTTCCAAAGATGAAGTTCCTCACAAATTGAAAAATAATAAGAGTGTTGAAAAAGGAAGCTTGATCAAGCCTCTGATGAAGTTCCTAAAAAGAAACTCTGTCAAGACAGATATGCTCCCATTGCTCCTGGGAAAGCCAGTAGCGAGACAACAGGCAGCTTAAAGCATACAGAGAAAACAAAACACAAACTGCGCAGGTTCTTCCGTCAGTGCAAGATACAGAAAAGGCATGGCAACTGTTTCAGACCCTTCGAAAGATGGGTCCTCGATTTACTGGGGCTGGCAAGCACTCTTCCACAGTTCTCTCTTCTGTAGACTGTGAGGGTGACGCAGATGATGATCTATTTTATGATACCCCTGACATGGATTTTAAGGGCCTTGAGCCCCAGGAGTTTCCAGACCCTCACCTTGAGGATCCCCCGGTGACCACGAGGATCCTTCCTCTATGTTTACATTTATACAAAATATGCTGGATACCCTGGACCTCCCTATGCAGGAGCCCAACCAGGATGTCGATGAAGACGAAGATTATAGGGAGGTGAAGGGTCTTTCATCCTCAAAGACCCTGGCCGTCCCTATCTATAATGCATTTTAAAAAAAATACCATGAAGGTGCTTCAACACCCACTTCAATATCAGGGGTTGATGGGCGGCTTAAGAGAAAATATAAATTGTCTAAAAATGGTACCGAGTTCCTGTCTGCACACCCTAGCCATGAAAGTATAGTGCAGCAGGCAGTTTGTGAGAAAGCTGGAGTCTCCTTGTCACCCTCTCCCCCTGACAAAGATTCCAAGAAAATTGACTTTATAGAAAAGAAAATGTGTGTTACAGCTTCCCTGCTTCTCAGGCTTTCTTTTTACATGGCATTCACAGTCAAATATCAGAGAGCCCTTTGGAAATCTGTCCAGGCTATCGCCCGCAACGGATTAGATTCTATGGTGTAGGAGCTGGTGGATATGTCAAAAACTGCCCTGGAAGCTACTATGTACCAATTCCACATGGCAGATGAAAACAATGATGCAGTCTCTAGGGCGATGGCCCATGCCATCTCTCTGAGACGCTTCGCCTGGCTTAGAACAACCAGTCTGACCACAGACACTCAGAACAATGCCAGGGATTTTCCCTGTGATCAAAATATGTTGTTTGATTACAGAACCACTGACTACATGAAAAAAGTCGATGAGTACAAGGCATCCTGGCAGAGCCGCTCATCCAAGCCTAAACCCGCCACTCCTAGAGATCCTGTCCCAAGGGTGGTAGGGGCAGAAGTTTTGTTCCCAGGCCTTACAGTCGCTATCCTCAATCTGACTTTAGCCAGTACAGGGGGTCTTTCAGAGGCAGAGGCAGAAGGGGCTAAAGAAGAGCCACCTCTACCCAGCCATCTGCTTCTCAGTCTGAGTCTTGATGTGAGTGTCCAGGTCGCCTCCCCGTTTCTGGTTGGAGGCAGACTCTGTCACTATCTACAGCCCTGGTCCCTCATCACGTCAGACAAGTGGGTGCTGGAGATAGTGGAGATGGGTCTGTCATTACAATTCAGGCAGCTGCCAGACCTCAAGCTTACCCAGGTGTCAAGATCTTTGTCCCCAACATAGATACTGCTGTTGGAAATGGAGGTACAAATCCTTCTGGCTTTACGAGCAGTGGAGAGGGTCCCCACCCACGAGAAGGGCAAGGGCCTCTACTCCAGGTATTTTCTGACACAAAAGAAAACAGGAGAGTGGCAACCTATCTTAGATCTCAGATATTTAAACAATCATCTGAAAAAAAATAACAAATTCAAAATGGTCACTCTGTCGCTGGTCTTACAGTCCCTACAGCAGGGAGACTGGCTAGCCTTCCTCGACTTAAAGGATGCCTACTTCCACATACCCATAAGGAGATCTCACAGGAAGTTTCTCAGGTTCAGACTTCCTTCGGGTGACTATCAGTTCACCACAATGCCCTGCGGTCTGTCCTCGGCCCCAAGAGTCTTTAGCAAGTGTCTCGCAGCGGTAGCAGCACATCTCAGGAGACTGGGTGTTGCTCTCTACCCCTATCTGGATGACTGGCTCATAGTAGCAAAGTCTCCTTGCCAGGTCAAGGAATCTCTTTCCCCCACAGAATGCACTCTGGAGTCTCTGGGTTTCCTGGTAAATCTAAAGAAATCTCACCTGGAACCCACCCAGATGCTTACCTTCATAGGGGCCCAGCTGGACACTCAGAAGGGATATGCTTTCCTCCTGTAAGAAAGAATTCAGTTTCCTTTTTGTGGCAGATTTTTTCGCCCAGGGACAGCCAAGACCAGCCAGACATTTCCTCAAACTTCTGGGACATATGGCCTCGATGACTGCAGTAGTCCCAGGGGTCAGGTACAGGATGAGACTCCTGCAAGCCTACCTCAGAGCTCGCTGGTCTCAGAGAAGCAACAAATTTTCAAAGTTGATACCTGTGTCGGAGCAGTTCCTCCAAAACTTGCTGTGGTGGAAGAACCCTGCAAATTTGCAGGCAGGGGTTCCCTTTCAAGCTCCTTTTCCCACAAAGGTGATCACCACAGATGCCTCCCTTTTGGGCTGGGGTGCTCATTTAGACAGTGCCTCAGTAAGTGGCAACTGGACTCCTGAAGAGTCACAGCTGCACATAAATCTTTTGGAACTGAGAGCAGTCTTACTAGCTCTCAAAGCTTTCGCTCCCAGCGTAGAAGGGCAGGCGGTTCAAATTCGAGGAGACAACACCACTGCAGTGTTCTACATAAACAAGCAGGGTGGTACCAGATCAGGAATACTCTGGAAGCTCTGAAGCTCTGGTGTCTAGCACTCTCCCTGGGAGTCAACTTCTCAGCTATTCACCTCCCAGGCAAACTCAATACTCTGGCGGATGCTCTAAGCCACTTCAGTCAAGGTCAGAGCGAATGGACACTGAACAAGCAAGTACTAGCCACAGTGTTCAGGCGGTGGGGCACACCAGATGTGGATCTGTTTGCCTCTCCTCTCAATTTTCAGCTTCCTTAGTACTGTTACAGGCCCCCAGTTCTGGGAACACTTCCTCTGGATGCTCTGATCCTGGACTGGTCAGGGAGGTTCCTATACGCATTTCCTTCCTTTCCCCTGATATTCAGGGTTTTGCCGAAACTCAGACAGCAGCCTGCATTGACGATTCTAGTGGCTCTGGAGTGACCCAGGCAATCCTGATACACTCTCCTTCTCTACGTGTCCTGCAACAGGCCCATTCGCCTGCCTCCGACTCGCTCCCTTCTGACCCTTCCTTAGACGGGAGTGCAGTACTGAGACATACACACTCTTCACCTCAAGGCCTGGTTCTTGAGGAGTTAAGAGTTTCCATCCTCACAGTACTCTGAACAGGTCCTTAAGATACTGAGGATGGCTAAAAAACCGAACACTAAGAAGAATTATGCAGCCAAATGGAAGAGGTTTTCCCTCTGGTGCAAGAGTGAAAAGGTCGAACCCCGATCAGCTTCAGACCCTCAGCTGCTAGACTACCTCGTACACCTACAGGCGTCAGGCTTGAAACCATCTTCACTCAAGCTACACCTGGCAACAATTTCGTCTACCTTTCGGTGGGAAAGAAGAAATCAGTTTTTTCCCATGATATTTTAATTTTTCAAAGACCTCTTGCACCTCCAGCCTCCAACCAGGGAGCCTGAACCTTTGCATAGATGGGCTTATGAATCCACCTTTCGAGCCTATGTCCACGACCCACATCAAGTCTGTAACTTGAAAGACCCGTCTTCCTGGTAGCCACTACGTCTGCCAGGAGGAGTTCAGAGCTACAGGCCCTGTGCACTGAGTCGAATTACATAATCCCTTACAACGATAAAGTTGAGGTCTGGACAAATAGGACATTTCTGCCAAAGGTGGTTTCAGAGTTTCACTTGAACCAGTCCATTACTCTGCCTGTCTTCTTTACTGAGCCATCCACTCCTAGCGAGCAAAAGCTCCACAGCTTAGATGTCAAAAGAGCCATCTTTCACTACCTAGAGCATACTAGACATTCCAGAGGCTCTTCCACACAGTTGTTCCTCACCTACGGGGATGTAGGCAGAGGAAGACCAGCTACCAAGAGAACTATTTCCCGTTGGTTGGTCTCTTGTATTATTTTTTTTATTTTATTTAGTTGTTTAACCAGGTATAGCACACTAAGCTGAAAGCTTTTTTACAGGAGCGACCTCATCAATAAGAAACTCCAAATTTGGTAAAAGGTGACATAAGAGCCCTTCTCCGAGAGGTGAAGCGGGGAGGAAGGATGGGGGCTTACTGTTGCTAAAGGACCACTTGGAAGAAAGAAGATTACTGCGGTGAGTATTAGATTCTGCTATGAGAAAGCTGGTCAGCAACCTCCAGTGGGGCTTGGGGCCCCTTCCACCAGGGGCACTGCAGCCTCGCTTGCAGCAGCAAGGGACATTCCCCTACTGGATGTCTGCAAAGCAGCTACGTGGAAATCTGTGCACACCTTTGTGAAACACTACAGTTTGGATGTACAGACTAGATCTGATGCCAAATTTGGCAGGGCAGTTCTGCAGAGCCTCTTTCCTAAGTAGGTTCTCTGCCAGCCTCCCACTTGGTACTGCTGGGTAGTCTGCAAAAATGTTACTGATGCTAAAGGACTCCTGGGGTAAGAAGAAAAAAATTACTCACCGCAGTAATCTTCTTTTTTCCAAGTGGTCCTTTAGCATCAGTAAGCTCCCATCCTTCCTCCCCGCTTCACCTCTCTTAGAAGGGCTCTTATGTCACCTTTTACCAAATTTGGAGTTTCTTATTGATGAGTTTTTAGCTCATGTTGTTGTTTTTATTTCCACTTTTGTGGACATTTGCATGTTTTTTGAATCCTGTTGATTCTTTTTCGGGGCATTTGCCCTCGTTTTTCCTTGAAAAAATTCTAAAGCATTCAACAGCTCTCACTCAGCTCACACCCCCTCCTGTCTTTTGATTGGCTTGGCCCTACGCTGATTTTAAATATCTCTTAAAGGCACACCTCCGGGGCAGTTGCACCTAGCCAGCTAAGTGTAAAAAAGTTACTGGTGCTAAAGGACCCCTTGGAAGAAAGAAGATTACTGTGGTGAGCAATTTTTTCTTACAGGTGAGTAACCTTTTTATGTTGTCTTGCGCACACAGCGCAGACAAAATATTGTGGTTGCTTAAGTGGAGAAGTGGGTTTCGGAGGTGCAGTCCTGCTGCAGCCAATGGCGCCACTGCTTTTTGTGGCTGGACTCTGTGGCGCCAATGGCATAGCATGCTGTCTATGACAGCAGTTCAGAAAACATGCCACCACCTTGAAAGAAATTGGCCGCTGCAATCAGGAAGCGCCACCAGGCAGTCCCTGATTGCAGCAGCCAATTACTGCTTGCCTCATCTGGTGTCCCCTCAAGCAGCATGGCGACGGCTTCCCGTCAGCTTCTCATAGTCCCCACAGAAGCCGAGGGATAGCTGCTGCCTTTCACAGTCCCTTTGAAAGCCAATGGGGGTGCCCAGTCCCCCTGTCGGCATGCCCCCTCCTAAATTAATTTGCCGATGGGGGTGCCCAGTCCCCGTCAGCATAATGTATCTCCCCTCATTTCTTGTGTGCCGAGGGATGCCCATCCCCTCGGCTCATGCACTTCCACAAACTCTGTATGGCGGTCACGGTGCCCAATCCCCATCGGCTACTGCCCCCAAAAACACTCAGGTGGCACGCTGGGAGCCCATCTCAGCATGTCAGATGTCCATATAAAGAAACAACATCCCACAATGTTTTTTTTAACCTGTAAATCAGAAAATGGTCCATTGTTGAGTCCGGTGTCCCCTCCCCCAACCCGTGCCCACCCTCTGCGCACCCTGCCTCCCCACACCACCACCCATACTTACCTCCAGAGCCCAGCGCGATGATCTTTGGTGGATCGGGAACACGTCTGCACTCTTTAAAGCCAACCGCGAACTGAAGAAATGCTGGTAAGCTGTATAATAGCATAAATAGGGTTTTTTCAACTTTGGTGCATATCTCAGGCATTTTGGGGAATTTTGGCACCAAATTTTCAACATGGGGTTTTTGGGACCCCTTCTCATGAATTCGGTCACTATCATGGCGTTATTCGGTCCCGAAAGGTGATTTTGCTGTAACTGTGCGGAATCTCCTTTCGGAACTGAGTAACGAAATGACAGTGTCTCTTTTCATGAGTTGGCCTCCCAAAAAGCCTATGTTACAAATTTGGTGAAAAAATTCCAAAAAATGACTGCGTTTACGAGTGTGTGTTGCGCAGGTTCCACGCGCACTCGTAACTTTGCCAATTTGTACTATTTTCACTCCAGATTCTCAACATTGACATTTTTTCACACCTCCTTATGAACAGTGCAGCTGTCATTTTTCACATCCTGACCGAAAAGTGTTTTCGCAGTACCGGCGGAGTATAGCGCGGTTGCTGTGGTAAATCAGTGTTTGGGACAGATTATGAAAATCACAGCAGCACTGTTCATGAGCAGAGGTCCTAAAATGCCTATGTTGAAAATTTGGTGACAAAAGTCCATAAAATGAGTATGTTACAAGCATGTGTTGCGCAGTTTCCGTGCGCACTCATAACTTCGACAATTTGTAATATTTTCACTCAACATTTTCAACATTGTCAATTTTGCACACGTCCTTATGAACAGTACAGCTGTCATTTTTGAGATCCTGCCTGAAATATGTTTTCACACAAGTGGCGCACTATGGCGCGGTCGCTGTGGGAAACCAACGATCAGGACAGATGAAGAAAATCATAGTGACAGTGTTCATGAGCAGAGGTCCCAAAATGCCTGTGTTGAAAACTTGGTGAAATAATTCCACTAAATGACTGTGTTACATGCATTGCGCAGTTTCTAGTATGCTCGTAAATTCGAGCATTTTTAATATTTTCACTCAAGATTTTCAACACTGCCATCTCTTCACACCTACCTATGAATAGTACAGCTGTCATTTTTCACATCCTGCCTGAATGGTGTTTTCCCACATCTGGCGCAGAATGGCACGGTCGCTGTGAGAAATCAATGTTCAAGACAGATTAACAAAATCACAGTGCCACTATTCATGAGCAGAGGTCCCAAATACCAACAAACGGCCGGGGCATTAGGGTTTCTAACCATAACGTCCCACCCTGTGCAGACTGACAGGCATCAGGGTTGTGTCTTTGCATTGCTGGCTGCTATGCTCACACCATGCCATCCCCACCCACCCACCCACCCTTAAGCCACTGACAGGCATCGACGTGTGGCTTGGACTCTTCGGCCCCACAGTTCACCCCATTGTCCTATGCTGCACCCATTTCAGCATGTGTTCTTATGAAATGTGGTGACTGTAAATCCGAACACCCCAAGGCACACCTCGGCACTTGTTGGTGTCTGCAGGATAGAGTGAGATAAAGTGCCATGGGCGTTATGGCCGAATGGGGTGAGCGTAAGGCCCGAGGACCACAAGGAACAATGCGATATTTGTCGCACTGCAGGGTAGGGTGAGCTGAACTGCCATGAACATTATGGACGACGTCCAAAGGCACACCTCAGTGCCTGTCAGTCTCTGTAGGGTGATGTGGGGTTTGACATCACTTTCCTACTTCTCTGCCATTCGTGTTATGCATCTGTTCAACTCCTGCACTACCGATGCCAATGTCAGCAAGACAACATTCAGCATTGACAAATGCTTGTTTATACTAGAACAGCAGGGACCGAATAGACAAAAGAAGCTACTTTCATGGTCTCATCAAATTCTCTGATGCAGTCATGGACAGCTGCATTAAAACCTGTTTATTCAGAGAGCAAAGTTTGGTCTGGACACACGAGTAATCCCCCACTGCGTTTGAAGAGTGCCTTGCACGTTTAACATCCACCTTGACAACCCCCAGAATTGGGTATAAAGCACCTCGGCTTGGCGTCTTGGACATCACCTCCAACAGGGCAACATATGCCTAGTACTGCACTGCACTGTCAGATTGGGACAAAGCCCATCACCTTGGCATGTGGAACTTGAATCCATGACCTGCTGACCCAAAAGTGAGGGTTCCATGACTGAGTCATACTGTTGACACGTGCAAGAGTTGGCAAATATAGTGTCTCTTGGATTAGAAATCCTGTCTAAGCACAGATATATAGTATCTTTGGGTTGGTATTGTTATGGAATGAAGGATTTTTGTTTTTCCTGGTTAAAAATACAATCCCCTGCCTATAAGTGTTTGCTGCCTTGTTCAAAACAGTCCTCAGATGCCTGAGCAACACCTGTAAATTGGATTGACAAGACCCCAAATAAAGTCTTTAGTTTTGATGCACACAGGCACGACTGTCGCACTGTATCAAGGTTGACTGATTAATCAGCAGTGAAGATGATTTTCCAGCCATGGCAAAGTTGTTTTCATTCTTGTAATGGACTTAGAGTGCCTTTTAAAAGCTGTCAGGACTAATATGTTTCAAAGTCATGGAACACTGCCAGTACAGTGTGCCAGAATGTAATTCATTTTATCTGCTAATAGAATTTCAAAAGGAACTCTTATTGCATAATAGGGATGAAATGTGTATAATTATAATCTGTTACATATCAAACAGCTTAAGCAAATTTGATTTTAATTTGATCTCTACAAGCAACATTTCTTCCATGTTTCATAGTATACGACATTGTCAGATATTACTACTTATTCATGTTGTTTTAATGAGTGCAAAATATATTTGGTGGCTATGCATTAGATTGTCTGTCTTCAAGACATGGGCCGAGATATTCAAAGCCCTGGGTTTTTGCTTGCTAAATGTTTGCTCTACGGGCAAATTAGTACCTGGAGCAAACAACAAGTATATTGAAACATGCTTGAAGCACATTGCAGGTGCTAAAAGCATATTCCAGTATACTGGCCAAAGGAGGCAGACATTAACCAGTTTGCTCCTCACAAACCACAACCCCCTGCTGGCCATATAGGGTATATAGCTAGTAGGGAGCCATAGGATAACAGGAGCAAGTGAGATATTGAGCTCGCAATTGGCAATTGCTCCTGCCATATTCGTACTTTCCTGTGCAAATAACCCCGTAGTGCAGGCACATTTTTGTGGGGTCATTTGTATCTCATTATGGCCTAATTAAAGTCCAAGGGCAAACAGTTGCTCCATAGGCAACACATTTATTTTATATAGCACCCCATCCAGTAAAGGCTCAGAGTGCTTCACGAAATGCAATTAATACATATACACATAATAATAATAATAGTAATAATAATAAACTTTATTTGTGTGAAGTGCAATTCAAAAAATACCAAAGTGCTTTTACAGACAACATAACAATAAATAATTAAAACAAGGTAAAATAGCAGAAATCGACAAGTTAATACTCGGGGTAGGCAAGGGAAAATAAAAATGTTTTAAGAGCAGATTTAACGCTTTCCACAGTCAGGCACCCCCTTATCCAAAGAGGTAGAGAATTCCACATGGTCAGGGCCACAAAGGCAAATGCACAGGCTCCAGAAGTCTTCAAACGGACCCTGGGAATCTCCAGCAATCCCTGCTCGGCTGAGCAGAGTGGTCAGAGGGGGTGATATGGATAAAGGAGCTCTTACAGATAACTCGGTCCCTGTCCGTGTAGGGCCTTATAGGTTAACAAACCAACCTTGAAGGTGATCCGTCACTGCACTGGCAGCCAATACAGTCCGCGCAGCACTGGTGTGATATGGCTAGATTGAGAAAGCCCAGTCAACAACCTGGCCGCAGCATTCTGCACCAGCTGCAGGTGGCAGATATCAACATCTGGAAACCCTAGGTACAGGGTGTTGCTGTAATCAAGGCAGGAGGTCACAAAGGCATGGACCAAAGTTGGAAGATCACGGGGACGGAACCAGGTGCTTGATCCAGATGATATTTCTCATATGGTAAAATGAGATCTTGACGACGGATGACACCTGAAACTTCAGTGTCAACCTCTCATCAAAAATAATGCCCAGACTCCACACCCGTTCATTGGACATCAGTTGCTGACCACCAAGCAAAAGCCCAGAGGCCTGCACATCCGAGGACCCCTCTACCCGGTGACCGGGGGTCCACCACCAAAACCTCAGTTTTGTCAGGATTCAACTTCAGCCAGTTGGCGCTCATCCAATCCTGAATCTCGGTGAGGCAGTTGTTAAACACCAAGACTGAATCATCCTGGTCGGCCACAAAGGACATGTATAGCTGAGTATCATCTGCATAGAAGTGAAAACTCAAGCCATATCGCCTTACAATGTCTCCCAATGGCAGCATGTACACTGCGAATAACAGGCGAAAGCACGGAGCCCTGGGGTACCCCACATGACAGAGAGAATGCATTAGAGGAATAAATTCCCGATGCAACTGTCTGAGATCTACTGAGATCTAACCAAGAGGAACAAATGGAACCATCTGAGGACTGTCCCTGACAGTCCACAGACCATCTGCAGGCGCTCCAGCTATACGCAGTGATCCATGGTGTCAAAAGCTGCAGAGAGATCAAGGAGTACTAAGATGGAATGAGTCCTCCGATCTCTTACTATCAGGAGATTATTGAGCACCCGAACCAGGGCAGTCTCGGTGCTATGCCTCATCCTAAAACCTGACTGGAGAGGATCATAGATGTCATGGATAGTAAGGTGGTCATCCAGCTGCAGTGCGACCACCTCCTCAGTAACCTTGCCCACAAAGGGCAGGTTAGAGATGGGTCTGTAGTTGGCAAGACAATCCAGGTCGAGAGAAGATTTCTTAAGGAGGGGTGTCACCACCGCCTCTTTCAGGGAGTCAGGAAACTCACCCGTCTCAAGCAAACTCCAGACTGTCTCAGCCAGGACCAGGCTGATGACAACAACACATTCCATAAGGAGGTGACTAGGGTCCGCATCCAGACTACAGCAGGTTGGCTGCATTGTCTGGATAATCCTTATGACATCCACAATCATCAGCCGGCTAAAAGCTGACCAACCAATCTGAGGTTCTGCAACCTCTGACCGATCGCCACCCAGCCCATTGGAGTGAGCTAAGCAGATCTCTAATGTAATGTCGGCAACCTTATCCACGAAGAAGCAAGCAAACTCATCACACTTATCCTGTGATAAAGCTCTCCAAACTTGCAGACAGGCTGGATTGCATAGTCGGTCCACAGTTTAAAAGAGCTGAGCAGGTTGGTTCCTCGCAGCGGTGATCTCTCCAGACAGGAGCTCTGCCTTCTTATGGGAGATCACCGATTGATAGTCTGAATAATGGACCATCAATCTAAGCCTGTTAGCATCAAGGCCAGATCTCCACCAGTGACGCTCCATCTTTTGCACCTCTCTCCTCATCTCCCTCAAGGTCCCATCAAACCAAGGGGAGTGAGGGTGAAGGGTGAAGGGGCGAACTCGAACAGGAGCAATGGAGTTCAGAACCGCTGCCACAGCCATATTATTGCACCTCCTTGCTTATGTCCTCACTACCCCCAACCAGCTAAATGCCACCCCCTCTTCTGCCAATGCACAGGCCCCATCTCCTGCCCCCTACTTTTCCCTCTGTCAAGTCACCCCAACAGAAGTCCACAATGCCTTGACTGCCCTCAATCTGTCTAAGGGTAAATGCCCCTTGGGGTTGGATGCCAAAATGCTCTACCTGTCTGCTCCTGCCATCGCCACCCCCCTGGCCGCTCTTTTCAACCCATCCTTCACCCTAGCGATGATCCCATCGGACTGGAAACAGGCAACTGTTATCCCACTCGCGAGGGGTGGCGACCCCTCTGCCCCCAGAAACTACCGCCCAATCTCTCTTCTTCCTGTACTGGCAAAACTCCAGGAGCACCTTGTACTGGCTCAACTATCCTCATTTCTCAACTCCTCCTCCTTCTTCTCACCTTACCAGTCTGGCTTCAGGAAACCGCACTCCACTGCCACTTCCCTTATATAGGTCACAGACTCCATTCTTGCTGGCATGGACAAAGGCCACATCACCTCAGCCATCTTCATTGACCTGAGCAAGGCCTTAGACACTGTCTCCCATACTCTTCTCCTTGACAAGCTGTCCCTTGCTGGGCTCCCTACTGGGCTACCAGCTGGTTCCACTCCTACTTGGTAGGCAGGTCCCAGTCTATTAGAATTGGAAGCTCAACATCTACCCCTCTCCCAGTCACTTCTGGTGTCCCCCAAGTCTCAGTCCTTGGCCCGCTCCTTTTCTCCACCTTCCCAAATAGCCTGCCCACACACATCCATCAACATGTATGCGGACGACACAGTATTGTATACAGCAGGCCCCTCAACCACTGATGCGGCGACCAGACTACAGCAGGACTTCAGTGAGGTTCAGCTGTGGTTTCATGCTAACCAGCTTTTTCTTAACGCCAAGAAGACTGTCTCCATGACCTTCGGTATGAGGCAGAGATTCTCTCAGCTCCCCACCACCCCCTCCTTCCATACCCTGGACGGGCTACTCTGGAGGCTTGCTTCTCCTTTTTAGATACCTTGGGGTCTGGCTTGACCAGCACCTTGACTTTCCTGTAGATGTTGATGCAATACACAAAAAGCTTCACCCTAAGCTGGGTGCCTTATATCGCAACCGTGGTTGCATCCCGCTGCCAGCCCGCTGCTCACTTGTACAGAAAATGAGTCTCCCTATCTTTGACTATGGGGATGTAGTCTACAGTACTGCTCCGAAGTCCACCCTTGCCAGACTGGACACTCTTTTCCACTCTTTTTGCTGTTTCACGCTTGACTGCCCACCCTCTACACACCACTGCACTCTCTACCAGTCACTAAACCTCCCCTTGCTTCAAGATCGTAGATTATCCCACTGTGGGAGTCTGTCGGCCAAGTTCTGGTCCAATTCCCTGCCACCCTACCTCTCCTCTGCTCTATCAGCCCAGACCGCTCCAGTGTACCACCTCAGAAATTTCGATACCCGTCTCCTGGCTGTACCACGTATGTCCTCCGTTGGTCAGGCTGCTTTCAGACATAGAATGCCTAAACTATGGAACTCACTCCCTGCTGGCATCTGGCACATGCCGCCAACTCAGCAACTAAATCAACTCATCAAAGTACACTTCACCACCTGTGCCTGTGTCATCTGATTAACGAGATTGCCCAACTCTGCCGACCCTGTTCTGTCTATTGACTAATCACCTATTGCAAGAACTGGATGAATATTGCTACACTGTCTCCTTATCTCTTGTATTACTTGTATTGTACTGACTGTTTTTATCCTGTTCCTGGCGTCTTGCACTGACTGTAGTATTCTGTACCTTGTAATCAGTCATGATTGTATTTTGTATTTTGTTTATTTGTATTGTATTTTGATTTTTGTATCTCCTATTCACCTTCCCCCAGGATGCACTTGGAATTGAGCAGTACTCTGCTCAGTGTGCCTTCCTGGTAAAACTTTTAAATAAATAAATAATTATAAACTTGCAGCAGGCTATCCAGATAAATAAATGAATAACAGCAATAGGTAAATAGACATCGTAGAATAAAATACTGAGAATTGTGCCTAAAGACTACTAGTTGAAGGCTAAAGTAAATAGATATGTTTTCAGCTCATTTTTAAAGGTCTGTACTGAGGGGGAATGCTTAAGATGTAACGGCAGGCAAATCCAGATTAATGGGTCCACCGCTGAGAACACTCTCTCTCCTGAAAGTTTAAGACACACCTTCGGGACAGCCAGAAGGAAACCCTTGGTGGAGCACAATGGTCGATTGGGAGTATACCTAGCTAAAAAAACTTTAAGATTAGTCAGGCCCCAGTCCATGCAGGGCTGTCTAAGTTAAGAATACGATCTTGAAGGTGGTGCGCCAACTGACTGGAAGGCAATGCTGCTCCTGCACTATGGGTGTGAAATGTTTCCTATATGATCCGGAAATCAACCTGGCCATGGCACTCTGCACCAGCTGCAGGTGACACACCAACCTCCCAAATAGCCGTATGTTAAGAATGTTGCAGTACTCCAGTCTGAAGTTACTAATGCGTGAACCAGGGTAGCCAGGTCCTCTTGCACCAGATATTCTGAGAGATATTCCGAGCTGGAAAAATCTACTGTGAACCACAGCTGACACATGATGTTCAAGCATCAGTCTGGAGTCCACAGTGACTCCTAGATTTTTCACCCTATACACAGCCTAGAGAGTTGTGTGATTGAGAGATGGTCATACAATGGTATTTTGTCCAATTGTTGACCTGCAAGATCCTGGCTCCGCCAGTAGTAGCTCCATCTCGGTTGGATTTTAGCTCAGTTAGCTAGAGGTGATCCAGTCCACACTCTTCTGAAGGCATCACTGCAGCACTGACACTGCTACCAGCCTGTCTGTCCGTAGAAGACAGGTACAGTTAAGTACCATCTACACAGCAGTAAAAACTCACACCATATCATCTAGTGACAAGTCCCAGCAATGTTAGCATGTACACTGTGAATAACGTGGGAGATTTCTAGAAGAGACCCTTGTGGAACCCCACAGCCTATCGCAACCTACCGTGATGAGAAAGTTCTCATCCCCACCTCCTGCAATCTGCCAATCAGGAAAGACCCGAACCACTTCAGTGTTGTCCCGGTGAGCTCCCCATATTCCACAAGGCGTTCCATCAACACCCCGTGATCCACGGTGTCAAATGCTGATGAGCGATTGAGGAGAACAAGAATAGATTATTCACCTCTATTCCTTCTCAGGAGCAGGTCACTGAACACCTTGACTATTGCGGTTTCCATGCTGTGGTGAGGCCTGAAGCCCAACTGAAATGGCTAGTTGATGCCATATTTCTCCAGGTGAGCCTCAAATTGCATCACCTCAACCTTCTTAATCACCTTCCCTAGATAGCATCCAACCTCCTCCACCCTATCACTGTTCTGATCCTGTGCAAATACATCAGTGGTAGTCTAATGGAACTCACCCCAAGTAGTTGTGATACTTACATTCTCGATGCTTGGTAGTCTAATGGTCCCTGCCCCCGCATAGAAACATAGGAACACAGAATTTGACGGCAGATAAGGACTGCTTGGCCCACCTAGTCTGCCCATTTCCCTACCTAATGGATAAGCTGCAGATCCTAGTTAACCAACAGCCTACTTCCTCTTACCCCACACACTAGAATTGCCTTATGTCTGTCCCATGCATTCTTGAATTCCCCCACTGTTTTTGACTCCACTACCTCCTCAGGAAGGCCGTTCCATGTATCCACAACCCTCTCCATGAAAAAATACTTCCTCCACATTACCTCTGGGCACGCCCCCCATCTTCAAATTGTGCCCCTTGTTCTTGCACATCTCTTTTCTGAAAGATGCTACCCTCTTGGACTTTGTTGATTCCCTTGAGGTACTTGAAAGTTTCTGTCATGTCCCCTCTCTCCTCCTTTCCTCGAGGGTATACATATTAAGCTCCTTTACTCTCTCTCTTCATATGTCTTGTGGTGCAGACCCTGCACCATTTTTGTTGCCCTCCTCTGGACTGCCTCAATCCTATCTCTGTCCTTGCGGAGATGGGGTCTCCAGAACTGCACACAGTACTCCAGATGGGGACTCACCAACTGTTTGTACAGAGGGATAACAACTGCCTGTTTTCTACAGGTGATGCCTCTCCCTCAGTCTGATATTTACATTCCTGATCCCTAGTAGTCTAGTGGCCCCCTACCCCCCTGATGGCCATTCAGATATTTACATTCCTGATCCCTGGTAATTTAGTGGCCTCCCCATCGCCTGATCACTGTGTCAGTCACAAAAAGCTTCCAGGTAGTCTAGTGCCCTCGCAATATATATTTTCTGATCCCTGGTAGTTCCGTAGCCGTCCACCCCTGATTGCCATTCTGGTAAGCTCAAAATACATCCCTGATAGTCTAGTGGCCCCCTATCCAATTGCTGTACTGATCTTTCACAAATAGCTTCTTGGTAGTCTAGTGGTCCCCTCACCCTCTGCTGACATGCTTTCTCCTTCCCTAGTCCAACCAAGTGGCACCAAGATGGCGGCTGGCACTCACACTGCCACTGCCATCTGCCGCATGCAGCTACTGAAAAATCCACTAAGCCCCATGGGTCAGCTACCGGGGAGAGTGATAGCATGGTAATCTGGGGGTCTGTGGAGGGCCACTGGAATACCAGGGATTGGAAAGGTACATACTGGTACTGTGCTTGGGTGGGGGAACCACTAGACTACCAGGAAGCTATTTGCACTTATCAAAATGGCAGTTTTGGGTGCTACTGGACTACCAGGAATTGGAAAAGTACATATCAGGACTGTGATTATTGGTTGGGGGGCCCACTATACTACCAGGGAGCTATATGTGACAGGCTTTGCACCCAGAGTTAGTGTTGGCCCTAGACAGAAACAGCCCCTGCCTCTGAGGTGGGTATTGCCCCTTCCAGGACAGTCCCTACCTCCAAGGAAGGCATTCCCCCACTCAGACAGGTTCCAACTCTGAAGCAGGTGTTGCCCCTAGACACTGCCCTAGTAGGGTCAATTCCTGCCTCAGAGGAAGGGGCTGTTTCTGTCTAGGAGCAACATCAGCCTCAGAGACAGAGCCTGTCTGAGTGGAGGAATGCCTTCCTTGGAAGTGGGGACTGCCCTAATGGTTGCAGTTCCTGCCTTGGAGGCAGGAGTTGTCTCTGTGTTGGGGCAACATCTGCCTCAGAAGTACAGTGTGGGGAAGGGGGGAGGCTGCCTGTGATATAGGGCCTGCCTGATAGGGACATGCCCATTTCCCAGCCTGGCCCATCAGGGAATAAAAAAAACTGTCCCTCTCCCTCAACAGCCTGAGAGGTCCAACGCCTCATCTGGCCAATCAGTGAATAAAAAAAAAAAAAAGATAACCCTTCCCCCAACAAACTGCGGGTCCAGTGCTCAACAGCACCTGGCAGGAATAAAAAATGTGGCACCCTCCAAACATCTTACCTGTCTGATGCCCAACCGGCCCATCAGGGTATAAAAAAATCTGTCCCCCCTCCAACAACCCAATGGGTCGCATGCCCAACCTGGCCTCTGTTTATTGAGCCAAACAGAGATAAGAAGGAGCAGCAGCAAAGCACTAAGTGGAAGGTGGAATAGGCAGGGTAGTGAAACACTGCTGCCCCTATGCCAATCCACTCAGCTCACACTGAGGAACTCAAAAATTCTGCTAGAGAATAAAAAAAATCTGTCTTCCCCTCCTCCTCCAACCAGCTACATGATGATTCCAGGGCAAAACCAGAGCCATAAGGAAAGAAAAAAATGTACCCTCCTTCCCTCAACAACCTAACGAACATCGAGCCCAGCCTGGCCTGTCAGAAAATAAAAAAATCTGTCCCCATCCCCCAAACTACCTTAATGGTTCTGATGCCCAGCCTGGCCCATCAAGGAATAAAAAACATATGGCTCTCTCCCTCAACTACCTGGCAGGTCCAGTGCCCAACCTCACCTGTTAGGGAATAAAAAAATATGTCACCCCCCCCCCCCCAACTACCTTATGGGCCCAGGGTCGAACCCAGACCATCAAAAAAACTAAACAAAACGGTGATATGGAGGTTAGGGCTATAACTAAGTTTGGTGCTGGGACTATGAAACTAATTGCCTGGTGTCAGGTGGAGTCGAACAAGTGTGTATAGTGTAGTGAGCATTACTGAAAAGCAGGGATTCTGCATCTAAACCCTCCCTGTGGGCACTGTATAAAAACAAATCTGTAAAACTGACTGTGGATGTAGTTCTCATATAACTAACATTATAACAGTGACACTGGTGAAACAGTAAGGCCAGCTGCAAAAATAAACAAAGATAGCAACTTAAAGAAAGCAAAACCAGCCTTGTTGGCAGCAGACAAATCTTATTTATTTTTATAATTACATCTTTCATTGTCCCTTAAAGAGCTAGTGGAACCAAAACAGACAGGAAAACCATACAAATTTTAAGTAGTCTGTTGTAACGTTTTATTTCTGAGGTACTTTTCTTTTTCCTTTTGCTCATTAGAAAGTTACCTGTGTGACAATATTGTGCTGGATGTGTGGAACAGCTATCAGCCTGGCAGCTGACATATCTGTCTCTAGTCTCCCCCACACCACCACCACTACATCATCAGCATTGTGATCTCACTGACATTGACATCACAAGTGACTGACTTGGCAGCTACTGAGTGGCTGTTCCTGAGCAGCAATGATGTCACAGTCAGAGAGTTCACAAAGCTGATATGTAATGGGGGAGCAGAGTTAGATATGTCAGCTGCCAGGCAGAGTGTTATTTCACACATAACACTTATTAACATCGGGTAAACAATCTCCTAATTAACCAAAGGGAAAAGAAAAAGTACCTCAGATATAAAAGGTAATGGCTGGGTTCTGGACACATCACTATCACAAGGGACAGGAGTCATTGTAGGAACAAGAAGAGCCATTAGAAATGCTAATATGGAGTTCCACAGGGGCCATGATACCAACAAGCAAATTTAGAGAAAACTCCTTTCGGCAAATAAATGGAAGAACTTACTAGGAGTACACCTATAAATCAAAACACTCTGCACAACATATATTTTTTTTGTAAATTATGACTTAAGTTTTTCCTTTAAGTATGTAGTCGATGGGGTCCTATAAATGTTAGCTGTTGGCCAGTAAAAGCTTAAATAGAAAAGTAAAATAATGGTCTCTGAGCTGAATGGTGCTGTGTCTCATATGCCCCCTAGTCCCCTGTTAAGGTTTGGGCCCAAGTCTCAGTTGAAAATGGGGATGCAAAATGGTCATAAAGATCACAGTACATCAGCATTAAAGGGAACGGTGAACACTGTCCTCCATAGTTTAAAAGCCCACGAGAAGCTCTTTTGAATGTGGCATTGAACTTACTTACTGCTGGCAGTAGTCTGAAGATATTTATTTGAAATTGTCAGCACCAGGATAGCCTCTTTTATGTACATCGCCTAGTTTTTAAGAGGGTCATAAGCGCAAATATAAAGGAGCAGCAGCACATTTTACATAAAGTACTTTCCTTACATACAGTACGTACAGTTGGCTACACATGAACAATAGTTAGGATTCCATTGATATGATGGTAAGATGTATACATTATTTATAGCATTCCAGTTACTTCTTACAGTACATATACAATTCCAGAGCATTTAAGGGGGAAAAAATGGTCTTACCAATAGAAAGCATAGGGATGTGTGCAAGATAGGAGGCATTATATATAGTGTTAGGTACTGTAATTGGGCGTAACAGTTGAATGGCACCTTGTATGCTTTGTGACAGTTGCATAGTTTGTTTAAATGCATATAAAGAGCTGGCTTGAACTGGGCAAGGTTTCCACACAATTCACATGATCTTGCCATCCATTCTAACTTTGCTAAATGCCTTTTCACCTGCAGTATATTTTACTTTGCTTTTAATACATGGAGAATTTCCATTGTCTGTGACCTTAGTCTGTAAATAGAGATGGTTTTGGTAAGCGGACCACTCGGTAGCCGTGGGATGTGCCCTGAGTACAGAATATATGGCAGACATCACCCAGTGCAACGCTCATCTGTCCTCAAGAGCTAAGATGCCAAGTGACTTGTGTAAGCCACAGTGATGTGTTGTATGACACACATCCAGTGTAAACCTGCATGCTTGCTTGTAGATGACAGTTAAGCTTATGCAGTAATGTTTGGCATGCCATACTGTAGACCACATCAGCATACTCTAGACTGGGGAGAAGATGTTGCATTAAGATCAGATATTCCTGGACATAAAGTCTCCACCACTCATTCACACTAATGGCAGTACGCCAGGCGCCTAGGACCTAGCGGGAGCAAACTTTTTCAGGAGGGCCAGCGCCTGAGATGGAGCCATGAGGAAGCGGCACTGCAAGCCCCAGTGCGTGCGGTAATGACTTTCTCGGCGTCGACCCTCCAGCCGCCTCAGTTCCTTTTTTCCTGCTGTCGAGTGTGCTTCAGTGATGACGTCACTCGCCTGCCGAGAGTAAACTTCACTAGCAGCTTAGTTCAGTTTATTGTTTTGTAGATTATCTCAAATCAGTACCGATTATAATTAATAATTCTAATTTGTACAAGAGAAGTCTTCAGCCCTCTGTTGACGGAGTTGACCATGAGCGGGTCAGGCGACGGTAGGGAAACTTTGTATGAAAGCTGTTCAGTCAGCCGGGCCGGGTCCAGTCCGCTGCCCTCCCCGGAGGGGGGGGGTCTGACAACGGACGGTCCAGTGATTAGGGAGATGGGTGGTCCCCCCCGAAAGCATAAAAGGAAACGGTCCCATTCTTGGCACCGTTCGGCCTCGAGTTCTTCTTCGACACATAGGTCGAAGAAGAAACTGCATCACTCGAGGTCACCCTCTGGTACGTCTGCACATAGACGGTTGGTTATTAGGGCCAGGCGCTGGTCTCCACCTCTGTCGGAGCTGCTGGTTTCTGTCTCTGGTGGCTGACCTCCTCAACACCGGAGCCTCTCCCCACCTACTGGAGGAGCTTCCAATGAGCAGTTTCACCAGTGGACTGCTCTTATAGAGCAGTGGGCTCGGAGTTTGGTCCAGTTGCCCGAGCCCTCCAGTCCGACACTGGAGCCTTCGGGCCATTCAGTTTTGAACGGGTAGGTGAGGTGGTTGGACCTTCCTAGTTGCGCGGCACCTTCTTCATTCCTGTCGACTCCATGCTCTGGTGTTTATCCCCCTCACATGGCTGCAGAACAGGGGTCTACACTGATGTCTCTGTCTCCTGCCATTTTTCCTTCTTTTACTTTCAATCGCAGTTTTCAGTCTCCTGTGATGCAGTCATCATCTGCGGTGCTGTCTTCAGCGCCAGGGGCTCGATCGACACCATCTGCTGCGCCGCGGTCTCTGTCGGTGCTGCACACGGCACCGCGGGCTCTGTGGCACCGGTGGATCTGTCGGTACCCGCACTCTTTATTCGATGCCTTGTGCACCGCCGTTTCGATGGCGGCTCTTTCTTTGTTCTCGGCACCGTTTTCCTCAATGGAACCAGGGATGAGTGCAATGCCGTCTGGTCTTCAGGGGTTTTCGACTCCGATTCTTTCTTCTTCCTCCTGATTTTCACTCCTTTCCTGTCTACACAGTCCCCCTGGACTGTCAGGAGATGATTTTGAGCCTGATCCAGATCTTTGCCTGGGTAATGACGTTGATGCTGACACGGTCCTGGAGGCAGAGATCAATCCTCCTGCAGAGCCTGTTGTTGAGGACCTTTCCTTTAAGTCTCTGCTCAAGAATTTGAATTATACTCTTTCTCTCCAGACCACAGAAATTGATCCTGGGAAACTTTTACGTCTCCAATATCTTCATGTCCCGGAGATCCCTATGGATTTAACCCCTTCAGTACAGCCCTCTTTCGAGACCCTTTCACAGATGGTGTGGAACAATCTGGCTCTTATTCCCTCCATGGCCAAGTCCTTAGATAGGAAGTATGCCCCCCCAAGGATCGTCACATTTTGGCCTCACAAGCCTTTGCTGATGCCATAGTGGTCCTGGCAGAGAATGATAAGGCTGTCCTACCTCAGGAATCTATAGCCCGGCCTATAAACAAAGAATCTCACAAGGGGTAAGAGAGTCTTTGCTGCCTCGACCCTGGGCATGCGCATTGCCAGCTACCAGGGCTATTTTTTTCAATGTGAGTATGTTCTCTGGCATTCGCTTAAAGCAATGGTAGAAGTTCTGCCTGAATCGAAAGTTAACTCAGAGCTACTTCAAACCATAACTAGGGGTATCGAGTCCAATAACCAACAGGTTAAAGCTGCAATGGACGCCTTTGCTACCGCTTCCCAGGCGGCGGCGGCTGGCATTTGCACCCGTCGCCACTCTTGGCTGCGTACCTCGGGCTTCACGAATGATGCCCAGTAGCACGGCATGTCCTTGCCTTTTGGCGGTATGTATCTGTTCAGACCTCGGGTGGAGCAAGCACTAGAGGCCACACAGAAGACTAGGTCTGCCATTAAGATAGCCAGACCTATGCCCGTCCCCTCCGGGGGGGGGGGTGGGAACAAGCGCCAGTTTCACAACCGACGGTCCTTTCAGGGCAAAGGCAGAGGAGGTTTTAACAGAAACCAGAACCCTCAACCGCTAAAGAAAGTGCAGCAGAAGGCACAAGGCCCCAAAGCGCCCAGTGCCACCTTCTGATTTTCTGGTCCTGGTCCCACCTCAGCTGCCCGAGGGGGACTCCTCCTCAATAGTGGGAGGACAACTGACTCACTTGTACAACCAGTGGAAATCTATAACATCAGACAAATGGGTCCTCAGAATAATCCGCGAGGGGTATTCTCTCAGTCTTCCGGAAACCCTTCCAGATCATCCTCCCAAACGACAGCCCAGGCTGTCAACAATACAGTCCGACCTTCTTGCTTCTGTGGTACAAGGCCTTCTGAACAACAGGGCAGTAGAAATAGTCCTGCTGGATCAGCAAAACACAGGTTTCTACTCCCATTACTTTCTGGTCCCAGAGAAAACCGGCGGCATGTGCCCCATTCTGGATCTCAGAAAGTTAAACAAGTTCCTACACAGGGAAAAGTTCAAGATGATATCACTCGGTACCCTACTACCTTTGATTCATCGACAAGATTGGCTAGCCTCCCTGGACATGCAGGATGCCTACCAACACATCCTCATACACCCGAAGCACCACAAATACCTAAGGTTCGTGTCATTGGGTCAACACTATCAGTTCAGAGTCCTGCCCTTTGGGGTATCCTCGGCACCTCAAGTTTTTACAAAGTGTTGTGCAATTATTGTGGTACATCTCAGAAAAATTGGAATACAAGTGTTCCCATATCTGGACGACTGGCTCCTTGCAAATCCCTCCAGGCAAGAGACTCTGGAGGCCGTAGCCACAGCCTCAGACTTCCTCACGTCCATGGGAATCCTGCTGAACCTCAACAAATCGCAGTTGCAGTCATCCCAGAAGCTCCTCTTAATAGGAACTCTTCTGGACATCTCCTGTGTGAAGGCTTTTCTTCCAGAGGACAGAAGGAGCGATATCTTACAGGTGGCCCGATACATCAGAGAACACAGCTCGGTTTGAGCTATCTCGATGCAGCAGATGCTGGGCCTCGTGGCATCCTTGGTGTTCTCTGTACCCTTGGCTCGTCTTCACAAGAGAACCTCTCAGTGGATGCTCAGTGGTCCCCAACCACTCACCCTCAGTCCTTTCTCATCAAGGTGACGGAACCTCTGAAGACGTCGCTCACCTGGTGGTCGCAGGAGGACAATCTTCTGGAAGGATATCCCTTTGCCCTTCTGGAGCATCAGATCTCCATTACCAGGGACGTGTCCGTGATGGGTTGGGGAGCCCACTGCCAGGATCTCCACACCCAGGGTACGTGGACTCAGGATGAGTCTGATCTTCACATAAACATCCTGGAAATGAGAGCTGTCCTCTGTGCAGTCCGAGCCTTGAAGGACATACTCTGTCACAAGAAAATTCTCCTTCAAACGGACAACAAGGCAGTGATGTACTACATCAATAAACAGGGCGGTGCACACTCTTACCCATTATGCAGGGAAGCAATGAGAGTGTGGGAATGGTGCCAGGAGCACAAGGCTGATTCAGGCGGTTTACCTGCAAGGAGTACAAAACAAGCTGGCAGATCCTCACGAATGGTCTCTCGACTTAACCATTGTTCAGTCACTCTTCAAAGAGTGGGGAACTCCAGACCTGGACCTTTTTACATCCCCACTCAAAGCAAAACTGCCTCTCTTCTGCTCCAGAAGTCCAGGACCTGGCATTTTTTGTCAGGATGCATTCAGGCTGCAGTGGACAAAACGCTTTCTATACGCTTTTCCTCCTCTTCCCCTAATTCAGAAGGTTCTACTCAAATTGGAGTCTCAGGGGCAGAATGATTCTCATTGCCCCTTCTGGCCTTGGCAGATATGGTTCCCGCTACTCAACAGACAATCGTCACCCCCAAGATGCTTCCCCTTCAGACGAACCTTCTGACCCAGGGTCCCGTGGTCCATCCCAACCTGAGGTCGCTTCACCTTCACGCTTGGCTCCTGAAGAGATAGAGGTGAATAGGTTCAATGTTTCTCGTACAGTTTCAGATATTAAGCTGGCCACTAGAGAAACCTACACAGCTAAATGGAAGTGTTCCTCTATCTGGGTTGCAAAATCCTCTTGGAACCCTTTTTCCTGCCCACTGAATCAAGTTTTGGAGTATCTTTTAGACCTCTCAAATACAGGTCTGCAGTACTCCACAGTCAAAGTTCATATTTGTGCCATTTGGGCATATCATGAGCTGGTACTTTCCATGTCATTGGCTCAGTTGCCTGTAGTTAAGAGGTTTCTTAGGGGTAATTTGCATACTAGACCTCCTATTAGACGTCCAGTCGCAGCCTGGGACATTAACCTTGTGCTAGACATGCTCACTCGTAAACCTTTTGAGCCTCTAGCTACTTGTGAGTTGAAGTTCCTCACTTGGAAAATGGACTTCCTTGTGGCCATTACTTCGGCCCGTAGAGTTTCTGAAATACATGCACTGGTCACAGACCCCCTGTACACTGTATTTCACAAGGACAGAGTAGTTCTTAGGACTCATCCTATGTTTCTTCCTAAGGTTGTTTCAGAATTCCATCTAAACCAACCTTTAGTCCTTCCTACCTACCTTGCGAACTTCCAGAATGATGGGGAGTGTACCCTTCATTCGTTGGATGTTAAGAGAACGTTGTGGTTCTGTCTAGATAGAACGAAAGAAATTCGCAAGGCTCAGCAACTGTTTGTTTCCTTCAGCAAGACCCAGCTGGATCAACCTATTGCTATCAGATGCATTTCAGCGTGGCTAGTGGCATGCCTTCGCCACTTCTATTCTATGGCATAGGTAAAACTGGAAGGCAAAGTGTACGCTCACTCTACCAGAGCAGTCGCGGCATTTCTGGCGGAAATCCATAACATGCCCATTGCAGATATTTGCAGTGCGGCTACCCGGAGCTTCGTGCATACTTTCATTGTGCATTATGCCTTGGATGTTCATGCCAGACGACATGTGTCGTTTGGCAGGACCATTCTTAACGGACTTCTGTCCTAAGCACGTGAGCTCTTTATCTCCTGCTGCCCATCTCCAGGGATTATTAGCTCAGTACTCTCCCATTAGTGTGAATGAGTGGTGGAGACTTTATGTCCAGGAAGATATGGAAATTACGTACCTACCGTAATTCTTGATCTTCTTGGACAAGGTCTCCACCACTCATTCACACATCCACCCACCATCCCCCCGAGCTCACTTCTCTGTTTATGGTCTTCACTCCCTCAATGGCTGAGCTGTGAAGACTTTATTGTTGACCTTTCTTATGTGGGTCATTCGGACTATCTTGTGTCCGATTTTTGGGTTAGTCCTTCCAGATTAGTTGTGCTGCACCTCCTCGAAAAAAAAGGTACTGAGGCGGTTGGAGGGTCGACGCCGAGATAGTCATTACCGCATGCACCGAGGCTCGCGGTGCCACTTCCTCGCGGCTCATTCTCTGGCGCCGGACCTCCTGAAAAAAGTTTGCTCCTCCTAGGTCCTAACGCCTCCGGCATACTCCCATTAGTGTGAATGAGTGGTGGAGACCTTGTCCAAGAAGATCAAGAATTATAGTAGGTACGTAATTTCCATTTTTCTGGTTCATGTCCAGGCAGTGCTTGTGTCTGTATAGCATGCCAGTCTTTTTGGTGCATGGGTTTTGCTACATGTTCTGAGTACTGATCAAAGGCTAGGTGGGGATCTAGCCATACCCGAGCAGCTTGAGGCTTTTGACTTTTTCTAGGCACTCCCTTACAGTTGTAGATGTTAAAGTTTGAATTGTTTCCACATTTATTTGAAATGGCCATTCCTTTGGTTTTCTTTGCATTTAATAGCAGCCTAGTTACAAACATCCAGTGCTGCTCTTTATCAAGCACACACTGTAACTGCTTATTTAGGTCGCTCTCATATCTAGAGCTAGTGTGCAACACTGTGTTATCTACATTCAGTTGGGCATAGTGCCACTGCATACCATAAGGAGGTCATTCACAAACCGTATAAACAAAAGTGGTCTCAGGATCGATCCCTGTGATGCGCCAACAGTTACTTCTCATTCTGATGTACCTCCATTTATTTTTATGACCTGTGTCCTATTCATTAGGTCCTTTTTCATCCAGGCTATCGTGTTTTTATTCCATTCAGGTTATTGCAGTGTCAGACATTCCTATTTTCTCTAGTTTTACGAGCAGTAGTTTGTGGTCTACTTTGTGAAATATCTTTGTGTGGGCTATGAGAATGGTACCAGTTAGAGTTGCAGAGTCCAGTGTATTTGCAACATCATCTATAACATTCAGCAGTGCTGTGTTGGTGGAGTGCCTTGGTCTGAAAGCAGGTGGTTTCTTTGCAATGTTGATATTTTCAAGGCAGAATGAGAGTATCTGGCTAGTTACAGATTTTCCAGTATTTTGTTTTAGGTGGCCAGCCAAGACTGATATTACATAATAACATACTAAAATGCCAGCAGATTAGGCCTGACAGTCTTTCGCATCTGCTCGTTTGATCAGCCCCCACTCTGGGAGCTGACCTTGCTGTCCTCCTCGCCTTCTCTGGCTTCTCCCTTCCCATTTCCAGATATTCTCGCTGCATTGGATTTTGCTTCCAGAACCCTTCCCCTGTACCTGTCCCACCCCCTCTTGAACCCCTCCACCATCTCTGCCTCCACCAGCCCCCTGGGCAGCGTATTCCGTGGCTCCACCACCCTCTCAGCGAAGTGGCACCTCCTCCTTTCTCCCCTGAATCTTCCCCCCTCCAGCTTCCACCCATGCCCTCTAGTTGCCTCCTCCTCCTTCCTTTGAAGCACCCTGGCTGCTCCTCCCCTATTTACCCCCTTCATGTACCTGAAGACCTCTGTCATGTTCCCCCGGTCCCTTCTCTCTTCCAATGTGTACATATTTAGCTCTTCAAGCCTCTCCCCATAGGTCCTTTCCCCAAGGAACCAAATCATTTTGGTTGCCCTCCTTTGGACCCTTTCCAGGAGTTTAATGTTCCTCTATAAAGTGTGGCCTCCAAAACTGCACGCAGTACTCGAGGTGTGGCCCCACCAAGCAGTTATACAGAGGGAGTATCAATCCCCTCCTTCTGGAGGTGATCCCCCTAGCAGTGCATCCCAGCATCCTGTTGGCCGTGGCTGCTGCCCTCCTACAAGTCTCCGAGTTGTTCATCTTGACATCCACCACCACCCCCAGGTCCCTCTCAGCCATTGAGACTTGTAGCATTCCCCCCCCGGGTGTACACTTGGCTCGGGTTTCTGGCTCCCAGGTGCAGTACCTTGCATTTCCCTGCATTGAACCTCAGCTTCTACTTTCTAGACCATCTTTCCAGAGCCTCCAGGTCCCCCTGTAGAGCCACCCTCCCCATCCACCACTGCCCCTAGTTTTGAGTCATCCGCAAAGAGTCTCATCTCACTCCTGATACCTGTCCTTATGTCAGAGACGGAGGCGTTGAACAGGAGGGGCCCAAGAACTGATCCCTGTGGGACCCCACTAATGACCCTTCTTGGGGATGAGACTATCCTGCCAACTACGACCCTCTGGGTCCAGTCCTGGTGCCAATTGCCTATCCATCTGATCATCTGGTTCCCCACCCCCATTTCTCCCAGCATATCCAACAGGCCCTCGTAAGGAACGGAGTCAAATGCCTTGCTGAAGTCTAGAAAGAGGATGTCCACTGGTCTACCCAGGTCCAAAGAACTCATCACCCAGTGATAGAACTCCACAAGGTTTGTCTGACATGATTTCCCTGGGACTAATCCATGCTGTCTATCGTCCAGGCACCCTGACTTTTCCAGGTCCCCCCCCAGCCTCTCCTTGACAATGGCCTCCATCACCTTGCCCACCACCGATGTCAGGCTGACAGGCCTGTAGTTCCCTGCCACCTCCCTTGATCCCAGCTTGTGGTTAGGCACTATATGCGCCACCTTCCAGTCTTAGGGCACCCACCCTGTCCTAAGAGAGATGGTGAAAAGCTCCGCCAGGGGTTTCGCCAGGACATCTGCTCATTCCTTCAGCACTCTGGGATGTAATTTATCTGGCCCCAGTGCTTTCTCCATCTTAAGGGACCTGAGGGCTTCCCTCACTGTATCTCTGCTGTGATTTCCACCTCCGCTACATCTTCTCCCTGCTTAACCTTCCCCCCTCCTGCTAGTGATGCCTCCCCCTCTCCCCAGACCCGCCGATTGATAAGGGTCCCCCCCTCCTCAGTATCACTGTCTCCTCCCATGTATGATGCAGCACCCCCATTTTCCTTTGTGGAAACTGAGGTGAAGTACTCATTTAGTACCTCAGCCTGCTCCCCCAGGTCTTGTGCCCATCTCTCAGACGAATCTAATAGATTTCTTTGACTGGGTGACCAAAGTAATAGACCAGGGAGGGGCTGTGGATATGGCCTACCTAGACTTTAGCAAGGCATTTGACACAGTCCCGCACAAAAGATTACTAATCAAGTTAACCAGCTTGGGAGTGGGTCCCAGGGTGGTAGCCTGGGTTGCAAACTGGCTGCACAACAGGACACAGAAGGTAATAGTGAGTGGCACACATTCTGAAGAAAGGGGGTCACTAGTGGAGTACCGCAGGGCTCAGTACTGGGTCCAGTCCTCTTCAACATCTTTATAGGTGACATTGCAGAGGGTCTGGAGGGAAAGGTATGCCTCTTTGCAGATGATACAAAAATCTGTAACAGAGTTGATACACAAGGGTGGGTAGAAAGGATGAGAAGGGACTTGGCAAGGTTGGAGGAATGGTCAGACATATGGCAACTTAGATTCAATGCAAAGAAGAGCCAAGTAATGCACCTGGGAAACAAAAACACAGGAGAAGAGTACACAATAGCAGGGGAGGCACTAACAACAACAAAAATGGAACGGGACTTGGGGGTAGTCATATCAGATGATCTAAAGGTGAGTAAGCAATGTGAGAAGTCAGTGAGGAGAGCCAGGGGGATACTGGGATGCATAGGAAGGGGCATCACAAGTAGAAAAAGGGAAGTGGTTATCCCTCTGTACAGACAGTTGGTGAGACCCCATCTGGAGTACTGTGTGCAGTTTTGGAGACCTCATCTACGCAAGGACATAGACAGGATGGAAGCAGTCCAGAGGTGGGCAACTAAAATGGTGCAGGGTCTGCATCACAAATCATATGAGGAGAGACTGAGAGAGCTTAATATGTATACCCTTGATGAAAGGAGGGGCAGGGGGGACAAGATAGAAATGTTCAAGTACCTCAAGGGAATCAACAAAGTCCAGGAGGGTAGCATCTTTCAGAAAAAGAGATGTGTAAGAACAAGGGGACACAATTTAAAGATAGAGGGGGGACAGCTCAGGGGTAATGTGAGGAAATCTTTTTTCATGGAGAGAGTGGTGGATGCGTGGAACTGCCTTCCTGGGGAGGTTGTTGGGGCTAAAACAGTGGGGGAATTCAAACATGCATGGGACAGACACAAGGCAATTGTAGTGGGGGGTGGCAGAAAGTAGGCTGTTGGTTAACTAGAATCTGCAGCTTATCCAGTAGGTAGGAAATGGGCAGACTGGGTGGGCCAAGTGGTCCTTATCTGCCATCAGAGTCTATGTTTCTGTGTTTCTCTCCGCTTCAGTCTTGCTAATCTGCCCTTCACCCTTTGTTTTCCCCAGTGTATCTAAAGAACCCCTTGTTCCCTCTCCTAATTTCCCTGGCCAGGTTTTGCTCCTTCCTTGCCTTAGCCGCCCTCACCACCCTAGTGGCCCTTCTAGCCATCAGCTCGTACTCCCCTCGATCCCTTTCACTCCTTGAGCACTTGAATTGCCTATAGGCTGCCTTCTTTCCCTGCACCACCTCCTGGACCTCCCTGGTCCACCAGCAGGGTTTTCGGGCCCTACCGCATTTTCGTCTTACTCTTGCACAGGTGCTGGTAGCATCCTGCTCCCCTCTCCTGATGATTTCCCACCTACTGTTAGCGTCCATATCTGACCCAATCACATACAAAGGCTCCTTAAGGATCCTTCCCATTTCCTTAAAATCTGCCCCCCTGAAGTCAGTTACCTCCGTCTTTGTGCAGCCTTCTACCCCTCCTAGGTCCAGGCAGAACCAGACTGTGGCATGGTCACTCCCCGCCAGTGGGTCCCTTACCTCCAGGCCCCCAATCTGGTCACTGTCTGTCAGAACCACATCCAGTACTCGTGCCTCCCTGGTCGGTTCCCCCACCTGCTGAGTTAGGAACACGTCTTGAAAGACATCCAACAACCCCTGTTCCCTGGCCACCGAGGATGTCATAGTCTCCCAGTCTGTTTCTGGCATGTTTAAGTCCCCCAACACCACCACCCTTCCCCTGCCCAATCTGCAGTGTCTCCCAACATCTGCCACCAGACTCTCCTCTAGCTCCTCCGCCAGCGCAGGGGGTCTATACACCACTCCTGTTTTTACTGTGTTACCCCCCCCCATCAAGGTGACCCAAATCACCTCCACAGTTCCCTCTGCCTCCTCTACTCCCCCTATGCCAATGCAGTTTTTGACTATTATTGCTACCCCCTCCTCCGCTTCCCTCCCCAAACATAGTGTAACCCTCCAGGTTCAGGTCCCAGTCGTGTCCTGCGGTGGCCCAGGTCTCAGTGACCGCTGCCACATCCACTACTCCCTCAGTTAGCATCGCCTGGCGCTCAGGCATTTTATTGCCCAAGCTCCTGGCATTTAGCAGGACTACCTTCCTCCCTTTCCCTATACTTCCATTTCCCTTCCTCATGTTCCCATGGGGATTCCGTTTTCCCCTGGTCTGCACTTTACCAGTCGGCCTTTTCCCGCATTCGTCCAGCTCCCCGGGGGGTGGAGACAGAGTCCATCCTTTATCGGACCCCCCTCGACAGCCCTTTCTCCCATTCCTCCCCCCATCACAAGTTTAAACCCCACTTTTCACCAATGAACCCCTCTATTTTAAACTTAAGGATTCCCTTCCCCTCCAAATTGAGATGGAGCCTGTCTCCAGCATATAGCTCCTTATCCTCCCAGGTCTCCCCCCAATCCCCCTTCAACCCATACCCTCTGGCCTCACACCACTCCCTGAGCCACTGGTTTATCTCCATAATCTTCCTTTTGTGTTCCCCACTAGCCCTTGGCACTGGCAGGATTTCCGAGAAGGAAACTGTGCATCCTATGTCATGACAGACCCTGGCAAGCTCCCTGAACCTTGCCTGTATCTCTAGCTCGCTATTTTCCTCAATGTTATTTGTACCCAGGTGACCAGTATGTCCGGGGAAGCCCCACAATCCTTTGCCAGCTGATATACCTCGTGCTTGGCCCTGTGCACCATTAGTCCAGGGAAGCATTTTGTTTTAACTGGCCAGGCTTCTCCTTCCCTATCCCATTTGATACCCCTGATCATAGAATCCCCCAACAGGAGCACTCTGCTCCTTTTCCTCCATTTCCCCCCTTCCATGTCCCTCATCCATTCTACCAGCCCTTCCACCCAGCCGGCTCCTTGTTCCTCCCCCTATCTGGGTGCCACATGCTGCCCCCTCCTTATTTACCCTGGCCACCCCCTTCCTTCCGATCCTATGGCTCTCCTCCTCCCGAGTATCCTTCTGTACCTCGCTAACTCCCCCCTCACTGCTCGCGACTGGTCCATCTCCCTCATCCTCTAAACTAGGCTGGCTCATCCTCCCTTCCTTCCTGTCTACGTTTAGTCCCTCCTTGCTTGTCGTGCTCCTCTGGCCTAAACCCTCAGCTCCCTTTACTGTATCCTCCTCCTACTTTTGGTCCTTCTCCTTGCACTTTCCTCCCCCTTCCCCCTGCTCTGATCCACTGCTTCCCCATTTTCCTGCATTCCAGGTCCCCCCCCCCGTACCTCCTGCTATCCAGCCCCTGCCTCCTGCCCCCACTCCCTTTCCATCTCTAACCATCCCTGTCACGGCTACATCACCTCCCTCATCCTCAAGCAGAAGAAGAGAATTGAAGCAGTTACTGAGCATAAGGTCCAATCCACCTCCCCGCATTGCTTCCTTCTGTCTAGCCCCATCCATCTGCCTACTTCCCTGAGAATGTTGTCCCTCTGGCCCCCCTTTGTGAGGGTCTCCAGTTACCTGCCTGCTTCCTTGGTGGTGTCCTCCTTTTGTGCCCCCTCTGCCAGGGTCCCTATGTGACCCCAGAGTATTCTCTTGCGCTCCTTTCCCTATGCCCTCCCCAGTGTGCTTGGTGCAACCCGTGGAGATCCCTGCCCTCTTCCCCAAATCCATACCCCTTCCCCAGCTGTCTCCTAATCCCCGCAACCTCCTCCCTAAGCTGTGCCGGCTGGTAGCACACTGGGCAACCACCGAACTTCCAAGCCCAGTCCAGTATCATGGCTGCCCCACACCCTGTGCACCCCACCACCCTCCCAAAGATGCCGGCCCTAATGATGTGTGGTCCCATGCCCTTCCAAGTAGGTTTCCTTGGGTGAGCCACCAGGTTCCCCACTAGTCCAAGATACACCCCCTACTGACTAATCAGGTCACCCACTAATCCAAGATTATTATTGTCCAGGTCCCTGGGGTCACCTGCCTTCACAAGTGGAGTGACAAGAGCATGTTTCCAGATGTTTGGGATTTGTCCAGTTTGAAGCAATAGATTGTACTAGGTTGTATGGGGAAAGACTAACTGGTTTGCTGTGGTTCTGAGTAGCCTAGGATTGATCCTGTCAGCCCCAGCACTCTTAGATGTATCAATCTGTAACAACATTTTTTTCGTACTTACATCTTATTATTTTCTGATATTGAAAATGCAGTATACTTTCATACAGGGTAGTATACAGTTGAAACATGGGAAACCTCACATATATGCATCTTATAATTGTGTTATACATAACTAGTCTTCATACAACATGAAGTCTTGCTGTATTCTGACAATCTGCAGTTAGCTCCAGCCTTTGAATTGCCCCGGAGAGTAGCGGGTTAATTTTCTATGCAGTGAATAGAACGTTGAGCTCGAGCTCGATAAGGTCTTTGTCTGCAACACTTTGAAACCCAACCGTCAGGTTCTTTACTCCTCCTCACTGTACAGTCGCTCCGGAGATTTCTCCTTCTGCTCGGTTCAAAGTCGGTTAAAGTTGTTGGTTTCATTCTGAATTTATTTCGCATTGTCGGTTCAGGCTCTGTCTGCGGTACCGTGAGTACTTTAGATAGTTTCTCTGTTTATTTGTGGAAATTGTAAAACTAGTATTTTCTCTGTTTATTTGTGGAAATTGTAAAACTTGTATATATTGAACTCTTGTGTTTTTCTTTAGTGTGTGGTTACCAGTCCTTATCGGTTTTAAAAAAAACATGTTTCAACGTTTTTTTCCAATACCCGTAACACAGTTAGAAACCAATAAGGGAGTCTTGCCTGGCGGTTGCCGAAAAAAGGGTAAGTTTAGTTAGGTTGGCCATGTCTGAGAAACCCAAGAAAAAAAACGGGCCCACTGGCTTTCAACACTGCAGTGAGTGTGGGGAGGTCTTTGCTAAGGCCGACCCCCACACCACCTGTGTTTATTGTCTGGGGTTTGACCACCTCGATACAGACTGCCAAATTTGTAAAAACTTTCCTAAGTCTACCCTGGAGAAAACATTAGGTAGACTTAGGGAAAAGGAGGCCGAGAAGTCCCTTGACCCGGATGGCCAGCCTGGTTCGGTTTCGACCAAACCAGGAGGAGTTCCCTCTGACCAGGGTGATACTTTTTCGGGCAAAAAGAGAGTCGATCCTGAGGGGTCGGTTCCTATGAAAAGGAAACGTAAAGAAAAATCAGCTGGTTCAGATCCGGAGGTTCATGTTCCGACCGCTGATGAGATTGCCCGAGCGATTCGGATTGTTGAATCGCTTCACCCGGTTCCGTCCGATCCGGCTTCATTAGTTAGGGATTGGGTTCGGTCGGTTCCTCCAGTTCAGGATTATGCCCCTGAAGATTTTTATGAACTGGAATTTGAGGAGGAGGGGGATTATGAGCAAGATGATGAGTATGATGGAGCAGAAAGTCTGGATGTGCCCATTGAACCGGACATCTCCCCAGACAGACCTTCTGGTGTTTCCCCTCCTAGGCTCTGTGAGTCCCTTCCCTACTATCTGTTCTACAGCAAAGTGGCTGAAACTCTCCAGCTCCGTATGGAGGAGGCTACAGAGGATCAGGAGGAGCCTGATTTTGTTGAAATGATGGACATCCCAGAGTCCAGGAGGCTGTCTATTCCCCTACACAAATCATCAGGGAAACAGACACAAAATTTTTTAGTTTCCTAATTCTGTACCTCCTGTTGATAGAAGAATGGACAAGAGGTATACCTTATCAGGCTCAGACACAGTTTTTTCTGTCAGCAATGCAGCCATGTTGGGGTCGTGCAGGCTGCAGCCTGTGACAGGGTTAATGTTCCCTTGGCTTCACAGCTCCCAGATAAAGACTCCAGGAGGATGGATGCCTTGGCAAAGAAACAATACGTGGCATCCTCTTTGGGACTCAGGCAGGCTAATTATATGGCCTATGCAGCCAGGTACCAGAAGTCCAGGTGGGACACTGTACTGGCACTGGCTAAACAGGCCTCCCCCCAGCTGGTCAAGGAGCTGGAGGAGGTGGTTGCTGATGGGATTGAGGCATCTAAGGTACAATTTCATGCTGCTGCTGTGGACTCCAGTGATGTGTCATCAAGAGTCATTGCTACATCTGTGGCTCTTCGGAGAATGGCTTGGCTCAGATGTACTAGCCTCTCTCAGGACACCCAGGCTAAGGCCATGGATTTCCCTGTGGAAGATAATTCTCTGTTTGGGGAGCAGACAGAGAATTACATGAAAAAGATGAAGGAATATAAGACCACTTATAGGAGTGCACAGGCCAAGGAGAGGCAGGCAACTCCTCAAAGGCAGTAATCTAGGGGCAGTGGCAGGCTTTTTCATAGGCCTTTCTACCAAGCACAGGCCTCTTCTCCCTTTTCACAGAGGGGGTTCTTCAGAGGGAGAGGCAGAAGGGGGATGAGCAGGGCTGCATCCACTCCTCAGCCTAAGGCCCCTGCCAAGCAGACATCCTGATGGGCCTGCCTGGGTCGACTCCCCTATCCCTGTAGGGGGCAGGTTGGCTTACTTTGTCCAGGACTGGGTGTCTGTTACTTCAGACAAGTGGGTCCTGGAAGTAGTAAGCCAGGGACTGGTTCTCAGCTTCAAAACATTTCCGAAGATGAGAGCCAGATCTTTTCCACCTGCAAGTCTCTCCGAAACCCTCGCCCTAGAGGCAGAGGTTTCATCTCTTCTGGCCTTAAGAGCCATAGAGAGAGTTCCTACCCTACACCAGGGCAAAGGTCTGTATTACAAGTACTTCCTTACCCCAAAAAAGACAGGGGAGTGGTGACCCATCCTAGATTTAAGATACCTGAACAAACGTCTTTTAAAACCAAGGTTCAAGATGGTGACTCTGGGAATAATTCTTCCCTCTCTAAGGTCAGGGGAGTGGCTAGCCTCCCTGGACCTCAGAGATGCCTACTTTCACATCCCCATCGGGTGCTCCCACAGAAAGTACCTCAGGTTCAAGTTGTCCTCAGGCCATTATCAGTTCAAAGCAGTGCCCTTTGGTCTAACATCAGCTCCAAGGGTTTTCACAAAGTGCCTGGCAGTAGTAGTTGCCTTTTTAAGAAGGTGAAAGATTTCCATTTTTCCATATCTGGACGACTGGCTCATAGTGGGTTAGTCTCCAGACCAAGTCAAGTCAGACCTGCAAGTGACCCAGCAAGTGCTCACTTCCCTGGGGTTTCTTCTCAGCCTCCCCAAGTCAGTTCTCGAACTGGTGCAGCTTCTTACCTTTATAGGGGTAGAGCTAGATACTGTCAAAGCAAGAGCCTTTCTTTCCCTGGAAAGGGCAAGAGTTCTTATAGAACTGGCTTGTTCCTTCAGCCTTCAGGTGTCCTGACCAGCAAGGCACTTCCTTCAGCTCTTGGGCCACATGGCAGCTTCTACAGCAGTGGTCCAATGGGCAAGATTCCAGATGAGGGACATTCAGTTCCATCTAAGGGCCTTTTGGTCCCAAAAGAAGGATCTTCTTACCAAACTGAGTCCAGTGGCTCGGACACTGATCCAAGCTCTTCAATGGTGGCAGGATCAGGACAATTTAAGGCAAGGGATCCCATTTGTCACTCAGTCTCATTCGGTGGTCCTTACCACGGATGCTTCCCTTTTGGGGTGAGGAGCCCATCTGGGGGCTCTCACAGCCCAGGGACTGTGGTCCCCTCAGGAATCTCTTCTTCATATCAATCACCTGGAACTCAGGGCAGTTTTTCTGGCCCTGCACGCTTTCTCTCAGTCTGTGCAGAACAAGGTGGTTCAGGTCAGAACAGACAACACCACCACCATGTGGTACATCAGCAAGCAGGGAGGCGCCCGGTCCATGGCCTTATTCACGGAAGCTATGAAATTGTGGTCCCTGGCTTATTCCCTGCAGACCTCTCTGATAGCAGTCCACCTTCCAGGGAAGGACGATGTGCTAGCAGATGCACTGAGCAGAATCTCCCAGGGCCATTACGAATGGTCCCTGGACCCTCTGGTGTTGAAAGTGATTTTTTCAAGGTGGGGCACTCCAGAGATAGATTTCTTTGCAGCCCCAGACAATCACCAACTTCCTCTGTTTTGTTGCAGACCCCAGTCTTGGGCTCAGTCCCCTCTGGATGCTCTGATGTTGAACTGGGAAGGGAAATTTATCTATGCCTTTCCTCTACTGTTCAAGGTTCTGGTCAGGTTAAGGTCACAACCCTGCAAAGTGATTCTGATTGCCCCAGATTTGGCCAGGCAGCCCTGGTACCCCCTCTTACTGTCCCTAGCAGTCCATCTTCCCCTGTCTGTTCCCAGGAATTACAACCTGTTAACCTCCTCTCAGGGGAGGATTTGGTACCTCAATCTTCGGTCTCTCAATCTCAAGGCATGGCTCTTGAAGAGCTAGAGTATGCAGATTTGCATCTGTTCCAAGGGGTTCTGGATATTCTCAACGCCTCTTGAAAGCCTGCCACCAGAAAGACTTATGACTCCAAATGGAAAAGATTCAGCATTTGGTGTTCCAAGAAGCATATCTCTCCCAGACACTGCTGAATTGCCTACAGTTTTGGATTATATGGTCCCTCTTAATGGCCTAGGCCTCAGACCATCTACTCTCAAGGTACACTTGTCAGCTGTTTCTGCTTTTCTTTTCTGTCAGTGGGAAAGCCTTCCTCTCTATCATCTCACCCTGTGTTCTGTAAATTTTTCAAGGGATTGCTTCATACCAATCCTCCCTTTAGGGATCCTGCCCCTGCCTGGGACTTAAATGTTTGCATTGCTCAACTTATGCAACCTCCTTTTGAGCCTATGTCCTCAGCAGAGCTTAAGTACTTGACTTGGAAAACTGTGTTTTTGGTAGCCATTACCTCTGCCAGACGTATCAGTGAATTGCAGGCCCTGTCAGTGGAACCTGATTTTATCTCCTTTCATAGAGATAAAGTGGTCCTTAGAACCAATAGGATGTTCTTGTCCAAAGTGGTTTCAGACTTCCATTTGAATCAGTCTGTGTCTCTCCCTTTGTTCTTCACTGATTGTTCTTCCTCAGGAGAGAGGAGGCTACTCAGTTTAGATGTTAAAAGAGCCCTTAGCTACTACATAGAGCGTATCAAGGGTAACAGGTTTGATTCCCTCCAGTTGTTCCTCACTTATGGGGAAGTGGGAAAGGGCAAACCTGCCACCAAGAGAACTATTGTCAGATGGATTGTTTCTTGTATACAATTCTGCTATGAGAAACTGGGAAAAATTCCACCCTCAGGCCTGAGGGCTCATTCCACAAGAGGTACAGCTGCTTCCCTGGCTGCTGCCAGGGATATCCCTCTGTTAGAAATCTGTCAAGCAGCCACCTGGAAAACAGTCCATACCTTTACCAAGCATTACTCTCTTGATATCCAGGCTAGGAGTGATGCTCGGTTTGGCACAGCAGTACTTCAGAGCCTATTTCCGAAGTAGGTTCTGTCCCTCCTCAATGGAGGTACTGCTTGGTAGTTTGCAGGTTGTCAGAACACAGCAAGACTTCATGTTGTTTGAAGAAAAAATTACTCACCATTGTAATGGTGTTTCTTCTAACGGAGTCTTGCTGTATTCTGACCTCCCTCCCTGCCTCCCCTCTCAGAACCTGGTTTTGGGAAGTGGGTGGGCAGGCGCAGTGTTGCACCCAAGGGGTGCTTCATGCACACTCTCCATTTTATCTGGGTGCTTTTGTATTATGGTCTTTTCTTTTTGGATAGGTTTTTGTTTTGGGTTTCCTGACTTGAGTTTTTCTTTGGGAATCCAAAACTTTCTGTTGCCAGTTGGCTAGTTAAAAATGTTTACAATTTCCACATTGATAGTTAGTGAGTGTTTGCTCGTAAGAATCTGACAGTTGGGTTTCAAAGTGCTGCAGACAGATACCTCATCCAAGCTCGAGCTCAATGTTCTATGCACTGCATAGAAAATTTACCCTCTACTCTCCAGGGCAGTTCAAAGGCTGAAGCTACCTGTGCAGATTGTCAGAATACAGCAAGACTCCATTAGAAGAAACACAATTACTAAGGTGAGTGTTTTTTTCTTCTTGTACTCTTGAATTATTGGGAGACAGGGTAGAGATTATATAGCAACCTCTACAGTTACAATACAACCAAAAATGCCAGCCTCTTCAGTGACTGTTGGTGTTCTAGGTATGGAGAACATACAGGGAAGAAACACAGTTACTATTAACTGGTATTTAAACCAGTACAGATGGCTTTTATCATAAGGATATTAGGCCCCATATATGAACACCTTCCTCCCAAATCCCAGTGTTTCCTACTGTACTAAAAAAACATTAATTGCAGTTGGTGAGAATTACGAAACATCCAAACCTGCATAACTAAGAAAATACTATTGGAACAGGCAGTCTCCTGAAAAATGGGTAGAGAAACTCTCACCACATTGGGTCCACAGCACCACTCTACATCTGCGAAGTCAAGAAAAAAAGCCTTGTCATAGTGGAGCCCATAGAATAGGTCTGTTACAAGGTACTCGACCATGCAGTCGGCACCATTTTGAACAAGTTAAATAAAAGAAGTAGCCCCACCATTGACAGGAGTTGTAAGTTCAACGTTTCTTAAGAAAATGAAGCTCACAGAAATACATGGTTCAAATAATAAACAGTTGCTGATTCCAGAGAATATCAAAAGTTCAGAGTCTTACTGTTTAGGTGGTATGGCCACAACGACACCAGTGTTCAGCAAGGAACACTATATGTTATTGTAAGATAAAGTCAACCTTCCTCTGTATGGTCATCAGCAGTCTCCGACTCCATACTTCTCTGAGCAGCAAACTCAGTCTTCCTGACCCCAGCAGCCTGCTTCCCCCAGGTCAGAATACTGTCACGTCTTGCTCCTGTAAACCCCAGGACTCAGAGGTGCTGGTGCATGGCGTCAGATTTCTTTCTCTGAGCCCTAGTTTGGTATGACGAGTCAGGGTAAAATTTAACATCATGTCCTTCGATTAAGAGGGGGTAGGCAGCTAAGAGCACTAAGTTCCAGATGTTCATGCCAGCAGTTCGCAGTAGACCTGTCCAAGCCTGCTGCGGTGTGTTTGGAGCCACTCTCAGGTTCACAATATATGCCCATATGAGAGAGTGCGGCTTGAAATATTCAGGTAGTTGAAAATGTTCCAGTATCCAAGTTTTTAAGTAGGGCAGCAGGTCAGGGCCCTCTGCTCCCTCCAGGACCCTAATCAGTCACACATTTCCTGTCCTCGCTTTGTTTACGAAGGCTTCCATGGAGTCCACAACTGTGTATTCTCCTATACGAGTGCAGTTATGGAGGCCATCATCATAGTGGAACGTTAATCTACATCCATTACGTTGGCAAATATTTTGATAAGCTGGATGTCATGGGCTTCAAGCTGAATCAAAGTTCCTTCAGTCTTAGATTCCATGGTCCACATGGACTCCAGCAAAGTTTGTCATTGTTGCTCTTCAGATGTAAGAGTGTGGCTGACTCTGTCCCTACATGCGGGCCTTGGTCTGCTGAATGGACACTGCTTAGGAGGTTCCAACTTGCTGTCATTCCAAAAAATGTACCAAATGCTCTGTGGAAGATAAGGTACAGTAGCTTTGCAGGTAGACTGTCACAGTAATAAACTTGAATGGAGAAATTTGAAGATTAGCTCTATTCAGATGGCGAGCTCATTTGAGGCACATCATGCTTGGAGGATGGCTCTCTACTCCTTTAACAGCATTTTAAGGTATCCGCTTGCCTTTTTTTTTTGCTTAAATGAGAAGGCTGGGCCATGTCTTATTTCTGGCAACCCTGAAATGAAATCTGCCTGGATTACTGTCTCTTCTGGTATTGGTATAAGGCTGCCATCATTTTATGGAATTGTGTGATGTCAAACACAAGGAAGTTGTTCCTACTGTAAGTGCAGTGTAATGAGCACAGCTTCTCCTGCATGACATCACAGAAATTCTTAAAATGGTAGTACAATAGAAGCTGCTTAAATGGGATGGCTTCGTGGACAGCATATTGTCCCGTTTAAGCATTTGTCTCAATGAAGAGAAGTAAGCTTATCTTCTTGGACTAAGTCTCCATCACTCATTCACACTAGTGGGATAGCGCCAGAGGTGCTAGGACCAAGTGGGAGCCTAAAATTTTCTGAAGGGTCAGTGCCGAGAGAGGACGCGATGCGGCACCAGCGAGACTAGCTCACACCTGTGTAGGCTATCTCGGCGTCGACCCTCCATCCTGAGTTTCTGGGCCTTAGAGGGCCCAGATGGCCTTTGCAAGAAAGGTCAAAGAATAATGTCCTCACAGTCTGAACAATAATTGCGGTAAGTACGTAATTTCCATTTTTTGATATCGGTTAGAGTGACATAACACTACATACTCAGAAAAACACTCAGATCGGATGGACATGCACACAGTTAGTGAAAGTGTTTACAGCTCCTTTGCTGAAATGTTTGATCTTCCATAGATCAGTCTTCACCACTCATTACTGGTGGGTATAAGCCGGAGGCGCCAGACCCCACAGGAGCATGTAGCTTTAAGCTTTTTTTAGGAGGAGGGCTGACGTCGGAGACGGCACTTCCCTCAAGGCCGACGTATGACGTGGTGCTTGCGAGTTGGCCAGTAACCCATGCCGGCCCCCCAACCTCCTCATTTCTGCTTTTCCTGCCATCGAGGTCGGATCTCATGGGCGCTGGAAGCCAAAAACCAGCTGCGTCAGTTCTGCGGTTGCCACGTTTACTCGATGCCGTACCTAAGTTCGCCATTGCCATCCCTCAGCTGGAGCTGGTAATAGTTTCTTTTTTTCTTTTATTTCTACAGTGCAGCATTGAGTACTTTACCTTTGTTTTGTTTTAGTTTGTTCACATGGTCATGTCCAGTTCAGGGCCTAGTTCCAGTAAATCGAAGGCAGAGTGTGCCTTTATGTGTCGGTATCCCAGTGGCAAGCTGATTACTGTAACGGATCACCATGACCATTGCCCCACCTGCCTGTCTCCATCTCATGACATGGATGCCTGCGATGCCTGCTTCTCCATGGACTGCTGGGTCCTCGAAATCCGCGCACTTAAGGTGGATCAGAAACCTCCCACCTTTGGAGGGTGGCACCGTTCTCGGGACACCAAGATCAGGTCACTAGATCCTTCCCCTGGGTCTCTCCCTGGTACTATACATACCGATGAAGAGCAGGCCTCTGCTGCTCCTAGTCTTGCTGGGACAGGAGGCCTGCATGAGGGATCGGTGTGACAATCGGCATCCTCTGGGGGGGTCGGCTGAGCACCCCTCACAGTCCGTCACCTCCTCGGGGGCACCAACACCCCTGGTGTCATGGTCACAGCTGTACAGTAGGGCCAGTGCATTGGAGCCCTCGGCGCCACCATCTGGCACTGCCTTTGCTCCTGCCACCACTCTCAGTGTCGTTGAGCGATACAGTGCCATTGTTGGAGCTGGGTCCGCTTCTGACATCATTCTCGGTGCCAGAAGAGGGAGGGTCTCTGGGGTAGCTTCCTTGGAGATGATCTTGAGTTCATCATCTATGGAGGAGGACAATCAGGATGATCCCAACTGGCTGCCCGGCTCCTCAGAGCCCCAGGACTCTCCTCCAGCCAGCCTTATGGCCTCTGGTACCATGGAGTCATTCGCTGCCGTTCCCAGGGCCGTCCTTGGAGCCTCCTCCTCTACATCCTGCAGTGATGCCTGTGGTGCGGGGGGCATTTCCAGCACCAATTATGGCACCAGAGAGGAGGTCGGAACCGAGGGTGATGCCAGATTGGGGTCCGGTGCCGGGTCTGATTCTAGTGCCTTTGGTTGTGCCGGATTGGACCCCGGCACTGGGACATTCCTCAGGGTAGGTTCTGGCACTGTTTGCAGTGCTGGGGCTGCCTCAGTACCTCCAACTTCGTGTTCTAGGGTCCTTCTGATGAGCAGGTCCCTGTCAGGTAAGATGGGGAGATCAAGGTTGGCGTGGAGCCCTGTTTCCAGAGCGACTGGGGACTCTGGGAGGTGCCAAAAAGTGCTGACCTGACCCTCCTCTCCTTGATGGAACTGGCAGGTCCTGCAGTTGGTGGGGACAGGGGACTCCCACAAGGGCCAGACCAGCCCTGATCCCCTCACCTGGGGGTTCCCCCCAGGGCACTACCCTGTTCACCCCTGTCAGAGTGGACGGTCATCGGTGAGTAGGTTGCAGAGCCTCCTCCTCTGCGAAGGGTCCGCTGCTTGCTCCCGCAGCCCTAGCAGAGGACCTATATTGGCCTATCAGGGCTCTTCTCCCCCTCCTCTTTGTCTGCTTCCTCCTCCTTCTCTCCCAGGCCTCTTTGGCTGTATGAGGCGCATGATCTGGGAACAGTTCAGGGCATCATAGGCTGCGTTCCCTAGATACCTGAGGGCCCTGGACGAGGTCATTTTTAGACCTGGACCGCCAGCTTCGCCCGATCTCTGAATCGAGCTCCTCTGCCTCTTCGTCTTCCTCCTCTGAGGAAAAGGACTTCTCCATCCAACTGTCATCTGACACTGATCTCACCAGTTATCAACAGTTCCTTTCAGAGATCCTGGAAGAGCTCCACATTTCCTATTTTACCAGCCGCAGTCCTGCGCGTGCGATATGTGCATTCCTTGGAGACTACAGCGCTGACAGTCTTGTCATCCTTCCATGGCCTTGACCCGTCATGGAAGTATCGCACAGGGTCTCGCATCATCCCTGTGACCATTCTCCAGTCCTGAGGGACTGTCAGTGCAGGTATTGCGCTCTCTGGGGTCTCCAGGTGCTATGCCCCACCCCTCTTCAGGAGTGAAGTTCTTGGACACTCCTTCTGGACATTGTCGCCCGAGCCATGACTGCTCCCCAGAGTCCAACTCTGCTGAATTTGACTGCTGAGGTAGTAGTGTCTTCTCGGCAGTGCATCTTCTCCTGTGCATCTCAGTGCACCAGGCCCACCAGACTGCCTACGCCAGGCACCTGTGGATGATGCTAGGACAACTCCTGGTATCTATGCCTGATTCAAATGCTACCAGACAGGCTATCAGCCTTTCTGTCCGTGACCTGCACCTTGCGAGGCACCAATCAAGGGCGTCTTATGACACCAGTGAGGTAGCTTCCAGACTGGCAGGAACTGCATTCTGCATAAGGTGGATGGCGTAGCTTTGCCTTTCAAGGTTGTCATCCCTGGCCTGGTGAAGGGTGATCATCTCTCTATTCCAGGGGGCTCACTTTCTCTTTTGATGGGTGAGGCACGAGTTAGTGGGACACCTTCCATCTCCCAGGCATTGGGAGTCTCTGCCTTGCCCTGACCAGTCTCAGGCCTCACCAGGCCCATGAAGGGCCCCCTCCTCCTTGTATTCTCCTCCACAGCAGGCTGAGGGAGACTTCCTTTCCTCAGGGAGGTGCCAGCGACACCTCGGTGGTGCTTGGTACTCACCCACCAGTAATAAATGGTGAAGCTTGATCTATGGAAGATATGAAAATGACATACTCGCCATAATTCTTGATCTTCCAAGATATCTTCACCATTCGTTACTGCTTCCCGCCCACCTTCCCATCATGGCCAGACCTCTGGTCAGTGCCACCTCCCTTTTGGCCATCTTCCTTCTCTGGGACCATTCTTGCTGGCACCTTCTAACACCCTGAGTCCTTTTCCAGGAAGGCTTTATTGTTTGCTTCTAGGGAGAAGGCGAGCAGGGATGCCTTCTCTAGTGTGGGCCCCTGGGACTTGAGTTGTCTATGAATAGAGGACTCCTACCATCCTCTTGGTTAGTGGCATGTGGCTGAGTTTTTTCCCAGTGCCTCAGATTTAGATCAACATTCTGCTGTTACCATCTTGCCAGCATTTTATACGTGCCCTGTTACGGGCAACTCTCAATGGCTTGCCTCTCAGCAGGCCATGAGTTCTCCTCTCCAACTTCTTGAACCCTGGGAGCCTTCATATCTTCACCCCTTCTGGTGAGCTTTCTAAGGCCCTTTCCTCCATTTTACTTCTCCTTGGTATCCCAGGTACCTTTGGTTACCAATATGGGCAAAGTCTCCCTGGACCTCCCTCGTCCAGAGGTGCTCTTTTCACTTTATAATTTTGAAGGGTTTAGACTTTTCTAACCCCACCACCACCACCACCACTTTTACGTAGTAGTGGTGAGGTTTCCTGATGGGATACGCCCTTCTGGCTAGAAGGCATCCTTGTTTCCTATGGACTAGATGTGCCTCCATGTCCATGGGGACTCTGCCTCAATGGTGATCCTCACGCCTCTGGTGAGAGAGAGAGAGAGAGAGAGAGGGAGAGAGAGAGGGAGGAGAGGAACTTCCTCGGTGGAATTCTTTTCCCCGGTTTCTGACTGAGTCTTTCCCAAAAACCAAAAAACAAAAGGGAAGGCTAGGAGCAGAGAACATAGTTTCCATTTCTCCCTGACAGATAGCCAACTCTGTCTGTTTAACTCCTTATTGGCACCCTGTCTGTAAATGGGCTCCTGTAACAGTTCTTCTCTCTGCCACTCCTTAAAGTCCTTCCTGTATACAGCTAAGACCAAGTTTCTGTTCTATGTTCTGTAGCAGAACATGTCTTCTTGACTACATTCTATAGTAAAACCTCTCTGCCTGCCCTAACAGGGATGTTGCTTCTCATCTTTGTTTGAGGTTACGAAACTCACTTCCTCCCCCCCCCCCCCAAAACACACCCCTTTCTCTCTCTTTCTCTTCTTTCTCTTTGGCCTTCCCAGTGGTTTGAGTCATCACTGCCCAGAACCAGCCTAAAGTCCTTGCCTCTCCCATCTGAGGTCAGCCTTAGAGTTTTAGTTTATATCCTTTCCTTTTCCTATCCCTTGGGCTCCATTGTTTCACCCTCCCTGTCTGATTTTCCTCTCCAGTGAGGAGCACTGAGGAAGTTGGGGGCTGGTGCTGGTTACCGGCCAACCCACAAGTGCCACATTGTATGTTGGCCTCGAGGGTGGTGCTGTCTCCAATGTCGGACCCTCCTGCTAAAAAAACTTAAAGCTACATGCTCCTGCGGGGTCTGGTGCCTCCAGCTTATACCCACCAGTAATGAATGGTGAAGATATCTTGGAAGATCAAGCATTGTGGTGAGTATGTAATTTCTATTTTCAGTTTTGTTAAATTTGGCATCTTTATTGATTAAACTAATTTAAAAACATGGTTTTGTTTCACTTATCTTCACTGGCAGCGTGTCCAGCCTGTGGCTCATTTCTTCCACTGCTGAAATCAGTTATGTTATCTTTCTTTGTTTCGATTCAGAGGCCATTCCTTCCTATTCAAATTCTCCCATTGCTCTATTTTATTGAGTCTTTTGGTGTGCTCACATGTGCTTGCGCTTCCATGTTGGTAACTTGGCCGGGCAGGGGTTCGTCATAGTCATCCTCCACATTGCCCAGTGACAGCTAAGTATTTGCTGCCTTTAGTGATGCACATATATCCTACACTGAAAGCTTGCCATCAGTTGGCTCTGCTGCATCAAAATTAACAAATGCTACAGATTTATCTGGTGTCATGCAAGATGGGTGGTCAATATCAGCGAGTGGATCTTCAGCCATGGTGTCCTGTGATTCTGTCTCACCTTCTGCTGTGATCACGGTAGGGTCCTGTGGTTCAACAATGAAGCCAGTTTTTCTGAAGCAGTTAGCTCTTGTCGTCTTTTTGACGTTGGCCCATGCCTTATGAATCATAAAGATAGCATCTAGCAAGTTTACAGTTTTCGCTATTTCAGATGCTAAGGCAGAGGATCCACTGTCAATTATGCCTACTATGTGTGCTGAGAAAAGGACATGGTAGTGACCTTTGAAATTTTTTGTGACTCCCATACTGAACGGCTGTATCAGGCTGATTGTGTTGGGTAGGAGATAAACCATTTTGACATGTGAAAATTTGGTTGCCAGATCATTGGGATGTGCATTACAATTGTCCTCAAATAAGAGGACTTTCCATCTTTGCTGTCTTAGATGGCTGTTCCTACATGCAAGGCAGTCAGAGAAAATCCCCCACGCCATTATCCTACGTACTGCACTGTACTATGACTGTTAACAACTAATACTATGCATCTCCTGCCCTCTTGCACAAAAATTGGAAAATTGTATACTGTCTTAGTAACCCTGTACGATCTGTATGACACTGTGATACCTGTCTGTATGTTCAAACCTTATGTAACAATCCCCGGGTCGCCCCTGAGAAAGGGACTTTCAGGGCCCAGCGGGCCTACCCGGTTAACAAAATGTAATAAATAAATAAATAAATTCACTCAGCTGGGCTCACATGTGTTACAGGTGATGTTGAGAGGTCTTTTGGTAGACATTTGGGCTGCTTACTCTTCCCAATTAAGAGTAGGGGAAGTTTCTCTGTCACTGTCATATTCATGCAGCACAGGAGAGAAACCTTATCCTTCGCTTTCTTGCCCCTTGTCAACTTTACATTTTTATGTGTGGCCTCTGTCAGGGATAGCCTTTATTAAAAATAAAAAAAAAAATAAAAAAACACACACCCATCTCATCGGCATTGAAGATGTTTACTGGAGCATATTCAGCCAAGAGAGCAGGGAGAGCATTTTTTATCCACTCCAATGCAGAAGGGCCATCTGCATTGAGCCACTCACCATGCTCTTTTTTGCAAATTATGTTATGTTGCAGTTTTCATCTTGAAAAGCACCCATCAGTGCATCAAAGCCATCATGCTTGCTGTCCCAGTGGTGCTGAGGGTTGAGACGCTGGACACCACACCTCGCTCCACGCCGATGACCCAGGTTCAGAAATGAGCTTGGGCCACCGGGGGTTGGCTGGGGGGAGACAGGCTGGAGCATCCAATGACAGCTTGCCTTCTCTGGGGGGTGGGAGGGCCCTACAGTCCGGCAAGTGGTGACCTCTAGTGGGGTCTGGGCGCACAGCAAGCTGGAGCCACTGGGGCATGATTGGTCACAGGCATAGGTCTGGGACTCTCACTCCAGGGCAGCTCCTTGATGGAAGAGGGGAGGCGTTGCAGGCAGCGTGCGGCATGATGTATGGGCACTCAACGTCCCACAGAAAAGGGAATAAAAATCTCTAGAGCCGGGAAAATGGCGTGCCAAGCCGGGTCCCGTTCTGCCAGTGCCTGCCTGCAGTCCCGGACCCTGACAAGGACCACAAGATTCGGGGGTTGGCCCCTACCCTGATCCCACTCGGGGGTTCCAAGGCAGGATGGAGGGACCAGGGATTGTCAGGTAAGGCACTAGGCAGGGACAGGCTTAATTGGCGTCTCCTGATAATGCGGCTCTGAGGGAAGCAGGAGGGGAAAAATAGAAATTTCAACAAAAAAAAGCCAGCATGCTCCAGATGGGCAGAAGTCTTGCTGGCCTTTTTTGAACACAGGGCCTGACAGCCGTGCCCCCTTACTAACTGCATGATTGAACCAAATTAGTAAGTCATCCTCTACCTGGGTATCTTTCCCTTCAAGTTTGACCTCATAATTTGGGTTGCTCTTAACTTGCCATTCGGCAAGAATTTTTTCTTTCTTAATTCTGATCTGTGCTGCCTGCCTCTTGGAAATCCCAAACTGCTTGGTCACAATTGACAGTGAGGCACTGGGCTGCTGCCAAGCCTCTGTAATTTAAACTTTGGCAGACAGAGAAAGATCAATTCTTTTAGCAGATGCTATTCTGAAAAACAAAGGTGAAAACTGACTCCAGGCAAAGTCTTCTATTTATTCTGGCTGCAGACAGTAAGTGCGAATGAGTCATGAATGGGTTAGCAGCAGCTCAGCTCAGCTCATTCATCCCTTGTTTTATAGAGCACATACCTTTGTTCACCTGAAAAGACTGAGACGACAGTGAGCTTTGGAGAAAATGGCCACAGCGGCAGCCATGTAATTATTAACCAATTATCAATAGTTACATTATGACCAGCATGATGTGCGCAGCCAGGTAGCCTTGGTAGGTAATTATCCAATTAGATCTGATAAACGTATTGGTGGTCGACCCTCCCCTCTCCATGGGGGGGAGACACCTTACCACCAATCACACCACCCAGCGAGGGCACCACCCCCGAGGCATGAGGGATGGCTCTCTTGACCGGCTGCAGCCTAATCCTCCCCCACCAGAGGACCCGCCATACCATGAGCAGATGCCCAAGGAGGCTGCCATTCCAACTGCTCCCCTTTTGAAGGGAGAGAACTCCAGCCATCTGGCCTCACCCTTCTGTCAGCCTTAGGGAGATCTGGCTGCTTAAGACTCGTGATCCCCTGTTACCTCCTCTGTACAGCCTTCCAAGACTACCAAGCCACCACTTACATCTTCACATGACTGTGACACACTATTCTAGTCTAATCTGCTTCCAACTCCCCCGCCCACCAGACAAAGTCTCACATCCTATGATGCATTGTAGGCTCCTTCATAATAAACAGCATGGCCAACTCCATTAACAGGAGACTGCTCCCACTGAATAACATAGCACTGAAATCTATCAGTCTGTCCAGGGAATCATTCAAATGAAGCAGATGCCCCCATTAAGAGCATGTCCTGATAAACAGGCTTATACTGTAGCATACTATTAATATAGCCAGTCAGACTTAGTCATGATAGCTACAGACGACTGCTAGCTACAGGTACTGTGAGCTCTACACTTCATTTAACAAAGTTTTCCATGGACATCTATGCTTTGAGGGACACTTCCCATAATCTTCTACTTCAAGTTTGTGACCCCATCAAGTTAGGCTCAGTGGGATACACAGATTGTCCCTGGACACCTACAAACTTATCTGGGAGCACCCGTGAAGAGGGGTATGGGATACAGTACTAGTGGCTCACAGGGCCACTCTCATAGGATTGCATCCTTTAACCCAGTTGCAGGCTGAGACAGTCCACTGAGGTCAGGATGTAACTCAGTGTAAAGTAGAGGGAGGAGGGCCTCTGGACACAAGAAATGCAGTTGATGGGGGGTGACTTGCATTGGTAACTGAATGAGACCTGGATGGGGTGGTACATTGGCATCTGTAAGGTTGCATTGGTAACTGAGTGGGGTTTTAATCAGGAATTGGGTGGACAGATCTACAGTGATACCTTGGGGGGACTTGGATCAGAAACTAGGGGATTTTAGTGGTGTGGGAGGACTTGGATTACATGATGAGGCAGACTACATTGGGAGTTTGGAGACTGCACTGGTTGATCAGGGAACTGTAGTTGAAGAAAAAGGGGATGACTGGACATGCACTGAATAGAATAGTGATGGATAGGGAGATGGGTGCAACTGGGCACTAGGGAATATATTAAACAAGAATGGGGGAAGGGTGGGTTGCCACTGGACACTAAGTAGTACTTGGAATACTTATTAAAACACTTTCCTTAATAAGCTATTATTTATTCTGTCCAAAACGATGCACACGAGTTTGCCCTCTTCCGAGTGAAGGTGTAGAAAACCTTACAATACATACAGTATCAACCACACATGTGGGACACTGCCTCTCAATACAGGTGAAAAGTGGAACAGTGGAAGAAGCATCACAATACATAGATAGCAGTGCAAATTAAAACAAAAATGAACACATGCATGGTTATCATTTGCTGTTGATTGGGCAGTGTAAATATGAATTTGTGTATTAAAATAGGAATGCACAGTGTAGGAAGTATCTACTGACACTATATGTAACACAGTGCTTTTGAGGGGCAAAATGATGGATGCCTCAACTAATGTTAGACAGCTGAGGGTTATGGTTCTTGCCAATTTGCTGCTGAGGAGGCATGCATGATCCCACTTAATAGGACAGGGGTATGCAAATCCCATTGCTCGCTGTCCAGGGCAAGTAAAACTTCCTTGAAGGGCAAGTACAAAAAGAGAGCTAATTTCATTATAACGAATAGGGGCAAGTGAAAATTCAGCTGCAGTCATGCCTGGGCAAGTCCTAAAAATTTTGATTTGAACACCCCTGTAATAGGAGATATAAACCTAAAGAGTTTTTTGTTGTATTAAGCTGTGTACGTGCCCTGTAATGTTCCTGCTCCTTATTTGTACCTCTTTCTCAGCAGTAAGTAGACCTACATGAAGAAAATAATAAAAACACTAAATCCTAAAATTACTAACATCACTGAAAGCTAACATTTCGATACTAATTGCAGTTTTGAGATTTGAGTCGGGGTGTATCTAACTGGAATGACAGGAACCGAACTTGTATAAAAACATGTATTTTTTCTGGAGGCTAAGTAATTCCCTTCCAACGTTATTCCACTTACAGTATCAGTCTAGATGCTTTGGATGTAATCAGCAGTGCTGAGAAAGCCCCAGGTGAGGAATGCATTACAATGCCTCTTCACTACTACTTGACTCACCTTTCTACCTAGCATACAGATGACAAGCCCATCACAAGGAACCCTCCTAGGCTGGACTGTTCTTCTCTGAAAATTTGTTGTAGTACTCATGTGGAAGTGTGTAACATGCTTCAGGATGAAGTACGTGCACTGCACCCTGCTCTGCAAGCTCCTTTGTAAGACTGATCTTCAGAAATGGTTTGGCAGTGTATTGCACTTTCCTTGTAATACAGTTTTGCATTTAGCTTTGCTATGATTGAAACTTGGACTTCTGATGTGCTGGCATGCCAAAGCCTACAATTACGTCAGTCTACATTTGATATACATTTAATAGCCATGTTTGTGGCATTATCAATGTGCATATAACTAATGTACAGTATTTATTGCTAGATGGCAATGCACAAAATAACAAAATCCCTACTCAAATGTAAAAAAAGGTTATCGTGATAATTTACATGGTAACATCGTCTTGACTTAAACCAGAGCAAATTTCTTCAGTCGGATAGACAATGCAAAAATAACACCTGTATATACAACACATCTTGTAGATAAAAAAAAATTCCCCTTCTGTTAATAAGGTCAGATTTTTCCAGTTTTCTAATAAAATGAGCTATTTTCATTTTATTATGTTAGCCTTAACATACCTGTTTGCAGAGTAATTTGTCACATGATTGTACTGCATAATTTGGCATACCACAGACTAATGTTCACTGTTACAGTTGGACTGACCTAATTTTTCACAGAAGTCCATGGAGGAGCCTTTAATAACTGTACGGTATGGGTATCTTCCCAGTCCTAATATTGAAATTAACAGTATGGATAGTGAAAGGGATAAGACAGAAATGTTTAAACCTAAAAGATGTGAAACTTTCTGAAGATATTTCATTTACTTCATCTGGTTTTCTCTTTTGCTGCCATGGATTAGAGTTAAACCTCGAAGGTAAGTCAGTATTGCCATGAAAAATACAGGCTATTTATGATGTGCCGGTATGTGGTGTGTGTGTGTATTGGTGGGGGTGCTTATTAAAGTCTCTGCACTCTTAATTTTCAGTTTATGGTATGCTGTTTGGAGTGGGGGTGTTGACTTTTTACTGTTTTTATGTAAGCTTGACCCCTATTACTCATTAATTTTCAGTTACTGAGAAATCCCATTCAAACAACATGAAGTCTTGCTATATTATGACTATTGCAGTTTGTCCCACCATTAGAACTGCTCCGGAGGTGAAAGAGTTAACTTCCATGCAGGGCATGGAACTTAGAGCGCGAGCTCGGTTAGAAAAGCTCTGTCTGGGATATTTCAAACTGAAACTGTCAGATTCTTTACTCCGCCTCACTGAACAGTCGCTCCAGAGATTCCTCCTACTGCTCGGTTCATTTTCTCGGTTTAAAGAGTTTTTTCTCGGTTAAATTCAACCGCGATTATCATTATTTTAACCGCAAACTAATCGGTTCAAGCTCTGTCTATGGTATTGTAAGTAACAGATAGGTTTATTTCTGTGTGGAACTTGTAAATGTTTATCGGTTCGGTTTGAAACGATCAGGTTGTGTTGAAACTTTATTCTGAAGCATTTAAAGGCTTTTTAGAGTGCGGTTCCCGGTTCTTATCGGTTCTAAAAAAAACGGATTTCATTACGGTTTTTTCCACGACCCGTGACACGGTTGGGAACCGATAAGGGTGTCTTGCCTGGCACTGCCAAAAAAAGGGCAAGTTTTTGGTTAGGCTGGCATTATGTCTGAGAAACCCAAAAGAAAAACCGGGCCCACTGGGTTTCAACACTGTAGTGTCTTTGGGGAAGCCTTTGCCAAGGCTGACCCACACACCACATGTGTTTATTGTCTGGGTTTGACCACCTCATTGCAGACTGCCAGATTTGTGAAGAATTTCCTGCAGCCACCCTAGATAAGAGAGTTGGTAGGCTCAGGGAACGAGAGGCAAAAGTCCGCTGACCCGATGCCAGCCGGTTCGGGTACCGAACTGGAGGAGTGCCCTCTGACCAGGCGAGACTTCCTCGGCAAACGAAGCTGACTCTGAGGAGCCAGTTCCAGCAAAGAGAACTAGAAAATCAGCAGGTGTGGAGTCAAAATCCCTTCTCCAACTGCTGCAGAGATAGCCAGGGCAATCCAAATTGTCCAGTCACTTTCCGGTTCCGTCGAACCGCCACTATCTGGCAAAAGGTCGGTCACGGCGGTTCCACCGGGTTCAAGAATATGATATAGAGGATTTTATGAACCAGAGGAGGGGAGGATGATTATGAACAGTGTGAATGTGACTTTGAAAGTCTGGATGTGCCCATTGAACGGACATCTCCCCAGACAGACCTTTAGGAGAATCTCCCCCTAGGCTTGCTGAGTCCCCTTCTTATTTTCTGTTTTATAAAAAAGTTGCTGAAACCCTCCAGCTTCCTTTGGAGGAAGCTGTGGATGAGCAAGAGGAACCTGACTTTGTAGAGATAATGGATATCCCAGAGTCCAGGAGATTGTCTATTCCTTTACATAAATCCTTTAGGAAACAAACAATAAAAATTTTACAAGCTCCTAATTCTGTGCCTCCTGTGGATAAAAAGATGGACAGGAGGTACACTTTGTCAGGTCCTGATAGAGAATTTCTTTCACAGCAATGCAGCCATGTTGGGGTAGTTCAGGCTGCAGCCTGTGATAAGGCTAATATTCCCCTGGCTTCACATCCTCCTGACAAGGACTCCAGGAAGATTGATGCCGTGGATAAAAAACAATACATGGCAGCGTCCTTGGGACTCAGACAAGCAAATTATATGGCTTATGTTGCAAGATACCAAAAATCTAGATGGGATACTGTCATGGCTTTAGCCAAACAGGCCCTGGCCAGCTTGCCAAGGAGCTGGAGCAGGTGGCTGCTGATGGTATTGAGGCATCTAAGGTGCAGTTCCATGCTGCAGTGGATTCTAATGATGTATCCTCTAGAGTCATGGCTGCATCTGTGGCTTTTCAGAGATTGGCTTGGCTCAGGTGTACTAGCTTGTCACAGGATACCCAGGCTAAGGCTATGGATTTTCCTGTGGTGGGAAATTCTCTGTTTGGGGAGCAGACAGAGAATTATTTGAAGAAAATGGATGAATATAGAACCACTTATAGGAGTGCACAAGCCAAGGAACGGCAAGCCACTCCTCAGAGGCAGCCCCCTGGGGTAGAGGCAGGCCTTTTCACAGGCCTTTTTACCAAACCCAGGCCTCCTCTTCAGCTTATGTTCAGAGGGGGTTCTTCAGAGGGAGAGGCAGACGGGGTACAAGCAGGCCTGCTCCCACCCCTCAGCCTAAAGCCCCTGCCAAACAGGCACCCTGATGGGATGCCCAGAGCCGGTTCTCCATTACCTGTAGGGGGCAGGCTGGCTTACTTCGTCCAGGACTGGGAGTCTTTAACATCAGTCAAGTGGGTCCTGGAAGTAGTAAACCAGGGTCTGGTTCTCAGCTTCAAAAAATTTCCAAAGATGAGAATCAGATCTTTTCCACCTGCAAACCCTCTAGAGACTCTTGCTTTGGAAAATGAAGTCTCAACCCTCCTGGCTCTCAGAGCTGTAGAAAGGGTTTCTCCCCTACACCAGGGCAAGGGTCTGTACTCCAGGTACTTCCTTACCCCAAAAAAGACAGGAGAGTGGCGGCCCATCCTGGACCTAAGATACCTGAACAAGCTCCTTTTAAAACCAAAATTCAAAATGGTGACTCTGGGAATGATTTTACCCTCCCTAAGGCCAGGGGACTGGCTAGCTTCCCTGGACCTCAAGGATGCCTACTTCCATGTTCTTATCAGAAGCTCCCACCGAAAGTACCTCAGATTCAACTGCCCTCAGGCCATTATCAGTTCAGAGCAATGCCCTTCAGCCTTACCTCTGCCCCAAGGGTATTCACAAAATGTCTGGCAGTAGCAGTTGCTCATTTAAGAAGGCAAAGATTGCCATCTTTCCCTACCTGGACGACTGGCTCATTGTGGGTCAGTCTCCAGACCAGAGTCAATCGCACCTGCAAGTTACCTAGCAGCTGCTTACCTCTCTGGGCTTTCTTCTCAATCTTCCAAAGTCAGTTCTGGAACCTGTCCAGGTACTCACCTTTATAGGTGCAGAACTGGACACAAAGCAGGCCAGAGCCTTCCTTCCCCTAGAAAGGGTAAGGACCCTGGTGGCCCTGGCCTCGTCCTTCACTCTGCAGGTCTCTCGACCAGCAAGGCATTTCCTACAGCTCCTAGGACACATGGCTGCTTCCACAGCTGTAGTGCAAGGAGCAAGATTTCAGATGAGGGACATTCAGTTCCATTTGAGAGCCTTTTGGTCTCAAAGAAGAGATTCCCTATCCAAGTTGATCCCAGTGACTCGAACCCTGATCCAGGCCCTTCAAGTGGTGGCAGGATCAGAGCAATCTGAGACAAGGGGTGCCCTTCATCCTCTATCTCACTCCTTGACCCTTACTACAGATGCGTCCCTCTTGGGATGGGAGCTCACATGGTGACCTCTCCACCCAGGGATTGTGGTCCCTCAGGAATCTCTGCTCCACATCAATCTGTTGGAACTCAGAGCTGTTTTTCTAGCACTTCAGGTTTTCTGCATCTGTTCAGAACAAAGTGGTACAGGTCAGAACAGACAACACCACTACAATGTGGTACATCAACAAACAAGGGGCACTCGGTCTTCGGCCTTGTGCACCGAGGCGATGAAGTTGTGGTCTCTGGCTTATTCCTGAATACCCTCATAGCAGTTCACCTCCCAGGCAAGGACAATGTCCTGGCAGATGCTCTCAGCAGGATTTCCCAGGGCCATCACAATGGTCACTGGATCCCCGAGTACTGGGGATAGTTTTGCCAGATGGGGCACCCTCAGATAGATCTTTTTGCAGCCCCAGACAATCATCAACTTCCACTTTTTTGTTGCAGGCCCCCAGTGTTGGGCTCAGTCCCGCTGGCTGCCTTTCTCCTCGATTGGGAAGGGAAGTTTCTCTATGCCTTCCCCCCCTTCCCTCTCCTGTTCAAGGTGCTAGTCAAAATCAGATCTCAGCCCTGCAAGATGATCCTGATTGCTTCAGACTGGGCCAGGCAGCCCTGGTACCCACTCCTTCTGTCCTTAGCAGTCCATCTTCCCCTGTGTCTCCCCAGGAACCACAATCTGTTAACCTGTGCCCAGGGGAGAGTCTGGTATCCGAATCTCAATCCCTCAACCTCAAGGCCTGGCTCTTGAGGTTAGAGTTTGCTGATCTACAACTTTCTCAAGGTGTTCTCGAAATCTTGAAAGCTTCTAGGAAGCCTTCCACTAGGGCTACCTATAACTCCAAGTGGAAAGGTTTTCCATATGGTGTTCTGGAAAGCATATTTCCGGAATCTGCTGATTTGCCACTGTTTGAACTATATGGTCCATCTTAATTTTGGGACTGAGACCAGCTACCCTGAAAGTGCATTTGGCAGCTGTCTCTGCTTTTATTTCATCAGGGAAGCCCTCTTCTTTCTGCTCACCCTGTATTTTCCAAGTTTTTAGGGGATTGCTTTACACAATCCACCATTCAGGGACCCTGCCCCTGCCTGGGATCTTAATGTTTGCATTGCTCAGCTGATGCAACCCCTTTGAACCTCTGTCTTCGCAGAGCTTAAGTACTTGACTTGGAAAACTGTATTTAGTAGCCATCACTTCTGCCAAGCGCGCCAGTGAGTTACAAGCTTTGTCAGTGGAGACTGACTTTATTTCCTTCACAGGGATAAGGTAGTCCTCAGGACTAACAGGAAGTTTTGCCTAAGGTGGTTTCAGATTTCCACCTTAATCAATCTGTTTCACTTCCAGTGTTCTTCACTGACCATTCCTCCTCTGGTGAGAGGAGGTTGCACAAGCTTAGATGTTAAGAGGGCCTAAGTTACTACATAGAGCGTACCAAGGGTCACAGGTTTGACTCCCTCCAACTATTTCTCACTTATGGTGAGGTTGGGAAAGGGAAACCTGCCACTAAGAGATCCATTGCCAGGTGGATTGTCTCTTGTATCCAATTTTGCTATCAAAAACTGGGTAAGGTTCCCCCTTCAGGCCTGAGGGCTCACTCTACCAGAGGTACAGCTGCGTCTCTAGCTGCTGCCAGAGACATCCCTATCTTAGAGATATGTCAAGCAGCTACTTGGAAAACAGTACACACTTTCACCAAGCATTACTCCCTGGATATCCAGGCCAGGAGGGATGCTCGGTTTGGCACAGCCGTGCTTCAGAGCCTATTCCCTAAGTAGGTTCTGTCCCTCCTCCATGGAGGTACTGCTGTGTAGTCTGCAATAGTCATAATATAGCAAGACTTCATGTTGTTTGAAGAAAAAATTACTCACCTTAGTAATGTTGTTTCTTCTAATGGAGTCTTGCTATATTATGACCTCCCCCCCAGCCTGCCCCTCTCAGAACTTCTACTTTGGGTATGGGGTGGGCAGTCCACTGTTGGCACTTATTGATGCCCTTTTATGTTTTCCACCCCTTCTTTTGGGGTGTTTGGGTGTTGTTTATTTTATCTTATCTTTTCTGGTCCCTGACTTGAGTCTTGGTTTTGGGACCAGGAAAATGTTAATATTTTAGTAGCCAGTTGGCTAGTGTAGTTACAGCTTCCACACAGAACCTTAGTGAGTTTTGTCGTTTAAAGATCTGACAGTTTCAGTTTGAAATATCCCAGACAGAGCTTTTCTAACCGAGCTCGTGCTCTAAGTTCCATGCCCTGCATGGAAGTTAACTCTTTCACCTCCGGAGCAGTTCTAATGGTGGGACAAACTGCAATAGTCATAATATAGCAAGACTCCATTAGAAGAAACAACATTACTAAGGTGAGTAATTTTTTCTTACCCACTGCTAACACTCTCAGGAGTGGATAACAAATTATTAACAGGTCTGTGGTGGTTGGGTCTGATGGTCAGTCAACTCCTTCTGGGCAGTTGACTAAGAACCTTCCATAGTCTGTTTGCTCTCAGTGTTGGGACTGCAGCTGTATGTGTGGTACACATCAGAAGACCCCTTGATACCATCCTCTGGTGCCAGCTGCACTGTTGTCACCGTTCGTGGTGATGACTCTGTAGGCAGGGCCTGAGATAGCACCAGGCCTCCCCAGACACTGTTTGCCATGTTGAGAGTGCCTGGCGCCAAGGCCAGTGTCAGTACCGGAGGCGACTTGGTGCCTGTCCCTGAACACAGTGTTGCTAGTGACTCTGGGGAGCAGGATGGCTCCAAGTCTGGTAATGCCATTGACACTAGAAACAGCTCAGACCTGGACCTGGCACAAGGTGTCTGAGACCCATCAGGGACTTATCTCCACATCAGTGTCTTGGAGATGCAAGCTGTTTTAGTACAGCCTGTAAGCCCTTGTTGATCTCTTCAGCTACAAAACAGTCCTCCTCGAGATAGACAAGTCTGTGATGTATTACATGAACAAACAAGGAGGAGCGTACTCTTTCGCTCTCTGCAGGGAAGTGATGAGAGTGTGAGAATGGTGCCAGGAGCAGGGGATCCAGCTGCAGGCCATTTTTCTGGCAGGAGTTGAGAGCTCTTTGACAGATGAGCTTAGTCAAATAGAGGCCGATCCTTATGAGTGATCAGTAGCTTCAGGCCTTGTGAGATATCTTTTCGGGGAGTTGGGTACCCCAGATGTGGACATTTTGCATCCCCACTCAATGCCAAACTGCCGTGATTCTGCTCCAGAAATCCAGGACATGACACTTTCTGTCAGAATGCATTCAGACTGCCAGGGAAAAATCTATTTCTATATGCATTCCCTCCAACCCCTCTCATTCAGAGAGTCTTGCTCAAATTGGAAGTGCGAAGGGGCAAAATAATTTTATTGATTCCTTGCTGGCCTCAACAGATATGGTTTCCCTCTGTTGAAAAGCCTTTTAGACAGCAAATTGAGGACTCTACCATCTAGAAGGACTTGTTGACACTGTGCCAGCTAGTTCATTCCAACCAGCGTTTCCTTCACCTTCATGCCTGGCTCCTGAAGAGATAGAAGTGAACAGGTGCAAGGTATCATAGAGGGTCTCCGAAATAGTTTTGGTGGCTCGTAAGCCTTCTGTTAGGAAGACATACACAGCCAAATGGAAAAGATTTTCCATCTGGTGTTCCAAAACCCACATGGACCCCTTTGGTGTCCACCTGACAAGGTCCTGTAGTACCTACTCAACCTTTCTGATACTGGCCTGCAGTATTCTACAATAAAGATCCACCTGTGTGCTGTTTCAACATACCACGAGCCTATTGGTTCCCTCTGCTTGGCACAGCTACCACTGTTCAAGAGTTTCCTCAAGGGCATTTTACACACATGGCCTCCCATCAGAAAGCCATGAGCTCCCAGGACACAAGCCTTGTGTTGGACATGTTCTCTCACAAGCCCTTTGAGCCTGTTGCGACATGTGACTTAAAGGTTTAACTTGAAAAGCAGCATTGCTGGGGCTATCACCTCTGATTGCAGAGCATCTGAAATCCATGCTTTGGTCACAGAATCTCTGTATACTGTTTAAGGGTAGATCTCCGTACACACCCCAAGTTTCTACCGAAAGTGGTGTTGGGAGTTCCATCTTAACCAGGCTCTAGTCCTGTCTACCTACTTTGCCAGCTTCCAGAATGAGGAAGAAAAGACTCTCCACTCACCGAATGATAAGGGGGTCCTTAGGTTTTATCTGGACAGAACCAAGCACTTCGGACAATCCAAATGGCTTTTTGTCTCCTTTGATACTAATTGAAAGGGGCAGCCTGTTACAGTCAAGTGCATAGCTGCCTGGATTGTGAATTCCCTTCACCACTGCTATGCCATGGCTCTGGTCAAACTGGAGGGCAGTGTACTTGCTCACTCCACCAGAGCAGTTGCCATGTCCCTGGCTGAAGTACGCTCTGTGCCTATTGGAGAAATTTGCCGAGCTGCAACTTGGAGCACAGTGCACACTTTTACTAAGCGCTGTGCCCTGGATGTACATGCCAGCAGCACACCACCTTTAGCAAGACAACCCTGAATGGATTACTATCCTGAATGAGCTCTCAGCTCCAGCTGCTCTAGTCCTGGGACTTTTTCTGAGCTTGGTACTCTGACTCACTAGTGGAAATCAATGGTGAAGATTGATCAATGGAAGATGTTACAATTATGTACTTACTGTAATTCTTGATGATCTTAGAATATCTTCCCCATTGAGTCACACACCCGCCCACCATCCCTCGAATTCAATCCAGTATGGTTGTGTTGGTCTTCACCAATTTATACTTGGTTTGGGCTACGAAGACACTGTTACTGGATTTGGTGGCCCTTCTTATACGGGCCACCAGGACTAGTTTATGCCCTTATATTAAGTGCATAGGTTCCTGTTAGGTTATCCTGCCCACCTCCTTGGTAAAAAAGGTACTGAGGTGGCTGGGGGCTGACGTCGTGGTAAACCAGTGACTGCGTGCACTGACAACTGACATCATACAGTCTTGCTGTCTGCTGTGGCTCCAGCCCTCTAAAAAGTTCTGGCTCCTGCTGGATCCTAGTGCCTCTGGCTCAGATCCACTAGTTTGAATCAATGGTGAAGATATTCTTAGAAGATCAAGAATTGCAATGAGTACATAATTTTAATTTCTGCAGGGTCTTCCGTAATGAAGTCATAATATTAGACATTGTCCTCTTCCTCCTTCCTGTGTACCTTTTGTATATGCTTGGGAATCATTCTAAAGGTGTGGCTAAATGGAGTGAGATGTCCTCGAAGAGGATAGGTTAGTTACTTAATGTAATTGTAGAGCTTTGAGAGAATCTCCTCCACTGAGCCACAGCTCACCCTCCTTCCTGCCCCCTTCGTCTCATGTCTGGATAATACAGTTGATGGCAGTACTGTTTTATGTAGGGTGTTCTTCTATTGCCATTATAGGCTTCGTTTTCCAGTCTATCATCTCTCCAATGTGCCTGGTTCTGGTTCTGGTCTCCCTGTGTCTGCTAGTGGATAGCCTCCAATCTTGTCTCTGGCGGGGAACTGAGGAGAGGAGAGGCCACTCAGGTTATAAAGCTGGCATTCACGTGTGTCAGTGTGAGTGTTGCTCCTGTCTAACAAAAGTTTCCTAGTGGTCCTGATGCCGATAGCTTATAATTCCAAAGGTGTGGCTCAATGGAGGCAATTCTCTGTTACAGTAAGTTACTGTACTTTGCTTGGGTAATAAGGTTGTGTCCAACCACCACTCCTTTCTAAGCACGTGTTCTGGTACTGGGCAGTCTTGCACTTGAGAAGGTAGGCATTCCTCTGGCTTGACATGATGGGGAAATGGGTATTTGCTTCAGCAACTCTAGGATTTAGGGTTGCAAGCTACCCGTCCCATATTTCAATGTATGCAAGGGTGCCGGAAGATGGTAAAAGCTGAGGGGGCTGAGAATCAAAAGGGCACTTGTAAGGGAACAAAGGGCACTGTTTCTATACTAGTTTTTGCCATACAGAAATAAAAAGTGGAGGGGCTACGGCCCCTTCCGCCCCCCCGGTTACGGCACCTATGAATGTATGAATACTCACTATGAAACAGGCTTATAGAACTCACAAACAGCCTGCCAGAGTTGATCTTGAAGCAGGACCACTTGGTATTTGTTGCACAAGGATTTGAGCCTAACAAACACCAGATGAAGGCTTTTTTGGATGCAGCAGCATGTGCAGGGATTTGTATGTGGAGGCATTCATGGCTGTGGACAGCAGGGTCCACTTCCATTCTCCAGTAGAAGATCATGCATGTGCTATTTAATGGAACTTACTTATTTGGTCATCATGTTGACAAGGCCTTTAAGCAGGGGTCAACCTTAACTTTTTTTTGCACTAGCCAGCAGGGCAAGTTGATTCAAAATTACACTAGCCCGCAAATGATTGCACTGGCCCTTAATTATTGTGGTAAATTGTGATCACTTATGCAGGAAACAATGCAAGCAAAGCCCAGAAATACTCTGATTATTGCACATTTATCCTGCTCCCACATTGCTTCCAGCTCCCCAGCCAAAAAAAAAGACTGCAATGCCATCACAGTGAACCCCCCCATTGTTTTGTACCATAGCCTCCTCTCTTCCTCTTTTGGCCCCCCCCCACACCAAACAGAGAGAGGATATCTCAACAGCAAATGTTCAATCAAGCAGTCCTAGCTCTGCGCACAAAGTAGCTGCCATCATCATGCACCTCACCACACTGTCACCACCACCCACAGGGCAATGAACAGAGTCAGGCAGAGAAAGACACTCTCAGTCCCCACCCTATACTCAACTAGAGACCTGCCCTTTTGAAAGTTTTTGTACAGTCTCAAGTGAGCCAGGAGCACATCTAAGATTTCTTTGGGTTGGGGGCTAGACAAACCTAAGGGGCTTGGGAAATAGAAAACTATGAGATTTTTATTTGTAAAAGCATTGATTTTAATATGCTCTGCCCCAACAATAACAGATTTTTCTTAAACATTGTCCTTTCATCAGCCCAGGGCAAACAGTATGCAGGCATAACACTATACTATTTCTGTTTCTGTATAGGATGATCTATGCACCCCAGGAATGCCTATTTCAAGGTTTCAAATTATGTATTTTATGAAGGTTTATTTCTGTACCATACATGATCCAAAGTTTTGTTTTTAGGCTGAAAGGACATGCTGAGTGGGATAAGGGTGGAACTGTATGGATGGTGATGGCTGGACCCCCTACACTTGCCAGTAATGGCAGCAATGGATCTATGGATGGTCACTTCAGAGTCTGGTCTGCAGTGGTGTCCAGGGAAAAAACAGAGTTAAGAGATTTGGAGGGGAGAGGGAAGTTATGGTGAGGCTGGGATAAAACCCACCACCTGCAGGGCCGTCCCTGTATACCTCTTTGCATTTTGTGACTGAAATGTTGGATACAAACACTCAAAATGTAGAGACATGAGAGGCACTGGTCTTAATAATATTGGACAAATTGTTAGACATAGACACATTCAGAAAACTGGAACCTAGTTACTTAACAGCACTCTACCCTTGATCACACCCTGAACACTAGCTGAAAGTCTTAACAGTGGAGTGATAATGACTCACATTGAGTCTTTTGTGGGATCCCTCTCTTGAACTGCCAGATAATTGCAGCTCTTAATGAGCTGTTAATCACACCTGGCCATCTGGAACGTTGAGAGAGATTAGCATGAAGACTAGAGAATGCTAAAGTAGAGACCGGTTCTAGAAAAATACACTCACATCCTGATTCCAAGGTAGGAGTAAATATTTCTTTCACCTCAAGGTGTTCTTTATAAAACGTTACTAGGCCCCACCCTTTTTCCCTTGTCTAAGTAAGTGATTATAGCCTGTAACTCTTACTAGATTGTTGTCCATTTTGGGTTTCAACCATGATTCAGTTGTTAGCATTAAATCTGGGTCATGTAACACAATCCAGGCCTCCAATTCCTGCTTTTTTGGCATTAAACTACAGATATTTATATGAGCAATTTTTAGGCCCCGTGTATTAAACCATTTTAATTCTTGATTATCTAAGGGCCCAGGATTCTCTTCAACATCCCCTGATTTGTGTATTTTTTTAAGTATAAGCTAATGCAAGCAATATTACGATTTCCTGGAATTCAAGAAGTCCCCTAACCTTCTAACTTCCCTTTTTTCTAATATCCCACGTACCAGTTTACAGGCCTCTGGTGCATTATCATTATGTGGAAATTTCAGTTGTAACCGATTATTGCCCCTCCCCTCCTCAGGACTGGAGTGGCTGGACACCCCTTCTGGGCATCTGCGCTTAACAAGAGACAGTCCTCCTGATGTGGACTCTGTGGAGTTTGACTGCTGGGGCAGGCAGATGTTTGCCTCGGCGCATCTCTTGTTATGTAGTGCAGCACATCAGTCACACATGGTGGCCTATCACAGGCACCTGTGGGCCACGATGGAATCTTTCCTATCAGCCTTGCCTGATAGTGAGGCAACCAGGCTGGCAGTTGCCATCTCTACAAGAGGTCTGGAGCTAGTGAGACACCAGGCACGGGTGTCATACGATGCCAACACGGTAGCTTCAAACAACGTGAAGTCTTGCTATATTATGACATATGCAGTGAGTCCCAACCTTCAAACTGCTCCGGAGGTAAAAGAGTTAACTTTCCATGCCAGGCATGGAACGCTGAGCTCGAGCTCGGTTGAAAACTCTGTCTGTTGTTCTTCAAACTCAAACTGTCAGATTCTTTACTCCGCCTCACTGAACAGTCGCTCCGGAGATTTCTCCTTCTGCTCGGTTCATTTTGTTGGTTAAAGTATTGTTTTTCTCGGTTTTCGACCGAATTTAAACCGCAACCGGTCGGTTCAGACTCTGTCTGTGGTATTCTGAGTACTAGATAGGTTTTACATTAATTCTATTCTGTGTGGAACTTGTAAATGGTTTATCGGTTCGGTTTGAATCGATCAGGTTGTTTAAAATATATTAATCTGTTATTTAGAGTGTGGTTACCGGTTCTTATCGGTTCTAAAAAAAATGGATTTTATTACGGTTTTTTCCACGACCCGTGACACGGTTGGGAACCGATAAGATGTATTATCTTCCGGCTGGATTGCCATAAACGGGTAAGTTTGGTTAGGCTGGCATTATGTCTGAGAAACCCAAAAGAAAAACCGGGCCCACTGGGTTTCAACACTGCAGTGTCTGTGGGGAAGTCTTTGCTAAGGCTGACCCCCACACCACCTGTGTTTATTGTCTGGGGTTTGACCACCTCAATGCAGACTGCCAGATTTGCGAAAATTTTCCTGCAGCTACCCTGGAAAAGAGAGTTGGTAGGCTCAGGGAAAGGGAGGCCAAAAAGTCCGCTGAACCGGATGGCCAGCCCTGAGTGCCCTCTGACCAGGGCGAGACTTCCTCGGCCAAAAGGAGAGCTGACTCTGAGGAGTCAGTTCCAGCAAAAAGGACTAGGAAAACAGCTGGTGTGGAGCCAAAACTTTCCTCTCCAACTGCTGAAGAGATAGCCAAAGCGATTAAAATTGTCCAGTCGCTTTCCCCCGGTTCCGACCGAACAGGCACCATCAGGTAAGCCTACGGTTCGGCCGGTTCCACCGGTTCAAGAGTACGATTTAGAGGAATTTTATGAACCGGAGGAGGGGGAAGAGGAGTATGAGGAGAGTGAATGTAGATTTGAAAGCCTGGATGTGCCTATTGAACCAGACATCTCCCCAGACAGACCTTCAGGAGTGTCTCCTCCTAGGCTTTCTGAGTCCCCTTCTCATTTTATGTTTTATAAAAAAGTGGCTGAAACCCTCCAGCTCCCTATGGAGGAAGCTGTGGATGATCAAGAGGAGCCTGACTATGTGGAAATAATGGATATCCCAGAGTCTAGGAGACTGTCTATTCCTTTGCATAAGTCTTTTGGGAAACAGACAGTAAAAATTCTAAAAAACTCCTCACACTATACCTCCTGTGGATAAGAGAATGGACAAGAGGTACACATTGTCAGGCTCTGATACGGAGTTTCTTACTCAACAATGCAGCCATGTTGGGGTAGTGCAGGCTGCAGCCTGTGACAAGGCAAATATTCCCTTGGCTTCACACCCCCCTGACAAGGACTCCAGGAGGATTGATGCCATGGCAAAGAAACAGTACATGGCAGCATCCTTGGGACTCAGACAGGCAAATTATATGGCTTATGTTGCTAGATACCAGAAATCCAGATGGGATACTGTTATGGCTCTAGCAAAACAGGTCCCTGGCCAGCTTGCCAAGGAGCTGGAGCAGGTGGCTGCTGATGGTATTGAGGCATCCAAGGTGCAATTCCATGCTGCAGTGGACTCTAATGATGTGTCATCAAGAGTCATGGCTACATCTGTGGCACTTCACAGAATGGCTTGGCTCAGATGTACTAGCCTGCTCAGGATACCCAGACTAAGGCCATGGATTTTCCTGTTGTGGGTAATTCTCTGTTTGGGGAGCAGACAGAGAATTACATGAAGAAAATGGATGAGTACAGGACCACCTATAGAAGTGCACAGGCCAAGGAAAGGCAGGCCACTCCTCAAAAGCAGCCTTCCAGGGGCAGGGGCAGGCCTTTTCATAGGCCTTTTTACCAAGCCCAGGCCTCCTCTTCTGCTTACGCCCAGAGGGGGTTCTTTAGAGGGAGAGGCAGACGGGGCACAAGCAGGCCTGCTTCCACCCCTCAGCCTAAAGCCCCTGCCAAGCAGGCACCCTGATGGGGTTGCCAGGGCCGATTCTCACCTACCTGTAGGGGGCAGGCTGGCTTACTTTGTCCAGGACTGGAAGTCTCTGACATCAGACAAGTTGGTCCTGGAAGTAGTAAGCCAGGGACTGGTTCTCAGCTTCAAAAATTTTCCAAAGATGAGAACCAGATCCTTTCCACCTGCAAATCCACCAGAGGCACTTGCCCTAGAGGCAGAAGTCTCTTCCTCCTGGCTCTCAGAGCTGTGGAAAGGGTTCCACCCCTACACCAGGAAAGGATTGTACTCCAGGTACTTCCTCACCCCAAAAAGACAGGAGAATGGCGGCCCATCCTGGATCTCAGATACTTAAACAAGCACCTTTAAAACCAAAATTCAAAATGGTGACTCTGGGAATTATTCTACCCTCTCTAAGGCCAGGGGACTGGCTAGCATCCCTGGACCTCAAGGATGCCTACTTCCATATTCTCATCAGAAGCTCCCATCGAAAGTACCTCAGGTTCGAGCTGCCCTCAGGCCATTACCAGTTCAGAGCAATGCCCTTCGGCCTCACCTCTGCTCCAAGGGTATTCACAAAATGCCTGGCAGTAGCAGTTGCCTCCCTAAGATGGCAAAAAATTGCCATTTTCCTTTACCTGGATGACTGGCTCATAGTAGGCCAGTCTCCAGACCAAGTCAAGTTACACCTACAGATAACTCAGCAACTGCTTACCTCTCTAGGTTTCCTTCTGAATCTTTCAAAGTCAGTTCTAGAGCCTGTCCAGTTCCTCACCTTCATAGACGCAGAGCTGAACACAGAGAAAGCCAGAGCCTTCCTTCCCTTGGACAGGGCAAGGACCCTGGTCTCTCTGGCCTCCTCATTCACCCTGCAGGTCTCTCGACCAGCAAGGCATTTTCTACAGCTCCTGGGGCACATGGCTGCTTCTACAGCAGTAGTGCAGGGAGCAGGTTTCAAATGAGGGACATCCAGTTCCATTTGAGAGCCTTTTGGTCTCAAAGGAAAGCCCTCTAACCAAATTGATCCCAGTAACTCGAACCCTGATCCAAGCCCTACAGTGGTGGCAGGATCAGAGCAATCTGAGACAAGGGTTCCCTTTGTCACTCAGTCTCACTCCTTAATCCTTACTACAGATGCATCCCTCTTGGGGTGGGGAGCTCACATGGGCGACCTCACTACCCAGGGATTGTGGTCCCCTCAGGAATCTCTGCTCCACATCAATCTGTTGGAGCTCAGAGCAGTTTTTCTAGGACTTCAAGTTTTTTCCAAAACTGTTCAGAACAAAGTTGTACAAGTCAGAACAGACACCACCACCACAATGTGGTACATCAACAAGCAAGGAGGCACTCAGTCTACGGCCTTGTGCACCGAAGCAATGAAGTTGTGGTCTCTGGCTTACTCCCTGAACACCTCCCTTACAGCAGTTCACCTCCCAGGCAAGGACAATGTCCTGGCAGATGCTCTCAGCAGGATTTCCCAGGGCCATCACGAATGGTCTCTGGATCCTCTGGTCCTGGAGGTAATATTTGCCAGATGGGGCACCCCGCAGATAGATCTTTTTGCAGCCCCAGACAATCACCAACTTCCCGTTTTTTGCTGCAGACCCCCAGTGTTGGGCTCAGTCCCTCTGGATGCCTTAGTTCTCAATTGGGAAGGGAAATTTCTCTATGCTTTTCCCTCCTTCCCTCTCCTGTTCAAAGTGTTAGTCAAAATCAGATCTCAATCCTGCAAGATGATTCTGATTGCTCCAGATTGGGCCAGACAACCCTGGTATCCACTCCTACTGTCCTTAGCAGTCCATCTTCCCTGTGTCTTCCAGGAATCACAACCTGTTAACCTGTGCTCAGGAAGGGTTTGGTACCGAACCTCAAATCTCTCAATCTCAAGGCCTGGCTCTTGAAGAGTTAGAGTTTGCTGATCTACACCTCTCCCAAGGTGTAATGGATATACTGAAGGCTTCTAGGAAACCTTCCACCAGGGCTACTTACAATTCTAAATGGAAGAGGTTTTCCATATGGTGCTCTGGGAAGCATATTTCTCCAGAATCTGCTGATTTACCCACAGTCCTGGATTATATGGTCCATTTAAATACTTTGGGGCTGAGACCAGCTACCCTAAAGGTACATTTGGCAGCTGTGTCTGCTTTTATTTCAGCAGGTAAACCCTCTTCTCTTTCAGCTCATCATGTATTCTCTAAGTTTTTTAAGGGATTGCTTCACACCAACCCTCCATTCAGGGACCCTGCCCCTGCCTGGGATCTTAATGTTTGCATTGCTCAGCTTATGCAACCTTCCTTTGAGCCCTTGTCTTCAGCAGAGCTTAAGTACTTGACTTGGAAGACTGTGTTTCTGGTAGCCATCACTTCTGCCAGACGCATGAGTGAATTACAAGCTTTGTCAATGGAGTCTGATTTTATCTCCTTTTATAGACATAAGGTGGTCCTCAGGACTAACAGGAAGTTCTTGCCTAAGGTGGTTTCAGATTTCCACCTTAATCAATCTGTATCTCTTCCAGTGTACTTCACTGACCATTCCTCCTCTGGCGAGAGGAGGCTGCACAGCTTAGATGTGAAGAGAGCCCTTAGTTACTACATAGAGCGTACCAAGGGTCACAGGTTTGACTCCCTTCAACTGTTCCTCACTTATTGTGAGGTTGGTAAAGGGAAACCTGCCACTAAAAGATCCATTGCCAGGTGGATTGTCCTTTGTATCCAATTCTGTTATGAAAAGCTGGGTAAGGTTCCTCCCTCAGGCCTGAGGGCTCACTCTACCAGAGGTACAGCTGCTTCCCTGGCTGCTGCCAGGGACATCCCTATTTTAGAGGTATGTCAAGCAGCTACCTAGAAAACAGTTCACACTTTTACCAAGCATTACTCCCTGGACATCCAGGCTAGGAGTGATGCTCGGTTTGGCACAGCTGTGCTTCAAAGCCTATTTCCTAAGTAGGTTCTGACCCTCCTCCATGGAGGTACTGCTGTGTAGTCTGCATATGTCATAATATAGCAAGACTTCATGTTGTTTGAAGAAAAAATTACTCACCTTAGTAATGTTGTTTCTTCTAATGGAGTCTTGCTATATTATGACCTCCCCACCGCCTGCCCCTCTCAGAACCTGTTTTTTGGGATGTGGGTGGGCAGTGCAGTGTTAGTACTTAGTAGATGCCCACCTTGTTATTTTCACCCATCCTTTTTTGGGGTGACTTGGTATTGTGTTTTTCATTTTTTGGGTCTCCTGACTTGAGTCTTTGTTTTGGGACCAAAAAATGTGTTCTTATGTTTAGTAGCCAGTTGGCTAGTGTAGTTTACAGCTTCCACACAGGACCTTAGTGAGTTTAGCTTGTAAAGATCTGACAGTTTGAGTTTGAAGAACAACAGACAGAGTTTTCAACCGAGCTCGAGCTCAGCGTTCCATGCCTGGCATGGAAAGTTAACTCTTTCACCTCCGGAGCAGTTCGAAGGTTGGGACTCACTGCATATGTCATAGTATAGCAAGACTCCATTAGAAGAAACAACATTACTAAGGTGAGTAATTTTTTCTTCCAGACTGATGGGATCTGCAGTCTGCATTAGGTAGATGGCATGGCTTCGCCTATCCCAGTTGTTGCCCTTGGCCTGGCATAGGCTGTCTTCCTCACTTTTCCGGGAGGGCCAAGATTTTCACCCGAAGAGCCAGGTGGTAGCTATTAAGGTGCCCTCCTTCTCCTGCTAGTCAGGAAGCCTGCGCTAGCTCTCAGCAGTAGCGGGTCTGGCGGACCTATGATGGCTCCTCCCCCCTCCTTACTTCCCCCATGAGGGGCTGAAGGCAGTGCAGCCTTCAGGGAGGTACCGGTCCTTTTTGTGGGCTTGGCACTCACCCACCAGTGATGAATGGTAAAGATTAATACGGAGAAGGTATGTAAATTACATACCTACTGTAATTCATGATATTCCTGTATATCTTCACCACTCATCACTGCTTCCCACCCTCCATCCCCTCATGGGCCTCAGCCTCTGGGCAGTGCTTCCTCCCTGCCTGCCCTCCATCCCAATGATGTCAATTGTGGGCAGAGTCCCACTGGTACCTCTGGGCTCCCTGCCACTTCTCTGAAGCAACAGGGACCTGCCTAGTGAGGGGGTGGACAAGTAAGGGCTGTGGCCCCTTTTCCAGTGGCTCCCAGGGCCCCATTTTCGGTGGACAGTCTTCGGGTCCCTGTTGAGATCTGCTGTGGACCCCCCCCACCTCTGATAGGGTCCTTCTCCTGGAACTAAGGCCCCAGGACCCCCTATTTTCCTGACTTTTTAACTTCCTAACAAGGGACTAATTCGAGTGCTCATTGTTATGTTCTTAATTCTTGGGGATTCAGAGTAGGACATCCTTCCTGAGGTCCTGACCTGATATACCACCTCCCTGGTGGTGCTGTGTATTAGGAATTTTTCCTTTACCACCCCGGGTCTCCTATGGGCGCCGAGGTGATCTATGGTTAATGGGCTGCTTTTTCTTGGCCTTCAGCCTTGAAGAGGATGGGGAGAGAGGGTGCTAAATCCTGGTGTTCCTTCCTCTGGACCTGGGAGACTATTGTCCTGTCGGCTGGGTCTCCTGTCAACCCCTCTTGTGGGTAAGGATTTTAATTCCTCTCCTTTTGGGATGCCTCGGGTCTCTCCAAAACCAAAAAAAAATCATCAGTAGGCTGTTTTTGTTTCACAAGGGGGTTTAACCGGTCACTTAAGTTGCCTGGTCCTCTAGGGTTCTGGGGAGTGGCGGTATGGTCCTTCCTTTCACTGTGCCTTCTTCTCCTCCTCCTTCCTCTTCATTCTTCATCCTTCATCTTCCTTTCTCCATTCTTTATTCTTCCTTCTTCCTTATCCCTTATCTTTCTGCCCAGGGATTGGGGCTCTAACCCACACCCAGCTAGGCTTCAGTTTCCTTAAAAATCTGTCCTCTCTTGTCGGCTTATCCTTTTTCAGTTTATATCCTTTGATTTTACTGTCCCTTTGGGCTCCCTTGCCCACCCTCCACCCTTGTTTTCTCTTTGCTGTCTTCCTCTCCGGTGAGCAGAATTAAGGTAGTGGAGAGGACGACGACAGTCACTGACCAACCCACGAGTGCCATGCAAGGCGTCAGCCTCGAGGGTGGCACCGTCCTGACATTGCCCCTCCTCCTAGAGTGGCAAAGCTTTTTTCTTAAAGCAAAGCTTCCTGTGGGGTCCTGCACCTTTGGCTGGAACCCACCAGTGTTGAATGGTGAAGCTATACAGGAAGATCAAGAAATACGGTAGGTACGTAATTTAAATTTTTTTATAAATGTTTTCATTTAGTTTTTTCTTGAGAAAAAAAGATGGCTGCCAGATTTGACTTAGAAATACCATTGTAGACCTGGGAAGGGTTAGGATTCAAAAAAGAACAAAAACTCGTAGTGCGTAGCATAGGAAGCATCTAGAAACATGTATTTTACAGATATGCAAATATTTGTATTTAATAGTAGCTGAAACTTGCTTTTTGCTAACCATTTTTTTGTTGCACTGCTGCATTAGTGTTGATTGTCAACTGCATGCAGCAGTACTACATACTAGCTGGACAGCATTTCAAAGGTTCTTTCGGAGCTCATTCCATCTGAGCAATGGCTGTCTATGACAGTGGCTTTTTTCCATTTGGCCCCTATTTCAGAGCTTTATGGGGCTGCTACCTAGAGGATAGGGTTGTCAGAACCCTCTGAAATTCTGGGGTCTAGTTCTAGTCTAGAACTTTGGAAAAAGTTCTAGAGTTCTAAACTTTTTTAGAACTTTTTAGAACTCGAACCCTATGTTTGTTTTTTTTTGTTTTATACTTTATTTTTGTATTTTACATTTCAAACATACAGCTTGAAAAAACAGTTTCGGACATAAAGTGATACATTATTACAAGACATGAGGGCACCACTCCTCTTAATAATCACTCATAATCTGTCCAATACTTACAGATACATCCATGAGGGGTAAACAAAGAAAAGAAGACATTAGCTATAATTTCTGGGAAACAAAGTTAGCTGCGTAAATCGAGCCCATGAGCTGCATGGTACATTAAACATTAAGTCCAAGTTATATTGTCCACATTCTCCATACCCCTACCAGAGGGAAAGGATAACCATGCTATATCAGCTTTAAGCACTAACTGTGCATACTAGCAATATGAGAAAGCTATCCTACCTTATTTAATACAGGTGAATTGGAGGCGCAAACAGAATTATTGATGCTCAAAATACTGTGTCAACATTTTCAGGGAAAAATAAACTTTACTATATATAGTTGCTACATTTGCAAGAACCTTACTTAATTATTTCAAGGTTTAGATTCTTTAAATGTTAGGTATATAGTAGCAAATAGATAAAGAATTTTATAAACAAACTAGGCTTTTAAACCTGACTTATTTTAAAAATATAAGCCTCATCTACACCTTCGTTTCGAAAATCGGTTCACTCACCACTCAGGCTAATTAAGAGAGCGGTATTTACGGAAACAAAAAGAAAAGAGGGAGACAAAACACAACAAAAAAAAAAGGAAAAAGTTCAGGTATCCTCATCTTCGGACAAACAAATTCCCAATCTATCCTCAGACCGTCTTTGGGCATGGTTTCACGACCACTTCATCGCCTCTGCAGGATCGTTGAATAAATATATCTTCCCCTTATGAGCGATTCTCAGGCGTGCCGGAAAAATCATGCCATGTTGTACGGAAGCCTCGCGCAGCATCGCCCTTACACCATCGAAGCGTTTTCTTTTTTGTCGAGTGGCAAAACTAATATCTGGAAAAAGCTGTACCCATTGGCCATCATACAGAAGCGCATCTCTATTACGCCTAGCTAATGCCAACAGAAAGTCCCTGGTGCCAACTCCATCGGTGATAACCACAATTGTCCGAAGCATTTCAGGGTTATATATTCTACCCCGAGGTGTCACTCTATATGCCTTCTGGAGAGCCTGCACTCTGGAAGCTGCTTCTTCCCCTAGTTGCTGCGCAAACCATTCTTTCATAAATAGCAAAAGATGGTCCCCTTCGCTGCCCTCAGGCATTCCCAGAACTCTGACATTTGGGGCCCTGATCTGATTCTCCAAGGTTTCTAGGCGGTTTTTCCAATGGGAGCTCTCCTTTACAAGAGCGTTTACGGCTCCCAGAGCTACGTCTGCATGTTTCGAGGTATCGACAGCGGCTGTCTGCATGTGCTCCAAATTGGTCTCCAGTGTCACCACTCTGCCAGTAAGGTCATCAAATTTATCTGACACTGATGTAATCAATCGGGAAAGCTTGAAGCTGATGGTTTGAAGTGTTTCTTCACCCGACTCTTTTGGTATGTCTTCTGATCGGGCCTGTGTCGACTGCGTGGCCAGGGTCGCAGAGGAAACCTTTAGTTTTGTTCCTGTTCCTTGGGATTGATCTTTACATGGATTTCTCATTTTAAAATTGAGGAATTCCGACACAGAATTAAGTTATTTTTAGTCCCTTCCAATAACGTAAAGTACTCTGAAGCAGTAAAAGTATTCTTCTTAGTTATAGAGCTTTTCTCTTATTCAGCCATCTTGCTCGGGCTCCACAGTGCCCCTCTCAAACCCTATTTTTAATTGTGCTGCCAGTAATGAAGATAGTAATAAAATATATGTGAAGGAAACTGAGGAAATTCTGCCAATAATGAAGATACTAGTGAATTATATGTGAAACTGAGGACAGAAAGAACTACAAAATGTTCAGTATTGGGGGGGAGAGAAATTATCATGTGTGACTTTGATGGGAATACAGCTAGGTTTATCTATGGTTTCTTCTGTTTGCTAAACCCAGCAACTTACCTAACAGGCCCACTCATCCATATGTTAAAAGTTTTCCTGCTGCAGCTGCAACATCGTTCCTTAGTGAAAAAAGTGACATATTAGCCATGTATGTACTCAGTTATATATACTCATCATCATGAATTAGGAGAAAAAATAACTGATATTACCTATTCTCAGCTATTTGCTGCTTTCTATCTTAAATCAGTAAATCAAAAGTTGCTATGTTTTTTTTTTGTACTAGTATTTTATTGCTTTCAGATAAAAACAATAACATATACAGTCTCATACCAGAGATCAATATATAGTACGGATAACATACATTGAATGTATCAGATTTAGATAGTCTTAGCATTCTGGTTTTCGGATACTAGGGGTAGTCCATTAAATTGTACTTCATAATGAAACAGTCCTTAATATGCTGCACCCTACAAGACTTTGGGTGATCTAATTCAAATCAGAAAATATAAACCAAACAGATTTACACAACAGCCAGTGTTGCTGTGACCCCCATTGCAAACATAATATCCTTTAAGTGTAGTGTTCAAATTAGATGATCTTCCCTTGTCAGTCTTCACCATTCATTACTGCTTGGGTTAGTGCGGACACACACCACTTCTGAGGTTTGTTGTTTTGAGTCGGCTTTCGTGTGACGTGCTGCGTCATCTTGAGGCGACATTAGGTGCCGCGAGACTCCTCCTCTATCTCAGTTCTGTTTCTCCAGCCATCGAGGCTGCACCTGCTGTGTGGTAGTTAGCGATAGTTAACGGTTATATGTCAAGACTCCTCGTTTCTTCTTAAGTGACTCGCTCGACGCCGTCTCCCGGTAAGACCGTTCTTTTATTTTCTATCGATGGCGCTGAGTGCTTTATTGCTGTTTTTTGCCTTGTTTAGTTCGCATCATGTCAGGTTCAGGGGCAAAGTGTAAATTGAAGGCGGGCCGTGCCCCTATGCGTCGGTGCTCCTGTGGCCGGCATTTCTCCGTCTCGGACCGGCATGATGTCTGTCTCCGTTGCCTGGGACCCAACCACGATATGGACACGTGCAATGCTTGTTTCTCCATGGACTGTCGTGTCCTCGAATTCCTCGCGTTCAAGATCGGCAAGGCCCCGCCGACTTTCGGGGGACGGCGTCGCTCCAGGGATTCCCAGGTAAGGTCTCTAGGCCCTTCCTCCGGGTCCCCTGTTGGGCCTATACGGTCCGTGGAGGAGGAGGCGTCCTCCTCTTCTCTTGCCGAAGAGGAAGCTTCTTTCGTGGTGTCGGAGGAACGTCGTGGTCCCTCCCGGGGCCGTGACAGGGACACCGCCTCGGCAGTCACCTCCTCGGAGGTGCAGGCTCCCCCAGTGTCGAGGCCCGCGCCTGCCAGGCCTGGCACCGGTGGACCCTCGACGCTGCCCTCTGGCACCGTTGAGACCCGCTGGCGCCAGGTTGGGTTCGGCGCTGAGGGCGGCATGTGGTCCTAGCCGGCGCAGTGGGGGCAGGCGGGGTCTAGCGGCTGCGGTGGGCCAAGGTCATCCGCGCTGTCTCTGGCACCGGCGCCGTTCAAGCGCCGTTTCTCCGAGGACCCCGGGGTTGCTAGCATCGGGTTCAGCTGGTCTCTTCCTCTGGAGGTCGATGACTCAGATGTGGACCCATCCTGGCAACCTGACTCTTGAGTCGGGTCCCGTGGCACGTGGTGCTAGGTAAGGCGAGCTGGGCCTCCCGCCGTCCCCGCTTACTGTCCTTCCTGAGGCCTCGGGCTAGGGTGGTCCTGGGTCCGGGGCGATGGAGTAGGGGCGGAGGGGGGGCCTCCTCCTGGGCTCGTGACAGCTACCCTTCTGGGTGCTGTTACCGCCACTCGGGGTGGGAGACGCTGGGGGTCGAGGAGGAGGCTCGCGGTCCGAGGGGTCGAGGGCAGGGTGCGAGTCGTCGCGGTCTCTGCCCGGCCACCCTGGGGGTGGCTAGGAGCCGTAGTGCTGGGCCCCGCCTTTCCCTCTTGGACCTCGGGGTCCCCTCCAGTGGTGTTGCTGCGGACTGCCCTTCTGGATCCATGCAGTCCCAGGTTCGTCACAGGGGAGGATCCCCTTCTGGGCTCTTCCAGGGTTCACATCCCCAGGGTTCCATTTTGCGACCTGGTCTGTTGTCCGGAATCCCACCAGCTCGGGCTCCGTTCTCCGGATTTTAGAGCCCTAGCAGAGGTCAGTTGCCTCTTCGTAGGTGCCATCTCCAGTGCCTCTGCAGCCACCCCCCGCTCTTCCAGGCCATGTCGGTCCTACGGGCCCGTTATCCTGGGAGCAGTTCAGAGGTTCTGCGGCGGCCCTCATATGTCAGGTATATGCATGAGCAGGTCTTTCGCCTCTCCCCACCACCACAGGAATCTTCTGGACACTCGAGCTCTCCATCATCCTCGTCTCCCTCCTCTGAGGGAGAGGAACCCTCTGCTCATATCTCCTCCGATGCTGATTTCACTGAATATCAGCGATTCCTTTCGAGGATGGTGAGGGATCTTCAAATCTCCTATGTTAGGCGAGACAATACCGAATGGGAGACGCGTGAATTCCTTGGAGAATTCAGTGCCCAGCACCTGGTGGTACCTTCCTGGCCTATCCCCTTCCAGGAGGCGTCTATCCGTTCCTGGCAGTCACCAGCCGCCCCTTCTCCAGCCCCGGCAGACTGTCGGCGAAGGTATTATGCCCCTTCGGAATCCCTGGGTACACTTCCCAACCCGCCCTCGGGTTTGGTATAGCTAGAGACTCCTTCCAGGTGCCGCCGCCTGGCGCACGATTGTCCACCGGATTCGGATTCCCTACAGTTCGACCGGTGGGGGTGAAGAGTGTTCTCTTCCTCTCGTGCGATGGCTTGCATTGTGTCACATCAGGCTCATCACGCTGCCTACAGTAGGCATCTGTGGTCGATGCTTTGTCAGCTCTTAGCATCAATGCCTGATACGGAGCAAACCAGACAGGCTATTGCCCTCTCCGCTATAGGCCTGGAGCTGGCAAGACACCAAGCAAGGGCATCTTATGACATCAGTGAGGTGGCTTCCAGGCTTGCGGGGACAGCGATCTACATTAGGCGGACGGCATGGCTTCGTCTATCAAGGTTGTCACCCCTGGCCCGGCGTAGGGTGGTTCGCTCCTTTTCCGGGGGACCCGTCTCTTTTCCTCCAGAGCTAGGAGATTACTGCAGGGGCTTCCTCCGTCTCCCCGTCCTCAGGGGGCACCTCCTAGCTCTTCTCCCCCATAGGCTTCTCTCTAGATTAGCCCAGGGTCTTCTCCTTCTGTTTCTCACCAGCAGGAGGCTGGGGGTCTTGTTCCCTCAGGGTTACTACCCCCTTTTAAGGGGGGCTTGGTACTCACCCAAGCAGTAATGAATGGTGAAGATTGACAAGGGAAGATATGAAAATGACGTACCTACCGTAATTCCTGATCTTCTCTTGTATCTTCACCATTCATTACTGATACCCTTCCACCTTCCCCTCAGTGGCCTCCTTCTGTGGCGTCTCCCCCTCCCGTCTCGTTCCTCCTCCTTCCTTTGGCCTTTATGCAAAAAAAAAAAAAACGTGTGTTTTCCATTCTTAATGAATGGTTCCTTTTTTCCTCAAGGTAAGGAGGAACGAGCACGGTTTGCACTTTCTCTTATTCTGAGGGAACTCTTTCTGACCACCCTTAGGGTGCGACTTCTAAATACCTTCTTCAGGTTATGCAGTTTTACAGCTTAAGAGACTGTGCTCTACTCAGCCTCAGCAACATTTAGAATCCCCCTGGCAGGTATTATCTTTGAGCTCATTCTAGCTGCTGCTTGAACTTGTCAGCCTTGAGCGTCTGCTTGCCTTGCCTAGGGAGTCTGATTGAGTTCCCACTCTATCCTTCATACAAAGCTGACTTCGGAAAGGTATACTCTTTCCCATACATGGCTGTGTTAGCACTTAACAGGGTGCTAAGGGACTTAGTCCCCTTCCTGGGTGGGCGCTCTTCCCGGAACAGGTTCTGCCCAGGCAGTCCATGAGCCCTCAGTTAGGATGTAGGGACTTGGCATGTTGAGAGTTCAGAGATGTTGCCCTCATTCGAATCTGTCCAGGTGGTTCGGTTGAATCTCCCCTCAGTCCTAGCAACTGGGATTCTTGCTCCCTTGTTAGTCTTGAGCCTATAAGCCTCTCAACCAATGCTCGATGGGCACTATTCGCCCTTTCAACATGCCTCCTTCTCTTCTTCTCCTTCTTCTTCTTTCTCTTTCCCTTTCCCTCTCTCTGTTCCTCCCCTAGAGCTGCCCCGGAAAGGAGGCCCTTCGGTCCCTTAGGGTAGGAATTCTCTCTCCTCTCCTCTGTCTATTCTCTACCGGATTATTCCTTTTTCAGTTTATATCCTTTCCTTTTTCTGTCCCTCGGCTCTCTTGCCTCGCTTTCCTTTTTTCTTACCCTTTATTTTCGCCTCTCCGGCTACCAGAACTGAGATAGAGGAGGAGTCTGCGGGACCTAACGGCCACCCCTCGCGCATGACGCAGTACGTCACGCTCGAGAGCGGCGCCGTTGGAGCCGACTCAAAAAAAAACTCCCGTAGCGGGTGCGCGCCTCCAGCACTAACCCAAGCAGTAATGAACAGTGAAGATACAAGAGAAGATCAAGAATTACAGTAGGTACATAATTTTCATTTCCACACAGCCTGCACAAAAAAAACCTGTGATAAAGCATAAGGAATAAATAAGCATATGTTCTTAGTTCTACAGGGCTTTAGCTTCTTCATTTTTTCAGAAGCAGGACAGAGCTGCACGCCATGTGGCTCCCGCCATTACTACTACTACTTGTATAAGCAAATACACGGAGCCCTTATAGAAACATAGACTTTGACGGCAGATAAGGACCGCTTGGCCCACCTAGTCTGCCCATTTCCCTACCTAGAGGATAAGCTGCAGATCTTATTTAACCAACAGCCTATTTCTTCCTACCCCCCACAAAAATTGCCTTATGTCTGTCCCATGCATTCTTGAATTCTCCCACAGTTTTAAACCCCACAACCTCATCAGGAAGGCTGTTCCATGCGTCCACCACCCTCTCTGTGAAAAAATACTTCCTCACATTGCCCCTGAGACGTCACCCCTCTATCTTCAAATTGTGTCCCCTTGTTCTTGCACATCTCTTTTTCTGAAAGATGCTACCCTCTTGGACTTTGTTGATTCCACTGAGGTACTTAAATGTTTCTATCATGTCCCCCCTCTCCCTCCTTTCCTCAAGGGTATACATATTAAGCTCCTTTAGCCTCTCCTCGTATGGCTTCTCTTGCAGACCCTGTACCATTTTAGTTGCCCTCCTCTGAACTGCCTCCATCCTGTCTATGTCCTTGCGGAGATGGGGTCTCCAGAACTGAACATAGTGCTCCAGATGGGGTCTCACCAACTGTCTGTACAGGGGGATAACAACTTCCTGTTTTCTGCTGGTGATGCCTCTCCCTATACATCCCAGTATCCCCCCAGCCCTCCCTACCACCTTCTCACATTGCTTGCCAACCTTAAGGTCATCTGATATGATCACCCCCAGGTCCTTTTCCATTTTTGTTGTTGTTACTACCTCCCGCCATTGTGTAATCTTCCCCTGGGTTTTTGTTTCCCAGGTGCATTACTTTGCACTTCTTTGCATTGAATCCAAGCTGCCATACTTTTGACCATTCCTCCAACCTTGCCAAGTCCCTTCTCATCCTTTCCACGCCTCCTTGTGTATCAACCATGTTGTAGATCTTTGTGTCATCTGCAAAAAGGCATACTTTTCCTTCCAGTCCCTCTGCAATGTCACTTATAAAGACATTAAAAAGGACTGGAACCAGTACTGAACCCTGCGGTACCCCACTAGTAACCCCTCTTTCTTCAGAGTGGACTCCATTTACAATTACCTTCTGTGTCCTGTGGTTCAGCCAATGTTTTACCCAGGCTATCACCCTGGGACCCACTCCAAGGCTGGTTAATGTGACTGTTAATCTTTTGTGTGGGACTGTGTCAAATGCTTTGCTAAAGTCTAGGTAGGCCATGTCCACAGCCCCTCCCTGGTCTACTACTTTGGTCACCCAGTCAAATAAATCAATTAGATTCATCTGACATAACCTTCCTGCTGTGAACCCATGCTGCCATGGGTCCTGTGCCCCACTGGCCTCTAGGTACTCAACAGTTCTTTCCTTCAGAAGTGATTCTATCACTTTCCCTACCACAGAGGTCAAACTGACAGGTCTGTAGTTTCCTGCCTCTGTCTTGCTCCCACTTTTGTGAAGGGGAATCACATCAGCCTTCTTCCAGTCCTCAGGTTCCACACCATCCTCCCATGATTTGTTATAAAGGGTAGTCAGTGGTGCCACTAGTTCTCTGCTTAATTCTTTTAGAATTCTGGGGTGAATTCCATCTTGCCCCATTGCTTTGTCCACCTTTAGTTTTAGGAGTTCTTTCAGAACCCTTTCTTCTGTGAAAGGACTGGGATCAACCCCCCTCTCCAGCGTGCTTCTGTTAATTGGATTAGGCACCTCCCCCACTTCCTCTTTTGTGAATACTGAACAGAAGTATTCATTCCATATCCCTGCTTTTTCACTGTCACTCTCTGCCCACCCACCATCCATTCTATTCAGCCTCACTATCCCTCCCTTTTGTCTTTCTACGCTCCCTGATATACCTATAAAAGGTTTAATCCCCCTTCTTAACCGAGTTGGCTATCTTTTCCTCAGTTTGTGCCTTTGCTATTCTGACTACCCTCCCTGCTTCCTCCTGCCTTAACTGGTACAGTCCTCTGTCCTGCTCCTTCTGTGTTTCCTTATACTTCCTAAATGCTATCTTTTTCTCCCTAACCTTCACCACCACTTCTTTTGAGAACCATAGTGGCTTTTTCTTTTGTTTTGATTTGTTTATTTGCTTCACACAAAGGCTTGTTGCCTCTGTAATGGCAGTTTTGATATTTCCCCATTGTTGTTCCATTCCTCCTTCTAGCCTGTTTACTAGTGCTTTTCTAAGGCACTCTCCAATCTTGCCAAAGTCAGCCCTCCTGAAGTCCAGAACCCTCACTTTTGTATGGCTTGACTCTGTAGCTGAGTATATCGTGAATCACACTGTTTGGTGGTCACTTGTTCCCAAATGGCTACCCACTTCTAGATCTGAGATCCTCTGACTGTCCCCATTTGAGAGTACGAGGTCTAAGATTGCTCCCTCACGAGTAGGTTCCAAAACTAGCTGTCTGAGGCATGCCACCTGAAGGGTATCAACAATGGCCCTGCTTTTGGATGTGGCTGCAGCAAAGGTGTTCCAGTTAACATCTGGCATATTAAGGTCCCCCATCAACAGTATCTCCCCTTTCTCTGTCATCCTAAGTATGCCTTCTATCATATCCTTGTCCATTCCCTGACATGGGGGTCTGTATACAACCTCTGTGCGGATTGTGGTGCAATTTCCAGTCTCTAAGGTGACCCACAGTGCCTCCTCTCTTCCCTGTTTACTCTTTTATTCAGTTGCTTTTATCTCTTCCCTTACATAGAGAGCTACTCCCCCCCTCACCCTCCCTGTCTCTCCTGTAGGTTGTATATCCTGGTATGTTAACATCCCAGTCATGGTTATCTGTGTACCATGTTTCTGTGACTGCTACGATATCCAGGCATCCCTCTTCCATCAAGACCACCAGTTCAGGGAGCTTGTTGCCCAGACTACGGGCATTGGTATTCATTACCCTCCATTTCTTGATGACCTTACCCTTTTGCCCCACCCCTGTCCTTCTTCGTTTGTCACTTTCTCCATTTATCCCTCGCTTCTCCCTATTGACATCTCTATGTTGGTGTCTACCTCACTTAGTACCCTGATTTTTGGGGGGCTAGGATTTCCCTGCTCCTTTCCAGTGCCTCCCCCCTTGGCTAGTTTAAATGCTTGCCAATGAAGTATTTAAACCTATCACCTAGGATCCTGGTTCCCCTCCTGGACAGATGCAGATCATCACGCCAGTATAGGCCTGCATCCCTCCAGGTGGACCCCCAGTTCCTAATGAAGACAAATCCCTGATCTCTGCACCAGTTTTTCAACCACTGATTGAATCCCATGGTGTGGAGCACCCTAGCCTCATCCATGCCATAGACAGGCAGCACCTCCGAGAAGGTTACCTTGTGTGCTATTTGTCTAAGGCCCCTCCCCATCTCCACAGACGCTTCTTGCATTGCTCTGATCCCTTTCTTAGCCAGGTCATTTGTCCCTAGGTGGACAATGACATCCAGCTCCCTCACCTGTGCAGCTGCTCCTGTGATCCTGAAGTTTCAGTCCCTGTCCCTCCAAGCCATGGCCCCAGGTAGGCACCTTACCTCCCTCTCCCCTTCCTCCCCCAGTTCTACCTTCCTAACAATGGAGTCCCCCACCAGGAGTTGTTTCCTTTCCCTGTGGGGTCCCATGCCACCCTCCTGTGGGTCTCCTTTGTGGAGGTTCCCAGCATCCTCCTTGGTCTCCAGTGTGGGTGCCTCCATAGAGGAACCACACTTTTCAAGAATGGCATAGAAATTGTGGTGAGGTACAGCTGGAGGGATGTGCCTCTGTTCCACCACCCTCCCCTTCCCCCTCCCTGAGCCCACTGTGGTCCAACCGCTCCTCTTTCTTGGCAACCTCTGAGGCAGCGGCAGTGACCCTGGTGGTCCCTGGGTGGGAGAGGAGGTCCCACAAATCCTGGCCAACTCAGCCTGGATATGAGAAACCTCCTCCCTCAGCCCAGAGAGGTGCCTGTAGATGGGACAACACTGCATCCTCCAGAACGTCTCCCGGAAGACTGCTGCTCCACAGCCACTGCACTGCCCCACTCCCATCATGTCTTTTTTCTGGCCCCCTAACTGTTGTTTGGAATACTTACTCTTTCCTCTGTTTGTTTATTTCCTTTTTTTTTTCTTCCCCTACTTATTTACTGCCTCTGTGCCCTTTTAGCTCCTGATCTTCCTGTTCTAAGACAAGAAGTTCCTATATTTCTCACTTATATTAGTTATTATATAAATCAGTAGAGTCTCAGAAACTAGTAAAGTTCATTTTCATGATTAGAGTGAAGGAAACTCGAGTGTTTGACAACTGTCAAGTTTAAGTAAATGTTTAACAATTGTTATTAACTTCAGGTAACCTCTCTCCCTGAAAGAAACTGCTTTACTAAAGTAGTCCAAACAAACGCCATAATTCAGGTATCCTCTCCTTCCGAGTCAGTAGATTCTTGAAGTGGTCTTGCCCTGGAAAACTCCTGTGATATCGCCTCCACTTTCTTACCGGCTTCTGTAGGGTTGGTTAATTGAAAAGTTTTCCCACCATAGTGCAGTCGGAGCCTGGCTGGCATCAGAAGTGAGTGGACTACTCCAAGACTGCGCAATTTCCACCAAACCCTGTCAGATTTTTTTGCCTCATTCTTGTGGCATAGGATAGGTCTGGGAATAGGTGAACTGTGGTTCCTTGAAAGTTCAGATGCTCCGTACTTCGTGCAGCCTGCAAGATGCAATCTCATATTGCTACTCCAGAGGTCACCAGAAGGGCCGTCCGAGGTAAGTTGTGTGTAGTTGTAGCAGACCGTGGGGATATTCAGGAGGTCTTCACAAGCTTTGTGGAAGAGAAATGGGGATCCAATCTCAGGGCTTTTGGGAGCCGCTCTTGTAGAAAATACAGTAGATCATCTCCTTCACAATGTTCAGGCAACCCAACTATGTACGGACATTAGTAGCCCTTTGAGAGTTTTCAAGGGCCTCTAGGCGATATTGTAGCTGAGAGTTCTCCTTTGTCAGCTTACTTGCTGTTGCCAAAGCCAAAGTCGCCATAGATTCTGCCCCCGTCGCCATCTACATAGCAGCTTATATTTTTGCATCCTGTTCTGTAAATCTCATTGGGATCGACTCGATCTTTGCATTGATGGCCTGCATAGATTGCTGCAGGGCCTTTCAGGGTGGATCTACCATCGCGGAAGATTTAGCTGCTCCCTCAGCTTGGACAGCCTCTGCTGATGGGGCTTTAAAGCTGCCCACAGTACCTTTATTCATGCACCCCATTCTCTGCAAAAAGAGATTAATATGCAGCTTGACCCGTAGAACTCAATTTGAGGGTCAAATTTTGAGTTTTTAACAAATCAAAAATACTTTTTATTTTAAAGTTTTATGGCAGATAAGTGCAGAGCTCCAATTGAGCATGTCTTGTCTGTAGGTGTGCTCTACAGCGCCCCCTCAGTTGCTATGTTTAAAAGAAAGCTTTTATAACAAAGTCAAGTCAAGGTACTACAGCCGCAGCACATGGAACTGTTGCAAAACATATTATGTCATAATGTAGTCAGTCAAGACATTTGAATAAAAAAAATATGCCAGTCGTTGTTGGCAAATAATGCATGCGATTTTCTAAGATAATGTGTACATATACCAACATTCTTGTTGGCAAATTGAAGTAATACATACAACTTTCTAAGACAATGCATCAATTTTCCAGCTGATACGTAAATAAAATGTGTATTTCAGTCACATGAATAAAAGAGTAGTTTCCTCACCATATACTAACTTAAGGAACATTTAATGTAGCTGCAGCAGTTGGCATGTGATGTTTAAGGGACAGTGTCTGTCAATCCCAATATGCATCAAATTATCGCTACTTGTAAAGCAAAAACACTTTATGATTGGTCACATTCTGTAAAAACTGCTGATGCAGATTTTCTTTTATTTCTGATTCCTTTTTTCTTTTTTTAAAGGGGACAAAACACGTGTGCTAGGTGGCAGCAGTTCGTAATGTCCTTAATAAGAAGAAAATATATATAGTAGGTTCCACAGTGGGCAGTCGGTACAGCCCTCCCATACCATCAGTCTGTCATCCTCTTTTTCCTCACCATCCCCTGCTGATCATGAATCTGTAAGTGAAATGACTAAAACAACATCCCCAACCACCCCCAGCACCCATTCCACTTTTCTTCCAGCACCCTCATCCATGCAGTAGCACCCATGCCACCCTCTTACACCCATGCCACCCTCTTACACCCATGTTAAAACCAACCTCCAACCCTCACTTACCCTCAAGCACATATTCCATCCTCCTTCCTAACCCAACTGTTTAAACTACCCCATGCCTACTCATGAATTAGCATTTATGCCACCCTTCTCCCTCATGCACCCATGTTAAAACCCACCCAACCCTCACCCATGCACTAACTATGCCATGTTTCTCCCTCCTGCATCCATGTTAAAACCAACCCCCAACCCTCACCCATGCACTAGCATCCATGCCATCTTTCTCCCTCTTGCATCCATGTTAAAACCAACCTCCAACCCTCACCCACCCTCCAGCACCCATTCTACCCTCCTCCCCCTCTCAAATGCTTAAACTATCCCATGCTTACTCAAGAAAAATGAAAGTCTTTCCTCTAAATGAGCCATAGTTAACTGTTCCTTAATAAACACTTATGTGAAAAAACTGTCTTTTCAATTGCTTTTTTCTTATGGACAACATTCTGTACAGTTCTCTTCATAGAACCAGTAATTTGAGAATTGATGCTATTATGCCATGGTTTGTGTACAACAGAATGTTAGACATGAGCTATTGTGGTATGAACCTGTGCTTACAGATATGTGCGCAACCATGACATAGGTAAAACTCCAGATGACTGTTTCCCGGAAGAGACTTGTAACAGAATGCTGCCCACAGAAACATAACAATACAAAATACAGTTTTTCCCATCATTTTTTATTCAGTAAAGTTACATGTGGATCATTTTGGTTTATGGCTAACATTTCTGTAATTGAAAAAAATAATAAACAGCTATCAATTAGAACTCATTGTTTTGTCCTCTTTAAAACTGAAAAATAGACCTCCCCCGGTCCCAGCCCATACTGATGCACCACAAAGTCACAGAAGGTAAATCCAAAAATATATGTTTGCATTTTAACTCTAAATAATACGATACAGAAATGATTGTCATGACAGTGTCCCTTTGATGCCAAATTTGGGCCTTTTCCCACTGATGTTAAAATTGCCCTGTATAAAAAACTTGCTGACTTTAGACCCTAGCTACAAAGCAGTTTGCCATGAAATGGTGAAAGTTTTTGGGAGTATATAGTCCAAGGTAGTAGATCGAGAAAGGAGAGAGACAACCCAAGTCATCACAGTCTGTAAAAGTTCCCTTTTTTGTCCAGAGAGAAATTGTCCCACGCAGTATTTACCAGCCACCACCATCTGAGTTGTCATCGCCATCAACATCCACAACATCAATCACTTCAGGATCAGTTTGCATACTCTTGTAGGGATACGAAAATCTTGACTTATTAACTTTAATAAAAGTTAACGTGTGTACATTTTCTGGCAGCAACCTATTTCTGGTGTCCGTCACAATATTGCCAGCTGTACTAAACATGCGTTCTGAAGAAACACTTGTTGCAGGACAACCAAGATATTTACAGACTTCATCATACAGCTCAGTCCAAAGTGACCTTTTTGATCTCCAGTATTCAAAAGGGCATGCATCAATAGGAATAGGCAGTTCTTGCAGGTAACTGTCTACCATGATGGACAGAGAACGCTCAGAAGAGGAATCAGTGTAAGCTGGTATGGCAACAATTTGGGAAAGGTTTTGCCACAGATTTAGCTTGCTACTAAGGGCTGAAGAAGTGGCAGTTGTGGAACAACTATTGTTAATGTTTGGTAATTTTTCCAGTTCTGTATCCCTTTGTGAAGATGAACCTGCATATTGTGGTGATGACAACCTGAGAGTACTGTGTGTGTCTGTGTTTGACTCCTGTGAGTGCTGCAACTCATCTAACAACAGACATTTGTAGTGTTCTACATCAGCTGTTTGTGGAAGATGTATAGCCTTGAACCTGGGATCTAAGAGAGTTGCAAGGATGTAGTGTTTTGATTTCATCATTGCAACTAATCTGTCATTGGTTTTGAAGTGCTCGCTCATTCTCTTTACGAGATTCCCATGATACAGCCGACATGTTGTCTGAGCATCAGATCTGTCTTTTTCTATCTGTAGAGTAAGGACACTAAGATGATGTGAAATCAGCATTATGAGTGAGATAACCTAACTCAGAGATGTGCCTTCAGAAGACGTCCCTTGTAGCTGTCTCAAATTGAGCTAGGATGCAGCACACTGTCTCCATTAATTTCCACTGCAGCACAGACAGCATAATGCCATCTCCAATAATGTAATTGGAGCAATATTCATGTACAGCTTGCTTTTGTGTCAAGAGGTGCTGCAGCATATAAAGCGTTGAGTTCCAATGAGTGGAAACATTATGAATCAGATTTTGCTGGGGCAGCTTTTGTTTTTTTTGCAGTTCGGACAGTGTCTGTATGGCCTTGGTTGAATGTGAAAAGTGAGTCACAATTTTTGTGCAAACAGCAGTCATACCATCCACCTGTGTTTCACTGCTGAGAAACCCCATGACAATTAAATGTAAGCAATGCGCAAAGCAAGAAGCATGCATAAATCCTCCATCCTGTACTGCTTTCAAGATGTTGACTCCATTGTCACTTACTATGAAGTCACATTTTAGACCGTGAGAATAAACCCATTCATCAAGGAGGTCATTTACTTCCTGCAAAATGTTTGCAGCAGTACGACTTTGCCCAAACTTCTTTATATGCAGCAGCACCATCTTTTGAGGTGTCTTTGTTTTTGAAGAAGCACAAGAAAATGTGACCCAGTGAGCAGTAAGGGACATGTAATCTATGTTTTGACTGCTGCTCCACATACTGTATCTGTTGTGACATGAATAACCCCACCCTCTGCAGCTTTAAAGGATACCTAAACAACATTTTGACATCAAACTATTCAAAAATCTTACTCCGTAGGTGACTAAAGGAAAGGCTGCTGCATTCATTAATGCTAAAACTACATTTACATAATTTACCTAAATGTGGTTCCAGAGCATTTGAAAATTGTAAAATCAACCTTCCAATTTCAAAAAAACTGTTTTACCTGCTTCCTAAAATGGCCGCCAAATCTGTTATGTGATGATATCATTGGAGCCAAAGTCAGAGAGATATATGGCTCTCTATAGTGCTAACTAGTTCTTATTTCTCTTTGTATAGAATTATTTCACCCAAGTGGTCAAAACCATGTGCATTATTTTATATAATACATGTTAGGCTATGGTTCTGTTCATTTTGTTTACTTTAACATGCTGAAAATGTGTTTTAATCCAACCGACTTTCTCTGTGGCAAACCACAGTGCAGTACAAATTTTGAATAACCTGGTGGTCTAGTGGTTATGGTGGATCCAGGATGTTACAATGGGAGTGATGGGGTGGTGTGCATGCTTAATATGCACTTTTTAACATTTTTATTAAACCTTTATATTTTCTGCTATTATTCTTTCTAGTACGTTTTTGACAGAACCTACAAATGTAATCCATAGTTTGAATGTAAACATTTGTACAATCAATAAATCAGACTTCTTCAACAAAGTGAAATACAGCAGCAGCAGCAAGCAAGTACATTACGGGGGGGGGGGTGCAGCCACACCCTTCACCACTCCCTAAAGCCACTACTTTTTTGTAGCAAAGTTCTTGTGCAGTCCAATGTTAGAGTTCATACTTTCTTGAAACTCAAATATATGCTTGTCTCATCTTCTTTTTCCATGGGAAATAATAGTAATAAGAATCATCAGCATTTATATAGTTGTTTTCATACACATTGCATCCCAAAGTGCTTTACAAGGAATACTAGACTGGTAGTGAAGTGACTGAACATGTAGTGGCAGCCATTTCATACATTTAATATCCACACACAGCCTTGGACAATTGCATGGACTGGTTTTATAGGAAGGGGAATGTTGGCTAGGACAATGGGGTCAGGTAGTGATCAAGGTGCTGGCAGTCCGACATCTCATTTCTCACAGTAATCTGCTCATATTTCTCTCCTTCTGCCTTCCTCTTTCCCTGAATATAGCAGTGCCTTGCAAGAGTGGCCTTCTCAGTCCCCCTCTGGTATTCATTCTTCACTATTACCCCTCACACTAAAAACTGGTAAGCTCATCACCATTCTGCATCATGAATGCAAGTAGTGCAGTCCCCTTTTTATTTTGACATATCAAATACAAACATATCTTTCCAGTATGTCAGGCTCATAGCAGCAGGGAACAAGGGGAATGATTGGCTTTCCTATCCTTAAAAGATCTAGGCTACCTTTGATTGGGCACTATTAAATGATGGGTGCATACATCATTATGCACGTCATTTAATAGCGCCTAATCATAGGTGACTTAGATCTTATATGGGTAGGAAAGCCTATTTTTCCACTTGTGCCATGCTGCTATCAGCCTGGCTTACCAGAAGATCATGTTTATTATTAATATGTAAATATAACACGGGAGACTGTACTAAACACATTTATGATACGGAAGGGTAGTGAACTCACCAGTTTTTGGTGTGGGGAGCAGGTGAGAAGAATGAATTCCAGAGAGGGACTGAAGAGGTCATTCCAGCAGGGTATAGCTGTATTCAGGTTAGTTGAAGACATGAAGGAGGACGCTGAGCAGATCACTGTGAGATCTGAAACGTGGGGCTGTCAGCATCATGATCACTTCCTGACTGTGGATGAGAGCAGCCAGTGATGACAAATACTCAGAGTGGCAGGGCTACACCTAAACTGTTACTTGAATTCAGTGTAGGGAGATTACCCTCGGGTGGGGGGGGGTGTTGATGTTTGTTAGGACAGTATTGAAAGAGTTGTGTATAGCTCATTCAAGATTTGGAAGGGTGGTAGCCAGCCAACTCTCATTGTGGAGTAGAGCACAGAAAAGTACTGGAGAAGAATTGCTGGGAACTGTCTTGCAGGGTTCTGCAGATCACAGGTAAAGGTGTAGACTGATACTGGAAGTCGGGTGGATTCACTCAAGGTATTAGTATTCCTCTCCTGCTAATAACATTGTTATCCATTGTAAGTGCAGCCCCTATGAGGGCATGAGCAACAGTTTTTCTGGTGGGTCATGATGCTTATTGCTTGCCCCTCCAGGAAGACCTAGTTGTTGGTTAATGAGGTGGGAAAAAAACACAACAGGGAACTATACATACTACCTTCACTGTGCAGAAGGGTGGTGATCCACTTTGTTTACCGTGGGTGCAGAAGTCAAACATTGAGAATGTGGACTGGAGAGTGATTTGGGAGGTATTTTTAACAGTGTCAACTGATGATGCGTATCAGTATAGGTGTGCAAAACTCTCTGAGGTACAAGATTATAATCTGAGGTGTGATAATTCTCTTCATGAGACCGCAAGCTCATATGTGGCCCCAAGCAGTACTAACGACAGGGTATGGATGGTGGGGTGTCCAACAGAAGGCAGGCTAGGTGCAGGGGGTTCACATGGAAAAAGAAAGCCTTATTTGTGGATTAATAAGAGAGAAAAAGCACTTTACCATGGCTTACACTCTGTTTACACAGGGAACAAATTGCTCTGCATGGATCACTTTTACTGACAGAGAAATAATTCCACACTTCAGATGTGACAGATTTTGTTTGAATGCTAGGAAGATAGCTAAAAACTGTTTGTGTCTTGTCACATGTCCTAACAGAACCCGGGACATGCTCCTTGGTGCTAGAAGAGTGGGCAGGGGACTTTGATGGGTTTTCATTGTTGGCCGACATAGAAGTGGGTGAGTCACTGGATAATATGTCCTTTTCATTGCCAACAGTGGTGGATGCATTTGCAAGTGCACTACCTGATTCATTGTCAGACAATTTGCTCATTTCACTTTGTTGAGGAAGTAATGATATGTCTCCAGACACAACAGCGTCAGACTGAGACAAAGAGCTACTGTCTGAGTCAAGAAAGGGACTCATTGTCATTACTGCTAGTCACAGGGATTTTAACAGCATGAACAGCGTACCTTATGGTGCCTTTCCATGTGACCCCAGCAGCTGCACAGGTTTTCTTAAAAGGTCTTCCTTTACCACATTTTGTTGTTGCTCTTTTGCTGTTTGTTGAATTTTTCACCACGTGAAACATTTTGGTTATTTTTGCTAGCACCAGGATTACCACTACCACCTGCTCCACCACCAGCACCAGCTGCTTCATCTGTATTGGTGTCAGCCCGTAATAGTACCACTATATTACTCAGTCACTCACACACACATACACAATTCCTGTGTAAGAAACCAATGTGATCTGTGATCGTTGGCTAAAACTCCAAAATGTTGTTTTTGGCTGTATGATACTGTGATGCAGTGGACTGAAGGTCACTGAAGAATATGATGGTTTGCAACTAAAGGATCCCAGGTTCAAGGCTTACAGAATGATTGGGCTGCTGGGTACAGGCATGCGCAAAGCAGGCCGGGCAAGGTGAAAGGTCAATAATTGCTATTCTGAATCAAATTGAACCATCACACAACTGGCCACTGGGCTTCTCATGGTAACACAGACTGGGTGAGGTACAGTGCAGTGAAAGGGCACACAGCAACAGGGTGATGGGCTGACCACAGGAGACAGAGTCACCCATAGACACAACACAGGAAAAGAGATTTTTCTATCACTCCTCCCAACAGTGAAATATATTTCAGGGGTCAATTCTAATATTGTTTTACTAGCCCAAACACTATTTCAAATTGACCAGGGCTAGTGTAGCTAACTCTCTACTAGCCCGCCTTGACTAGTGCAGATTTTCATGGCTGTTAGTAAAGTTAAAAATGTCTCTACTTTAGCATTCTGTAGTCTTCATGCTACTCTCTCTCAGTGTTCCAGATGGCCAGGTGTGATTAACAGCTGCAGTTATCTGGCAGTTCAAGAGAGGGATCCCACAAAAGACTCAATGTGAGTCATTATCACTCCAATGTTAAGACTTTCAGCTAGTGTTCAGGGTGTGATCAAGGGTAGAGTGCTGTCGAGTCACTAGGTTACAGTTTTCTGAATGTGTCTATGTCTAACTATTTGTCCAATATTATTAAGACCAGTGCCCCTCATTTCTCTACATTTTGATTGTTTGTATCCAACATTTCAGTGACAAAATGCAAAGAGGTATACAGGATCGGCCCTGCAGGTGGTGGGTTTTATCCCAGCCTCACCATAACTTCCCTCTCCCCTCCAAATCTCTTAACTCTGTTCTTTCCCTGGACACCACTGCAGACCAGACTCTGAAGTGACCATCCATAGATCCATTGCTGCCATTACTGGCAAGTGTAGGGGGTCCATAGCTCTTCTAAATGGACCATGCCAGCCATCACCATCCATACAGTTACACCCTTATCCCACTCAGCATGTCCTTTCAGCCTAAAAACAGCTTTAGATCATGTATGGTACAAAAATAAACCTTGATAAAATACGTAATGTGAAACCTTGAAATAGGCATTCCTGGGCTGCATAGATTATCCTGTACAGAAATAGAAATAGTATAGTGTTATGCCTGTGTACTGTTTCCCCTGGGCTGATAAAAGGACAGTGTTTAAGAAAAATCTGTTATTGTTGGGGCAGAGCATATTAAAATCAATGCTTTTACAAATAAAAATCTCATAGTTTTCTATTTCCCCAAGCCCCTTAGGTTTGTCTAGCCCCCCACCCCAAATAAATCTTAGATGTGCTCCTGGCTCACTTGAGACTGTACAAAAACTTTCAAAAGTGCAGGTCTCCAGCTGACTATAGGGTGGGGACCGAGAGTGTCTTTCTCTGCCTGACTCTGTTTATTGCCCTGTGGGTGGTGGTGACAGTGTGGTGAGGTGCATGATGATGTCAGCTATTGTGTGCGCAGAGCTAGGACTGCTTGATTGAACATTGCTGTTGTGATATCCTCTCTCTGTTTGGTGTGGGCGGGGCCAGAAAGAGGAAGAGAGGAGGCTATGGTACAAAACAATGGGGGGGGGGGCTCACCGTGATGGCACTGCAGTCTTTATTTCTGCTGGGGAGCTGGAAGCAATGTGGGGAGCAGGATAAATGTGCAGTAATCAGAGTATTTCTTGGCTCTGCTTGCATTGTTTGCTGCATAAGTGATCAAAATTTACCATAATAATTAAGGGCTAGTGTAATCTTCTGCGGGCTAGTGCAATTTTGAATCAAGTTGCCCTACTGGCTAGTGCAAAAAAAGTTAAGGTTGACCCCTGATATATTTATAGGCTTCTGTCATGTATTTCAGGATAATACCACCACAAAACTGGCCACAGGTACTTCCTCGCTAACACACACTGGGTCAGGTACAGTGCAGTGAAAGGTCACACAGCAGCAGGGTAATGGGCTGACCACAGGTGACTGAGACGCACACAGACACAACACAGGGAAATATATTTTTCTATCACTCCTCCCAACAGTGAAATATATTTATAGGCTTTTGTCATGTATTTCAGTATAATGCCACCAAAAAACTGTCCACAAGTACTCCCTCACTAACACACACTGGGTGAGGTACAGTGCAGTGCAGTGAAAACGCACAGCAGCAGGGTGATGGGCTGACCCCAGGAGACAGAGTCACACACAGACACAACACAGGGAAAGAGATTTTTCTATCACTCCTCCCAACAGTGAATATAGGCTTCTGTCATGTATTTCAGGATAATGCCACCACAAAACTAGCCACAGGTACTCCCTCACTAACACACAGTAGGTACAGTGTAGTGAATGGACATACAGCAGCAGGGTGATTATGAGCTTGCCATGCCACAAGAGATAGTGGAGGAGTCAGTCACACACTGTCTAAAAAAAAAAAAAAAAAAGACAGCCTTATGTTGTTCTTGGATCAGAGAGATGTTTTTTAGGGTGAAAGAGAAGGAGGATTCTCCCTCAGCTCTCAACACAGCACAGTACAGTCCTGACTACTGAGACTGCTATCCTCCTGACAGTTTTTTTTATTTTGTTGTGGGACTAGGCCGGGATTAATTCAGTAACAGTAAGGTTATTGTTTTTTTTTTTTTATTTTCTCTCACACAAGTGAAAAAAATTAGGTCTTTATTTTGATTTTCTTCACCCCTCCTAAGAATGTCACACTGCACCGATGAGCAGACCAGAAGAAATAAATGTTTTTTTTAATCAGGATTTTGGAACTAGAGAACTGCAGTGCAGCTGACTAAACAGAGAGTCATCACACACACACACACACACACACACACACACACAGAGCAAGCAAGTTAGACAATCTGGCATTATGCCACCACCGAATCAGATGATTTCTCCATTAATTTTCTGGCCTCCATCTCATCCGAGATGAGTCCCTCTCAACCCAACCGTTGTTTCCCGCCCTTTCTTTCCATCTATGTGGTCCCCCTTCCTTTTCCCCCCACCCTCCCTTCAACTTTGTTTTTGTAAACCTTAGGTATGAACAAGAGAGGCAAGAGTATGTAAAAAATGCAAAATTTGGCACAGATTCGAAATTAGTCGTACTCGGGATCGCTCACACAGGCTTCAGCAGAGTGCGTAATACACAGGCTGTAGCTACGCCTCTACGGGACTGAATGAAGTGAACAGAACTACGCACACAGCCATACAGTCCCATTTGCCATGAGGATTTCAATTCTAACCACCACCTGACCACATAGCAGATGGTCAGGTGGTGACAGTATTCTGATCACCAGTAGGCAAGCATGGCCCCCAACAACAACAACAGTAATTTTGGGAGTGCTCAGTGGAGTCTGGCAGAGAGAGATGAGTTATTCTACACTGCAGCGGAACGGAAATATGGGACTCATCGGGTCAGGAGCTAACATTTTGCCAACTGAATTTTTCAGACAATTCAAACTCTTTTGCAAACCACCTAGTGTTCGAGTTCTAAGTTAGAACTCGTACACCAGGGTTCGAGGAGTTTTCGAATCTTTTACTCACCTTGTGAGTCCTAGGTCTCCAGCCTCCTCAGTTTAGGGACTTGTTTCTGACTGCTTGCTATTCGAGACCTTAGAGTGGGACTTTAAGGAGAAGATTGGTTCTTAGAAGATTTAAGTTATTTACCGTAACTCCGTTTCAATCTTCAAGAATATCTTCTCCATAGAGTACCACTCACCCACCATCCATCCCCCAGCCACACTTCAGTTTCATTATATTGTCTCCCCCTTCCTCAAATAGGTATGGTTTGAGAAGGCATTTGTTATTGTTGTGGTGGTTGTTCCTCTTACAGGGAGCAATTGGTTGTTTTATGCTCCTTGTTAATTTTAAGGGGTTCAGAGGGTGTAGCCCTGCAGACCTCTTATTATAATAAAAGGACTTTGCACATTCCTTCCAACCAAAGAACATGGTGGACACAGAGCACAGTCACCTCCACGTCCATGGTGTTCCTGGAGCACTCTACTCCTTGTCTCCAGGGGCACTGCACTATTTGTGTAAAACTAGGTGGCATCCTGATGGTGACACTGGGGGATTGGGCACCCCCAGTGTCACTCTTATGTTTCTGGGGGGGGTGCTGAAAGGGAGGGTCGGGTGTGGGGGATATCTATAATTTAAAAGAAAAAATATTGGCGGTCATGGCACTCTCTGCCTTGTTCAAGATGGCAGCCACAGTCTACTGTGCATGCGTGACTACTAGCACATGTACAGTAGAGTGCGGCAGCCATCTTGAACATGGTGGATTGTGCCGTGACTGCTGATTTTTTCTTTAAAATTATAACTATCCACCAACCCTCCTCTCAGCATCCCTCCTCCCAGAAACATAAGAGTGATACTGGGGGTGCCCAGTTCCTCAGTGCCGCCATTAGGACGCACCAATTTTTTAAATCTAAATTATACATACCCCCTCACCCAACCCTCCGTCTCAGCACCCCCCAGAAACATAAGCGTGACACTGTGGGGGTGCCCAATCCTTCAGTGTCGCCATCAGGACTCATCCGTGTTTCTTTTGTTCTAATATTCCCTCACCTGTCTCTCCCTCTCGGCACCCACCACCCCCCAAAACAGAAGAGTGACACTGGGAGTGCCCAGTCCCGTAGTGTTGAGAACTGGAGCCTCGGGGTTATTTGTTTTAAAACCCTGTAAAAAGAAACCTGTTCATCAATGTCTTTTGCACTGTTCCTGTCCCCCCACCTGACCCTCCCACTCAGCACCCACCACCTTGTAACCTCCCAGGCCCTAACTTACCCATCAGGGATCCAAAGCTGTAATTCTCCCTGGACTGCAGACACGTCTTTGCTTTTCAATGCTGGACTGCAAACTGAGGAAATCAGGTATGCGGTTCAATGTATTTCAATGGGATTCTGAATTTAGTAGCATAACTTGGCCATTTTCCAATATTTTTGCCCCAAATTTTCAGCATACCCTTTTGGGGACACTACCTCATGAACAATGTAAGTGACGTTAGGTAAATCTGTCGCGAAAGGTGATTTAGCAGTTGCTGCTCGAAATCACCTTTCGGGCAGGAATTGAAAATTTTCTCCACTATTGTTCATGAGGTGGGGGTCATAAGATGACTATGTTGAAAATTTTGTGTAAAAATATTAAAAAACAACAAAGTTATGTGCCCACGTTGAATTTTGCGAACGCAGGCTCGCAACTTTGGTAATTTTCAATATTTTTACCCAAATTTACAACATAGCCATATCTTTATAGCACCTCATGAATGTGACAGCTGTCATTTTTCAAATCGTGGCCAAAATGTCTTTTTACATCCTGAAAGGTGATTTCATGTTCCCTCCACGAAATCACCTTTCGGGCAGGAGTTGAACATTTTCTCTGCCATTGGTCATGAGGTGTGGTCATAAGAAGGCGATGTTCTAAATTTGGTGTAAAAATATTAAAAAAACAACAAAGTTATCAGCCTCCGGTGAATTTTGCGAACACAGGCTCATAACTTGGTAATTTTCAATAATTTTACTCCAAATTTACGACATAGTCAGATCTTTATAGCACCTCTTGAATGTGACAGCTGTCATTTTTCAAATCCTGGCCAAAATGTTTATCTCAAAAGGTGATCTTCCTGGACCCAAGTCTCCACCACTCATTCACACTATTGGGATAGCACCAGAGGTACTAGGACCAAACAGGAGCCAGAAATTTTCAGAAGGGTCGGCGCCAAGACTGGACCACACATGCACAGCACCATGAGACTAGCTCGCGCCTGTGTAGGCTATCTCGATGTCTATCCTCCAACCACCTCAGTTCCTGTTCTCCTGCCGTCGAGTGCGCTTGGATGTCGACATTGCTCGTCTGCCAGAGTCACAGTTTTCATCTATACGACTGCAGCTTTTAGACGTTTAGTATGCGTTTTATTTAACATTTTTAGTAGTATTTTCTTATTCTACGAAGAAGAAAAAGAAGATTATGAAGAAGAAAATGAAATTCTCACCTGCCATCAATGGAGTCGTCCTTAGACGGTAGTGGTGATGGTAGGAAGACTTTGTTTGAAAGTTGTTATGACAGAGGGGCTGTGTCCAGTCCGCCCTTTGCTAAAGGGGGTCGACTATGGACAGTCCTGTGCTCGGGGGGCAGTCCACTGAAGCACGAATCTGGCAGTTCTGGGGATCCGACTTGGCTTAACCTCGAGCTCTTCTTCCTCGTTGGGGGAAGAAGAATCGGTGCCACTCAAGGTTGCCCTCTGGTATATCTGCATGGGGACTGTTGGTCGGTCGGGGCAATTGGCCTGAACTGACTTTGGTGGTTTCCCCTTGGTCCTGCTCTTAACAGCCGCATTCTTTGACTCTGGACTCCATCTCTGTCCTCGATGGAGTTCTGGTGAGCAGTTTCACCTCTGGGCCACTCCCGTGGGCACCACTTTTTCCTTTCTACTCAGGATTTTCTCCGTTGACATTCTCCACGGTGCTGTTGGTCCTGGCGCCGTCTGTTGCCGCCACGGGTGACACTGCAGGTCCGGCGCCATGGAGCGGTGTCATGACGGCGCTGCTGGATTTGGTGTCGATGCCATTGGTGGCACTGCTGGTGTTGCTGTCGGTGTCGTGGGTCGGCGCCATTGCTGCCCTGCTGCGCCACGGGTGCTGTTTGTGCCACGGGTGCTCTTGTTGGTGCCGTTGGTTTCTGGCGCCGCTGGTGGTGCCGTGGGTGTCACGGGCGGTGCTGCACACCCGTGGGTGGTGCCGCGAGTGGTGCTGAGCACCTGCGGGTGCCGCGCTGGGTGCTGCAGGCACCCATGAGTGTCATGGGTGCCTTCTGTACCGTCACAGGTGCCCTCGGGTGTCGTCCAGAATGGCATAGGCACTGCTTGGTGCCATCCTGTGCCATGAGTGATGCTGGTGCCACAGGGGGTGCCAATTGGTGCTGTCTGGCAGAACTAGTGCCGGAGTTTTCCTTCTGCAGACCTCTTCTTCCGCAGAGCTTGTGTCGAGATGTTTTCCACAGAATGAAGTCCTGTTCTGCGGATTATTTTTCCACGGATCTTAGTGAGTGGCGGTCTGCATGGGATCTTGTGACATCCAGAGGTTTTCCACTGATGGAACTGTTCTGCGTTGTTCTGCCACCAGAATCCCTCATTCTGCTCCGCACTTTCTCGGCTCCTTACGTGGTGCCGAGCTCCTCGACACCCTTCCTGGTGGTGGAGTCTCTAGTGGCTCTGACCTAGACCTCCCTTTAGGGGTCCTTCTGGGGTAGAAGTGCATCTGGATGAGTCTCTCCCTATCATGCTTGTCGGTGATACAGCGGATTACTCATTTTACAGACTGGAGTGCAAGCCTTCTCTGTCACCAGTGTCCATGATAGAAGATCTTTCAGTTGTTCCTCAGTGATGGGGTCCACTATAGTATTTCAGACTGCTTCCATGGACCGAACGCTTCTGTGTTTAGACTCTATCTTCCTGGACATAAAGTCTCCACCACTCATTCACACTTATGGAACTACGCCGGAGGCGCTAGGACTCAGTGGGAGCAAACTTTTTTGCAGAGGGTCGGCGCCAGAGATGGAGCCGCGAGGAGCGGCACCTCGAGCATCAGCTCATGTGGTAATGACTGTCTCGGCGTCGACCCTCCAACTGCCTCAGTTCCTTTTTTCACCGCCATCGAGTGCACTTTAGTGACGATGTCGCTCGCCCTCCTGGAGTCGCACTTCAAACTAGCAGCATAGTTTTTCAGTTTTATTTGTTTTGTAATATCTCGAATAAGTATCGCTTAGTTTATTTATTCTTATTGAAGAAAAGAAGTCTCAGCCTACATTGACGGAGTCAACCATGAGCGGGTCAGGCGACAGTAGGGAGACTTCGTATGAAAGATGTTCAGTCAGCCGGGCTGGGTCCGGTCTGCCATCCTCTCCAGAGGGGGGTCTGACAATGGACAGTCCAATGCCCGAGGGGATGGGCAGTCCCCTCGGAAGCATAAAAGTAAACGGTCGCACTCTCTGCACCGTTCAGCCTCGAACTCTTCTTCGACCCACAGGTCAAAAAAGAGAAGGCATCACTCGAGGTCGCCTCCTAGTACGTATGTGTGTGGACAGTTGGTTATTGGGGCTAGTTGCCGGTCTCCTCCTTCGGAGTCGCCGATTTCTATTTCCGGTCTCTGACCTCTTCGACATTGGAGCCCTACCCCGCCCTCCAGTAGGTCTTCAGATGAGCAGTTTCATCAGTGGGCTGCTCTTATGGAGCAATGGGCTCGGAGGTTGGTCCAGCTGCCTGGCCCGGTCACTCTGGGGCCTTCGGGCTTTTCGGGGAATCGAGTAGGGCAGTTGGGCCTTCCTAGTTGCACTGCGCCATCCTCGGTGCTGTCAACTCCGTATTTAGGTGTTCCCCCCCCTCACGTGGCTACGGCACAGGGGGCCACACCGATGTCTCTATCTCCTGGTATTCATCCTTCTTTCTCCTCAGATCCTTTTTTTTTCAGAGCCTTGGGATGTTTTCGGCGCCTTTGGCGTCGATGGCTCATTCGGCGCCGTCCTCGGCGACGATGCGACTGTCTGCACCATCCTAGGTGCCGTTGGGTTTGTCGGCGCCGTGCAACTTTTCAGCGTCATCTTTGGCGTTGTGCGTTTTGTCAGCGCCGTGCCCTTCCTTGGCACCGAGGCCTGTTAGGGCGTCGTCCAGTCTTCAGGGCTCCTCTTCTCTGAATCCTTTTCCTTCCTCATTTCCTTCTGATTTTCACTCCTTTTCCTGTCCATGCAATCCCTCATGGGCTGTCAGGAGCCTAACCCAGACCTTCGCCTGGGTGATGATGTGGGAGGATCTCATCCTGTAGCAGAGCCTCTGGTTGAAGACCTGTCTTTTAAGTCTCTGCTGAAAAATTTGAATTCCACTCATTCTCTCCAGACTACATATATAGACTCCAATACCTCCATGTTCCGGAGATCCCTATGGATTTGACTCCTCCAGTACAGCCCTTCTTTGAAACGCTTTCTCAAATGGTATGGAATAATCCCGCTCTCATTCCTTCTGTGGCTAAGTCCATAGATAGAAAGTATGCTGCTCCCTAGGATCGCCCCATCTTGGCCTCCCAGGCCTTTGCGGACCCTATTGTAGTCCTAGTGGAGAATGATAAGGCCATCCTCCCTCAGGCATCTTCAGCCCGGCCTATAAACAAAGAATCTCGCAAGATAGACACCTTAGGTAAGAGAGTCTTTGCTGCCTCTACCCTGGGTATGTGTACTGCCAGCTACCAGGGCTATATCTTCCTGGACAAAGTCTCCATCACTCATTCACACTAGTGGGATAGCGCCAGAGGCGCTAGGACCAAGTGGGAGCCTAACATTTTTTGAAGGGTTGGCGCCGAGAGAGGACTACGCATGCGTAGCACCGCGAGACTAGCTCACGCCTGTGTAGGCTATCTTGGCGTCGACCCTCCAACCTCCTCAGTACCTTTTTGACCGAGGAGGTGCAGCGTAACTAATGAGAATAACTCATCCTGAGTTTCTGGGCCTTAGAGGGCCCAGATGACCTTTGCAAGAAAGGTCAAAGAATAATGTCCTCACAGTCTGAACCGTAGTACCGTGAAGACCAGGAAAGAAAACAGTGAACCCAGGGGATGGTGGGTGGGTGGGCATGTGAATGAGTAATGGAGACTGTCCAAGAAGATCAATAATTACAGTAAGTACATAATTTCCGTATCTTCCTGGACTAAGTCTCCATCACTCATTCACACTAGTGGGAGAGTACCGAGCTAAAACCAACAACCCTGAGTAGGATGGTAGGAGATAGGGTTCACTCAGAAAAGACAGCCAGGACTGTCCTGCTAATAAAAAGAGCTGTCTTGTAAAGAGCATCTAGAACATAGTGCCTACAAGACAAGCGCTCGAGTTGTAACTCGCCACTTTGCAGACGACTGCAATGGGCACAAAATGAAAGTCTGCCAGGAAGCCGCAACCACTCTAGGAAAGCGGCAAGAACCTGGCCTCACACTTTGGTCTAGGACCAAAATTAATAGTGTCAAAGACATGTACTAATGTAATGTAAAGGGACCTCAGGATCTGAAAGAGTCAGAGGTAAAGTCTGCTGGTTCAAGGTAAACCAGAAAGTGCAGATGGAAACGCCCACTATCAAGTATGGCTGACCTGTAAACAACAGGTCCAGGAGCACTTGAACCCCTTACTTGGTGAGCAAGGGGGTCCAGGTGGGGTTAGCCCATCAAGGAGAATGGTCTCCACTTAATCACAGGAATCTTCCTGATGGAAGGCCAAGCACGACTTAGAAGCCTCTCGTGGTGGTCTAGTAGAACCAGATCCTACCCACTGCATATTCCAAAAGGAATCATCCTGCCCCTGTGTGTACAACTGTAGTAGCAGTCTCTGAACTCAGGGAAGAAAGGAAAAAGTGTACAGCGAGGACATGTCCACCGCGGAAAAAAACATTCCGACAGAAAAAAATGGGCTGGATTTCTAAGGCAAATAGAGGCAGATGTGCGTCGAGGAGGGACACAGCAAGACCAAGTTAGGGCTAACCCATTTGTTGAAGTGACTGAAAGAGGCAGTGACTCAAAGCGGTGAGGCACCACCCACCCTGGCTTCCCTGAAGGGAGTAGGAAAGGATTCTAGTTTGTTTGCTGAAAAACAAACATCACAACTCCATCCTGCACTTGAAGAGAATAGCTTCGTGAGTGACTGGCATGGACCAGTGCGCAGGAACCGACGGTGGGGATATTTGAGAAGCTACCTCAGAAAAAAGACCTACTTGACCTTCCGTCAAGAAGGAGAAAATCGCCTGTTAAGTTAAGCAAGCAAGGAAGTAGGAACCTGAGTTCCAACTCAGTGGAGAGTCGCTTCTGCTGCTGCAAGGCTCTGCTCAAGAGAAGAAAGCCTGATAAAAAGAAAGGGGAATTAACAGACTGGGCAGTCGCCTAGGTCTAGGAAATGTCTCTGAATGAGAGAAATCTCTCTTAGAGAAAGAGATGACCCATACCGCCACCGGATCGGACTCCCCCTAGGGGAAGAAGAAATCAGGTACTCTTTGCCGTCCTCTGGAGATGAGCACCTCAGGGGCTGAGGCGGAACCTGACCAGATCCAAAAAGGGGGGTATCGGGTAATTTCGGCTAGGCCCTTTGCTCAAACAAATGGTAGAAGCTCTAATTCGGAGTTACTTCAAACCATAACCATGGGTATCAAGTCCAACAGCCAGCAGGTTAAAGCAGCTATGGACACTTTCTATACTGCTTCTCGGGCAGCAGCAGCAGGCATCTGTACTCGCCGCCACTCCTGGCTGCGCACTTCAGGTTTCACGAATGATGCTCAGCAACAGGTTATGGCGTTACCCTTCAACGGTATGTATCTCTTTGGTCCTCAAGTAGAGCAATCTCTGAAGGCCACTCAAAAGACTAGATCTGCATTATATTGGCTCGACCTGCTCCCACCCGTTCTCGTGGGGGTGTTAATAAGCGTCAATTTCACAACCGTCAGTCCTTTCGAGGCAAAGACAGGGGAGGTTTTAATAAAAACCAAGCCCCCCCAGCCTCAAAAGAAAATGCAACAGAATGCACAAGGACCCAAAGCGCCCAGTGCTACATTCTGACTCTCTGGCCCATGTCCCTCCTCAGCTGCCAGAGGGGGACTTTCTCTCAGCGTTAGGGGGTTGTCTGACTCAGTTCTACAACTGTTGGAAGACCATAACATCAGACAAATGGGTCTTCCGGATAATCCGCGAGGGACATTCCCTCAATCTTTTAGAGACCCCTCCAGATCTTCCCCCCAAATGGCAGTCCAGACTGTCGACAGTTCAGTCAGAACTTCTCGCCTCCGAGATACAGGGCCTTCTGAACAACAGGGCAGTAGAAATAGATCTTCCTGGACATAAGTCTCCACCACTCATTCACACTAGTGGGATTAGCGCCGGAGGCACTAAGACCCATCGGGAGCAAACTTTTTGCTGGAGGGTCGGCGCGAGAGGCAGGCGCCCGCGAGACCTGGCGCCCTTGAGCAGCGGCTCAATGACAATGACCATCTCGGCGATGACCCTCAACCGCCTCAGTTCCTTTTTCCCGCCGTCAAGAGTGCGCTTCAGTACGACGTCGCTCGCCTGTCGAGTCAAACTTCAAACTAGCGCATAGTTTTCAGTTTGTTTTGTAACTTTATCACGATAAGTAGTATCGCTTAATTTTATTCTATTTTCGTTAAATTTTTCTAATATTTAAATTTTACTTGAAGAAGTCTCGGCCTACTGGACGAAGTCGACCATGAGCAGGTCAGGTGACGGTAGGGAGACTTCGTATGAAAGCTGTTCAGTCAGCCGGGCTGGGTCCGGTCAGCCTCCTTCTCCTCAGCGGGGTTCCGACAACGGTCAGTCTGATGCCCGGGGGGATGGGCGGTCCCCGCCGGCATAAAAATAAACGGTCGCATTCTCGGCACCGTTCGGCCTCGAGCTCTTCTTCGGCCCACAGGTCAAAAAAGAGAAGGCATCACTCGAGGTCGCCCTCTGGTATGTCTGCGCGTCGACGCTCGGTTATCGTTGCTAGTTGCCGGTCTCCTTCTTCGGAGTCGCCAACTTCCGGTAATCGTCGTCCTCGACATCAGGTCCCTCCCACCTATAGGTAGGACTCAGATGGCGGTTTCATCAGTGGGCGCTCTTATGGAGCAATGGCTCGGAGGTTGGTTCTTCTGCTTGGCTCGGTTGCCTCGGGCCCTCGGGCCCCTCCGGCGATCAGGTAGAGGCGGTTGGACCTTCCTAGTCGCGTGGCGCCTTCTTGGTGCCAGCGACTCCGTGCTAGTGTTCCCCCCTCACATGGCTGCGGCGCCGAGGCCTCACCGATGCCCTTATCTCCTGGTTTTCCTTCTCTAGCTTTCCAGGTTCCTGGGGCTTTTTCAGCGCCTTCGGCAGGGTCTGTTGGCTTGTCGGCGCCGTTTTGATTACCGCTTGGGTCTTCTTGGCGCTTGTCAGCGGCGCCGCCCGGTGTCACCGTTGGATAGGAAGGCACCGTTCGCGTCGTCGTCCAGCGATTGCCGTCTTAGCGGCGGCGTGTTCGACGCACCGTGCGGCGTTATGCGTCCAGCGGCGCCGCCAGGGGCGCTTGCGGGGCCGCGTGCCTCTTCGGCGCCGTGCGCCTCCTCGGTGCCGTCTTCAGCCCGTTTTGCCGTCTCAGCGCCGGCAGCCCTTGGGGACTCTCCTTGTTTTTCTGCTATTTCCTCCTCTCCTAATTTTCACTCCTTTCCTGTCCAAACAGTCCTTTCTGGACCATCAGGAGATGATGTTGAGCCTGACCCAGACCTTCGGTTGGGTGATGAAGTGGAGGAAACAGGATCTTTCTTTGCTACAGAGCCTGTGGTCGAGGACCTGTCCTTTAAGTCTCTGTTGAAGAACCTGGGATCCACTCTTTCTCTCCAGACTACAGACTCGATCCTGGGAAGATATTAAGACTCCAGTATCTTCATGCGGAGATCCCTACGGATTTGACTCCTCGATCCAGCCTTCCTTCGAGGCGCTGTCTCAAATGGTATGGAATAATCCTGCTCTTATTCCTCAGTGGCTAAATCCATTGATAAAGTATTCAGCTCCCAAGGATCGTCCCATTTTGGCATCCCAAGCCTTTGCGGATCCTATTGTAGTCCTGGCAGAGAATGACAAGGTCGTTCTTCCTCAAACTACTACAGCTCGACCTATTAACAAAGAGTCTCGTAAGATTGATACATTAGGTAAGAGAGTCTTTGCTGCCTCCACTCTAAGTATGCGTATTGCCAGTTATCAAGGCTATTTTTCTCAGTATGAGTATATCCTGTGGCACTCTATGAAAAGAATGGTTGAAGCTCTTCCAGATTCGGATTCCAAGTCAGAGCTTCTTCTGACCGTTATTAGAGGTATTGAGTCCAATAACCAACAGGTCAAAGCCGCCATGGGCGCTTCGACACTGCTTCTCCTCAGCAGCAGCGAGTTTGTACTCGGCACCATTCCTGGCTGCGTACTTCTGCGCTTCATGAATGATGCTCAGCAGCAGGTGATGGCGCTGCTTCTGATAGGCTCCTTTCTTTTTGGCCCTCAGGTGGAGCAAGCCTTAGAGGCCACTCAGAAGACTAGATCGGCATTAAGTTGGCCAGACCTCCACCTGCCCCTCTTGGGGCATGTGAACAGGCGTCAGTTTCATAGTCGTCAGTCCTTTCGAGGCAGAGGCAGGGAAGCTTCCATAAAAGCCAACCTGCCCAACCTCAAAAGAAGACGAGCAGAAAGCACAGGGCCTAAAGCTCCCAGTGCTACCTTATGAGTCGTTGGCCCAAGTTCCATCCACTCTGCCCGAGGTGGAACTTTCTCCTCGGTGGGAGGTCGTCTGATGTACTTCTACAACCAGTGGAAGTCCATAACCCAGGACAAATGGGTCCTTCGGATAATTCGAGGGTTATTCTCTCAATTTCTTGGAAACCCCAGTTGTCCTCCCAGGCGACAACCCAGGTTGTCGGCCTCTCAGTCGAACCTCCTCACCGCGGAGATCCAGGGCCTTCTGAACAACAGGGCAATAGAACTGGTGCCCGCATCTACAAACACAGGGTTCTACCCCATTACTTTCTGGTTCCAAAGAAATCTGGGGATGCGCCCATTCTAGACCTCAGAAAGTTAAACAAATTCCTCCCCAGGAGAAATTCAAGATGATTTCCTAGGTACCCTGTTACCCTTGCTGCATCAGCACGACTGGCTGGCCTCTCCGGATATGCAGGATGCTTACCAGCATATCCCCGTCCACCCGACCCACTGCAAGTTCCTCAGGTTTGTAGCTTTGGGTCAGCATTATCAGTTCAGAGTCCTGCCCTTTGGGCTATCCTCGGCGCCTGCGAGTTTTACAAAGTGTTGTGCAGTTCTCAGCGCATCTCAGGAAAAGTCGGACTCGAGTGTTTCCCTACCTGGACGATTGGCTTCTAGCAAGCCCTTCCGTCCAAGGGACTTTGAAACCGTGCAAAGCGACTTCTGCTTCTCATGTCCATGGGAGTTCTGCTGAATTTGAAAAATCTCAACTGCAACCCTCCCAGAGGCTCCTTTTCATAGGGCGCTTTAGACACCTCTTCAGCGAAGGCTTTCCTTCTAGAGGACAGAAGACTCGACATCCTTGAATGGCCCGTTACATCAGGAGAACCAATCGGTTACAGCTCTCTCGATGCAACGATGTTGGGTCTCATGGCGTCTCGGTCTTCACTGTCCCTCTGGCCCGACTGCACATGAGAACCACCCAATGGATGCTCTCACTCAGTGGTCCCCGACCTCTCACCCCAGTCTTATCCCATCAAGGTGACGGAGCCTTGAAGGTCTCTCACCTGGTGGTCTCAAGAGAGCAATCTCCTGGAAGGATTCCCCTTTCTCCCCGGATCATCAGATCTCCATCACCACAGCCGATCGCTAATGGGATGGGGAGCTCACTGTCTCTCCCTCCACACTCAAGGTGTATGGACTCAGTTGAAACTCATCTCCACATAAATGTCCTGGAGATGAGGCGGTCCTCTATGCAATCCGAGCTCTGAAGGATGTCCTTTGTCACAAGAACATTCTCCTTCAAGCGGACAACAAAGCAGTGATGTATTACATCAACAAGCAAGCGGTGCTCATTCTTATCCCTTTGCAGGAAGCAATGAGGGTGTGGGAGTGGTGCTTGGAGCACAAGTCTCTGATTCAAGCGGTTTATCTGCCGGGTATACAAAGCGACCTAGCAGATCACCTCAGCAGAACGGAGGCAGACCTCACGAGTGGTCTCTCGATCCAGCCGTAGCTTCGGTCCCTGTTCAAAGAGTGGGGACTCCAGACCTGGACCTTTTGCATCCCCACTCAGCAGCAAAACTGCCTCTCTTCTGCTCCAGAAATCCAGGGCCTGGCATTTTCTGTCAGGATGCGTTCAGGCTGCGGTGGACAAAGCGCTTTCTACGCCTTTTCACGCTTCCTCTAATCCAGAAGTACTCCTCAAGTTCGAGTCTCAGGGGACCAAGATGATTCTCATTGCTCCTTCCTGGCCTCGGCAACTATGGTTTCCTCTACTCAACAGTATGTTGGCAGCCTCTCGAGACCACTTCCTTTGCAAATCAGTCTTTTGACTCAGGGTTCGTTGGTCCATCCCAACCTGAAATCACTTCACCTTCATGCTTGGCTCCTGAAGAGATAGAAGTGAATCGGTTCAACGCCTCTCGAGTCTCAGACATCCTTCTGGCTGCTCGAAGCCAGCCACCCGAAACGTCGCTTCCAAATGGAACGTTTTTCTCTGGTGTAAAATCCTCTTGGAATCCTTTTCCTGTCCTCCTGGCAAGGTTCTGGAGTATCTTTTGGACCTGTCAAACTTAGGTCTTCAGTACTCCACAGTTAAAGTTCACCTTAGTGCCATCTCAGCGCTCCATGAGCGGTTTCTTCCTTAACTCTGGCTCAGTTACCTATGGTGAGAGATTTCTTAAGGATTCTCCATACCAGACCCCTGTTAGCGTCCAGTTGCAGCCTGGGACATTAACCTGGTGCTGGACATGCTCACTCGGAAGCCCTTTCGAACCCTTAGCTACCTGTGAGCTAAAATTTCTTACCCGGAAGACTGCTCTCCTGGTGGCCATTACCTCAGCCCGCAGGGTCTCTGAGATACATGCCCTGGTTCACGGACCTCGTGTACTGTATTCCATAAAGACAAGGTAGTTCTCCGTACTCATCTAAATTTCTTCCCAAGGTTGTGTCAGAATTCCATCTAAACCAACCTCTGGTACTTCCGCTTACTTCGCCAATTTCCAAAATGAAGAGCAGAGCTCTTCATTCCTTGGATGTTAAGAGAGCCTTGGGTTCTATTTAGATAGAACCAAGGATGTTATAAGACTCAGCAACTGTTCGTTTCTTTCAGCGACACCGGCTGGGTCAACCTGTCGCTATTAGATGCATCTCTTCATGGTTAGTGGCATGCCTACGTATTGCTATTCCATAGCTCAAGTTAAATTAGAAGGTAGAGTGTACGCTCACTCTACTAGGGCGGTCATGCATCCCTAGCGGAGATTAGCAATGTTCCAATTGCAGATATATGCAACGCCGCCACCTGGAGCTCAGTGCATACCTTCGTTAAGCACTATGCACTGGATGTTCATGCTAGGCGACATTCTGCATTGGCAGAACTATCTTTAATGGGCTTCTATCTTAGGAGCGTGAGCTCTGGCTCTCCTGCCGCCTCTTTGGGGATTATCAGCTTGGTACTCTCCCACTAGTGTGAATGAGTGGTGGAGACTTATGTCCAGGAAGATAGGAAAATTACGTACCTACCGTAATTCTTGATCTTCTTGGACGAATCTCCACCACTCATTCACACGCCCACCCTCCATCCCCCGAGCTCACCGCTGTATTGGTCTTCACTCCCTCAAATCTTTAGGCCATGAGGACTTCTTTACTGACCCTTCTTACACGGGTCATACGGACTATCTTATGTCCGTTTTTTAATGTTGGGTTTACTCTTTACGTTAGTTGCGCTGCACCTCCTTGGTAAAAAAGGTACTGAGGCGGTTGGAGGGTCGTCATGGAGATGGTCATTACAGCTCGAGCCGCTGCTCGCGGGCGCCTGTCTCGTGAGGCGCCGCCTCGCGCCGACCTCCAGCAAAAAGTTTGCTCCCGATGGGTCTTAGTGCCTCCGGCGCTAATCCCACTAGTGTGAATGAGTGGTGGAGACTCGTCCAAGAAGATCAAGAATTACGGTAGGTACGTAATTTTCCTTTCCGTTGGATCAACAGAACACAGGGTTCTACTCCCACTACTTTCTTGTTCCAAAGAAAACTAGGGGCATGCGCCTCATTTTGGACCTCAGAAAACTGAACAGATTTCTTCCCAAGGAAAGGTTCAAAATGAAGTCACTGGGAACCCTGTTGCCCTTACTTCATCAACATGATTGGTTAGCTTCCCTGGACATGCAGGATGCTTACCAGCATATTCCTATTCACCCAAAACATCACAAATACATAGGGTTTGTTGCTTTGGGCCAACATTATCAGTTCAGAGTCCCGCCCTTTTGGCTATCCTCGGCGCTGCAAGTTTTTACAAAGTGTTGTGCAATTCTCGCAGTGTACCTCAGAAAGATCGGAATACAAGTGTTCCCATATCTGAACGACTGGCTTCTAGGAAGCCCTTCCAGGCAAGGAACTCTTGACGCCATAGCCATGGCCTCAGACTTCCTCATGTCCATGGGAGTTCTGATAAATCTCAAGAAATCGCAGTTGCAGCCCTCCCAGAAGCTCCTTTTCATAGGAACTCTTCTGGACACCTCCTGTGCGAAAGCTTTTCTACCAGAGGACAGAAGGAGCGATATCCTACAGATGGCCCGATACATCAGAGAGAACAGCTCGGTTTGAGCTATCTCAGTGCAACGGATGCCGGGTCTCATAGCATCCTCAGTGTTCACTGTACCCCTAGCACGCCTCCACATGAGAACCTCTCAATGGATGCTCAGTACTCAGTGGTCCCCGACTACTCATCCTCAGTCCTTTCTCATCAAGGTGACAGAACCTCTCAGGAGGTCACTCACCTGGTGGTCGCAAGAGGACGATCTTCTGGAAGGATACCCCTTTGCTCCTCTGGATCATCAGATTTCTATCACCACATATGCGTCCCTATTGGGATGGGGAGCTCACTGTCAGGATCTCCACACTCAGGGTACGTGGATTCAGGTCGAAGCCCAGTTTCACTTAAATGTCCTGGAAATGAGAGCCGTCCTCTGTGCAGTCCGGGCCTTGAAGAACATTCTTTGTCACAAGAACATTCTCCTTCAGACGGACAACAAGGCAGTGATGTATTACATGAACAAGCAGGGCGGTGCACACTCTTTCCCTTGTGCAGGGAAGCAATGAGAGTGTGGAAATGGTGCCTAGATCACAAGGCTCTTATTCAGGCAGTCTACCTGCCGGGAATACAGAACGAACTGGCAGACCGTCTCAGCAGAATGCAGGCAGACCCTCACGAGTGGTCTCTCGACTTAACTGTAGTTTGGTCGCTATTCACAGAGTGGGGAACTCCAGACCTGGACCTTTTTGCATCCCCACTCAACACAAAACTGCCTCTTTTCTGCTCCAGAAATCCAGGGCCTGGCATTTTCTGTCAGGATGCGTTCAGGCTGCAGTGGACAAAACGCTTTCTATACGCCTTTCCTCCTCTTCCCCTAATCCAGAGTGTACTCCTCAAATTCGAGTCTCAGGGACACAAGATGATTCTCATTGCCTCCTTCTGGCCTCGACCGATATGGTTTCCATTATTCAACAGTATGGTGGCAATCCTTCCGAAGGCGCTTCCCCTTCAGATGAACCTTCTGACCCAGGGTCCTCTGGTCCATCCCAATCTGAGGTCGCTTCATCTTCACGCTTGGCTTCTGAGGAGATAGAGGTGAATAGGTTCAAAGCCTCTCGGAGAGTTTCTGACATTCTTTTGGCTGCGCGAAAGCCAGCAACCAGAAGGACTTATGCTGCAAAATGGAAGGTTTTTCCCTCTGGTGTGCAAGATCCTCTTTGAATCCCTTTTCCTGCCCACCCAACAAAGTTTTAGAGTACCTCTTAGAACTCTCAAATTCAGGTCTTCAATACTCTACAATCAAAGTTCACCTTTGTGCCATTTCAGCCTATCATGAGCCATTACTTCCCTTACCTCTGGTTCAGTTACTGGTAGGTAAGAGGTTTCTTAAGGGTATTCTGCATACCAGACCTCCTTTTAGATGTCCAGTTGCAGCCTGGGACATTAATCTCATGCTAGACATGCTCACTAGAAAACCTTTTGAGCCACTAGCTACCTGCGAATTGAAATTCCTCACTTGGAAAATGGCCTTCCTGGTGGCCAGCACCTTGGCCCGTAGAGTTTCTGAAATACATGCTCTGGTAACAGACCCTCTGTACACTTTCAAACACCATGAAGTCTTGCTATATTATGACAATTAGCAGTTAGCCACAGCACTTGAACTGCCCCGGAGAGGAAGGAGTTAACTCCAGGCTGACTGGAGTTCCAAGCGCGAGCACTTTGCTGAAAGCTCTATCTGGCTAGTTTTAAACTGAAACTGTCAGATTCTTTACTCCGCTTCACTGAACAGTCGCTCCGGAGATCTGCTCCTTCAGCTCGGTTCATTTCTCGGTTCAAACGAGTGTTTTCGGTTCATTTAACCGGCAATAAGTATTTATTGTACCGCATTTCGGTTCAAAGCTCTATCTGTAAACCGTAAGTACAGGATTTTAAAGTCTGTGTGAATTAATTATCGGTTCGGTTTTGAACCGATCGGTTCTAAAAAAGAAAATTTTAAATAATAGCTTGGGCTTTTAGAGTGCGGTTCCCAGTTCTTATCGGTTCTAAAAAAACCTGTCTCTTAAATTGGGTTTTTTCAAATACCCGTGACACGGTTAGGAACCGATAAGGGTGTCTTGCCTGGCACTGCCATAAAAAGGACAAGTTTTTGGATAGGCTGGCATTATGTCTGAGAAACCCAAAAGAAAAACCGGGCCCACTGGGTTTCAACACTGTGATGTTTGTGGGGAAGCCTTTGCCAAGGCTGACCCACACACCACATGTGTTTATTGTCTGGGGGCTGACCACCTCCTGTCAGACTGCCAGGTGTGTGAGAATTTCCTGCAGCCACCCTGGAGAAAAGATTGGGCCGGCTCAGGGAATGAGAGGCCAAAAAGTCCGCTGACCCGGATGGCCAGCCCGGTCCAGCACCCACTGGACCAGAGGGAGTGCCCTCTGACCAGGGCGAGACTTCCTCGGGCAAAAGGAAGGCTGGTTCTGAGGAACCAGTCCCAGTAAAAAAATCTAAGAAATCAGCAGGTCTGGAGTGCAAGATTGCCTCTCCAACTGCTGCAGAGATAGCTAAAGCCATACAGATTGTCCAGTCACTGTCTCAGGGACCGGCCGAACCACCAACAGCTGGCAAAAGGTTGGTTCGTTCGGTTCCAGTGGTTCAAGTATGATGTTGAGGAATTTTATGAACCACAGGAGGGAGGAAGATTTTGATCATTATGTATGTGGCTGGGAGGGTCTGGGCGTGCCCATTGAACGGACATTTCTCCAGACAGACCATTAGAATCTCCCCTATGCTGTCTGAGTCCCCTTCTCATTTTATGTTTTACAAAAGGTTGCAGAAACCTCCAGCTTCCCTTGGAAGAGGCTGTGGATGAGCAAGAGGAGCCTGATTATGTTGAGATGATGGATATCCCAGAGTCTAGGAGGTTGTCTATTCCTTTGCATAAGTCATTTAGGAAGCAAACAACAAAATTTTAAAAATCCTCATTCTGTCCCTCCTGTAGATAAAAAATGGACAGAAGGTATACTTATCAGGCCCTGATACAGACTTCCTCACTGAGCAGTGTAGTCATGTAGGTGTGGTACGAGCTGCAGCCTGTGACAAGGCTAATATCCCCCTGGCCTCACATCCTCCTGATAAGGATTCCAGGAAGATTGATGCCATGGCAAAAAACAGTATATGGCAGCTTCTTTGGGACTCAGGCAGGCAAATTATATGGCTTATGTGGCTAGATGTCAGAAATCTAGATGGGATACAGTGTTGCAGTTAGCCAAGCAGGCCCATGGCCAGCTGGCTAGTGAATTGGAACAGGTGGCTGCTGATGTCACTGAAGCCTCTAAAGTTCAATTTCATACTGCTGTAGACGTTAATGATGTTTCCTCTAGGGTCATGGCCACTTCTGTAGCTTTCCGTAGGTTGGCATGGCTCAGGTGCACTAATCTGTCACAGGATACTCAGTCAAAGGCTATGGATTTTCCTGTGGTGGGAAATTCTCTGTTTGGAGAGCAAACGGAAAATTATATGAAAAAGATGGACGAATACAGAACTACCTACAAAAGTGCCCAGGCCAAGGAGCGGCATGCCACTCCACAGAGGCACACTCCCAGAGGTAGGGGCAGGCCTTTCCACAGGCCTTTTTATCAATCCCAAGCCTCCTCTGCTTTTGCACAGAGGGTTTTTTTCAGAGGCAGAGGTAGGCGGGGCGCAGGTAAACCGTCCCCCACCCCTCAGCCTAAGGCAACTGCCAAGCAGGCACCCTGATGGGGTGCCCAGGGCTGATTCTCCTGTACCAGTTAGAGGCAGGTTGGCTTATTTCAGCCAGAACTGGGTGTCCCTAACCTCGGACAAATGGGTTCTGGAGGTAGTAAGCCAGGGTCTGGTTCTCAGCTTCAAACAGTTTCCAAAGATGAGAACCAGACATTTTCCACCAAGCCCTTTAGAGGCCCTTGCTTTGGAAGCAGAGGTCTTTTCCCTCCTAGACTGCAAAGCAGTGGAAGGGGTTCCTCCTTGTCACCAGGGCGAGGGGCTGTACTCCACATACTTTCTTACCCCAAAAAAGACAGGAGAATGGCGGCCCATTCTAGACTTAAGGTACCTGAACAAGCATCTTTTGAAACCAAAGTTCAAAATGTTAACTCTGGCAATGATTTTGCCCTCCCTCAGGCCAGGGACTGGCTAGCCTCCTGGACCTCAAGGATTACTATTTTCATGTCCTGATCAGGCCTTCTCACGAAAATACCTCAGGTTGAACTGCCCTCAGGTCACTACCAGTTCAGAGCAATGCCCTTGGTCTTACCTCTGCTCCAAGGGTATTCACAAAATGTCTAGCTGTGGTAGTGGCTCATTTAAGAAGGCAAGGGTTGCTGTGTTCCCTACCTGGACGACTGGCTCATTGTGGGTCAGTCCCCAGATCAGGTAAAATCCCACTTGCAAGTCACCCAGCAGCTTCTCACTTCCTGGATTCCTGCTGAATTTACCAAAGTCAGTTCTAGAACCAGTTCAGGTACTAACTTTCATAGGTGCGAATTGGACACAAAGTTGGCCAGGGCATTTCTCCCCTCGGAAAGGGTAGAAGCTGATTGCCCTGGCATCCTCTTTCACCCTCTGGTCTCTCGACCAGCAAGGCACTCTGCAACTTCTAGGGCACATGGCTGCCTCCACAGCTGTAGTGCAAGGAGCAAGATTCAGATGAGAGACATTCAGTTTCATTTGAGGGCCTATTGGTCCCAAAGGAGGGACCCCCTTACCAAATTGGTCCCAGTGACCCCAACTCTGATTCTAGCTCTTCAGTGATGGCAAGATCAGAACAATCTAAGACAAGGGGTCCCCTTCATTCCCATTTCTCATTCCCTCACCCTCACCACGGATGCCTCCTTGCTGGGATGGGGCGCGCACTTGGGCGACCTTTCCACTCAGGGAGTGTGGTCCCCCCAGGAATCTCTGCTCCACATCAACCTATTGGAACTCAGAGCTGTCTTTTTAGCTCTTCAGGTTTTCTCAGCATCTGTCCAGAACAAAGTAGTTCAGGTCAGGACAGACAATACCACAACAATGTGGTACATCAACAAGCAGGGGGCACTCGGTCATCAGCCTTGTGCACGAAGCAATGAAGTTGTGGTCTCTGGCTTACTCCTGAACACCTCCCTAGTAGCAGTTCACCTTCCAGGGAAGGACAATGTCCTAGCGGATGCCCTCAGCAGGATTTCTCAGGGTCATCACGAATGGTCTTTGAATCCCTAGTGCTGGGGTCAGTCTTTTGCCAGATGGGGCACTCCTCAGATGAGATCTTTTCAAGCCCCAGACAACCACCAACTTCCTCTGTTCTGTTGCAGGCCTCCAGTAATGGGCTCAGTCCCCCTGGACGCCTTTCTGTTGGATTGGGAGGGGAAGTTCCTGTATGCCTTTCCCCCCTTCCCCCTTCTCTTCAGGGTGTTAGTAAAAATCAGATCCCAGCCCTGCAAAGTGATTCTGATTGCACCAGACTGGGCCAGGCAACCCTGGTACCCACTGCTTCTGTCCCTGACAGTCCACCCTCCCCTGGACCTTCCCAGGGTCCACAACCTGCTGACTTGTGCCCAGGGGAGAGTTTGGTATCCGGACCTCAAATCCCTCCACCTCAAGGCTTGGTTCTTGAGGAGTTAGAATTTGCTGATTTATACCTTTCTCAAGGGGTCCTTGATATTTTAAAGACCTCTAGGAAGCCTTCCACTAGGGCCACTTATAATTCCAAATGGAAGAGGTTCTCCATCTGGTGTTCTGGGAAGCAAATTGTCCCAGAATCTGCTGATTTGCCCATTTTGCTGGACTACTTGGTCCATCTTAATTCCTTAGGCCTCAGGCCAGCTACCTTAAAGGTTCATCTGGCAGCTGTCTCTGCTTTTATATCAGCAGGAAAGCCTGCCTCCCTTTCTTCTCACCCTGTGTTTTCCAAGTTTTAAGGGTTACTTCACACTAACCCTCCTTTTCAGGACCCAGCCCTGCCTGGGACCTTAATGTTTACATTGCTCAGTTAATACAACCCCCTTTGAACCTCTGTCTTCCAGCAGACCTTAAGTTCTAACTTGGAAAACTGTTTTCCTAGTGGCCATCACTTCTGCCAGGCGCATAAGTGAGTTACAAGCCCTGTCAGTGGAAAGGATTTTATTTCTTTTCACAGAGATAAGGTAGTCCTCAGGACTAACAGAAGTTTTACCTAAAGTGGTTTCAGATTTCCATCTTAACCAATCCATCTCCCTTCAGTATTTTCACTGAGCATTCTTCCTCGGGTGAGGAGGAGATTGCACAGTTTGGACGTCAAAGAGCTTTAGCTACTATATGGAGCACCAAGGGTCACAGGTTCGAATCCCTCCAACTCTTCCTTACCTATGGCGAGGTTGGCAAAGGGAAACTTGCCACTAAGAGGACAATTGCCAGGTGGATTGTCTCTTGTATCCAATTTTGCTACCAAAAACTAGGTAGAGAACCCCCCTCAGGACTGAGGGCCCATTCCACCAGGGGTACAGCTGCATCTCTAGCGGCTGCTAGAGATATTCCCATTCTGGAAATCTGTCAAGCTGCTACCTGGAAAACAGTTCACACCTTTACCAAGCATTACTCCCTGGATATCCAGTCCAGGAGAGATGCTCGGTTTGGCACAGCCGTGCTTCAGAGCCTATTTCCTAAGTAGGTTCTGGCTCTCCTCCATGGAGGTACTGCTGTGTAATCTGCTAATTGTCATAATATAGCAAGACTTCATGGTGTTTGAAGAAAAATTACTCACCTTAGTAATTGCTTTCTTCTCATGGAGTCTTGCTATATTATGACCACCCCCCCAACCTGCCTCTCTCAGAACTTCTACTTGGGTAAGGGGTTGGCAAATTAGTGCAAGCACTGTGTCATGCCGTTATAGCTCTTTTTCCCTTTTCCCCTTTTCTTCAGGATTAGGAAAACTAGGTATTTCTGTTTTTGGTTGTATGTTTGGCCCCCCTCCTGGACTTCTGTCTTTTGGGAAGGGGGGGCCTAATAGTGCTTGTTAGGGGTGATATTGTTGTTGTTGTTGTTGTTGTTTCTGTTATTGTTATTCTACTAGTAGGTAGCCATTTGGCTAGTGTAGGGTTTTTTCCACACAGACTTTTGCTTAGTGTTGGCTCCGTAAAGATCTGACAGTTTCAGTTTGAAACTAGCCAGATAGAGCTTTCAGCAAAGCGCTCGCGCTTGGAACTCCAGTCAGCCTGGAGTTAACTCCTTCCTCTCCGGGGCAGTTCAAGTGCTGTGGCTAACTGCTAATTGTCATAATATTGCAAGACTCCATGAGAAGAAAAGCAATTACTAAGGTGAGTAATTTTTTCGTATTTCACAAGGATTAAGTAGTTCTTAGGACCCATCCTAAGTTCCTCCCTAAGGTTGTCTCAGAATTCCATTTAAACCAACCTTTGGTCCTACCTACTTACTTTGCTGATTTCCAGAATGAAGGAGAACGTACCCTTCATTCCTTAGATGTTAAAAGAGCTTTGCGCTTCTATTTAGGTAGAACGAAGGAAATTCGCAATGCTCAACAACTTTTTGTCTCCTTCAGCGAGACCCAGCTGGGTCAGCCTGTCGCTATCAGATGCATTTCAGCATGGCTGGTGGCATGACTTCGCCACTGTTATTCCATGGCACAGATCAAGCTGGAAGGCAGAGTGTATGCTCACTCTACTAGAGCAGTTGCGGCATCCCTGGCAGAAATCCGCAACGTGCCCATTGCGAACATTTGCAATGCGGCTACTTGGAGCTCAGTGCATACTTTTGTTAAGCACTATGCTCTAGACGTCCATGCCAGATGAAACCTTTCATTTGGCAGGACTATCCTTAACGGACTTCTGTCCTGAATTCGTGAGCTCTTGGTTTTCCTGCCTCCTTCTCAGGGGATTTTTAGCTTGGTACTCTCCCATAAGTGTGAATGAATGGTGGAGACTTTATGTCCAGGAAGATATGGAAATGACGTACCTACCATAATTCTTGATCTTCTTGGACGAAGTCTCCACCACTCATTCACACGCCCACCCTCCATCCCCCGAGCCCACCTCTCTGTTTTGGTCTTCACCCCTCAATGTTTAGGCTGTGAAGACTTCTTTGTTGACCCTTCTTATACGGGTCATTCAGACTATCTTATGTCCGATTTGTGTTAGACTAGTATTTCTAGGTTACTTGCGCTTCATCTCCTCGGAAAAAAAGTTACTGAGGCGGTCGGAGGGTCAGTGCCGAGATAGTCATTACCGCACGAGCTGATGCTCGCGGCTCCATCTCTGGCGCCGACCCTCTGCAAAAAAGTTTGCTCCCACTGGGTCCTAGCGCCTCCATTGAAGTTCCATAAGTGTGAATGAGTGGTGGAGTCTCCTTTCAAGAGGATCAAGAATTACGGTAGGTACTCAAGTTCCATTTTCAGTCATCAAAACAATTACACTCTGTGGAACATTCTAATTCAATGGTTGGGAGCCGTACAGGCTCTTCCGCTCCTTTGATAGGGGTATATAGCTCCCTTGTGATACTGCCCCTTCGGTGGCTTCATCAGCAACAGGTGGTTAACATCTCTTCAGCTGTGACTATTGGTCCGGTCACCATCTCAGTTATGGACGCTGAGGCTCCTCCTGCCCATTAGATGGACGACATCTTCATCATTTTTGTATCAGGAAATCCTTGCGAGATAGCAGCCTGAAAGCCTTGTCAGGCTCGGACTAATGGTAAAACAAAAAAGAAAAGAAAAATCATAACAGCACAGGGCCTAGCCCGAAATTACCCGATACCATCGTTTTGGATCTGGCCAGGTTCTGCCTCAGTCCCTGAGGTGGTCGTCTCTAAACTACGATAAGAGTACCTGACTTCCTCTACCCCTAGGGGAAGCCCGATCCAGCACAGCTATGGGTCATCTCTTTTCTCCAAAAGAGATTTCTCTTATTCAGTGATATTCCCTAGGCCTAGTCGGCTGTCCAATCTGTTGGTTTCCCTTTTTTTTTAATCAGGCTTTCTTCTCTTGATCAGAGCCTCACAGCAGCAGAAGCGACTCTCCAGCGAGTCGGAACTCACGTTCCTAATTCCTTTTTTTTTTTTTTTTGTCAATATCATTTTTATTGTTTTTTTATTATTTAAAATACAATGAATGTGACTATCTTCACGTAATATGCATTTCTTAAATAAAAATTACATAAAAGAGTTAATGTATAATCACCAACATATGCGTCACTAGTTAGCTACTTAGGATAGTAACTGACTATATAAATAACATTTTTAAGACTATCGATATATAAATAATAAATATGTAACAGTTTTCATAAAGATGTTCCAGAAATAAGAACCAAAACATTAATAAATACGGTTATGTCTTATATCAATATAGCTATAGTCTGCAAATATGTTCATTTATAGACATATATTTCATAACTATGTAGTGTACTAAATAAAGAAGATCTAGAGTGAGCTGTATAACAGAAAAAAAGGGGGAGTTGTAAGGAGGAGCAGCATATAATTTCTAAATAAATAATTGAAAGATTAGTAGATGTTATTTATTCATAATAAGACTCTAAGTGTTAGTATGAGAGAGATATATTCATAAATTAACATTATGAATCTGATATATACCACATCGTGTCATGTAAATATCATTCCATTTTCTTACAGGCCTATGTTTTTTATCTCTGAGAAAGAGTGCTAGTCTTTCTAGTCTGAGTATCTTTAATATACTAAACTTCCATTCTTGTATGGTGGGTATTGTATCTTCTAACCAGTATTTCAAAATGATCTTCCTGATGGAAGCACCAATTAGGAGAGGTGAGTGTTTTTGATCCTTTGTCCAATGATAACTTTCCTCAAATTACCCACAATACATGTGTTTATTTGGATGAAATTTGCAGTGGAAGCATTATTTTGAAATATTCATCCCACTTCAGTCCATAATGGCCGAACCACAGGACAATACCAAAACATGTGTAATAATGTACCAGTGTTGAGTTTACACTTGTGACATAGTGGGGAGGTAGATAAACCCATTTTACATCTTTGCACGGGAGTGTAATATAAGTTGTTTAATGTCTTAAAATGAATTAATATAAGATCTACTATATTAAATGTTTTATAAGGTAAAGACCATATACAGTATTTTCCCAATCCCAATCCTTCATGGAGCAGCCCAGTACTTAAGACCACCATCTAGTAGTTTCAATGGCTGCTCCCCTAATCAGATCTACAAAAAAGAAATATAGAGAAGAGATTGATGAAGAAGTTCTCAAGCAACCTAAGAATGAGGTGGAATTCTCATTCAGTGATATTTCTATATCCAATTTAACCTTGATTATCTGTTCAGTTGTAGAATAATATATACTATCCTCCACAGCAATACCATATACCTCTACCACCGTTTGGAAGGGAAAAAAATGACTGCTTTTGATAATATTTTGAAGTGAGTCAGCACCTTTATGTTCCCAGATATCATTATCCAAGCGATGACCATTTTCTAGGAAATTTGAATTGCCCCATATGGGTTGAATCTTAGCCTGCTTTAAGTTCAAATTGAGTAAAAAAGAAACTTGTTTAATCTGTCATATAGAATCATTGAGAAGTTTATTTCTAAGTGATTCATAGGATTTTGAGAAGAATAGGGATCTTAGGTCTAACCCTTGATCTTATCCTTGTCAATCTTCACCATTTATCACCTTTGGGTTATTGGCCAGAGGTCATGACCCCGCGGGGGCTTCTTTTTTTTGTTTTGGGATGTTGGTCGACACACCTCAGCGCCGCTTCGAGGCCGGATGACCGCGTGGCGCTCGCGGGTTGGCCATTATGTGCTGTCGACTCCACCCTCCTGCCAATCTTCGTCTCCCGTCTTCGAGGTCACCTTGTGAGAGCTTCGAAAGAAGAAAGTGATGCCTAACCTGCTTCGCAGCAAATTTATCCTTGGGACGCCGTGTCATTTCTCGGTGCCATAGTCTGTCGGTTCCCTTCCTACTGGTTCTGTCCGCCACACTCGATGTCGCCCGGTAAGATCTTTCCATAATTTTTGTTATTCTGCGACGTCGAGTCTTATTTGGTGTTTTTTTCTCCGTAAGTCATGTCTCAGTTGGAGGGCAAGAAAACTTCAAAGACAGGATGGCCCTCCATGCGACGGTGCCCATGCGGCCGAAAATACTCCGTTACCGACCAGCACGACTGTTGCCTTGTGTGTCTTGGCCCGCTTTACAACATGGATTCGTGTGACACCTGTTTCTCCATGGACCGCTGGGTCATCAAGCAACGCGTGTGGAAAGTGGGGCGAGCTCCGCCAACTTTCAGGGGTCGGGCATGCACTCGTCGGGCCAAGCCGCGTTCTCTCGGCCTTTCCTCCGGGTCCCCTCCCAGCTCTGTACTGACTGAGGAGGAGGGAGCCTCGGCCTCTCATAGCCTAGCCGTGGCCGAGGCTTCTCCCATGGTGCAGGAAGCACAGTCCGTTTCCTCCGGGAGATGGACGGGAGGTGCCGCAATGGCAGTCGCCCATTCGGGGGGCGAAGGCCCCCCCGGTGTCGGACCCGTGCCTCAGAAAGCCCAGGTTGGCGCCGTCCTCGTTGCGTCTATCGGTGCCGTTCATGGCACCGTGGGCCCTGACAGAGTCGGCGGCGGTGCCGGTCAGTTGCTTGGCACCGTGGCTGCTGTCAGCAGCATTCACGAAGCTGATAGTGCTGGTAGTGCCATGAGAGGTTCTACGGCTCTGTCTCTGACTTTTTCTGATGGCGCCAAGGTTGAGCACGGCGCCATGTCCAGTTCCAGGGCTGTTCGTGGTTCTGGGCATGGGCACAGTGCTTTGGGGGTTTCAGATCTCGGTGCCATTCACGGCACCGAGAGTGCTGTCGGAGCTGTCGTTGGCGCCGTCTCTGTCCTCTGCCGCTCGCAGCGCCGTAGGGGTTTCTGGCCTCGGCATAGTTCACGGTGCTGAGAGTGCTGTCATAGCCATCGTCAGCACTGTCTCTGTCCTTGGTGCCGCTCGCAGTGCTGTGGGGTGGGACGGCACCGTGTCAGGTTCTGGCTCGGAGACTGATGTCCTGGTTGGAGCCGTGTCCTCTTCTGCCACCGTTTGCGGTGCTGCAGAGGACACTGGTACTGACTTGTGTACGATCTCTGTTTCTGGTACCCTATTTTGTCAAGATGGGAGCAGGCGCCCGCCAACTGGCACAGGGCTTCGATCTCTACCTCTTCGGAGGAGGAGGAGTCAGATGGGCAGTCTGGCTCCTTGAAGTTAGCTGCTGGCGTGGGCACCCTCGTCATGTCCTCGACATTCCGGAGTCAGCCCCCCTCTGAGGAGTGGACAGTGACTGCCGGGGCTGGGGTCAGGGGTTCTGACCAGCAGGCAGTGGTGCAGGCCACCATTGCACTGCAACCCAGCCTCGGAGGGTTGCCTCAGAGGGTTCTCTGACCCCTCAGCGATGGTACCCCCTCAGGTAGTATGCCTAGATCGCCCAACTTTGGGGCTGATCAGAGCACCCACGGGAGGGGAGGGTGCTGCACCCTGGATAGCTCCTTCGGGGGCCGACCAGGGCTGCCAGTTGCCTAGGCTGGCTCTCTCTCGAGGAGGAGGAGGGCGCTCTCGGATTCCGAGGGGGTTGAGGGGCATGGGGTCTGTGCGGCGACCTTTTTCTGAAGCCTACTCGGGCTCTTGGAGAAGCCGTTGCATGGATCTCCGCTCTTCCACCTCGGTTTCTTTGAGAGAGACCCGATCTTTGAAGGTAGGGGACCGTTCTCCTGGACCTACATGGCCCCGGTCACCTCACGGAGGGGATTCTTCCAGGTGCAGCCAAGGCAGTTCCGATATGGTTGTTCAGCTGTTGGCTGTGGAGTCTTCCAGAGCACCTTCTTCTTCTGGTGCTCCTGGTGCGCTCCCTAGCCCAGGCGGAGATCAGTTGATTTCTCTTATTGGCTCTGCCCCTATTCCTCTGCCACATTCTCCATCACTCCCAGACATACTTAGTCCTAGCAGGCCTCTCTCCTGGGAGCAGTTCTTGGCCATGTCTGCTTGATTCCCTGCTTATGTCAGGGCAATGGAAAGACAGGTTTTTCAGCCTCCTCCCGAGCAGCCACCCTCTGAGCAGCCAAGGTCCTCTGACTCCTCATCCCCCTCCTCTGGGGGAGAGGAGCTTTCTGTCCACATCTCCCCAGCTGCTGATCTCACGGAGTATCAGCAATTCCTCATGAGGATGTTGGGGGACCTACACATCACCCCTCCCACTCAAAGCAATCCAGAGCACTCAACGCACGTCTTTCTAGGCAATTTCAGTGAGGAAACCATTGTGGTAACCCCCCCGGCCTGCTCTCTTTCGGGAGGCATCATTGCGTTCCTGGCAGAGGCCCTTCTCCGGAGCTCCTGCCCCTAGGGATCTCTGCCAGTGGTACTGCGCCCCTTCCCCGAATCTCCAGGTTCCATGCCTAATCCTCAGTCAGGATTGACGCAGCTGGACACTCCTGATGGGCTGCGCGCCCTCCACCGTGACCGGCCCCCAGATCAAGATTTCTTGGATTTTTACTTCTGGGGGAGGAGGACATTCTCCTCGGCATGGTTGCTGCTCTCTATCGCAGCACATCAGGCCCACTATGCATCCTATGACGGGTTCTTGTGGTCCAGGCTGGGTCAGCTCCTAGCCTCTTTGCCTGACACGGGGCAAACCAGACAAGCCATTGCGCTCTCCGCATGTGGCCTCGAGCTAGCAAGGCACCAAGCGAGGGCATTGTACGATGCCAGTGAGGTAGCTACCAGGGTTGTAGGGACAGCGATCTGCACTAAGTGGGCGGCATGGCTATGTTTTTCCCGGTTGTCACCCTTGGCCTGGCATAGGGTGATTAACTCCGCTCACCAGAGAACCTATCTCTTCTCCCATAGAGCGAGACGGTGCTTGTCGGGGCAACTTCCTTCCCCTTCCGGGGGGTCCCCGTCTCATTCTCCCCACTCTCAGGCCTCCCCAGGCCCTGAAGATTCTCCTTCTTAGTGTGTCATCCACTGAGAGCTAAGGGACTCTGTCTTTTAGGGTTAACCCCCCACTTTGGGGAGGCTCGGCACTCACCCAAAAGTGATGAATGGTGAAGATTGACACAGATAAGATATGAAAATTACGTACCTACCGTAATTATGATCTTTCTGTGCATCTTCACCATTCATCAGAATCGTGCCCGCCATCCCCTTGGGGCCTCAGTCTCTGGGTCCTCGTCCCTCTCTGTGCCCTCCCTTGCCCCCCTCCTTTCTTTTGTCAGGAGTGGTATAAACAGGGGCACGTAGGGGGATAATATTCTAAGGGGAGAGTGGTCAGCATGGGGGGCACTCCTTCTCCAGTGCTCTAGCTCCACCCCTGTCAGGTGGGAGTTGGCAGTTGCCCGCTGTTCTCTACTCCTCCTTTGTTCCCGTCAGTCCTTAATTTTCTTTGTCTGTTGGACATATCCTTTATTATTTTAGAGAAACTAAATTTTCTCACACCAAACATTTTTTTTTCCCTGAGAGAGGGAGAGAATTCCCTGTGTCCTGTCTTTCTTCCAGAATAGCCGTTTTCTGCCTTTTGGAGTTATTGCCAGTAATTCTGTGCCTTGAATTCTGTCAGTGAGCCTTTTGGCTACTCCTTGCAGTTCTTATACAATCTGGAGACAAGTCGAGATCCAGGGTATGGTTATGTGGGTGGGAGGGGTAGGGGTTGCTATTGGATCACCAGGGTTTTGTATTACACGGTTTTACCGCGATCATGGCAATGGGCCGAGGGGGGTACCACTGGACTACCAGGGATGATTAATATAGCGGATCATCGGCGATCTGGGACACGGGAGGGTAGGGGGTTCCACTTGACCACCAGCGACTGAGTCTTTCTACAGTTACTGGCGATCGGGAAGGAGCGGGGTCCACTAGACTGCCAGGGGTTGCTTCATTCACCATTTACCGGCGATCGGGAAGGAGGGGGGTCTGTTTAACACCAGGGTGTGTTTACAGTGCCGTTTGCCATGGATTTGGGAGGGTGGGGGATGCCACTAGACTGCCAGGGATGTATATTATGGAGCTGTACCGCGGTCATGGCTATGGGGTGGGGGTTGCCCCGGGATCCCCACTGTTCTCACGTCATGCTGTGCAGGGTGCCAGACGCAAGTTGCTGGGCTGCCCTGCGCAAGGCAGGCAAATGGGGACATAATGACATGCAAATAGCCCCATTTGCACCTTGCATATATCATGGCCTCATTTGCATGCCCCCTGCTGAATATCGCGGGTGATGTTCATAGTGCAACTACACTTGCGCTGGCACATCCCCGTTGAATATCACCTGGACCTGGCCCCGGCGCATCACAGTTGCGCTGCGCCCAGGCTTGCGCCACTGCCTGGCATGGTCTGAATATCCGTGCCTTGGTGTACAAATAATTACAAAATAACAAATTGATGAGCCTACATTACATTTTGCTAGTGCAGGCTCGTAACTTTGGGAATTTTCAATATTTTTATCCCAAATTCCTCATTTACAGCCCTATCGGCTGTGGCCAAAGTTTGTTTAGTTCTAGTTTTCAGAAGATAGTTAGCTCCTCCTCCTCGTTGAAAAAGGTACCGCGGTGGTTAAAGCCAGTACTGCTATATATGCAGCAGGTGGGCAGATGACACCATGTGTTGGTGCTACTTACTGATGATGCTGGCCACAAAACGTCTGGTCCCACAGGGTCCTGTTGTCTCTGGCTCTGAGATCAATGATTGTACTCTGTGGAGCAGATATTCTTGAATATCTAGAGTTATGGTAAGTAATTTCCTATCTTACTTCGAGAGTCAGCTCTTGCAGCAGATAACACATGTAGGACTGAAGCCGGCAGTCGTCAGGACCCAGCGGAAAACTTCTAGCTAGCAGTCTATGGCGGGGACCGCCCCTGACGTTGCCCCCCGCCCCCATGTTACTCATGGTGTAAAGAGAGGGCAGTCCCTGGTGTCCCTCAGTTCTTTTCCCGCCATTGACTCGCATTCATGGGCTCCACGGATCGCCTCTGGCTAGTTCGACTGTCATTTTGCTAAGTCTTCCTAGCTGGAGTCTTTATGTTTTCACCAAAAAAATTTGCTTTCTAACCCCAGGTATTCTTCAATATCATTAACTCTAACAGTCAGCCTCCTGGGTTGCACTGCCCCAGAGATGAATGGAACTCATGCTAATAGTGGAACACTGATTAGCTCATGCCACCATTCAAACCTGCTGTCCTGTCAGCTGTATGCATTCTAAAATGCTCGGATTTCTTTCTCTGCCTGCCTAGTTGGTCACCTCGGAGACTGTTCCTCAGCGTTACTAAGAGAACTTAGATTTTGACTAGAATCATATGTATTATTTTTAGTTTACTTCATTTCTGCTGCCCGTTATAGTTTTTAGTTAGTTTTAGTATATATTTTGCGTTTTTTATTCAGTTTTGCAGTTCCTCATTGGTTTTTGGTGACCGGTGAGGAACTGTTTTAGTTTGGTTCATTTTAGCATTAAATCACTATTTCTTTAGTTTAATTAGTATTTGTTTGTTTCTTCTTGGCCCAGTCTATTTTGGGGATTGTTTCTGTGTTTTTTCACGGTTTCCTTCAGTTGAGGAACTGACCATGAGCTATTAACTATTTCAACTTGCAGTAAATCCCCGGTTACTTCTTGGTTTAGAAACCGATACAAATTTAAGTTCTGTTTTCCTAGTCTACTGTAGCAGTGTCTGATTAACCTAAGAAAAAGACCAGACCTACTGGATTTAAAGATTGTGTTAAATGCCAGGAAATATTTGCTAACGCTGACAAGCATGATCTATGTTTGTTTTGTCTTGGGGCTGAACATTTCGAGTCTGAGTGTGATATATGTAAAATTTTTCCTGAGAAAACTGGAAAGACGCAAAAATGCGTTTTAAAGAAAGAACTTCCACAGGTTCAGTTTCGGATCCGAAAAATCCAACTGTTGAAAAATCTGGCATGTCTAAAGGTGTCTCTTCAAACACCCCTGAAAAAGGCGAGACATCTGGACTGAAAAGACCGGGAGAACCAGTAAAGAATTCACCTCCTTTAAAGAAACTGGATAAGAAAAAGAACACTGGTTCCTCGGCTGAAAAAGCAATGGGGCTTCCAGTAATTCCAGGCAATATGCCAACAGCTGACCAGGCTGCACAGGCCCGCCAAATAGTACAGGCCTTGCAGACTGGACTGCCACCAGTTAACCAGCAGCCGGTTAGTTATCCTGCATCCATGAGTATGTCCTCGGCAGAGGCTATGGATCTCTCCCGGGATGATTTTGGGAGGAGGATGAGGAGAATGAACATATCGAACTGGAAATATTTCCTGGAACATGGGTTTGAATCCCCCCTAGGGTGACTGAAGACTTCTCCTCACATTTTACTTTTGTGAGGCAGATGGTCGAAGCCCTTGACCTCATGCCTTATGAACCTGAACAGGGTGAGCAGGAGGTGCAATTTATGGATACGATGATGTTAACACCCACAAGAAAGGTGTTATTGCCCATTAACAAGTGTTTTAAAAAACAAGTGGTCAAGATTCTCAAGACTCCAAACACTATTCTGCCTGTGGACAAGAAGGCTGACAAAAAATATCAGCTCGACCCACTGGTGGCAGAGTTCCTGTTGTCACACCCAGACCCTGAAGGGGTACTACAAACAGCAGCCTGTGATAAGGCTAAAGTACCCCCTGACTACACATCCTCTGGAAAAAGATTTCAGAAAGCTGGATGGGATGGACAAGAAAGGGTACCTGGTGGCCTCCTTGTGTCAGCTTGGCTTAGTTGGTAGCACATCCGCCTCTGGACCAGAAGGTCGTGGGTTCTCGTCCCACACCAGGATTGGAGTTGCACCTAAAAATTGCTGGCATCTGAGTGCAGTATTAGGGGGGTGCTGTACTGCTGGGGTGTGCCATCCTTTGGATGAGATGTTAAACCGAGGTCCTTTCTGCCCATCCTGGTGTTGTCCTGGTGGATGTCCAGGTGGAAGTAAAAGAACCCAGGGAACTCTTTGTAAAGAGCAGGGAACGTTCCCGGTGTCCTGGCCAACATTCCCCTTACCATAAAAACGGTTCATGCAATTATCCAGGCTGTGTGTGGGTGATAATGTGCGATATGGCTGCCACCACACATTCAATCACTTCATTATCAGTCTAGCATTGCTTGTAAAGCGCTTTGGGATACACTGTGTATGAAAAGCGCTATATAAATGCTGATTCTTCTTCTTCTTCCTTGGGTACCAGGGAGGCTAATTGCATGGGCTATGCAGCCCAATACCAAAAAATCTTGTCAAATTCAATTATGGCCATTGCTGACAAGGCACTACCAAGCTGACCTTGTGGGAACAGCCAGGTGTGGTCTGGAAGCCACAAAATATCAATTTCATATGGCTGTTGATACAAATGGCAATGCAGCCAGACTTTGTCTATAGCCCTCAGGTGATCTGTCTGGCTCAGGGCAACCAACCTTACCCAGAACACTCAAAACAAGGCTATGGACTTCCCTGTGGAGAACAGTGCCCTGTTTGGACCCAAAACATAGGAGTACATGAAAAAAGTGGATGAATATAAGGCCACTTACAAAAGTAACTCTGCCAGGGAGAAGGCCTTCTCTTCTTACAGGCCCTATGGAAGGGGAGGTAGAAGTAGGGGTTATACACGACCATTCTACCAAGCACAAGTTACCCCTAGTTACTCACAGAAAGGATACTATAGGGGAAGGGGTCGCATGGGCTTCAGAAGGGGAGAACAGTCTGTTCATCCTGCCACACAAAGTAAGCAGAACCCCTGATGTGTTAGTCACAGTCACCTCCCCAACTCCAGTCGGGGAGCAGACTGACCCACTACTTCCAAAACTGGAAATACATCACCATCACCACTGACAAGTGGGTGTTGGAGGATGAAGGACTAGTCCTCAGCTTCAAAACTTTACCCATTTTGAGACCAAGACTTTTCAGGTGTCCAGACCCAACAGAAAGGAAACTGCAAAAAAAAGAGGTTTCCTCACTGCTGGCAGTAAAGGCAGTAGAACCTGTTCCCTCTTCTCAAAGGGGAAGAGGTTTTTACTACAAATCCATCCTAACCTCAAAGAAAAATGGGGAGTGGCATACTAGATTTGAGATCCCTAGACAGGCATCTCATAAAGCCAAAGTTCCGAATGGTTACCTTGGCAATAATCTTACGCACATTACAACAAGGAGACTGGTTGGCATCACTGGATCTCAAGGATGGCTACTTCTACATCCCCATAAGGGAATCTCACAAAAAGTACCTGAGGTTCAGACTACCATCAGGTCAGTACCAGTTTGCAGCTCTGCCTTTCGGCCTGACCTCTTCTCCAAGGGTATTCACAAAGTGCTTGGCAGCAATAGTGGCACATCTGAGAAGACAGGGTGTATCAGTGTTCCCCTATTTGGATGACTGGTTAGTGGTGGGAAAAAACCCACAACAGGTAATAGATGATTCAAACAACATGAAGTGTTGCTGTATTCTGACTTAACTGCAGTTAGCCCCAGTACTTCAACTGCCCTGGAGATGCAAGAGTTAAACTCTATGCAAAGGCATAGAACATTCATCTCGAGCCTGGTTTTCAAACCTCTGTCCCAGGTACTCTGAAATGTAACCGTCAGATTCTTTACTCCGCCTAACTGAGAAGTTGCTCCGGAGATCCTCTCCTACACTTCGGTTCGGTCGCAGTAAATCGATCGGTTCTATACAACCGTTTCTTTATTTTTGTTGGTATTCGCATCTCTGTCCCGGTACAGTAAGTATGTAGTAGGTAGAGCGTCGTAAGAAATTGTTTTGTTTGCAGTTCCCTACCAGTCGGTCCAGTCAGGAACAAAGACTTTGTGTGCAGTTCCGGTATCTATCGGTTCCTGAAAAAAACGACAAATTTCTGGGTTTTTTTCAACCGACCCGTGACACGGTCAGAACCAGTAGGTTTGGTAGTCGCCTGGCTTGAACGCTGGTAAGGGTGACTGGTTATTTAGAGGCATGTCTGAGAAACCCAAAAACAAAACCGGGCCCATGGGATTTAAGCACTGCATTGAGTGTGGGGAGGCCTTTGCCAAGGCCAATCCCCACCTCATCTGTGTTTATTGTCTGGTGTTTGACCACCTCAAGGAAGACTGCCAGATTTGTAAAAAGTTCCCTAAAGCCACTGCTGAAAAACGTTTAAGTAGGCTAAGGGAAAGGGAGGCCGAGAAGTCCGCTGACCCGGATGGCCAGCCCAGTTCGGTTTTGGCCAAACCTGAGGGGGTGCCTACTGACTTGGGCGATACCCCCTCGGGCAAGAGGAGAGCCGGTTCTGTGGAATCAGTTCCTACAAAGAAAAAACATAAGTCGACCAGTTCAGATCCCGGTCCCCATGTTCTGACCTCCAATGAAATTGCCAAAGCGATTGCTATAGTACAGTCAGTTCAGTCGGACTTACAAGCTTCCGATTATGACCCTGAAGCTTTTTATGATGGTGAATGGGAAGGAGATGAAGACAGTGAGGATGAAGAATACGAAGACCTGGATGAGCCTATCGAACAGGACGTCTCCCTAGATAGGCCTTCCAATGTGTCTCCTCCCAGGCTTTCTGAGTCCCCCCTCCCACTACCTGTTTTACAGGAAGGTGGCTGACACTCTTCAGCTCCCCATGGAAGAAGCTGAACAGGATCAGGAGGAGCCTGAGTATGTTGAGATGATGGATGTCCCAGAGTCCAAAAGGGTGTCTATCCCTCTGCACAAGTTCCTGGGGAAACAGACCCAAAAAATCTTACAACTACCAACATCTGTACCCCCTCTGGATAAGAAGATGGGCAGGAGGTATGCGTTGTCAGGCCCTGGGACAGAATTCCTTACTACTCACTGCAGCCATGTTGGGATAGTGCAAGCTACAGCCTGTGACAAGGCTAATATTCATTTGGCATCTCACCCCCCCCAGATAAGGATTCCAGGAAAGTGGATGCTATGGCTAAGAAGCAGTACCTGGCATCCTCTTTGGGACTCAGACAACCCAACTACATGGCATATACGGCCAGATACCTGAAGTCTAGGTGGGATATGATTCTGGCACTGGATAAGAATTCCCTTCCCCAGCTAGCCTGTGAGCTGGAGCAGGTGACTGCAGATGGCATTGAAGCTTCTAAGGTACAGTTCCATGCTGCTGTAGACACGAATGATGTTCATTCTTGAGTTATGGTTACATCTGTTTCCATGAGGAGATTTGCCTGGCTCAGGTGTACCAACTTGTCTCAGGATACCCAGACCAAGGCCATGGATTTTCCTGTCACTGGTAACTCTCTGTTTGGAGAACAAACAGAGGCTTACATGAAAAAGATGGACGAGTACAGGACCACATATAGGAGTGCTGCAGCCAAAGAGAAACAGTCCACTCCTCAAAGGCAGAAATCTAGGTCTGGCAGGGGCAGGCTCTTTCAAAGGCCTTTTTACCAGGCCCAGGCTTTCCAGCAGAGGGTGTTCTTCAGGGGAAGAGGCAGAAGGGGGATGGCAAGAGCTGCATCCTCCTCTTAGTCTAAGCCCCCTGTCAAGCAGACACGCTGAGGTGTCAGTCAGGGTCGCCTCCCCAGTTCCTGTACGGGGCAGGCTGGCTCACTTCTTCCAGGCCTGGAAGTCTGTCACTTCAGACAGGTGGATTCTGGAAGTGGTGAGCCAGGGTCTTGCTCTCAGCTTCACCAGGTTCCCAAGGCTGAGAGCAAAGGTTTTTCCCCCTTCTCCTCTCCAGAGGAAACACAGGCCTTGGAGACAGAGGTCTCATCTCTACTGCTCCTGCAAGCAGTGGAAAAGGCCCCTCTCATTCACGGGGGAAAAGGATTGTACTCCAGGTACTTCCTTACCCTAAAAAAGACAGTGGAGTGGTGACCTATCCTAGATCTACGATACCTAAACAAACACATCTTAAAGCCAAAGTTCAAGATGGTGACTCTGGGACTAATTCTTCCCTCTCCGAAACCAGGAGACTGGCTAGCCTCCCTAGATCTCAAGGATGCCTATTTTCACATACCTATCAGGCAGTCCCACAGAAAGTACTTCAGATTCGACCTGCCCTTAGGCCATTATCAGTTCAGAGCAATGCCTTTCAGTTTAACATCTGCTCCAAGGGTATTCACCGAGTGTCTGGCAGTAGTGGTAGCCTTCCTCAGAAAACAAGGCATCTTACTGTTCTCTTACCTGGACGATTGGCTAATAGTAGGCCAGTCTCCAGACCAAGTGAGGTCAGCTCTAAGGGCCACTCAGAACCTTCTGGACTCCCTAGGATTCATCCTGAATCTGGAAAAGTCTGTCCTGGAGCCTACCCAGCTTCTCACATGCATTGGAGTGGAGCTGGACACTGTTCAGGCCAAGGCCTTTCTCCCTTCCCCAAGGGTCCAATCTCTCAACAATCTGGCTTCCTCTTTTCATTCACTTGTGTCTCGGCCACCCAGACATTTTTTGCAGCTGCTAGGCCATATGGCAGCATGCACTGCAGTGGTGCAGGGAGCAAGGTTCCAGATGAGAGATATTCAATTTCGCCTGAGAGCCTTTTGGTCTCAGAGAAAAGATTCCCTCACCAAGTTGGTTCCAGTGTCTCTAACTCTGGTTCAGGCCCTCCAGTGGTGACTGGAAAAGGACAATTTGAGGCAAGGGGTTCCCTTCCTCACTCAGCTACCCACAGTGATTTTCACTTCAGACGCTTCCCTACTAAGGTGGGGAGCCCATCTGGATCAGCACACGGCTGAGGGGACTTAGTCTCCTCAGGAGTCCCTTCTGCACATAAACCTACTCAAACTCAGGGCTCTCTTTCTGGCAGTCCAGACATTTTTGAACATGATCCAGGGGGAAAGTGGTGCAGATCAGGACAGATAACACCACAACCATGTGGTACATCAACAAGCAGGGGGGCACTCAGTATTCGGCCTTGTGCACCGAGGCCATGAAAATATGGTCTCTAGTTTACTCCCTGCAAGCTTCCCTGATTCCTGTGCATCTCCCAGGGAAAGACAATGTACTTGCAGATGCTCTTAGCAGGATCTCTGAAGGTCGCCATGAATGGTCTCTGAATCCTCTCATTCTCCATATCATTTTCAAGAGATGGGGCACTCCAGAGATAGATCTCTTTGCAGCCCCGGGCAACCATCAGCTTCACCTGTTCTGCTGCAGACCCCCTCTCCTGGGGTCGGTCCTCTGGATGGCCCTCCTGTTGGATTGGACCAACAAGTTTCTCTATGCTTTTCCTCCCTTTCTTCTGATATTCAGAGTGCTGATCAAGATCAGATCCCAACCTTGCACAGTGATTCTGGTAGCTCAGGACTGGGCCAGACAACCTTGGTATCCTCTACTGTCGTCACTGTCAGTGACAATACCTCTGTGCCTTCCCAGGCAGTTCAAACTCCTTACCTCATCTCAGGGTAGGATCCTGTACCCCAGCCTTCATTCGCTCAGGCTCAGTGCCTGGCTCTTGAAAAGCTAGAGTATGCGGGTCTGAATCTTTCCCAGTCAGCTCTACATATCCTCAAGGCTAGCAGAAAGCCTTCCACTAGAAAAACTTACAGTTCCAAATGGAAAAGGTTTGGGTTTTGGTGCAATCAGCTGATATTGCCATTGCCCTGGATTATCTGGTGCATCTTAATAGCTTGGGCCTTCGGCCTGCCACCCTCAAGGTGCATTTGGCAGCTATTTCTGCTTTCATTTCGGCAGGGGAAAGTTTCTTACTTAGCCTCCCTTCCAGTCTTCAAAAGATTTTTCAAATGGCTGATTCATATCAACCCTTCTTTCAGGAATCCCACTTCCCTGTGGGATCTGAATATTTGTATTGCACAGCTGATGCAGCCTCCCTTCGAGCCTCTCTGTTCAGCTGAACTTAAGTACCTGACTTGGAAAACTGTATTCCTGGTGGCTATCACCTCTGCCAGGAGAATCAGTGAGTTACAGGCCTTATCAGTGGAACCTGACTTCATTTCATTTCACAGGGATAAGGTGATCCTTTGCAAAATAGGAAGTTCCTTCCCAAGGTGGTATCAGATTTTCATCTGAACCAGTCTATGACATTGCCTGTATTCTTTACTGACTACTTCTCCTTTGGAGAGAGGAGGTTCCACAGTCTTGATGTTAAAAGGGTTCCGAGTTACTATATAGACTCCACTAAACCCCGCAGAAACCATTGTTCTCAGCTGTTCCTTACTTATGGAGAGGTGGGTAAAGGAAAACCTGCCACTAAGAGAACTACTGCTAGATGGATTGTCTCTTGCATACAGTTGTGCTATTCAAAATTGGGGAAGGAGCCTCCGTCAGGTCTGAGGGCTCACTCCACCAGAGGTACAGCTGCTTCGTTTGCAGCTGCAAGGGATATACCCTTAATGGAAATCTGTAAAGCAGCCACCTGGAAGACTGTTCACACATTTACCAAGCATTATTCCCTTGACATCCAGTCAAGAAGTGATGCTAGGTTTGGCACAGCAGTACTGCAGAGTCTGTTCCCAAAATAGGTTCTGTAGATCTTACTTCGAGATTGAGCTCTTGCAGCAGGCTATAACAATTAGGACTATGCCGCAGGCACTAGGACCACACGGAAAACTTCTGCCAGCAATACCAGTGGGGGACTGCCCCCGATGCCGGCCCCACCCCGACGTCGGTCAGGGTACAATAGGGGGCGGACCCAGCTCCACCCCAGTTCTTTCCCGCCGCGTACCACGCACGTGAATAGCTGCTGCCTGCGATTCACCAGCGAGAAAAGAATACTTCAAGCAAGTTTTTCAGCCGGTTTTACCGTTTTCCTCCTCCATGACCCGGCGTCTGTACCGTTACCGCTGTTGGCTCAGATTTTCCGTGTCCAGCGTGCTTTGCCTCGGTGTTCACCGCCGTGGGTACCGACGTCAGTCCGTTTTTTCCTACCTTCGGGTTCAATGTCTTCCTGGGCGTCTGTTTCACCCGAACACCTTAATAAGTGCGAGTGCAGCCGGCAAATTCCCGCCAAGGATGGTCACCGGTGGTGCGTTTTCTGCCTCGGCCCAGACCACAACACCGCTAATTGCGCCGACTGCCAGGCTTTTACAAGCCGGACTCGCATCCGATGGCTGAAGGCCCTGAAGGCCTACCTCTTGGAGAAGAAGATGGACCTGCACTCATCCGAAGGGAAGAAGAAGGAGAAAAAGAGGCATAGCAAAGAGCTTAGTTGGTCCGGCACGGTCCGGTCTGGGTCCGCTGTGATGCTGACCTTCCCCAAAGAAGGCCGATCCTTGAGCTCGGGTGGTCGCTGCACTCATCTCAGGCTAAGGCCGGCCCGTCGGTGGAGCCATGCCGCAGGCCTAAAGTGACTCCGCTTAGAGTCATCGCTAAGTCCGTGGCAGTACCTGCCCGGCCTACCGACCACGGCACCGCCGCCGCCTAAAGGTGCTCCTCCGGGAGGTAGGACTCTCCGGGCCCTGTCGTCACCCGTCGTCACCCCGCTGTCCCGGCGCGGTTGAAGGGCTAAGGACCGGGTCGGTCGTTGTCCTGCCGATGTCCCCGTCGCCCAAGTCCTTCTCCCCCCCCCGGGCCCTCAGGAGAGCTCTCCGTCATGACCCGCCGCTCAGGAGACTTCTTTCCCGCAGCGGGCGGCTGAAATATTCTCCCCGAACGAGCTCAAACAGCTTTTTTCGTTTTGGTGGGGGCAGGTTCACAAGCGTACCACCCCGTCGTCGGCCCAGACACCGGTACCGGATCCTGCGGGTGAACCACAGCCAGAAGGCGAGACCTCTCCGTTGAGGTTCCCGGCGCTGTTTTTCGCCTGTCTAGGGCCTGCTCCCCACTCGATCCGAGGACCACCGACGTCCGGTCCCAGTCTCATTCCCGGAGCCCTTCTCGCGCTCAGCGGGACAGTTCCCGGCATCAGTCTCCTGACAGATGTTGGTCATCACTCCGTCGTCGGTCCAGGGACCGGAGTCGGTCTTCGGGCTGTCGTCGGTCCCCTGCATACCGACGTCAGTGTAGGCAAGGACATGGGGTAGAACCAGACTATTCTAAGTCGGATAGTCGGTCCTCCTCTTCCTCGTCATCCTCTTCGTCTTCCCTCAGCCTCACGCCTCCCTGAGAGAAGGACATGCCTCGCTTCCCTCCAGACGATCCCACATTCATGGACGTCATGAGGCATATCCAGGCTTCCAACGAGTGGGACACAGAAGACCTGGACCCGGAACGCCGGAGATTGGCCAAATACCTGAGGCAGAAGGAGCCAAAGCCTTTGGTCATTCCTCCTCTGGTGGATACTTTTCAGGACCTGACTAATTCCACCTGGCTGCGCCCAGCCTCCATTCTGGCAGTTCCCAAAAAGTCGGACAGGCTCTACAAGGCTCCGAGGGCTGAACCCTTCTTGGCGGAACACCCTCAGGCAGATTCAACTGTGATCACAGCTGCTCATGACAAGTCTTGACAGCCGCGACACCTCAGCTCCCAGCCTCCCTACTTGGAGTCCCGTTACCTGGATCAGGTGGGCAAGAAAGTTTATGCTGCTTCCACCTGCTCCATTCGATCCCTGAATTTCCTCACGCATATGGTGCAGTACCAGAATGTGTTGTGGGAACGGGGTCTTGAGCTGGCACAGGCCATGCCAGACTCCGACAAGAAGACGGAGCTCCTGGCCCTTTTACAGTCGGGCTCAGACGTAGGCTCTCATGTTCTGAGAGCCTCGTATGACACTGCGGATACGGCAGCCAGGGCGGCCACCTCTGGGGTTTGTCTCCGGCGCCATGCCTGGTTGAGGCTTCCGGGCTTTCACCAGGATCTGCAGTCCGGTATCCGGGACCTGCCGTTCCAGGGTGCCATTTTGTTTGGGCAGGAGACGGAGGCCTTGATCTCCCATCTCCAAGAATCGGGTAAGTCGATTTGGTCAGTCCGCCAGTTGTACCGTGGCGACCAGTGATGCCCCCATCGCCGTCGGCTTTTTCGCAAGTCCTCAGGCAATCAGGCTTCAGCCCGAGGTTCACAGCAAGGGCAGAGAGGTGGCTTCCGCAGGAGATCCGGAAACCAGCAGTCTGGTGGACCTTCCACCCGTGGGCCCAAGTCCTCCCAGGCCTCTCTCTCCCTACCCCCGGTTCTGCCCAATGACTCCCTTCCGCCCCCCCCCATTGTCAGACGTCCAGGGGGAGCCGGTTGGGGGCCGCTTCTCCCTTCATCTCGAAGGGTGGAGCTCTATTACCACAGATCAATGGGTCTTGGACGTTATTCGGAGAGGACACAAGTTGTAGTTCACAGAGTTCCCTCCACGTACTCCGCCAAAGCTCTCCCGTTATCCTCCTTCTCACATTCCACTCTTGGAAGGAGAAATTCAGGCCCTCCTGCAAAAGAGAGCAATAGAAAGGGTTCCCATGGAGCAGTGGGGTCGAAGTTCTAATCCCACTTTTTTCTGATCCCAAAAAAGACAGGGGACCTTCGTCCCATTCTGGATCTCAGTCCTTTAAATCTCTTTATAGAGTACAAAAAGTTCAGGATGGTAACTCTTCAGGGTCTCCTCCCTCTGCTGCACCAAGGGGATTGGCTCTGTTCTCTCGACATGCAGGATGCATACATGCATATCGGGGTCTTTCCTCCCCACAGGAAGTTTTTGACGTTCCACTTCCAAGGGGAGCATTATCAGTTCCGGGTGCTCCCGTTCAGCCTCTCTTCCGCTCCGCGAGTCTTCACCAAATGCCTAGCAGTGGTGGCTGCAGCTCTACGGCGATTAGGCCATTATGTTTCCCCTTACCTCAACGACTGGCTTCTCACGGCCCCATCAAGGGACGGCCTCTTACGGTCTCTCGGAGACACCTATACTCTGTTCCGAGAGCTGGGGATCACCCTGAACATGAAAAAGTCATCCCCAGAGCCCAGCCAAAACCTCGCCTTCATTGGAGCGATCCTGGACTCAGTCCAGGGCATGGCTTTTCTCCTACAGGACAGGGGAATTCGCCTGCGAAGTTTGGCGGAACGGATATCCATAGTGCCTCGAGTTCCAGCTCAGAACTTCCTCAGTCTATTGGGGCATTTGGCAGCGGCCATCCCAGTAACACCCTTGGCCCGCCTCCACATGGGAATCCCACAATGGATGCTCAGGGTGCAGTGGGATCAATGCTACGACGACCTGGACGCTTTAGTCAGGATCTCGGAGCCAGTCAGAAGAACGTTGCTTTGGTGGTTGGACCCCAGCAATCTGGAGAAAGGGGTCAGCTTTCGTCCGGAGCCTCCAGGTCAGACTCTAATGACGGATGCATTGGACCTGGGTTGGAGGGCTCATCTGGGTGTTCATCAAATGCAAGGGGTTTGGTCACCCGAGGATCGGTCCCTCCACATCAATGTACTGGAAATGCGAGCGGTCCTCTACGCTCTTCAGGCGTTTCGAGAGGACCTGGTACCCAGCTCTCTTCTGGTTCTGATGGACAACATGGCGGTCGTCTTTTACATCAACAAGCAAGGAGGCACCCATTCCTATCCTCTTTGCCAGGAGGCGATGAGAGTCTGGTACTGAGCACTGGAACGGGGCATTCGTCTATCGGCTATGCACGTTCCAGACGTCCTAAACAACCTGGCCGACAACCTCAGCAGGTCGTGGGCCCGAGTGCACGAGTGGGAATTGCTTCAATCCATAGTGGATCAGCTCTTCAGAAGGTGGGGCCTTCCTGAGCTAGATCTCTTTGCGTCACCACGCAATGCCAAACTGCCACTGTTTTGCTCGTGAGAGCACGTGCCTGGCGTTTTCTGGCCAGGCTCGTTATCCCTTTGCAGGGCAGGGAGGTTTCTTTATGCCTTTCCACCCTTCCCTCTCATTCAGAGGGTTCTGCTCAAACTACAGGCAGAGGGGGCACACATGATCCTTGTGGCCCCCAATTGGCCCCAACAGATTTGGTTCCCACTCCTGCAGCGGTTGTCCCAGGAACCTCCAATCCCACTGCCCATTTGCTCGCAACTACTGTCCCAGGACCAGGGTTCTCTGGTTCACCCGGATCTCAGATCCCTGCACCTTCATGCTTGGCTCCTCCTGGCTGACACGTCGGGGCCGGGGTCGGGGGCGGTCCCCCGCTGGTATTGCTGGCAGAAGTTTTCCATGTGGTCCTAGTGCCTGCGGCATAGTCCTAATTGTTATAGCCTGCTGCAAGAGCTCCTCTCGAAGATCTACTGTTACGGTAAGTTCTTACGTAACTGTACTTTCCCTCCTCCTTGGGGGTACTGCTTGATAGTCTGCAATTAGTCAGAATACAGCAAGACTTCATGTTGGTTGAAGAAAAAATTACTCACCTTAGTAATGTTGTTTCTTCTAATGGAGTCTTGCTGTATTCTGACTTCCCTCCCTGCCTCCCCTCCTGGAACCTGGTTGTTTTGGGATGTGGGTGGGCAGGTGTAGTACTGCACCCCAGGGGTGCTCTGGTTGTTTTTCTTTGTTATTTTTCTGATTGTAATTTGTCTACCTACTTGAATTCTTTTTGGGGGTCTCGACTTGAGTCTTCATACCCTAATTCTTTAATTATATGGCCTTTTGGCAAAATATTCCAAAACAATTTCTGGATTGTTAGCCAGTTAGTTTAGGGCTTGTAAGAATCTGACGGTTACACTTCAGAGTACCTGGGACAGAGGTTTGAAAACCGAGCTCGAGTTAAATGTTCTATGCCTTTGCATAGAGTTTAATCCTCTCATCTCCGGGTCATTTGAAGTGCTGGGGCTAACTGCAATTAGTCAGAATACAGCAAGACTCCATTAGAAGAAACAACATTACTAAGGTGAATAATTTTTTCTTTGAGTCTCACACGGGAGACGTTGGAGTCTCTGGAATTCCTCATTAACATCCAACAGTCTGTACTGCAACCTGTTCAGGTACTGCACTTCATAGGCGCAGAACTGGACACTGTACAGGGCAGGGCTTTCCTTCCCCAAGACAGGGCAGACAGTATAGTGAGCATTGCAGGGTCTTTTGTCCTAAACAGGCCAAGACCAGCAAGACATTTCCTGCAGTTGCTGGGACACATGGCTGCTACCACATCACAGTGCAGGGATGTCGTTTTCAGATGAGAGACATCCAGTTCTACCTCAGGGCCTATTGGTGCCAGAAAAAGGACCCTCTGTCAAAGTTGGTGCCAGTGTCAGAGACTCTGATACAGGTCCTGCAACGGTGGCAGAACAAAAGCAACTTGAGGGGAGGAGTACTATTCGAGATACAGTCTCGTACCGTAGTACTCGCAACAGATGCTTCCCTGCTGGGGTGGGGGGGGGCACATCTGGCGGAACACATAGTGCATGGCACTTGGTCCCCCATGGAGTCACTGCTACATATAAATCTATTGGAACTCAGGGCAGTGCTTCTAGCACTTCAGTCTTTTGCAGGTCCAGGGACAGGTCAGAATGGACAATACCACCAGCATGTATTACATCAACAGGCAGGGAGGGACAAGGTCTGACCTGATCTGCACAGAAGCAGTGAGAATCTGGAGCCTGGCATGCTCTCAACAAGTGTCCCTGATGACAGTGCACCTCCAAGGGAAGGACAATACTTTGGCAGACGCCCTAAGTAGAATTAGTCACAACCACCATGAATGGTGTCTCAACAGACAGATGTTGGAGATAGTGTTCAGAAGGTGGGGTACTCCAGAGATGGGTCTCTTTGCCTCAGAAGGGTATCATCAGTTGCCAAAATGTTGCTGCAGACCCCCAGCCAAGGGGTCAGTCCCACTGGATGCCATGGTGCTGAATTGGGCAGGAAAACCCCTGTATGTATTTCCTCCATTCCCCTTGTTGCTCAGGGTCCTGATCAAGCTCATGTCCCAGTCAGCCACTGTGATTCTGATAGCTCCAGATTGGGCCAGCAGCATTGGTACTCACTGCTGCTTTCTCTGTCAGTGGCCCAACCAATACACCTTCTACACAGACACACTCTCCTGACATCCTCCCAGGGGAGGATTCTGTACCCGAACCTCAGGTCTCTCAGACTCAAAGCATTGCTGTTGAAGGCCTAGAGTATGCTGATCTACACCCTTCAGAGGATGTTTTAGAGGTGCTCGGGTTCTAGGAAACCCTCAACTGGGAAAACCTATACTTCCAAGTGGAAGAGATTTTCCATCTGGTGTGCTTCAAAACAGGTGGTTCACACTGAGGCAGGGTTGTCAGTCATGCTGGAGTACCTGACACACCTAAATACTCTGGGACTTTAGCCAGCTACACTCAAAGTCCATCTGGCATCTGTTTATAGATACCTATCAGCTAGTAAGGGAGCTTCCTTAGCAGCTGATCCTATTTTTAGAAAATTCTTTAAAGGGTTTGCTCATCTGCATCCCCCTCACAGGGAGCCAGCTCCAGCCTGGAACCTAAATATTTGTATTTATTTTGTTTTATTTTTTTTTTTATTTATTGAAATGTTTCACCAGGAGGGCACACTGAACAACAAGTTGCTCGTCTCACAGTGCAACCTGGGGGGGGAAGGGGTTACATAGGATTGTGAAGGATGATCAGTTACAATAGTATGTGGGTAGTACAAACAATACAACATTGTAAGATTATGCAGCAGTTGGAACACAAGTTCTAGGAGCGTTGTTCATCCACACTTCTTGGCATGTCCCCTTCTACTTTAAATCTTGTCGGAAGTCTTTAAGCTGGCTCCTTCCACCCACCCGGGTGGTATATACCTCGGCTTTGCCCCATGACACCAGATCTTCCTTTCCGCTGGAAGATACAGGTTCCCTCGTGCTCTCAGCATATCGTAGGCCCTGGATTCTAACTTTCGTTTTTTACCGAAAATTAAACTCGTTTGAGTTAGCGATTGCGCTTTTGTCGCATCTAACCATAGAGGAAAAATCTTCCCATGGATTTCGCTGGTGCTCCTGCGGCCAGAAGGTGTCACGCACTAATCCTCACCTCACGTGCATCTACTGCCTAGGTGTCGGCCATAACACCTTGTCATGCAGTTTTTGCCTGGCTTTCCATCCCAACGTCCTGGATGACCGCAAGGCATGCTTGAAGCTGGGGAGACCAGAGAAAGGGAACCCACCAATGAAATGGAAGGAGGCGAGGTGGGCTGTTTCCATGGCTGTGGGATCCGCCGAACAGTTGGAACAGATGAAGGCGTTCGAGGAGGAAGCAGCTCGCACTTCAGCCAATTGAAGCTTTTTTGTTCCTCTGAACCTTGGCTCCACCTTTATGGGCTCCTTCAAGAAGCTGTGCCAGTCTCTCCCCACTCGGGGTGAGGCGCCCTTGGGCTCGCACTCCTCCCGCTCTCGGAAGAGAGAGAAGGACCCCGTGTCTTCGTCTCGCGGAAGACGTTCCTGGGACCGAGAGAGGTCCGAGTCCCAGGAACACGTGATGTCGACTTCGGTCGAGATCGCAACCTCGGCCGCCGGCTTCACAGCTCTTCTGTCTGGCCAGGAGACCGAGGAAGTGGCCAATGAGGTCAAAATTATCCTCAACTCGATAGACCCTTTGTCGCCGGCCATGGCTGACGACTCTTTGGAAAGGACTCTGGTCCTTGTCTTCCCTGATGAGGAGATCCAGTCCGCCGGTGTCCCCATCAAGGACCTGGTTCCGGACCCTCGGTTCTCACTGACCTCAGTGCCTCCTGATCGACCGAGTTGGCCTCCCCGATCTCAGTCGGGGTCCAGAACTTCTTCGGCCAAACAGCCGAGAAAGAGCCATAAGTGTTCTTAGAAGAGGTGTCACCACAGGTCCTCATCCTCCTCCTCGGATGAGGAGAGGCTCTGGCGGAAACTCTGTTGGCGCTATGAAGACCTCATGTGGCAACAGCTGATTCTGACCGGGCAGAAGCTGGCTCTGCCATCCACCCTGGCCATAACTTGGCCAACCCCTCCAGAACCGAAGCCACCAGTTCCTCTGCCCGTGGGGCCGGCCCGTCTCCCGGTTTGGCCTATTCCGGTCTCTCCACCGATTCTTGTGGAACCACCACCTAAACAGCCTGAGGGAGGGGTGCCCTCAAAAGAGGACCGGCAAGACACCGGGCTTCCCCGATGTCTGACAGTAACAGTCACCCCGGACCACCCTCGACACATCGAGGGTGACTTAGGCGGTAGACCGCGCTACCATGACTCCTCGGACGTCACCGGCTTGCACTCCATCCCAGGGATGATGAGTCGTCGGTCAGTGCAGGGTTGGAGGAAGGCCCTTCCTCCTTCCAGGGCACTCTCCGCCTCATCTCCGACTCTACCGGAATGCCCCTGGAGCCCATCCAGAAAAAAGGCAGAGTACCCTCTCACTGACATCCTCAAGAGAGGGGATACCCCGACAGAGGCATTTCCAGTGGTCGAGGCCATTGTTGGTTCGGCCCTTGAACTTTGGCATTGTCCTGCCTCCTGCCCAGCATGGCCCACAAGTACGCGGTGCCCATGGGGTCCCTTTAGGATTCACTGGAATACCCTCTCGGCCGAGAGCTCTGGTGACCGCCCAGTGTTCAGGGCGATGGGTAGTTCGCTGACACTGACTGACCCCAGACAAGGAGTCCAAAAATATGGACCACTCTGCCTGCAAGGTTCACGCTGCCTCTTCTCTGGGCCTCATCAGGCCAGCTCGCTGTTGTTATGGCACACTTCTCCCATGCCCTCCTGGGGTCATTGGATGAGGTCCTCCCTCATCTCCCACCGGACATGCAGACTACCGTCAAGCAGGTCCGTGACCAAGGTTGTACTGTCGCAAAACAGCAGCTCCATACAGCCTTGGATATAGGAGATTCTTGTGCCCGCTCGTTGGCAGCTGCAGTGGCCTCTCACCGCAGGGCTTAGCTGAGGCTTTCCTCCTTCCCGGCGGATATTTAACATAAGCTTGCTGACGTGCTCTTCCTGGAGACCGACTTGTTTGGGCCTGGAGTGGCTGGTCACCTTCAGTGTATAGAGCAGTCCAGTGCCACCTTGGATGCTACTTCTGCCAAGGGTTCTTTGGGCAAGAACCAGCAGAAGAGAAAGAAGAAGCCATTTCAGCACTCTTCCCCTGCGGTCAGGCAGCCCTCCTATCAAGGAGGTCAGCAACAACAGCAGCAGCAGGCCCAAGCTTGGCACCCATGGCCCAAGCAGGGTCCTCAACAGCCCTGTAAAGGAGGCCAAAGCGCAGGTCCTGGAGCTTCCTCCTCCTCCTCCTCTTCCAAGCTTGCTCAGTGATGGGTTGGGGGTTGCCGCCCCTACATCCGTCACACCAGCTCTGGGTCCTCCCATGGGGGGTCGGCTCTGCCACTTCCTTTCCGCCTGGTCCGCTATCACTCCGGACAGGTGGGTCCCCAAAGTGGTTGGTCAGGGACTGCCTCTGGAATTCGAGCAGTACCTTCCCAGCCGAGCCCACGCCCCTCGGGAGGAAAGGATCTCCACATGCACCCAGTCAGCTCTACAAGACGACGTGGCTCAGCTCCTCCACAAGGAGGCAGTAGCCCCAGTGCCGGATCCTCCAGCAGACCCAGGCTTTGTTTCCAGGTACTTCCTGGTGCCCAAGTGGACAGGGGTTGGCACCCCATCCTAGATCTCCACGACTTGAATCAATATCTCAGGTCCCGCACCTTTCGTACGGTCACTGTGAACCAGATCATACCATCCCTGAAGCGAAACATGTGGGTCTGTTCACTGGATCTACAGGACGCATTCTATCACATCCCAATCCATCCATCTTATCAGCGGTTCCTCCGCTTCAGGGTCGAAGGGACCCTGTACGAGTTCCGAGCTATGCCATTCGGCCTGTCATTGGCCTCTCGGTCTTCACCAAATGCATTGCAGTGGTGGCAGCCCACCTTCGCATCGAGGAGTCAGAATCTACCCTTATCTTGATGACTGGTTTTGCAGGTTCCTCCCTTCAGGAGGTGGAGAGATCCAGGATCTGGCCCTCCAAACCTGCTCCCAGCTTGGCCTCCTGATCAACGAGGCCAAGTCAGAACTCGTGCTGTCTCAGGTGATGGGCTTCATGGGGGCAGAGCTCAACTCTTGTCAAGCCAGAGTTCGGCTCCCGGCGGACAGGGTGGAGGTTCTCTCCTCCTTTGCCCAGTCATTTCTGGTTGGGCACTTGCACCTTGCCTGGGACTTTCTGCACCTTCTGGTTTACGTGGCGGCATGCACCTCAGTGGTCCTTTGGGCCCAGTGGCACATGCGCCCCCTCCAGTGGGAACTGGCCGCTCTGTGGACTCAGCGGTATGGTCACTTTGATCAGCTGATCACGGTAACCCATAAGATGTGGGACACTCTACAATGGTGGACCACCCCAGGCCGATTCCAGGAATGGAGCCCATTTGTCCGCCCCGAGCCTATGGTTGTCCTTATGACCGATGCCTCTCACATGGGCTGGAGAGCCCACATGGGGGACAACAGGGCCCATGGGTTCTGGACCCCCGAGGAGTCCCAATGCCACATCAACCTGTTGGAACTCAGAGCAGTCGGACTGGCACTGTCAGCTTTCGCTTCTCAGCTCCGGGGTCAAGTGGTTCAAGTCCAGACGGACAATACCACGACCATGTACAACCTCAACAAACAGGGCAGCACGCACTCCTGTCTGCTGTGCAAGGAGGCGCTCCGCATCTGGACCCTCATAAGCCGGTTAGAGGCGGATCTCCTAGCCATCCATGTGGCAGGAGCGGATGCTCTCAGCCACATAGACCAGACATCCCACGAGTGGTCTCTCCATCCAGAGGTAGCTTACAGCCTGTTCTCCCATTGGGGCGAACTGCAGGTGGACCTGTTTGCCTCCAGGGAAAACACCAAGCTGAGGCTGTTTCATGCCTGCCCCCCTCAGCAGGGCTCACTGCAGGGGGATGCCTTCTCAAGGCCGTGGACCCCAGGCCTCCTCTACGCCTTCCCTCCATTTCCCTTGATCCACAAGGTGTTACTCAAGGTGAGGTAGGACAAGACGAAGATGATTCTGGTAGCCCCAGACTGGCCACGCCAGTTCTGGTACCCAGATCTCCTCAGCCTCATCTGTAGGCCCCCGATGCGGCTTTGTACACTCCCGGACCTAATATCTCTGAACCAGGGCAAGGTTTTCCATCCGGACCTTCTATCCCTGCACCTCACAGCCTGATACCTGAGCGGCTAGAATTCCAGGCTCTGGGTCTTTCCGAAGATGTCTGCACCATGGTGGAGGCACCTAGAAAGGAATCGACCAGGAAATGTTATGCCTTCAAATGGAAACAATTTTCCATTTGGTGTCAGGGTAAAGGTCTGGACCCCTTATCCTGTTCTATGGCTAACATTCTCGACTACCTTTGGTCTTTCTCCAAAGGGGGTCTGCGGTTATCGACCCTTAGTGTGCACCTGGCAGCCATTTCTGCTTGCTGGGCGCGGGCTGGTCAGCCTACATTGGCACAGGAGACGGTGGTCAGGTGCTTTTTCAAAGGCCTGGATCACATATCCCTCTGGTGCATGAAACTGCACCTCCGTGGGATCTGTTGCTGGTTTTGGCAAAGCTCATGGGCATGCCACTCGAACCCATGCACAAATGTGAGCTTTCACACTTGTCATGGAAGACGGCCTTCCTGGTGGCTGTCATTTCTGCCAGAAGGACAGGCGAGCTCCAGGCGCTTTCGGTGGACTCCCCTTATCTGATCTTTACAGGGACAAAGTTGTTCTGCGACCCCACCCGAAATTCCTTCTGAAGGTTGTGTCAGAGTTTCTCCTTAACCAGGTGTTGACTTCTGGTTTACGATCGCTTTGCTCGACCGATGAGGGGTTGCTAGAGATTCCATGAGGGAGTCTTAAGTCATCAGGTTGTAGAGCTTTTTCCTATGCTGCACCCACTCTTTGGAATTCTCTACCACGCTGGTTACAGATGTGCACCTCCGTGGATGAATTTAAGAGGGGGTCTAAAAACCCATTTTTATCAAATTGCCTTCTTGGAGTACTGATTGTATTGAAGTTGTTGATTATACTGTAGTTTTATCTTTGTTTTATATTGAATTTTAAGATTTGACCTGTATTATCTGTTTTGTACAGCACCTTGAAAACTGAAAGGCGCTTTATAAATAAAATGTATTTATTATTATTATATTACTACCCTAATTACACCTCGGACGCTGAGTACAGGCTCCATACCTTGGATCTGAGACGTGGTCTCTCCTACTACAAGGAGAGGATGGTGGAAATTCATGGAGAGGTTCTCCAGCTGTTTGTCACCTACGCTGAAGCAGCCTCTGGCAGACCTGCAGCCAAACGGACCATAGCAAGATGGCTTACATCATGCATAGGTCTGTGCTATGAGTTGGCGGGCAAGGAGCCTCCCAGAGCGATAAGAGCTCATTCTACCCACCACACTGCTGCATCGGTGGGTGCTTCCAGGGACATCCCTAACCAGGAAATCAGCTGGGCTGCAACCTGGAAGTCAGCAAACACCTTCATTACCCATTACCACATCGACCTTGAGTCACATCGGGATGCTGGTTTTGGGGCATCGGTTCTCCAATCTTTATTTCCTAAGTAGGGGGTGTGTGCCTTGTCTCCCTCCTCCTGGAGAACTGCTAGGAGTCTGCCAAGAAGTGTGGATGAACAACATATCTACGCTCCTAGAAGAACAGGTTACTCACCTGTAACAGTAGTTCTAGGAGTGGTATATGTTGTTCATCCACACACACCCACCCGACCTCCCCGGCTTCGGGCACACAACCTTGCTTCCAGCGGGCTAAGATCTGGCGTCATGGGGTGGAGCCGAGGTATACTACCCGGTGGGTGGAGGGCCAGGCTGAAGACTTACGGCAAGATTTAAAGTGGAAGGGGACATGCCAAGAAGTGTGGATGGACAACATATACCACTCCTAGAACTACTGTTACAGGTGAGTAACCTGTTCATATTGTACAATAAACAGTAGTGGAACACTGGGTAAAGTACAATACATGTCCAAAATCATACAAAAGAACATATAAACGTACAAAATGGTAATAATGCAACAGGACCATTATTATGCATGAGTGTACGAGGAGCAGGCTCGAGGTAGTACGCAAGTGCTGTTGGAGTAAAAAGGACAGGGTAGGTTGTGCACACTGGTGACCCAGAAGGGCAGGTGGAGAAGAGTGGGGGAGAGGCAAAGACTGAATATGAGAAGGGGTAGCCATTTCCTGAGCCCCACTTCAGGATGTTGAGAACTCTGCCGGGGGGAGGTCAGGGTAGGAAGGCAGAAACTAGGGATAGGTATTAAGGAGGGTTAAAGCAGGAACAACTGAGGGAGAGGTAATTGTGTAGGGCAGAGGTAAGGGAGTAGTTGGAGGTGGAGTGTCGTATTTCAGGGGGGAGGGAATTCCAGATTTTAGGGAAGTGATGGGCGAAACTAGTCTGACCAGTGAGGGTGGAGCTGCGAGGGACCGTCAAGGTGCGGGCGTCATTAGATCTCAGAGAGTGGTTGGGGGGAGGTGGAGTGGAGAGAGAGGATGAGAGATAGGAAGGGAGCACTCTGAACCAGAATTCGGAGGTTAGTTTGGCTCAGTGTGAGATGCGTCTCTGCGATAGTGGAAGGAAGGTTAGAAAGCGATAGAGTTCACAGTGGTGGGAGCGGGAAGGGGAGTCAAGAGCAAAGCGGCAGAAGGAGTTAAAGAGAGTGTCCAACTTGGTCAGGGAAGATTTGGGAGCAACACCATAGACTGCGTCACAGTAGTCAAAGATGGGGAGTATCATCTTCTAGACAAGTTCACACCTCGCAGTCAGCGGGATGCAACCTTGATTCCTGTACAGAGCACCAAGCTTGGGGCGCAGTTTCTTCAGGACAGCATCGATATGCACAGAGAAGTTGAGGTGCTGGTCCAGCCAAACCCCCAAATATCTAAATGAGGAGGTGTTCTCCAGGATGGTCCCATCAAGGATGTGGAAGGCGGGTAGGGCCGGGAGCCTAGAGAGTCTCTGCCTGGTGCCAAAGGTCATTGAGACTGTCTTCTTGGCATTTAGAAAAAGCTGGTGAGAAGTAAACCAGAGCTGAACTTGGTTGAAGTCATGCTGTAAGCTGGTTTCCACAGCAGCAGGGTTTTTGTTGGAACTGTATAAGACAGTATTGTCAGTGTACATGTGGATAGATGAGGATGAGCAGGCTGTGGGAAGATCATTAAGGAAAATGGAGAAGAATAAGGGACCAAGCACTGAGCCCTGAGGGACACCTGTGTTGATGGGGAGTGGAGGGGAGATGGAATCAAGGATTCTCACTGATTGGGTCCTGCCAGTGAGGTAGGATTTAAACCAGTTGGTGGCTGATGGAGCAAGGCCAGCTGAGGAGAGGGAATCAAGAAGCAGGGGATGGGAAACAGTGTTGAAAGCTTTGGCTAGGTCGACAAAGATGGCTGAGGTGATCAGGCCATCGTCCATCCCTGAAAGGATGGAGTCAATAAGCCTGAGGAGGGAAGTAGTTGTTGAGTGGTTCTTCCGAAAACCAGATTAGAAGGGGGTGAAGAAGGAGGAACTGGAGAGGAAGGGTGATAGTTGAGAGAAAACTAAATGTTCTTGAAGTTTGGTAAAGGTAGGAAGGAGGGAAATGGGACGATAGTTGCCAAGGAGTGGATGTGTCACCACCCTTGGGGAGAGGAAGGACTACAGCATGTTTCCAGGATGAGAGTATTTGGGCAGAAATAAAGGACAGGTTAATAATTAGGGAGATAGGATAAGTAGTTGCAGGAGCAGAATGGTAGAGAAGTTTAGGATCGAGCTTATCTGGTGAGGAGCCTTTAAAGGGGTTCAGGGATAGGAGGGCACTAAGAGCTTCGTCAGAGGAGATAGTAGAAAAGGAAAAAGGGGGAGGGGTAGGCACTGGCTGAGGTGAAGGGCTGAAATTAGTAGGCAGCAAGGGGGAGAGGGAATTTAGAAGAGACGTGGTGCATGAGGTGTAGTAGGCATTCAGTTAATTAGCCATGGAGCCAGGGTCAGAAACTAGGGAGTAATTTATTTTGAGAACTGGAGGGAGGAGAGAATAGGGCATGAACTACCCTCCAGAATTTAAATGGAGAGTTAATGTTAGTCAGGAATGAGGAGCCAGTCTAGTAGCTTTAGTACATGATATGTGTAGCATTCTGTACTTGGCGTAGTTGTTTGGATGTTTTGTAGATTTGTGTTTTCTCCAGGCCCGATCATGTTCCTTGAAGTAGGCCAGAAGTTCGGGGGTGATCCAGGGGAGGTGAAGCCCATGGACTCTGGTGCTTCTGAAAGAAGCAAAGGCATTCCAGGTGGCAATGAATTTATCCTTAAAATAGTCAAGGGCTTGGTTGACAGAAATGGCAGTGGAGAGGGGGGCCCAGTCAATGCAAGCAAGTGCAGAGCTGAATGGGGTAAGGTCTGAGGATTTAAAGGACCAGAGCTGTATGATTTTAGGGGGAGATTTGGGACGATGGACCTTATGTACAATGAAAATGATGTTGTGATCACTATGGACATCAGGGAGGAGACCAGATTTAATGATGTGGTGCGGGTGGGTTGTGAGTGCCCAGTCAAGCAGGGTGTGGTTTTGTGTTTGGGGATTAGGACATGTGGGCTCAAGTGTAAGTTGAGTGAGGTTTAGAGCAGTGACGTCATTGCATAGCTTGTTTAACTTGGGAGACAACTAATTTAGATTCATGTCACCCATTATGAACAGTTCACCAGATTGCAAGTGGGAGGTGATATTGGCTCTTGGTTCAGTCGTGACCAAGGGTTGAATGCTTGGGCGGTAATAGATGCCAGCCACAAAGATTGGGACTGAGAAAGGAAGGGTAACGCAGGTGACAAGTGCTTCATAGGTAGCTGGGATGGAGGTAGCTAGGGTGGTAGTAAACTGCAGTGAGGACAGGATATACATGGCCACTCCCCCTCCGCGACCCGATCAATCTTGTCTGGAGAGGGAATACCCAGGGATAGCAATGGCATTGTCAGAGTTACTTTTTTTGAGCCATGTCTCGGTAATAAATAGGATGTCAGGGGTGTGTGAAATCATGAGAGTTTGTAGGAGGTTGATTTTAAGTAGCAGGCTGAAGATGTTCAGGTGGAGGAGCTTCAACCCGTTAGGAAGGGTTATAGTGGAAGTGACATTTGGAGACATGTTGTTTGGGTAAGGAGTCAAGGTAGGAGAAGGACCAGGGTTGGGGTGGATGTTCCCTGATGAACGAAGGAGGAGGGCAAGGATTAAATAGTATAGTTTGGGACTTTTTTAATTAGAGTAGGAAATATGGTAGGGAGGGGAAGAGAGAGGGAGGGGTGGAGTGAAGGAGATAAGGAAATAAAGGCAAAGTGACTAGGAAGGGAAAACAGAGATGCTGGGGGGTAGTAGGGAAAGTGGGGTCTGTTTACAAGAGGAGCAGTGGGGGTGATTGACAGGATGAAGGAGGTATCTGGAAGGGAAGCGGAGAGAGAAGTAGCAGTAGGTGAAGAGGGGGAGACTGGGATAAGGATAAGAGCCAGGAAGGGTGTGAGTAGGAGGGAGATGGAAACCATTCTGGGTTGGGTAGTAGAGGCTTTCTACAGACTTGCAGATTCAGATCACACATTGAATGTTAGGATGAAGATAATTTGCTTTAGGTATAAATGACATAGGGCTAGAAGTGTTAGGGGAGAGCAGTGGGAAGAGGATTGCAACCTACACTTCCTGTTGCCCTCCAGTGGCTTTTCAATATAATCTGCAAATGGAAAATTAGACACTTTTGCCAAGCTCATGGAGCCTCCATTTAAGCCATTGGCCAACACACATTTAAAGTTTGTCACTTGGAAGACTATCTTCTTAGTAGCTATCACATCTGCATGAAGGATAAGTGAGTTACAAGCCTTGTGTCTGGAACTAGACTACATTTCATTCCAGAGAGATAAGGTGGTGCTTAGAGCTAACAGGAAATTCCTTCCTAAAGTAGTTTCTGACTTCCACCTTAATCAATCTGTTACTTTGCCAGTCTTCTTCACCGAGCACTCTAGCTCAGGAGAGAGTGTGGATTGCATAGTCTTGACGTAAAGAGACACTTGATCTATTACGTTGAGAATACAAAGGAGCATAGATAGAACAAGCAGCAGTTGTTCCTGATCTATGGTGATGTGGGTAAAGGTAGGCCAGCTTCAAAAAGGGCAGTTGCATGCTGGATTGTGGCATGTGTACAGTTCTGTTACAGTAAAGCTGGCAAGGAGCCCCCAGTAGGCCTGAGGGCACATTTGACTAGGGGTACAGCTGCCACAGCAGTAGCAGCAGCTAGAGGTACTCCCTTGTTGGAAATCTGCAATGCAGCTACATGGAAATCTGTATATACCATTACAAAGCACTACAATCTGGACATTCAGTCCAGGAGTGATGCCAGGTTTGGCACAGTATGTGTTACAGAGTCTGTTCCCTAAGTAGGGTTCTGGATCCTCCTCTGTGGAAGGGTGTGGGAAAACAACAATATAGACACAGATAATTTGAGTTTGTTTGGTTGTAAGTAAAAGCTCAAAAAATAAGCCTTTTGCTCTGAGCTGCTACTAGCGGCTACACTCGCTCCAAGGTGCTACTCGCGGCTGCACTTGTTCCTAGCTGCTCCTCGTGGCTGTGAAATTGCCATTCGGGCAGCGAGTAAACGAAGAGAAGCAAGTACAGGCATCTGCTACTAGCGCTTCTGTCTGTTGGCATGAGTAAGAGAAAGGCTCTGACGGGGACGCTTTTTCTGCAAAAAGGAGCCACATAGAAGCTCTCAAAGTAAAACACAGAAGAGATGAATTCCCGCTTCTTAAAAGCAAGAATTGCCACCCTAGACCTTTTTTTTTAGTCACTAGGTATTTTAGCTAGCGCTACAGTAGATATAAATGAAAACACAGCCATTGGCTGTTGGGTAGCGTACACCCTGATGCACAGACTGTGTCCTGGAGGTAAAATATAAATAAGCACATTTCAAAAGGACACCCAGATAAATCTTTCATGTTTTAAATAGCATTTCTTTTAAGAAAGAGGGTTGTTCCTTACCAGAATTGTTTGTTGTTGGTCTGCACCTTAGGGAGCAGCGGGGCCAAAATGAGGCTTATTGCAGGAGTGATGAAAGGTCATGGACAGTCCATAATACTGTCCTGAGGGCGTAGTCATGACATTTAGGTACCTGCTCTGAGCAATTATCATACTGTTCAGAGAAACAGAAGGTAGATAATCTATGTTTAGGAAATAAATCGTTAACAATGTTTATATACTTTGATCTAGCTGATCCCCTGTGTGTGTATTAGAATAGACTTTTTGTTGTTAATTATTGTAGGGGTGGATCAGCTGACCTTATGACATCAGAGGATGCTGGTACATAAGCACCTCTGCAGAAGCATTCAGCAGATGAGTCTCAGCTAGCAGTAGGGCAAGTACTGCAGAGAAAGAGAGAGAGAGCACAGAGGATAGTGGAAACACTGCGGGGAAGGTGTATTGTTCCACTCTGTGGCAGCACTGCCAAGTAAAGAGCAGTGCTGAAGCTGGATAATTTTATTTGGATTTCTTTTGTTATTTTGTTTATTTGTTTTTCTTGAAAAGTATTTGAGTTATTGGCTTTATTTTTTTTCTTCTAAAATAAAATTCACACTGAAGTCAAAGTGTGTTTTAAAGCCAAATTATCTGTGTCTGTATTGTTTTCCCACACCCTTCCACATCCTCCAAAGGTACTGCTTTAGTCTGCTAGAGTTAATGATGCTGAAGAATACCTGGGGTTAGAAGAAGAAAAAAATACTCACTGTAGTAATCTTCTTTTTTCCAGGGTATTCTTCAATACCATTAACTCGCCGACCCTACCTCCCCTTCCAGAACCAATCAGTATATGAGTACATGTAGTAAGTACTATGTTGTTGGCCTTACACTGGTACAAAATCTTTTTAAACCAGATGGCTCAGTTTCTATTTTTATTGGTCTTTTTGGACATTGCCAGTTGGCTTAAGGGAGTAAAAAGGGGGATTTGATTGTCAAATTGTTATTATTTTGTTGTCAACTGTTAGGATAGCATAGTATGAGACTTGGGTACAGGCTTATTCGAAATCTGAGCGTTTTAGAACGTATACAGTTGACAGGGCAGTAGGTTTGAATGGTCGCACGGGCCAATCAGTGTTCCACTATTAGTATAAATTCCATTCCTCTCCAGGGCAGTGCAGTCTAGTAGGCTGACTGCTAGAGTTAATGATATTGGAGAATACCCTGGAAGAAAGATTACTATGGTGACAAATTTTTTTCTTTTGTGCCGTCTTTGTTCCTGTATGTCATCTTCTCTGACGTCCTCCATCGAACTGCACCCCTCCAAGTGTGCCTGCGACAAACAAATCCTGTCCAAGGATGGGCACTCTGCCTGCTTGCTGTGCCTATGCCCCAACCATGACACTCAGGCCTGCCAGCACTGGAAAAGTTCAGTAGCAGGATGAGGATCTTTCATCACAAGGCTCTCCAGGTTTTCCTCACAGAGCAATGTTTGGCCACCATGCAGAGAGAATCCTCTTCGAGGAGGGGTTTTTCCCACCATAAATCTGCAGGGAAGCATGAGGAGAAGCAGAAGGAGAGAGAAAAGGAGAGAGCTCCCTCTAGAGCTAGATCTTCAGGCTCCCACTCTGCCTCCGGGGCAGTTCTGACTCTGACTCCCAGGTGACCCATTCCCCTTCCAGGCTAATTGATGTAAACCCCCGCCCTGGTTAATGCTTCGGGAGCCAAGGACCATGGCTCCGGGTCTTTGGGCCCCACCCTGCAGCTGCTTAAGGTCCGGCTGCCAGACCAGGCCTCAGGCCAGCACTCTGACCTCGGTAAGGGACCGACATCTGCTCACTCCCAGTTGGCCTCTGTCTCGGGTGCTGACTCCAGGGATAGACGTAAGGCCTCAGGGCACTCCTCCAAATCATCTGCCTCTCAGCTGTCCAGACCAGCCAAGCCGTCGTTGGACAAGTGTCCGGCGACACAGCATTTGTTGGGTGGTGACTCCCACCAACGACAAATGACTGATGTCGCTGCTTTGGTAGCCCAACCATCGCACCCATCGACCCTGTCTCTGATGTCACCAGTTCTCCCCCAGCCACCGGCTGACGATCGGTCAGGACACAGTCCTTCTGAGGACTGCCAAACAACTGCCTCAGACCAGGCATCGGGCATGGACAGCGGGCCTACTACAATAGCCTCTACACCTCCTCCTACTCGCCCGCCATCACCAGATCACAGCTCTAGGCCAGACCATGGCTCTGGGCCAGCGTCGGGTCTGACAACTGATTCGAAGCCTAAGGTCCACTTGTCTCAGTTCAAAGACCTTTTTGGTTACTGGTGGGAGACCATTAGGACTGACCTCATTCCACCAAAAATTCCGTGGACAAAGGAACCCCCCCGCTGACACTGGGGCTCCTCCTCCAATGAAGCACACCCTATCTTCGGGCAGGGGCACAGAGCCCACCCCACCTTCTGGCAAGGCTCCTCGCAAGCACTGCTCCAGTTCCTGGTCCAGGAGCCTGAGTTCCTCCAGCTCCTCCAACCATCATAGGCACAAAAGACGGCGCAACAAGTCTCAGTCCTCCTCCTCATCCATGGACTCGGACACGTCCTCCTCTGTTCCATCATCCATTGAGGGCCTGTCCTCCCTAGACTCCAGAGATACTCCCAAATCACTGCCAGATGACCCCTCCTTTATGGAGGTCATGCAGCATATTCAAACCAACATGGGCTGGGAGACGGAGGACCTGGACCCAGAGAGACTCTGCTTGGCCAAGTATTTGTGCCAGAAGGACCAGAAACTAGTAGTCATCCCACCCTTATTGGACACATTTGCAGACGTCACCAAGATGGCCTGGAAATGTCCCCACACCTCCTCCACGATACCCAAAAAGGCAGACCCCCTTTACAGGGCTCCGAAGGAGGAAACTTTTTTGGGTGAGCAGCCTTTGGCAGACTCGGTAGTCATCTTGGCTGCCCATGATAGATTGAAGAGGCCAAGACATCTCAGTACTCAGCCTCCAAACAGGGAATCTAAGCAACTAGATTCCATGGGGCGTAAGGTCTATTCCTCCGCCACATGTACCATACGGAGTCTCAACTTTCTTACTCGTATGGTACAATTTCAGAATGCCCTTTGGGAACAAGGGGTCAACATTGTTAAAGAGATCCCAGATTGTTCACAGAAAGCAGTGCTAGAGAAGCTGCTGCAAACTGGTTCAGACATGGGCACGCTTGTCCTCCGGTCGGGCTACGACTTGGTGGACATGGCCGCCCAGGCCATGGCCATTGGAGTGTGCATCTGACGGCATTTATGGCTCCAGGAATCCGATTTTGCCTAGGATGTGCAGATGAACATCTTGGATGCACCATTTCATGGTATCGTATGATTTGGTGAGGACTCTGAAAAGATCATCACCAAACTGCAGTATTCCGGAAGAGCCATTCAATCCGTACATTCCATGTATAAGCCGAAAAAAAGGCCTTTTCGAAAGCCTCACGTTCGGGGAAAAGGGGGACAGCAATCATTCTTTCAGCCACAGCAGCAACAGCGAGGTGGTTATGGTCGTAAAGGGCCCTCCAGAGGCCCCACAGGATCTGCCTCTTGGGCTGCCAAACCAGCCCAAGCAGCTCTTCCCCCTCCCACCACAGCTTGACTCCTTGTTGGACCTGCTCCCTCCCATAACCCTGACGGGGAGGTGGTCTGAGGTCGCTTTTTTCTGTACATCATGGGTTGGCGAGAGATCACCTCCGATCAGTGGGTCCTACAAATGATTGACAATGGACACTTGATAGAATTTGTCCACATGCCATTGGACAGGCATCCCCTTCCCTCCCGCTGTTCCCCGACTCATGCCGAGCTCATCCTGGCCAAAATTCAGGCTCTCTTGCTCAAAAGGTTAAGGGAGGAATAGTGAAGATTAATAAAGGAGAGGGGAGGTGGGCAGAGGGAGACAGTGAAAAGGCAGAGATACTGAATGAAAACTTTTGCTCAGTATTCACAAAAGAAGATGAGGAGGAGTTACCTAAACCAGACAATAGAAGCACTCTGGGTAGGGGGGTTGACACCAGTCCATTTACAGAAAAAAGAGTCCTGAAAGAACTTCTAAAACTCAAGTGGACAAAGCAATGGGGCCTGACGGGATTCACCCCAGAATCCTGAAAGAACTAAGGGAGGACCTAGTGGCACCACTGACCACACTTTTTAACAAATCATGGGAGGATGGGGTGGTACCTGAGGACTGGAGGAGGGCAGATGTGATTCTCCTTCACAAAAGTGGGAGAAGGCAGAAGCAGGAAACTACAGACCTGTAAGTTTGAACCTCAGTGGTAGGGAAAATGATGGAATCACTACTGAAAGAAAGAATTGTTGAGTACCCAGAGGCCAGCGGGGCACAGGACCCAAAGCAGCATGGATTTACAGCAGGAAGGTCATGTCAGACGAATCTAATTGATTTCTTTGACTGGGTGACCAAAGTAATAGACCAGGGAGGGGCTGTGGATATGGCCTACCTAGTCTTTAGCAAGGCATTTGACACAGTCCCACACAAAAGATTAACAATCAAGTTAGCCAGCCTGGGAGTGGGTCCCAGGGTGGTAGCCTGGGTAGCAAACTGGCTGCAAAACAGGACACAGAAGGTAATAGTGAATGGAACACATTCCGAAGAAAGGGGGGTTACTAGTGGAGTACCTCAGGGCTCAGTACTGGGTCCAGTCCTCTTTAACATCTTTATAGGTGACATTGTAGAGGGCCTGGAGGGAAAGGTATGCCTCTTTGCAGATGACACAAAGATCTGTAACAGAGTTGATGCACAAGATGGGGTAGAAAGGATGAGAAGGGACTTGGCAAGGTTGGAGGAATGGTCAGACATATGGCAACTTAGATTCAGTGCAAAGAGGTGTAAAGTAATGCACCTGGGAAACAAAAACCCAGGAGAAGAGTACACAATAACAGTGGAGGTACTAACAACAACAAAAATTGAAAGGGACCTGGGAGTAGTCATATCAGATGACCTAAAGGTGGGTAAGCAATGTGAGAAGTCAGTAAGGAGAGCCAGGGGGGATACTGGGACGCATAGGAAGGGGCATCACAAATAGTAAAAGGGAAGTGGTTATCCCTCTGTACAGACAGTTGGTGAGACCCCATCTGGAGTACTGTGTGCAGTTTTGGAGACCTCATCTGTGCAAGGACATAGACAGGATGGAAGCAGTCCAGAGGAGGGCAACTAAAATGATGCAGGGTCTGCATCAGAAACCATATGAAGAGAGACTGAGAGAGCTTAATATGTATACCCTTGATGAAAGGAGGGATGGGGGGACATGATAGAAACTTTCAAGTACCTGAAGGAAATCAACAAAGTCCAGGAGGGTAGCATCTTTCAGAAAAAGAGATGTGTAAGAACAAGGGCACAATTTAAAGATAGAGGGGGGACGGATATGGGGTAATGTGAGGAATTTTTTTTTTCACGGAGAGAGTGGTGGATGCATGGAACCGCCTTCCTGGGGAGGTTGTTGGGTCTAAAACAGTGGGGGAATTCAAACATGCATGGGACAGACATAAGGCAATTGTAGTTGGGGGTGGCAGGAAGTAGGCTGTTGGTTAACTAGAATCTGCAGCTTATCCAGTATGTAATGAAATGGGCAGACTGGGTGGGCCAAGTGGTCCTTATCTGCAGTCAGAGCCTATGTTTCTAAGCAAAAGGGCCATAGAACCAGTTCCCTCTCCTCAGAGGGGCACATGATTCTATTCTTATTTTTTCCTGTTGCCCAAAAAGACTGGGGACCTGCGCCCCATCTTAGACCTCAGTGACCTCAATCAGTTTGTGGAATACAAATGGTTTCAGACGGTCACTCTGCAGGGATTACTGCCCAGGATCCATCAAGGAGATTGACTGGCGTCGCTGGATATGCAAGATGCCTATCTCCACATCCTGGTGGCCAAACCTCACAGGAGGTTTCTCAGGTTCGAATTTCAGGGAAGGCACTACCAGTTCAGAGCATTGCCCTTTGGCCTATCTTCAGCCTCAAGGGTATTTACCAAGTGCCTGGTGGTGAGTTTTCCTTACCTGGATGACTGGCTCTTAACGGCCCCATCCAGCGAGCAGCTGCGGCGCACGATCTAGGACACCTGTTCTCTTTTTGAAGACCTGGGTATCACTATCAGCATACCAAAGTCTTCACTGCTCCCAAACCAATCCCTCCAGTTCATTGGGGCATTGCTCGATACCACTCAAGGGAAGGCCTTTCTCCCAGAGGACAGGGCACTTTGACTCTGAGGTCTAGCACACCACGTCTTGTCCCAGCCAGGATGCTTCTCTGACTTCTAGGCCACATAGCCACTTCCATTGTTACAGTCCCTCTAGCCTAACTACATATGAGGATGATTCAGTGACTCAGAGTCCAGTGGGATAAAAGATGGTATGATATGGATCAACCGGTCTCTATTCTGAAACCAGTTCATCAAGAACTCAGTTGGTGGATGACATCCCCCTCTCTAACAGCAGGGATGCCCTTTCAAAGAACCGCTCCAGATCAAGTTTTGACATTCGATGCCTCTGGCATCAGTTGGGGCACACATGTGGGTGTCCACAGGACACAAGGCACCTGGTCTGCTGCCAAGGAGCTGCTCCACATCAGTATTCTGGAGATGAGAGCAGTTCTCTACACCTTACAAGCTTTGAGCATGGTGCTTCGCCTGGGACACCTCCTCATCCAGACAGACGACATGGCGGTGGTGTTTACCTCAACAAGCAGGGCGGCAGTCACTCATGTCCCCTTTGTCGAGAAGCAGTGTGGGTCTGGAACTGGGATCTAACTCACCACCTAAATATCTTGGCAGTTCACGTCCCAGGGGTTCAAAACACCCTAGTCAATGCTCTCAGTAGGACTCGGTCCAGAGGACATGAGTGGGCCCTTCTACAGTCTGTTGTTGATAGTCTCTTTGACAGATGGGGCAGGCTGGAGCTGGACCTCTTTGCATCCCCTATCAATGCAAAGTTGCCCATTTTTTTGCTCACTAGATCCAGTTCCTGGAGTTTTCTGGCAAGACTTGTTGTCCCTTTCCTGAAGAAGGAGGTTCCTTTACGCCTTCCCTCCCTTCTCATGCCTTCAGAAGGTACTTCTCAAGTTGCAAGTGGAAGGATCAGTGATGATTCTTGTGGCCCTATTGTGTCCACATCAGATTTGGTATCCACTGCTGCAACAGTTGGCTACTGAGCCCCCGATTCCCGTGCCACTAAGCACTCACTTGCTCTCCCAGGACGATGACACACTGGTTCACCCAAACCTTCGGTCATTGCATCTCCATGCATGGCTCTTGAGGACCTAGCCAAATCGCGCTTTGGGGTCTCAGACAGGGTTGCTGACATTCTGGAGACCACTAGAAAACCCTCCACCAGAGACACTTATGCCATGAAATGGAAGCGCTTTTGCCTCTAGGCTACTGCCCATTATCTTGATCCCTTGGCCTGTCCAATGAGCTCGGTCCTCAAGTACCTGTTGTCACTCTTGGACTCAGGGTTGGGCTACTTGTCCATCAAAGTTCATTTGTCTGCCATCTCCGCCTACCATGTCTCTGTTCAAGGCAAATCTGTGGCACAGTTGGATGTAGCCTGCACCTTTCTGCAGGGCATCCTTCGTATGAAGACCCCCATCAGGGACACCGTCCCCCCTTGGGACTTACTTTTCATGTTGGAAAAACTCACCTTATCCCCATTTAAACCAGCCGTGAATTGCAAGCTTTGCTTCCTTTCCTGGAAAATATTATTTTTAGTTGCCATTACTTCCACTCGAAGAATTTCAGAGCTACAGGCCCTAATGTATAAGTATCCTTATTTGGTGTTCCACAATGACTGGATGGCCTTGAAGACCAATTGCAAGTTCTTACCAAAGGTGGTGTCCGGGCTGACCCTGAATCAGGACATACACCTCCCAGTGTATTGTCCCAAACAGTCAAACCAGGGTGAGGCTCTTCTCCACCCACTGGATGGATGTTCATTGCATTTTGCATTTCTCTCTTTCTAGAACGTGAGAGTTTAGATGTTCTGATCAGCTTTTTGTTTCCTTTTCCCCCAGGATCCAAGGACCTCCTATAGCTAAACAGACCCTCTCTAAATGGCTGGTTAACTGCATTTCATTTTGTTACCAGAAATATGACAAACCCTTACCGGGCTCGGTGAAAGGTCACTCCATGAGGGAAGTAATGGCATCTTTTGCCGCTCTTAGGAACATGTCTGCGGCTGATATTTGTGCAGCAACCACATGGAATTCTTTCCATGCCTTTATCAGACATTACAGTTTTGACATTGCCTCCAGACGCTGAGCGGGCTTCGGCCTGGCAGTTCTGCAGGGACTCCTCTCCTGAGGGCATTCCCCTCTTCACTTTTTTTCTGTGTCCTCCACCCAAAATTAGCCTGGTTCTCCTTTACTGCTTGGGACTCAGTCCTACCTGTGTTACCTGCTGCAAGAACTGACTCTTGAAGTGAGATAGTACAGTTACATAAGAACTTACCATAATAGTAGATCTTCAAGAGTAGCTTTTGAAGCAGGTATGGCTTCCCGCCCACTTTCCCCCTAAGGGACTCTCGTCTGCACCTTGTTTTGTATTGGCAATGTAATAATTGCTCTGTACAGAATTCTCCTCGGTTCTCTGTTCCTGGTCACCTTCCATCCTTGTTGCTGGAGTCTTTGGCGGGAGAACTGTGGGATGCCGGGGACCGCCTTCCCTTTATATCATGCTTGACGCTGGGGGCAAGCTGATGTCGGGGGGGCGGTCCCTGCCATAGACTGATAGCTAGAAGTTTTCCGTGGGGTCCTGCCGCCTACATGTGTTACCTGCTCCAAGAGCTTCTCCCAAAGATCTACTGTTACGGTAAGTTCTTACATAACTGTACTTTTCTACCTCAACAAGCAGGGGTTACCCACTCCTACCCTCTGTGTGGGAGTCAATGAGGGGCTGGGAGTGGGCACTGGAATATAATGTTTTAATCCAGTCCACTCTTCTTTTAGGAGTGAATGGAATTTGTCTTGGCAGACTGTCCAAGTCGAACAGTGGCAACCTACACGAGTGATCTCTTACATAGTATTTTCTGTGGGTTCTATTTGATGATTGGGTGAGACAGAGGTAGATCTTTTGGTGTTCCGCCACAATATAAAACTGTCACTCTGCTGCTCCGGAAATCAGGAATATGGGGCTTTTTGGCAGGATGTCTTCAGACAGCAGTGGACAGGTTTTTTTGTATGCCCTCCTGCCAGACCCTCCAATTCAGAGTCCTCTTCAGATTGCAGGAGAATAGGGGATGAACAATCCTGGTAGTATCATGTTGGTCACAGAAGATGGAGAACCTCAACTATTCCAGATAGCTATACTGGGACTTCTAGAGAGCCCATAGAGATCCAGTCTACTGACCTGGCACTGGGGCCAGTTGGTGCCTCCGAACCTTCAGTCCCTAAATCTCCATGCTTGGCTTCTGAGATCATAGTAAGGTTAACAGCTCCAGTGTATCCGATTGGGTGTCTCAAGCTCTGCTGTGCTGGTAACAAGAAATCCATGCACTTGGAAGCCTGTGGTGCCAAGTGGAAACAGTTTTCTATTGTTGTGCAAAAAGTCTCTTGATCCCTACACTTCTGTTCAGGTGTTGGAATACCTCTTTGCAATTTCAAAATTTGGTCTACAACACTCGTCACTCAAAGTTCATTTGTTAGCTGTTTTGGCATATCATGATATAATGAGTGGGCTTCTAGTGGCAGAATTATCTCAGAGCTTCCTGCTCTCTGGTGTACACTGTGGGAGCGCAGTGCCTCCATTCGAACTCTTGGCATGTATGCTTCCAAGCACAGGTCTCTGGGTCTTTCCCCTTGGCCTCTTCCCAGGACCTTTAGTTCCATAGAAGTCCAGAGTTCTCCTCGACCTCACCACGATGAGACAATCGACTCCCTCTGGGCAGTCGACTATTAACCCTCCACATACTGCCTGCTCTGAGCAGCAGACATCCCCAGTAGCGAGGCTGAAGCTGTACACTTGGTCTACACTGGTGGACACTTCAACATCATCTTCTGACATTGCCCGTGCTGTTGTCACTGTTCGCGGTGACTGCGTGGAGGATTGCACTAAGGATGACACTGGACCTCCTCCTGACACTGTTCATGGTGTCTGTAGAGGAACCAGCATTGAGGCTGTTGTCTGCACTGTTGCCAGTTTGAGTGTTGTCACTACGCATCTAGCGACACCAAGGTAGGTGATGGCTCTGGCGGCGATGGTCATGGTGTGAGTCCTGGGGTCTGGCTCTGGGTGATGTTCTGTCAACGATGTTATCCTGGAGGTTGTCCCCAACTCTGATGTTATTCGTGACACCAAGGAGGGTGATGGCTGTGGAAGTGACGTCAAAGTCGACACTAAGCATGGTGTCGAGGGCAGTGGCGGTCATGGTGACGGGGATGACTCTGTTTCTAAAGCTGTCACCGATCCTGAGTCCAGTGCCAGAGGCGGCACTGACTCGGGGTCATATGGCGGCCTAGAGATGGAGTTTTCTCTAGAGTCACTGTACGTCATCACCACCAGTGAGGAACGGGGTAGTTCTGTGGGACCGATACAGCTCCACATTCCTCACCTGTGAGTTTCCTTCCATGGGCACCGATCAGGTCACTCCTCAAATGTAGGAGGACATCCTCCAGGTCAGTATGCTAGGCTCTCTCCTCAGTCAGGGCCTCCTATGTAGTTCAGCGGCCCAGGCCATGACCCTCAAGAGCAGGAGTCTCAGTCCCCTCTAGCAGGGCCTCGCCATTTCCTGGAGATGCTGCCCTTTTTCTTAGGCACTGAGAGGCTGTTAATTTGGGAACACCGAGATTTTCTTGGTTTCTTAGAGAGCTTACGCAGGGAGTATGACAGGGCTCATTACATTCCTTCTGTCTGGCACCAACGGGTCCTGGAGTCCGTGCCTCATCTCCATTGATGTCCTTCTCAGAGGACATTGACTCATCTGTCCACCTTCCTTCAGCTGCTCAATGTGCTCTGTAGCGATTCTTTTTGGAGATGCTCCACACACTCGATCTATGTTCTTTTACAAGAAACACTCCGACAGCCCTAACGTTGGGACTTCTCAGAGTTCCTAATCTCGATACGTCTTTCACTCCTCCATGGTCTAGAGCCTTTGGGGAGATATCCAGGGTTCGCATGTGAGGTACTTTACCCCTCTACGTGGGCTTGAAGTACTGCAGAATCTGTTGAGGCTACAATGCTTTACACATGACTGACCTCCAGAGGCAGATTCCGCTCAGACAGATGCTTTTGGCAGGAAGGCTTTTTCTTCAGCACATACTCTAATGTGCATATCTTCCCTTGTCAATCTTCACCATTCATTACTGCTGGGTAAGTGCCGGAGGAATGCACCCATCCGGGAGTTTTTTTTTTTTTTGGGTGGGTGGACGAGTCGTCACTAACGACGATGCCCACGTGGATGATGCACTGCGTGGTGCACGAGGGTTGGCCATTAGGCACCGTAGACTTCTCCTCCATCCCAGTTCTGTTTCTCCCACCATCGAGGTAGCACCTGCTGCATTAGTGACTAGTTTTCGCCTGCATCATCCGGCCTGATCTTCCTTTGTCAATCTTCACCATTCTTTACTGCTAGGTGTAAGCTGGAAGCGTGCACCCACTACGGGAGTTTTTTTTTTTTTTTGAGGGAGGAGTCGGCACCTATGGCGCCCCCCAAGAGAGCAATGCACTATGTAGTGTGCAGGGGGGGGTGGCCGTTAGGCGTCGCAGACTCCTCCTCCATCCCAGTTCTGTTTCTTCCACCATCGAGGCTACACATGCTACGTGAGTGAAACCGTCTGCTGCTGCACCGTTAAGCCTTGTTGTTTTTCAACGTCTGTTTCGATCTCTTACATCCTGGTTCAATTTTCCCGACACCGTTGAAACCAGTTAGACCATTTTATTTTTTATTTTCAACAGCGCTGGGAGCTTTTCTGTTTGTAAAATTGTTTTCGCATCATGTCTGGTTCGGAAGCCAAGCGAAAGTCAAAAGCGGGTCATGCCCACATGCGTCGGTGCTCCTGTGGCCGGCATTTCTCCATGATGGACCGACATGATGTCTGTCTTCAGTGCCTGGGACCTAACCATGATATGGATAGATGCGACGTCTGTTTTTCCATGGATCGCCACGTTCTTGAAATCCACACGTTCAAAGTCGGCAAGGCCCCGCCGACTTCCGGAGGACGGAGTCATTCTCGGGCTTCCCAGGCCAGGTCTTTAGGCCCTTCCTCCGGGTCCTCTCCCAGGCCTATACAGGCTGGAGAAGAGGAGGCCTCCTCATCTGCTAGCCTTGCCAAGGAGGAGGCCTCTTTTGTGATGTCGGAAGAATGTCATGGCCCTTCCCAGGGTCGCATCATTGACACCGCCTTGGCAGTCACCTCTCCTGAGGTGCAGGCTCCCCCAGTGTCGCTGCCCACAGTTGCTGGGTCCAGCACTGGTGGACCCTCGACGCTGCCTTCTGGCATCATCTCAGATCCTGGTGCCGTTTGCAGCGCTGGTGATCGGGGCGGTACCGCATGCGGCACCAGTTTGGTTCTCGGTGCTGTTTACCCAGTCGACTCCATTCGTGGCGTCATGTTGGATTCTGGTGCCAGGCGTTGCGGGCGACGCCAGCACCGTTCTTGGTGCTGTTTTCTCAGGGGATTCTCGGGGTGGCCAGCATCGAGGTCCTCCTGGTCGACTCCTCTTCGGAGGGGGACGACTCGGACGTGAACCTGGTCTGCCTTCCTGATTCTTCAGAATCAGAATCCTCTGTGGGACGCGGTGTCAGGCGGCCCAGCACCCCCATCCCTGAATCTCCACAGCGGTCTTCCTCTGAGGACTCCCAGGCTGGGGGTGGCTTGGGGTCCAGGGGAGGGCGGCTTGAGGGTTGTGGAGGGGACTCCCTGGTGCTGCTGCGCCTCCTCGGGGGGGGGTATTGGGAATCCCGTCTTTGGGGGCCTCCCTCGGGAGGCCCCTGGATCGAGGAACCTCTTCGCTGGGGTTGAGGAAGAGGGTGTCCTCGGAACCTGAGGGGTCGGGTGAGGGGCGGCGGCACTCCTCTGCCACCCCTCGGGGTGCAGGGAGGAGTCATAGCGCCGAATCCTGCCTCTCCTTTTTGGGTTCAGGGATCCCCTCCAGTGACGCCGCTGTGGGTTGCCCTTCTGGACTCATGCAACCCCAGATGCATCACAGGGGAGATCCCCGTTTGGGCTGTTCTGGAGTTTGCATTCCCAAGGTTCCGTCATACGACCCGGTTTGATTTCAGGGATCCCTCCAGCTCAGGCTCCGTTCCCTGGATTTTAGAGCCCTGGCAGATGACAGTCACCTCCTTGCAGGTGTCCCTCTCCCATTCCTCTGCAGCCAGCCCCCCTCTCTTCCAGGCCACATGGGTTGTACAGGACCGTTATCCTGGGAGACATTTAGAGACACTGCGGCGGCCTTCCCGTCATATGTTAGATACATGCACGAACGGGTCTTTCACCTGTCCCCACCACCACAGGAGTCTTCTGGATATTCGAGTTCTCCATCTTCCTCGGCTCCCTCCTTGGAGGGAGAGGAACCTACTGCTCACCTTTCTTCCGACACTGATTTCAGTGAATATTAGCGCTTTCTTCAAGGATGGTTGGGGATTTCCGTATTTCCTGTGTTAGACAGGACAATACCAAGCGGAAGACGCACACATTCCTCAGTAAATTCAGTGCCCAGCACTTGGTGGTGCCATCCTGGCCTATTCCCTTCCAGGAGGTGTCTATCCGCACCTTGCAGTTTCCAGCCAACCCTCTTCCAGTCCTGGCAGATGGCAGGAGGAGGTATTGTGCTCCATCTGAGTCCCTAGGTTCTCTCCCTAACCCGTCCTCTGGCTTGGTGTTCCTAGAGACCCTTCCGGGCACCGGTGCCTGGTGAATGACTGACCACCAGACTCGGATTCCCTACAGTTCGACCAGTGGGAGTGAAGAGTGTTCTCTTCTTCTCATGCGATGTTGTGCATTTAGTCACATCAGGCACACCTTGCTGCCTATAACGGCACTTGTGGTTGATACTGGCACAGGTGCTGGCATCGGTGCCTGATACAGCGCAATCTCGACAGGCCATTATTGCCCTCTCCACTATAGGCCTGGAACTGGCAAGGCACCAAGTGAGGTGGCCTCCAGGCTTGCGGGGACAGCGATCTGCATTAGGCGGACAGCATGGCCTCGTCTATCGAGGTTGTCACCCCCAGCCCAGCATAGGGTGATTCGCTCCGCCTACTGAGGGACCTGCCTCTTTTCTACCAGGGCTAGAAGGCTTCTGCAGGGGCTTCTTCCATCCCCTCATCTTCAGGGGACACCTTCTAGCTCTTCTCAGCCTTAGGCTTCCAGTCTAGTACGGTCAGGGTCTCTTCTTCCTGTTTCTCACCAACAAGAGGCTGAGGATCTTGTTCCTTCAGGGTTATATTAGTCCCCATCTGGGGGGCTTGGTACTCACCCAGAAGTAATGAATGGTAAAGATTGACAAGGGAAGATATGAAAATTACGTATCTACCGTAATTCCTGATCTTCTCTTGTATCTTCATTCATTACTGAATCCCGCCCACCTTCCCCTGATGGGCCTCCTCCTTGGGCGTCCCATTCGCCCTACCCGCTCTCCTTCCCCTTCTTCCTTTCATGGCCTTAGAGCCTAAATCCTCTAGCCTTTGGGTCTCCGCTCTTCTCTCTGAAGAGGTAACATAAGTCTGGAGATGGAGGAGAGCAAATAGAACCTAATCTTCTCCTGAGGGAAGTCTTTCTGATTACCTTTGAAGGTGTCCCTTTGGGTACCTTTTTTTTTTAGGCCAAGTGTGTTCAATCACCAGTTAACAGGAATAGTTCTTGAACGATCCTGTTCCATAGTTTTTGGTCTTTGCTGGCATCTCTGGATCCTGCCCTATGTATGCCAGTCTGGTGCTAGTCAAAGTCTTCTAACCCATTTTCAAAATTGCCTTCAGGAACTGGTGGTTCGATTCTTGGCCTCTGCCTCCTAGGGAGTCGGAACAAGTTTTCTTCCCTATCTCTATCCAGTTTCTTAAGGGGGTGCCCTCTTTAGGGCTTAATCCCCTTCCCCACAACACCACCTATATTAACACATGGCAATGTGCTAGTGGGGTCCTTTTCCCCCCTTTCCTAAGTTGGGTGCTCTTCATCCGGAATAGATTGTGTGTCTTCGCAGTTTGTGAGCTCTCAGCTTAAGTGATGGGCTTCGGGATAATGGGAGGTGTAGGAAATCTACCTTTTGTTTATCAAGCTGTGCAAATGGTTCGGTTGAACCTTTAGGTCAGTTTTGTTTGCAGGGATCCTTGCTTTCTTACCCTTTGGTTCCGAGCTGATAACCCTTAAGCCAGTTTAACTCACAATTTAGCAGTATTTTTTCCCTCCTCCCAGCACCTCTCTTCTTCTTCGTTCTTTCTTCCTCTCCCTTATCTGTCTCCCCCCCCGCCCCTCGGAGCCACCCCAGGAGTGAGGCCTTGCGGTCCCTTAGGGTAGGGTAGTGTTCTCCTCTTTCCTGTCCTCTATCAGCTTATTCCTTTTTCAGTTGGTTTCCTTTCCTTTTACTATACCTCAGCTCTCTTGCCTTACTCTTATTCTTCTATTCTTTCATTCACTTCTTCGGCTTACAGAACTGGGATGGAGGAGAAGTCTGCGACGCCTAACGGCCACCACTCACACACCATGTAGTGCGTCACTCTCATGCGCGGCGCCATAAGCATTGACTCCTCCCTCCCCCCCCAAAAAAAACCTCCCGTAGCGGGTGTGAACTCGCTTACACCCAGCAGTAATGAATGGTGAACATAAGGAATTATGGTAGGTATGTAATTTTCATTTTTTGATGCCGCATCTCTCCATCCCAGTTCTAGCCCACTCAGCACTGTTATCACCGTTAAGACCTTTCCATTATTTTCACTGGATGGTGCAGAGTCTTTTTCTGTAAATTTGCTGTTATTTTTGCATCATGTCTGGCTTGGGGGCTAAGAAGAAATCTAAAGCGGGCTGTGCCCCCATGTTTCGGTGCCCCTGTGGCCAGCATTTTTCTGTTTCGGACCAACATGACGTCTGCTTTCGATGCCTGGGGCCCAATCACGACATGAACAGCTGCGATGCCTGCTTCTCCATGGACCGCCGTGTCCTGGAAATTCACACATTTAAAGTTGGCAGGGCTCTGCCCACTTTTGGAGGACGGCATCACTCATGGGTCGTCAAGGCCAGATCTCTCGACCCCTCCTGGGTCTATACAGCCCAATGAGGAGGAAGCCTCCTCAGATTCCTGCCTTGCCGTTGAGAAGGTCTCTTCTGCGGTACCAGAGGAACAACTCAGTTCCATCCGGAGCCGGGTTGTTGGCACCGCCGTGGCAGTGGCAGACCCTCGGTGCCGCCTTCCAGGGCCGTCCTGGATCCCAGCACCATTTGCAGTGCCAGTGATTGGGTCAGTGCCGTGGGTGGTGCCATGTCCCACTGCAGTGCCACTTGTGGCGCCATCACCAAGGGCTCTCCCAGGGTCACTAGCTTGGCGGTCTGCCTGGTCTCTTCCTCTTCAGAGGAGGATGACCCACAGGCCGTGCTGGACTGGCAACCCGATTCCAGTTAGAGAGCCCTCTGGGATGTGGCACCAGGTGGCCCAGCATTCCTCTTCCGGACTCCCCAGAGCCTGTAGTCCTGACAGCTCCTCATGCCATGGCCGGCATTGTGGGGGCTGCGTGGGACAGCGGCCTGGGGGGACTGGGTATGGTCAGTTCCCTTGGGGCGGAGGTGGCAGTCGCCATCTCTGGTGCTGCTGCTGTGACCCCCTGGTGGGGACATGGTCCCCTCTTCTGCAGCCTCCCTGGGGGGGGCCTGTGGAATTGGGGGATCCCGTATTGCTGGGTAGGAGGAAGAGGGTGGCTTTGGAGTTCGAAGGGTTGAGGGGCCGGGGTGAGGTGCGTAGGCCCCCTGCCACTGCCCTTCAGGGAGGGGGAGGAGCCAGAGTGCTGAACCTCGCCTCTCTTCCGGAGTCTCTGGTGCTCCCTTAGTTGGCAGTGCAGAGGGTTGCCCTTCTGGATCCATGCAACCCCGGTCATGCCACAGGGGAGATTCTCCCTCAGGGCTCATTTTGGGTTTGTTTCAACATTTACAGCCTTTCGCTGCCTGGTTCGACCCCTGGGTCCCCCGCCTGGGTCTCAGAGTCCTGGCAGAGGCAGGGCATGTTCGGTCAGGTGCCCCTCCCCAATCCCTCTGCAAACACCTCCCTGTCTCCCAGGCCATGTGGGTCCTATTGGTCCCTTAAGCTGGGGGATGTTCAGGGCCACTGTGGCAGCCTTCCCTAGTTTTGTTAGAGCCTTGGATGAACAGGTCTTCTCCCTGTCTCCCTGCCGCAGGAGTACCCAGAACACTTGAGTTCCTCTATGTCCTTGTCTGCCTCCTCTGAGGAAGAGGAACGATCTGTCCACCTGTCCTCCGACACTGATTTCACAGAATATCAGTAGTTTCTCTTGAGGTTAGTGCAGGAGCTACATATCTCTCACATTATACGGAGCAATACCGAGTGGGAGACGCACTCATTCTTGAGTGAGTTCAGTGCTCACCATCTGGTGGTGCCTCCTGTCTCATCCCGTTCCAGGAAGCATCCATCTGCACCTGGCAGTTTCCAGCCGCCTCTTCTTCAGCCCCGGTAGACTGAAGGAGGAGGTATTGCACTCCCCAGGATTCTCTAGGTTCTTTACCTCACCCACCTTCGGGGCTAACATCCTTAGATACTCCTTCAGGGCTTCAGTGACTGCTGCACGACCGACCCCCATATCCGGATTCCGCGGAGTTCGACCAGTGGGGTAGAAGGGTGTTCTCTTCAGCTCATGCGTTGCTTTGCATAGGTTCTCATCAGGCTCACCATGCGACCTACAACAGGCATCTGTGGTCAATGCTAGCCCAGGCATTAGCATCGCTGCCTGATTAGGAGGAATCTAGACAGGCCATCACCCTCTCTGCACTGGGTCTGGATTTTGGAAGGCACCAGGCTAGAAACATAGACTTTAACGGCAGATAAGGACCACTTGGCCCACCTAGTCTGCCCATTTCCCTACCTACAGGATAAGCTGCAGATCCTAGTTAACCAACAAAGGGCATCTTATGACGCCAATGAGGTGGCGTCAAAACTAGCAGGGACAGTGATCTGCATCAGGCGGACGGCGTGGCTTCATCTGTCCAGATTGTCACCCATTGCTGGTGTAGGGTGATTTCCTCCATTTTCCAGGGGACCATCTTTTTCCCCGCAGGGCAAGGAGGACTTTACAGGGGCTCCTTCCGTCCTCCCGGCCGTGGGGGACACCTCCTCGTCTTGACCAGCCTTAGACCTTGCTTGGTCTAGCACTACTATAGGGTCTCCCCCTCCTGTGTCTCACATGCAGGAGGTTGAGGGAATCTGTTCCCTCATGGCTGTGCCAGGTCCCCTCCGGGAGGCTTGGTACTGATCCAGCAGTAATGAATGGTGAAGATTGACAAGGGAAGATATGAAAATTACGTACCTACTGTAATTCTTGATCTTCTCTTGTATCTTCACCATTTGTTACTGATTCCTGCCCACCTTCCCAATATGGACCTCAGTTCTTGAGTGTTGCCTCCACCCTGCTCGCCTTCCCCCTCTTCGAAGCCATTGGGGGCAGAGTCCGCCGATACGTCAGAGCTCTCTGTTTCCTTCTCTAAGTCACCGAATGTTCAATCGGGAGGACAGCGAGTAGAGTCTTCGCCCTAATCTCTGAGGGAACTCCCTGGGATTTTCTTCCCTATGCACTGGGTATCCCCCTTTTTGACTTGGATAATCCTCTTGATTATGTCATTTTCTGGCAAGTAGCTGCTTCAGTGCATTCCTAGGAGAGTCTGTGGGATTTTCGTCCCTCCTTCCTCTTTTTTTCCTCATGGCATGGAAGTTCCGTGCTTCTTTTCTCCTGAAGTGGGGTCTATGTCAATACCGTCATGGGTAAACCTGTAGCTGGTTTTTCCCACCTCCTTTCTCCTCCTTTTCAAAGTCAATCTGGACACACTTCTCCTCTAATCAGGACTGCTCTCCTTACCCAAGGAACAGTCTGTGGAGGTCCATGCTCCAAGATTTTCAAAACATATATGGATAAAGGGTAGGAAGAGTGATCCATCTCCGCCAGTGCTTTCCATGGCCATCCCTATTTCCCTCAGGGCCTTGATATAGTTGCGTCTGGAACTGGTGGGATCCTTGCTCCCTTGTCTTCATTTCCTCTGGATTTTGAAGCTATTACAAGCCAGTGGTCTTCCAATTTAATGTGGCAGAGAGCCCTCCTTCCTCACCCTTTTATCCCTTACTCATATCTCCTTTCTTTCTTCTCATATCTCTTTTCTCTCTTTCTCACTGTCTTCTTTCAGTGAGACCGTCCAAGGATTGGGACCCTGTGGCCACTTAGGGTTGGAATCTCTTCCCTCTGTCCCCTAATCAGCTTATACCTTTTTCAGTTTATATCCTTCCTTATCCTATCCTTTGACTCTCTTGCCTCACCTTATTTTTCTCTCTTTCCTGCTTCATCGTCTCCATTTAAACAGAACTGGGATAGAGGAGGAGTCTACAGTGCCTAACTGCCAACCCTCGTGAACTGTGCAGTGCGTCGGCCATGTGGGCAGCGCCGTCGGTGCCGACTCCTCTCCCCACAAAAAAAAAAAAAAGCTCCCATGGCGGTTGCGCGCCTCCGGCACTTACCCAACAGTAATGAATGGTGAAGATACAAGAGAAGATCAAGAATTAAGGTAGGTATGTAATTTTCATTTCTGCACACAAAGCTTATATTGCAACCTATAACCATCACCTATGGTTGCAGCTAAGCATGCTCTTCGCTACTTTGCCACAGAGCAAGATGGTCAGGCAGGCCACTGACCTTTCTGCCTGTGGCCTGGACAAAGCTCAGCACCAGTCAAGGGCATCTTACAATGCCAACAAGGTGGCTTCCAGGTTGGCAATAACTGCAGTCTGCATCAGGCAGACGGCATGGCTTTGTCTCTCCCAAATGACACCTTTGGCCTGGCATAATGTGCTTAACTCGCACTTCGAGGGGCCTCATTTAGTCTCCCCTAGAGTCAGGTGAAAACTGAAACATAGAAACATAGAATGTGATGGCAGATAAGGACCATTTGCCCACCTAGTCTGCCCATTTCCCTACCTAATGTATAAGCTGCAGATCCTAGTTAAGCAACAGCCTACTTCCTCCTGCCCCCCCCACTAGAATTGCCTTATGTCTTTCCCGTGCATTCTTGAATTCTGCCACTGTTTATGACTCCACGACCTCCTCAGGAAGGCTGTTCCATGCATCCATAACCCTCTCCATGAAAAAATGCTTCCTCACATTACCTCTGTGCTGTCCCCCTCTCTATCTTCAAATTGTGCCCCCTTGTTCTTGCACATCTCTTTTTCTGAAAGATGCTACCCTCTTGGACTTTGTTGATTCCCTTGAGGTACTTGAAAGTTCTATCATGTCCCCCCTTCCCTCCTTTCCTCGAGGGTATACATATTAAGCTCCTTTAGTCTCTCTTCATATGTCTTCTGGTGCAGACCCTGCACCATTTTGCTTGCCCTCCTCTGGACAGCCTACACCCTGTCTATGTCTTTGCAGAGATGGGATCTCTAGAATTGCACGCAGTACTCCAGATGGGGTCTCATCAACTATGTGTACAGAGGGATAACAACTTCCTGTTTTCTACTGGTGATGCCTCTCCCTATGCATCCCAGTATCCCCCAGCCCTCCTTACTGCCTTCTCATATTGCTTGCCCACCTTTAGGTCATCTAATATCACTACCCCAGGTCTCTTTCCTTTTTTGTTGTCAGTATCTCACCCCCATTGTGCACTCTCCCCCTGGGTTTTGGTTTCCAAGGTGCACTACTTTGCACTTCTTTGCATTGAATCTAAGCTGCCATACATTTGACCATTCTTCCAACCTTGCAAGTCCCTTGTAATCCTTTCCACCTCACCTTGTGTATCAACCCTGTTGCAGATCCGTGTCGTCAACAGAGAGACACACCTTTCCTTCCAGTTCCTCTGCAATGTCACCTATAAAAACATTAAAAAGGACCAGACCCAGTACTGAACCCTGCGGTACCCCACTAGTAACCCCCTTTTCTTTACTGTGGACTCCGTTTACTATTACCCTCTGCATCCTGTTGCCCAGCCAGTGTTTTACCCAGGCTACCACCTTGGAATCCACTCCCAGCCTGGCTGATTTTCTTATTAATCTTTTGTGCGGGACTGTGTCAAATGGCTTGCTAAAATCTAGGTAGGCCATGTCCATAGCCCCTCCCTGGTCTACTACTTTGGTCACCCAGTCAAAGAAATTGATTAGATTTGTCTGACATTACCTTCCTGCTGAGAATCCATGCTGCCTTGAGTCCTGTGCCCCACTGGTCTCCAGGTACTCAACAATTCTTTTCTTCAGAAGTGACTCCATCATTTTCCCTACCACTGAGGTCAAACCGACAGGTCTCTAGTTTCCTGCCTCTGTCTTGTTCCCACTTTTGTGAAGGGGAATGACATCTGCCCTCCTTCAGTCCTCAGGTACCACATCATCCTCCCATGATTTGTTAAAGAGGGCAGTCAATGGTGTTATTGGTTTTCCCCTTAGTTCTTTTAGAATTCTGGGGTGAATCCCATCAGGCCCCATTACTTTGTCCACCTTTGGTTTTAGGAGTTCTTTCAGAACCCTTTCTTCTGTGAAAGGACTGATATCGACCTTTCTATCCATAGTGCTTCTATTGACTGGATTAGATACCTCCCCGTCCTCTTCCTTTGTGAATACTGAGCAGAAGTATTCGTTCAGTATCCCTGCTTTTTCACTGTCCCTCTCTGCCCACCCATCCTCCTCTTTATTCAGCCTCAGTATCCCTCCCTTTGTCTTTCTTTGCTCCCTAATGTACCTATAAAAGGTTTTATCCCCCTTCTTAACCAAGTTGGCTATCCTTTCCTTGGTTTGGGCCTTTGCTATTCTGACTGCCTTCCCCGCTTCCTTCTGCTTTAACTGGTACAGTTCTCTGTCCTGTTCCTTCTATGTTGCCTTATACTTCCTGAATGCTATCTTTTTCTCCCTAACCTTCCCCGCCACCTCTTTGGAGAACCATAGTGGTCTTTTCTTTCGTTTTGATTTATTTGCTTCACACAAAGGCTTGTTGCCTCTGTGACGGCAGTTTTGATGTTTCCCCACTGTTGCTCCACCCCTTCTTCTTGCCTGTTTGCTAGTGCTTTTCTGAGGCACTGTGCCATTTTGACAAAATCAACCCTCCTGAAGTCCAGTACCTTCACTTTTGTATGGCTTGACACTGCAGCTGAGTTTATCGTGAACCACACTGTTTGGTGGTCACTTGTTCCCAGATGGCTGCCCACTTCTAGATCTGAGATCCCTCTCTCCATCCCCATTTGAGAGTATCAGGTGTAAGACTGCTCCATCCTGAGTGGGTTCCAGCACTAGATGTCTGAGGCATGCCTCCTGTAGGGCATCAAGGATGGCCCTGCTCTTGGATGTGGCTGCAGCAAAGGTGCTCCAGTTAACATCTGGCATATTCAGGTCCCTCATCAGCAATATCTCCCCTTTCTCTGCCATCCTAAGGATGCCTTCCATCATTTCCTTGTCCATTTCCTCCCCCCTGAGATGGGGGTCTGTATACAACCACTGTGCGGATTGTGGTGCCATTTCCAACCTCCAGGGTGACCCACAGTGCCTCCTCTCCTCCCTGTTTACCCTTTAGTTCTATTGCTTTGATCCCTTCCCTTACATAGAGAGCTACTCCTCCTCCTCTTCTACCATCCCTGTCCCTCCTGTAGATTGTGTACCCTGGTATGTTGACATCCCAGTCATGGTTCTGTGTGTACCGTGTTTCTGTGACTTCCACAATATCCAGTCATCCCTGTTCCATCAAGGCCACCAGTTTAGGGAGCGTGTTACCCAGACTATAGGCATCGGTAGTCATTACCCTCCATTTTTATTTTTTTTTATACTATATATTTATTATATTTTCATTTGCAAAATCATAGGACAGTTTTTACGGTGTAGAAATTGGGACAGAACATAATTGCATCAGTCAGATACGTAGCAATACTTTAGTCAAGGGTCTCAGGACTACGTAGATATTTTACAAAGCAATTCATATAATAAGCATTAAGACATTTACGTAAACCATCATCAGAGTCGATATGTTTCTAAGGTACAAAAGTAGGATCTAAAGATGAAATATATACTGTAGAATCCATTTCCTCCATTTAAGCTAAAATACAGACCATTTATCTGTGCTTTTAGCTATTAATCTCTCAAGTACATAAATTTCTCCCATTATTCCCCGCCAATTCTGTATGTTTGGAGACATCTTCTTCCCCCAGTTTCTAGTAATTGCTCTTTTAGCTGCCATCATATAAGTGATTAACAGTGATCTTCTGGTTATTGGGAGACCCTATGGCGGAATTGAGAGTAGAACTAGCTCAGGGGTCAGTACTGCTTCCACATCTACCAATTCTTTTAATGCCTCTGAAATATCTGTCCAGTAACCTGCTAACAGCGGGCAGGCCCAAAAAACATGGAACTGATCCGCAGATATTTCTCCACAATCTCTCCAGCAATTGCTTAATGTCTCTGATGAGAACCTGGCCAGTCTTGCCGGAGTATAGAAAAATCTATTTCTATCTTTCCAGGCAAATTCTCGACAGTAGGGGGCTTCCAAAAGTCCCACTGAGAATTTAGTATACTTTTCCCAATCTTCCTTTGATACCTGGAGTGGAAGCTCTTTGTTCCAGTCATTTAGAATTCCCTGAGTTGAATTTTTTGATAATTCCCTCAAACTCCTATATATTAGTCCCACAAAGTGGGGCCACAACTGTCCTCTTCCTGTGGTCATGGCTAAAGTAAGCAAAAAAAGGGGTGGGTCTGAGAGTCTACTAAAGGCTGGTCCTTTACTTTCGACACCCTCTATTAAGCTTGTGTAAGTTGAAAAGTCTTGTTGCAGAAGATTGTATGTTCCTTGAAGTTTGGTAAATGAGAGGACCCCCCCTGGCATCCACCAGTTGGAACATAAACTTAAAACCTTTTTGTCTCCATTGAGCCAAAGTACCCTCCTGTTCCAAAGTAAGAGTTTGGATTCTGAAATTTAATAAATTCAAATAGGGACCCATTGGTTCCAGCTCCCTTAGATGGATGATTCTCTTCCAAGTCTCCATAGTAGAATTTGTACTATAAATAAGTCTAGGTCTTTTATTTACTGGGGCATATAGCATTTGTAAAAGTTCACTCCCCTCCCTTACCCATTAAGGGTGAATCCTAAGATCTTACTTCGAGAGGGCTCTTGCAGTAGGTAATTACATATAGGACTGACGCCGTTAGGCGGCAGGACCACATGGAAAAATTTCTAGCTAGCAGTCCCTGGCGAGGACCACCCACGTCAGGTGACCGGCATCGGAGACGTCGGTATAAAGGGTGGTCGGATGCCTTACCTTCCAATTCTTCCCGCCGTTAGCTGATGCAGCGCCTCGTGGAAAAGTTCGATGTGCCTCAGCTTTTCTTTCTTTACCGAAAAACTTTATTTTTTTATTCGCGTCAGTACTAACGTTGGTTTATGTCGTCCCCACCATCCGAGCATAGGAACAAGTGCGATTCGTGGGGCGCCCAACTACCGCACAAGGACGGCCACTCCCTGTGCCTGTTCTGCCTAGGCACCAAACATCAGGTCAAGAAGTGCCAGCATTGCCTCAGCTTTAATGCGGCTACCTGAAAAAGACGGCAGCAATCCCTGGAGGCCCATATTCTTAAGAAGAAAATGAGCTCTATGTAGAAGGAGCTTAAAAAGCTGAGGAAGGCTTCCACTTCCCCCGAAGGCCATCGAAAGAAGAAGGACAAGGAGAGGCACCAGGACAAAGGCTCCTCCACCGAGTCTCCCTGGGAGTCGCGGGCACGCAGGTAACATCCCCTCTGGGGGATCGCTCCCCGACGGCCGCCTCGGAGGTTTCTGAGGTGGCGTCGGCCCACCCGTCTGGCTCGCGCTTGGGCCTTGCGGGCGCCTCCGGGCAGTTGGAGGCCTCGGCCCCTGGTTCGGCCGCAGGCTTGCGGCCTACCATCGTCAGCGACTCTGGTAAGTCGGGCGTCGGCTCCTCTGACGTCCGCCTGGAGAGGGCTGGTAAGACGTCCGACCTTCCGGGCCGATGCGCGGCTTCCCCACCGGACCAGGCCGACCCCTCCTCTCGACCTGTCTCCGTTGATGGCTCTCGTAAGTCGGACGTCGGCTCTTCTGGTGTCCACCGAGAGCTCGCCTCTATGCCTCACATTGGCTCGTCCGATGCCGGCTGGCGAGGGAACTGACGACGGACCCCCCAACATCCGTCATTCCCAGTTCACCGCAGCCTTCGCTGCCATCTGGGAGCCAGAGTCCCCCCAACCTGAACCCGGGGACTTTTCCCCTCCATCCCTGGGTGAAGCTGGGGATTTTTTGCCTCCGCCAGTCCTTCCTCCATCTGGAGCGACGGACCTGACGTCAGCTCCCTGGATGCCAGCCCTCTCAACGTCAGTACCACCGGCATCAGGGCCTCCACCGTCGGCTCTGACGTTGGCCTTACCGACTCAGGGAGATCTTCTGCTCCCATCGGGCCCTCCACCCTCCGGGCTCTCCGCTATGGACCCGCCCGTGAGGTTCTCGGCCGGGCCGTCTGCTCAGGCAGCCCCCCTGGCTTCCAGGTATCCACCATCTTATTTGACGCCGGTGTACCCAGGAACACCGTATCCGGTGCCGCATTACCCGACACCGCAGTACTCGACACCTCAATACCCGATGCCGGGTTACCTGCAGTCGGGTTTTGGATATGCTCCATATGGGTATAACCCATATTCTTATCCCCTGCCTCCTCCACCGCTCTCGCGGCCACCAGTGGACCTGCAGGAGACTCTGGCCTCTTGGTAGGCTGAGGCCAAGGCTCAGCTCACCAAAGAGGTCAAGAGCCGCCTTCCAGCGACAGTGCCGTCCCAGGTTCCCGTACGCCACAGGCGGCACACTCCCTCACCACCTCTGGACTCCAGGGTTCTTCCGTCTGGATCCAGAGAGGGACAGAACACGTGCCCCCGGGGACTCCCCAAGTGACCAGTTCCTCCCCCAGGTCGGGAAAGGGAGTCTTACTCTTCTTTATCCCCCTCTTCACTCTCGGACTCCTCGGACTCTTCCGATAGCTGCCCCGAGAGAGACGACGAGCCTCGCTCTCCGTCGTAGCCCCGGCCCAAGGACTCCTTTGAAGTCTCCTCCGGAGGATCCTTCTTTTACGGAGTTGCTTAGAAAAATCCAGGAGGTTCATCAGTGGCGCTCTTTGGAACCAGATCCTCAGCGTCTGAAACTCGCTGAACGTCTAGATCTGCCCATGACACCTCCTACATTAGTGCCACCCTGGATAGAGCCTCAAGCCGACCTTGTTACCACGATATGGAAACAGCTGTCGGCCTTAGCTTCGCTTCCTAGGAAGTCGAACAGGCTATATCAGGCTCCAGAGGGTGTTGATTTCCTGGATTCTCACTCTCGTGCCGACTCGGTCGTGATTAGCGCAGCTCACGGCCGCTCGGCGAACCCAAAACATCTTAACTCGTCACCTCCTGATAAGGAATCTCACCTTCTATACCAGTATGGGAGAAAGATTTACGTTTCCTCCACACTGGGGATTAGGACCCTGAACTATGTCAGCCACATGGGGGACTACCAGAAGGCCATCCTTACTCAGGTGGAAGCCAAGCTGGACTCCTTGCCTGACTTCCAAGTCAAACAGGAGTTGGCTGATCTCGTCCGCTCTGCTCGTTCAGCCAGTCGCCACATGCTACGTGCGACATACGATGCAGTGGACACTGCTGGGTGGAGCTCAGCTTTCGCCATAGGCCTACAGCGTCATGCTTGGCTCCGCGTGTCAGGTCTGGTCTCGGAGGTGCAATCTGCTATCCAGGAAGCACCTTTCTGGGGGTCGGTGCTTTTCAGGGGTGATGTCAAGGACATCATTACCGATTTACAAGAGAAGGGGACGGCTCTGAAATCAGTTGATTCCATGTACCATCCCCATCAGCAGCAGCTCCGTCCCTTTCGCAGATGGAATCGGCCAAAGGTGAAACCCCAGGGAAGGCGGACCACTAAATGTTGGGCCCCCATGGCTGCTGAGCCCCCCCCGCCCAAAAAAGCAGCGGGTGCTTCAGCTGCGTTGCTGCCCAACACCACCTGACACCTTTCCTCTCCCACTGCCTCTGGGCTCCCCGGAGAAACCGGTAGGAGGGAGGTTTTCCCTCCACCTTCCGGGATGGGAGAGGATAACCTTGGATTCTTGGGTGCTCCAGCTCATAGCAGAAGGACACTCCATAGAGTTTCTTCAGAAACCACCCCGCCACCCCCCTCTGAAGTCATGGTATTCACGGGAACACCTTCCTTTGGTTCAGGAGGAAATCTCGGCTCTTCTGCTGAAGCAAGCGATAGAGCCCGTCCCCCTCCATCTTCAGGGGACGGGTTACTATTCCCATTTCTTCCTGGTCCCAAAGAAAATGGGAGATCTCAGACCGATTTTAGATCTCAGTTCCCTGAATCTTTATGTAGAGTACAAAAGGTTCAGGATGCTCTCTCTGCAGAGCCTTCTGCCCCTCCTCCGGCCGGGTCAATGGCTTTGTGCCCTGGATGTGCAGGATGCTTATCTGCACATTCCCATTCGCCCATCTCTTTGCAAATACCTTCGTTTTACGTTCCAGGGGGACCGCTACCAGTTCAAGGCACTTCCGTTTGGTCTATCCTCGGCACTGAGTATTTACCAAATGCCTGGCAGTGGTGGCAGCCCACCTGTGTACCAAGGGGAGTACAGGTGTTCCCTTACCTGGATGACTGGCACCTGGCGGCCTCATCCAGGGAGGAACTCCTGCATTTCCTCTCCCTCACCCAGCAGGTTTTTGCCTGCCTGGGTATTACCATCAACCATTCCAAGTCTCATCTGGACCCTTCCCAGAGGCTACAGTTCATTGGGGTGATCCTCAATATGACCATGGACAAGGCCTTCCTGCCTCCGGACAGGGCGGCCTCCCTTCAGACCCAGATAAGTCTGTTATCCGACCGCAGGATGGTCTCGGCGAGGTCGGTCCTTCGCCTTCTCAGGCTCATGGTGGCTGCTATCCCGACGGTCCCTCGCGCGCTCGACTCCACATGAGGATCTCTCAGTGGACTCTACGCTCTCAGTGGGATCAACTAGTGGACGACCTGGATCACTCATTTCTGATCTCATCGCCGATGATGCGAGACTTGCAGTGGTGGATGGTTTGAGAGAACCTGTTTCAGGGGGTTCCTTTCTTTCATCCTCCCCCTCCCAGACTCTAACCACAGACGCCTCAGGCGAAGATTGGGGAGCCAATCTAGGCCCTCATCGGACCCAGGACTCCTGTTCCAGGCTAGAACAAGCTCTCCACATCAGTGTGCTCGAGCTTCGGGCAATGTTGTACGCTCTCCAAGCCCTTCACCAATACATCCTTCCCGGCCACCTAGCCGTCCAGACAGACAACATGTGCGTAGTGTGGTACATCAACAAGCAGGGAGGAACTCAGTTCTACCCTCTGTGCAGGGAGGCAGTGAGGGTTTGGGATTCGGCAACACAGCACGACCTTCACCTCACGGCGATTCACGTTCCAGGAGTCGACAACACCCTGGCAGACAAGCTAAGTCACTCTTCTGCTCTGACCCACGAGTAGGAACTGGACCAAGGGGTCCTAGACAGTATCTTCCAACATTGGGGAACACCACAGGTCAACCTGTTCGCATCCCCCCAAAACGCAAAACTTCCCACCTTCTGCTCGCTCATTCCAGGGCGAGGCGCTTTCTGGAACGACGCTCTGTCTCTCGACTGGAAGGACAGATTCGTCTATGCCTTTCCCCCAATTCCTCATATCCCATGAGTCTTGCAGAAACTAGCTTCAGAAGGAGCGAGAATGATTCTGATCGCTCCTTTCTGGCCAAGCAAATCTGGTTCTCTCTTCTACAACAATATTCAGAGGATCCTCCTCTTCCTCTTCCTCTATCTCGAGGTTTGTTGACCCAGAATCAGGAACCCTGGTCCATCCAGGCCTCAAATCCCTTCAACTGCATGCATGGCTCCTGCAGACCTAGCCCAGTCCCGTTTTGGTGTGTCTCCCAAAGTGGCGGAGATTTTAGTGGAGGCCAGAAAACCCTCCACCAGATCCACTTATGCCATGAAGTGGAAAAGATTCACTATTTGGGCCACCTCCAAGAACGTGGAACCTTTCTCCTGTTCAGCGGGGCTTCTGCTGGAGTATTTACGTCATCTGTTTGACCTGGGTCTCAGCCATTCCTCTTTGAAGGTACACATGGTGGCCATCTCGGCCTATCATGTTCCCTTCGCAAACAAGGCCTTTGCTCAACTGGAGGTCTCCAAGACCTTTCTCAGAGGGGTTCTCCATCTGAGGCTCCCCATCCGTACTCCTGCCCCCTCTTGGGACTTGAATTTAGTTCTCGAGAAACTTACCCTTCTTCCCTTTGAACCTGCAGCTTCTGCAGATTTGAAGTTTCTTTCGTGGAAGTCGCTCTTCTTGGTGGCCATTACTTCAGCTCGAAGAATCTCCGAGCTCCAGGCCCTGATGTGTAAAATCCCCTACTTGATTTTTCACAAGGAACGAGTTGCTCTTCACATTAATCTTAAGTTTCTACCTAAAGTAGTAGCAGAGTCTACCTTAGATCAGTCCATAGAGCTACCTGCCTTTTTTATGCAGTACTCTAACCAAGGGGAATATTTACTCCATACTATGGATGTTCACCGGATTCTGAGATACTACACCAACAGGACGAAGGATCTCAGAAAGACTGATCAGTTGTTCGTCTCTTTTGCTCACAAAAGGGAAGGCAATGCAGTTTCCAAGCAATGCCTGTCTAAGTGGTTGGCTCATTGCATCACTTTCTGTTATGACAAATACCACAAGACCCTCCCAGGTCAAGTCAGAGGCTACTCCACAAGAGGAGTAGCTGCCTCTGCAGCTTGTTTCAAGAATGTGTCTGCGGCAGACATATGCACTGCCGCCACCTGGACTTCCGTCCATACCTTTATGAAACACTACAGTTTGGATATTGCCTCTAGCCGTAGAGCAGGCTTCGGGCTAGCTGTTTTGCAAAGCCTCCTGTCTTGAGGCTTGCACGGCTAGAGCTACTTCTTGGAGTAGTTTTCCTCCTCCCGGTGCCTTTTCTTTGTTCCAGACTGCTTGGGATTCAGTCCTATATGTAATTACCTACTGCAAGAGCCCTCTCGAAGTAAGATAGTACAGTTGCGTAAGAACTTACCATAACAGTAGATCTTCTAGAGAGGCTGTTGCAGTAGGTAATACCTTCCCGCCCTCCATCCCCCTAGGCTTTTTCAGCTCCTTTTCAATTGAGGGAAATATCCGCTCCTCTCTCGACTGGCCTCTTTTGGCCTGTGGCGGGAAAGAACTGGAAGGCGGGCATCCGGGACCGCCCCTTTATAGCCCTCTCGAAGTAAGATAGTACAGTTACATAAGAACTTACCATAACAGTAGATCTTCTAGAGAGGCTGTTGCAGTAGGTAATACCTTCCCGCCCTCCATCCCCCTAGGCTTTTTCAGCTCCTTTTCAATTGCGGGAAATATCCACTCCTCTCTCGTCTGGCCTCTTTTGGCCTGTGGCGGGAAAGAACTGGAAGGCGGGTGTCCGGAACCGCCCCTTTATACCAGCGTCTCCTGACGCCGGTCACCTGACGTGGGGCCGGTCCCTCGCCAGGGACTGCTAGCTAGAAATTTTTCTGTGGGGTCCTGCCGCCTGCCGGCGTCAGTCCTATATGTAATTACCTACTGCAAGAGCCTCTCTCGAAGATCTACTGTTACAGTAAGTTATTACGTAACTGTACTTTCTTCCATGGTATGTCATATTTTGGGTTATTCCAATTGAAAACTCGAGCTTTCACTGTAGCATTTGCATACATCTGAAGATCAGGCAAATTTAAACCTCCCTTATTTTTGGGTAACATTAATGTGGACCACTTGATTCGGGGTTTTTTCCCGGCCCAGACAAATCTCGCCAAAGACTTATTCCAGGAGGGAAAGTACATTCCATCTGGCATCATCGGTATCATCTGAAAAAGATATAGCAGCATTGGAAGAATATTCATCCTGATAAGATCCACCTTAGAATATAGTGATAAATGAAGTTGGGACCATTGATGTAGATCAGACTCTATTTTTTGTGTTAAAGGTTCATAGTTTACCATAGTGAGATGCATTAACTGGTTTGGTAACTGTATGCCTAGATATTTTATCTTGATGCTGTTCCAGCGCAGAGGCAAACTGCCCTTCAGTGTCTGTGAGGGGGAGAAATGAAAGGGAAGAACTTCTGTTTTAGAAGAATTTATCTTATATCCAGAGAATTGAGCAGATTGCTCAAGTATCTCCCATATTGCTGGAATAGAGGACTCTGGATCTGCTACTGACAATAAAATGTCATCTGCATATAAAGCCAACTTCCATGATTGATTGCCCAACTGAATGCCCTTAATTTTTTCTGATTTTCTAAGCATCATAGCCAAGGGCTCAATGTAGATGGCAAATAACAAAGGCGATAGGGGGCATCCCTGTCTAGTGCCTCGCTGTAACTTGATATAGGGTATAATACCGCCATTAAGTTTTATATATGCCCTTGGTTCAGAGTATATTTGCTCCAACCAATTCACAAATTCCTTTGGGAACCCAAATGACATTAATATTCCCCATAAAAATCTCCAGGACACACTGTCGAAAGCCTTACAGGAATCTAAATTGTCTAAAGCTGAGGGGGGTAGCTGAGTTTAGCCATATAATCCATCAGGTGGATTGTTCTTTGTACATTATCTGCAGTCTGACGCATGCGTAAGAATCCTGCCTGATCTGGGTGTATAAGGGTAGGCAGTATATTCTCTAACCTATGGGCCCATATTGCCATGTATATCTTATAGTCAATATTTAAAACCAAAATGGGTGTATATGACTCTAAATTTAATGGATCTTTACCTAGTTTCAATATAGCTGAGATGGCCACATATGACCATGAGAGTAGGGGGCACCTCCATCTTGCACCTCTAAAAGAGTTTTTTGCATCGACTGAATTAATTTTGAAAGAAGAGTCTTATACCATTCGGCTCCAAAGCCATCTGGGCCTGGGCTTTTTAATGTTTTAGAATGTTTAACTGCTTTCTGGATCTTTATAGTGGAGATGGGGCATAAAAGTGAAGCCTGCTGGGATTCAGATAAGTGTGGGAAGTTAAGGGGTGTCAATAAATTTTTATATCCTCCGGGAAGGGGGTGTAGGATCAGAGTACAAATCTGCATAATATTGTTGGAATGCTTTCAAAACTGCAGGGTTTTACTAAGAATATACTGCTATGGGGTCTCTAATCCTTGTAATAGTGGAAGTCTGTTTAAATCCTCTAGTACGTCTAGCCAAATTTCTGGCACCTTTAGGACCTCCCTCATAATAGTATCTTTTAAGATATAGTAAGGACATTTGCGTCTTATGATCTAAAATGGATTGTATTTCCAACTGAATTTGTCTAAGCTCTAATTGTGGAACTTGTTCTCCTCTATCTCTCTTCTGCTGTAGTTCTTGTAACTTAGCTTGTAATATTTTGTATCTGGATTCTCTTTGTTTATTTAATCTAGAGGAATAAGAAATAATCTCTCATCTAATCACAACCTTCAGAGTATCCCAGAGGATAGTAGCTGAAACAGAAGGATCTGCGTTCTCCTCTAAGATTTGTGTTATACTGTCTGCCATTCTGGTCTTAAACACTGGATCCTTCAAGAGAGAGAAAGATTTAGTCTCCTTAAAGTTGTTTTATGAGTTTTGTGTAACCTGACCTTAATTAAAAGAGGTATATGGTCTGAGAGGAGGCGAGCTTCCAGGGATATATCTTGAATCATATCTAGGTGCTCTGTAGATGTAAAAAAAAAATAATCTATTCTAGCTGAGGTGTGAAATCTAGGGGAGACAAAAGTATGTCCCCTCCACGGAGGGGTAGAAATGGTGCCATATACAGTATCTGTAAGACCCATCTTAGGTATCTGGGCTTTTAAAAGTTTTTGAGTGGGAGTAAACCTATGTTGTTTAGGGAAAGTAGAATCTTTCTGCAAAGACGTTATTAGGTTGAAGTCACCTCCTATCAGCATAACCCCCTGTTGCTTTTCGAGCAATCTATTAAAGAACTGTCTCAGTAGAGAGGGAGATGCTCCTGGTGGAAAGATAAACAGTCGCCATTGTCAAGGCAGTCTCATGCAGCCTCCCTTGTACTATGACAAAATGCCCATTATTATCTGAACAGACCTCCCCTTTAGTGAATGGAGTAGTGGCTGGAATCAAGATTGCCACTCCTTGCCTCTTCCCTGACTTACTAGATGAAGAAAAGACAGTGTATCTGCCACCTGCAGCAAGCTTAGCATGTTCCTCTTGCGACAAATGTATTCTGCGTTCTGCTTCCTCAGATTTGACAATATCTTAGCTGTTTCTAATGCCCTATTTTGTTTTCTTTTGATAAATCATTACTGATTATTGCACTTTCTCCCCACCACCACTCCCCTTCCAATTTCCACAAGGATCCACAAAGTCTCCAGAAGGTACCAACAAGAAATACCCTATCTCGTCTTAAATGTCCTGTCCTCTGACCAGTGCTACGTAATTTAACTAAAGTTTTCCTACTGTCCCTTATCAACCAAAAATAACTTATTATCACATATATGATTAGCCACTGTGAACTGCTAATGTAATTGGTGTATCCAGTAATCTAAAAAGATAGCTGTGCATCAATGATTGACAGTAACTCAAAAACGTATATGCACTTAACTATTGCTTTTGATATTATTCTGTACTGTAAAAGCTTTAGGACTTCCAAATGTGGGGAGAGAAATAAAAAACTCAAAATTTCCACTAGAAACTGCTCCTGGAGCATTTGAACTCTGCCTAGAACTGAAGGGAATCCCTTAACATTATTGTTAGGGGCCTTCGAGGAGCCAGTAAACTGTTCCCCTTTAAATAAGGCAAAAATAATATAGAAGAGGAGTATAAAACTCCAAAGAAAATCTTTAGGGACATCCCCCAAAAGCAGCATAGAGCTCAAAAACTGCTCCCCCTTTCCCCTGCACCCTGAGCTTTCTGAAAATTTGTTCCTCTTATTTATTCCCCTTTGATTATCGATGGAAGAGAAAAAAAAGAAACTACAATTAGCATAGTCAAATAATTATATCTGTAACTTCTAGTCCACCATTAGAAGGCACTTGGATTATGTTAGGTAGAATCTGTTCATCGTGCAGTCACCTAATTCAGGCTCAGAGCAGCTCATTATTATAGAGAGCACACTTCAGGCCCGAGAAATCGATGGCGCAGCATGTTTTTTTTTTCCCCAATCTCTTTCTCCTCCTCACTTCAGCCAAATGAGCATCTCAGGTAGTTTCAAGTATTGTCACTTTTTGCTTCTCTCCTGTAGACTGCTAGGGTAGACCTGATTTTCCTAGTTCTTGTTGTTTTCCCTGTCTTCTGTTAGAGTTAGACTGCCAGCCGACTTGGCGTTTTTCTGGATTGTTGCCACCTAAACATAGTTCGGGAAATTGTAGACCTATTTTTGTAAGTTCTTCTTTTGCTTCATGGGCTGTAGAAAACTCCCTTTTTCCTGTAGGCAGATGTACAATTAGCCAAGCTGGATAAGGGGTTGTAAATTTGTACCCTGCTGCTTTCAGTACTGGAAGTAACGGTAAATAAGCACGTCTCAAACGAGTGGTTTTTGGTGCATAGTGATGATCAAGATATATGCGAGTTGAGCCATAGAAAACTTTCTGGTGCCACCATGCTGTAAGCAGAATATGTTCCTTTGTTGCATAGCTGTTGAAACAAAGAATTACTGACCTAGGTGGAATATTTGCAGAGATAGGTTTAGGTGCCAATGCCCTATGCACTCTTTCGAGATGAAGACTGAGATCTTTTGGCAGTTCTAAGGCTGTGTGTAGCAAAGCTTCAACAAATTCCTTAATGTTAGTTCCCTCAGAATCCTCAGGTAAACAGTAAATTCTGATGTTTTTGCAGCGTGCTCTATTCTCGAAATCTTCTTGGCGATCAATTATTTGTTCTTGCATCTCTTTCATCTGCTGTACCGTTTGTTCCAAATCATCTATTCTATTCTCAGTTACTGTTGCAGTTCTCTCTTGTTCGTCTACTCTATGCTCTAACTGTATCACATCTCTTCATAACTCACTGTACATTTCTTTGATTTCTGCACGAAAAGTAAGTATCTCTTGATAAATTAGGTCAAGTTTTGCCTTCTTCACTTTGTTTTTTGGTTGTTTTCACTGAGATTTGAACAAGCCCTGTTTAAGATCTGCAGAGTCATGGTTATCTGATGCGACTGAGGCCTCCGATTCGGTTCCATCAGCTATCTCCTCCATCGTGCTGTGTTTCATTATTAAATTCAATCTCTCCAATTCTGTACACTTTCCTCTGGTTTTGTAATGCAAAATCTGTTTCAGAAATATGCAGGATTGCGGCCGAAGTGAAGTTTTTTTTAGCTCGGGGTAGACGCAGTTCTCTTTCTAGGCTGCCATTACTCAGGAGGTGGAACCGGAACACCCTCCATTTTTTGACGACCTTACCCCCTTTTTGCCCCATCCCTGTCCTTTACTGCCTTTGTCTTTTTCTCCATTTACCCCTGCCCTTTTCCCTATTAACTTCTCTATCTTGGTGTTTACCTCACTAACTACCCAGATTTTTGTGGGGGGGGGGCTAGGATTTCCCTTCTCCTTTTCTGTGCCTACCCCCTTGGCTAGTTTAAATGCTTGCCAATGAAGAATTTAAACCTGTCACCTAGGATCCTGGTTCCCTTCCTGGACAGATGCTGATCATCACGCCAGTATAGGCCTGCATCCCTCCAGAATGACTCCCAATCCCAAATGAAGCCAAAACCCTGAGCTCTGCACCAGTTTTTCAACCACTGATTGAATCCCATGGTGTGGAGCAGCCTAGCCTCACCCATGCCATAGATAGGCAGCACCTCCGAGAAGGTTACCATGCTTGCTACTTGTCTAAGGCCCCTCCCCAACTCCACAAACTCCTCCTGCACTGTTCTGATCCCTTTTCCCAGCCAGGTAATTTGTCCCTAGGTGGACAGTGACATCCAGCTCCCTCTCCTGTGCAGCTGCTCCCGCGATCCTGAAGATTCGCTCCCTGTCCCTCCGAGCCCTCTCCCCTCCCTCCCCCAGTTCTACCCTCCTAACAATGGAGTTCCCCACCAGGAGTTGTTTCCTTCCCCTGTGGAGTCCCATGCCACTCTTCTGTGGGTCTCCTTTGTGGAGGTTCCCAGCATCCTCCTTGGTCTCCACTGCCAGAGCCTCCATAGAGGAACCACGCTCTGCCAGAATGACATATGAATTGTGGAGTGGTACAGCTGAAGGGATGCGCCTCTGTTCCACCACTCTGACCCTCCCTGAGCCCACTGTGGTCCAACCACTCATCTTGGCAACCTCTGAGGCAGCGGCGGTCCCTAGGTGGGAAAGGAGGTCCCCTGAATACTGGCCAACTCAGCCTGGAGATGAGCAACCTCCTCCCTCAGCCCAGAGAAATGCCTGCAGATGAGACAACACCACATCTTCCAGAAAGTGTCCCGGAAGACTGCTGCTTCACAGCCACTGCACCCATCGTGCCTTATTTATGGCCCATTGACTGTTGTTTTGTATACTTATTCTTTCCCCTCTCTCTCTATTTATTTTATTATTTTTTTTATATAAATTTTTTTTCCTCCCTACTTTCCTACTGCCTCCGTGTCCTTAAAGCTACTGATCTTCCTGTTCTGGGACAGTAAGTTCCTATATTCCTCAGTAGTCTCCTTACTTGCTCAGAGTCAGACCTCCACCAGCTGGGGGGGATGGAGAGCTACTCTTTTCCTTCTAGGACGGTGAGTCTTTTGTGCCTCTGTGATCACTCCCTTCCTGCTCCCAATCAAATCCTGTGCCTATAAAAGTAGAATGGCTAAGAGTGGAGGGGAGGGATGGGGGGCAGTATAGTCCTAGTAAGGGTCTGACAGCAGCTCCTTCCTCCTGCTGCTGGGGAACCTTCCTGCTCCTGTGCCACAGGTGCCCCCACCTAGTCCTGACCCATATGGAGCCTCTGCCCTCAGGTTTTCTCACTCATGCAGATGGCTGAGAGTGTCTGTTACCTTCAGGGTGAGCCAGTTCCTCCCTCAGAAAAGAAAGGAAAGCTTGGTACTCAGACCTATAGGTGGGCATCAGTGGTGAAGATTGATTATTAGAAGACCTGAGAGTTACGTACTTACTGTAACTGTTAATCTTCCAGAATATGTTCACCGTTGTTTACCACTATTGCCTACCATCCCTTGCTCTAGAAGAGCCAGGGCCTCTGGGCGTGTCGCCCTGTTAGTGCTGTCCAAAACCATGTAGTGCCATGGCATTTCTCCAGTTGTGCTCCCTAAGGAATAGTTGTTTAACAAAACAAGAGAGGGATTTGGGACCCATTGCTGGATTCCCACAACCACCAAAAAGAAACGTCTCAAAACTGGGGTGAGGGTTCCTTTTAGGGCCCTTATACCAACCACAAAAAAAAAGGTGAGAGAAGGTAGCTCCCTTCATCCTTTGCTTTCTTGGCCTCCTTTTCCTTGCCCAAGATATATCTCTTCCTGGGGTATATCCTTATTAGCTGCTAAATGCACTTTGTGTCACTATCTAATCTAACTCCGCTTCGCAGTTACACAGTCTGTGAAACAGTGCTGTGTGCTTGATTGAATCAAGTATACCAGGTCTTATACAGGGTACATCCTTATTGTTGCGGGAGAAACAGGTCCTGATTTTTTTGTTTTTCTTTGGCTATGCCTGACTATCTTTTTGGTTGGTATGCCCTTCTCTTATACTAGCAGAGCTGTTAGCCCAGTACCGTAAGGGGTGCCTGGGGAGATGAACATATCTCGACTCCTTTGGGCTGTTCCATCTTACAACTCCACATGCAGCTAAGAGTCATTCTTTTTTCCTCCTGATAAGTATAAAGGGGGGGCATATTTTGACTAGTTTTTCAGTTAATCCTCCATGGTAACATGTGGTTTGTTTTTTCCAGGAGTCTGTGTGATTTCTTTGTAGTTTGGTACATTGTGCCATCTCGGTTGCAGGGGGGGTCCCAATGCTGGGCACCCCTACTGCTTTTCTGCTAGACCCCCATGCTTCAGGGTTGCTGTCTTTAAGATCCGCTGTCCATCTCCTTTCTGTCTAGTGGTCTGCAGCTGTGGTTCCATACCTAGCTACCCTTTTAGGCCACCTAATGTGCCCTTTTTTCCTTTATTTTAAAGGCTGTAATTCAGGCTTTATTTTGTTGCTTATTTATGTTTCCTATATCATTTCTCTGTTCCTTTGGGCTAGGAAAATTTGTGTCCTTCTCTTTTCCCCCCACTTTGTTTCTCTGCAGGCGAACAGAACTGAGGTTAGTGAGAAGGCTGGCAAAGGTTATTGGCTGGCATGTGGCACTATGTGGGGGGGGGGCGGCAGGCATCCTGCTCAGTAGCTGCAGCTAGCCCTCTGGCTAAAGTTTTACTCCCACAGGTTCCTTGTGCTTCCAGTCCAGACCCATAAGTGCTAATCAATGGTGAAGATGTTCTGCAGTATCAACATTTATAGAGCTGGCCCGGTGGCACTGAGGGTTGAGTCGCTGGACGCTACACCTCGTGCCACACCAGCAACCCGGGGTCGGGAGCGACCTTGGGCGCTGGAGAGTCGGCCAGGTGGAGGAGGATCGAGTATCCCCAGGACTGCTCACCTTCTCCAGGGTGGGTGGGGCTGGACTACCGCAGGGGCACTGGCTCCTGCTGGTGGCTGGGGGTGCATGCCACGGTTCAAGTAGGAGGCATGGACGATGTCAGATGTGCCTGGTTCAGATGTGTGCATGGGAGGTATCACATGCTGGCAGTAGCCCAGGCCGAGGGGTAGGGGAGGTCATGCTGGGAAAAAATCCTCCACGCTGACAGTGATGGCTGTTCCGTGGCACCACTCCAGATGCACCCCAGGTAACTCCTCTGGTGTCTGCCCACTGGCTTCCGCGGTGAGTGGGCTAAGTCCCCACTGCAATGCGGCTGGTCAGGGTGAGGCATGGGGTGAAGAGCCCTGGTTGCGGCTGGGGCAGGGCTGATGATGACACAGTTGGATTGGGGGCGGACCATAGATACACCACCCCCAGCTGAGGAGTAATAAAGAAATAAGCCAAAAAAAAACAGTTATGGTAAGTATGTAACTATCATTTATCTCCGGTTCCCGGGACCAGAGAAAAGTCATTTAGTGCCATTCCTGCTCTACTGTGGTAACCCATATTTTTAAAATAAAAGTGTAAAATTACCACTTATTTTGCTTTATTTATAAAGTGGTTTGTACTTTTTGCCTTTTTAAGGAACCTGTAATATTTGTAAAGCATTTTTTTTTTCTTTTGATTGGCTTAACTGAAAATCCTAAAAGAAGGACAGAGACTACAGAATAAAAAAATGTGAAAACTGTAAAAAGATCTTGAGTAAGGCAGACCACCATGACCCTTGTTTTGACTGTTTGGGCCCAGACCACGATTATTTAGACTATGAATTGTCTAAATAGTTTTGCCCTAAAACTCAAAAAGAAAAGAGCAAAGGTCCGAGAGTCTCAGTTTCAGTCTGCCACAGAGTCACCTAACAGCTTTCCTAAAATAACTACAGACATGGAGGGAGTTACCTCAGATGGTGGCAAGCACATATCTGCAAGTACCGCTCCTCAAAACAAACAGCAGTGACAGAACTGCAGCAGTTTTTGATCACAGAGACAGAAAAAGCTGCAAATCTATCATCCAGCTCAGAGAAAGAACAAAGTGTGTCTGATAGGGCAACCCCGATGCTAAAGATGGTACCAGGAGATGGCAAAAAGGAAAAACTACAGATGCTCTGATGCTATCAACAGAAGCAAAGTAGAACAGAGAGCTATACCCTCAGATGAGGACATCACTAAGATGTGTCTTCTTTTCTAGGCCTTTCAAGCTGTGGGAAACTTGGCCACTATTCTTGCCCCCCTCCTCAGCCTCAGGTATTTTTTGAACCTGTGCTGGAGGAAGACGAAGAGGAGGATGAAGGTGAATCAGTAGAATTAGAGACTACCCCTGAGCATGACTTTGGTTCACCACTCATTGTCAATGAGGATTTTACCTTGTACTCCTCTTTTGTAAGGCGCGAGTTGGAGATTAGATTCCTCCTCTGAAACTGAGAATGATATCGAGGAGGCAGAGTTTATGAATATGCTGGAACTGACCTGGACTGGAACATCCAAACTCAGCTCCTGGCACTGATAGAAAAGTGGAAAAGAAATACCTGGTAGAAACGTAGGGGGTTGAATTTTTGTACTGTAATCCTGCCCATGAGGGAGGAGTTCAAGTGGCTGTATGTGAAAAATCCAAAACTTGACTACATGGCAAGGAAAGTGTATATCTCAGCAACCTTGCAGTTAAGTCAAGCTGCTTATATGGCTTGCACTGCACAGATACCAGAAAGTCCTCTGGAGCACTGTCCAGGTACTCCGTGAGAAAACTGGTGGTGACTTAGAGACTGCTTAAGATGCATTGGAAGCCACCAAATATCAGTTTCATATGACTGTGGACTCAGATGACACAGCCTCAAGGGTACTAGGACATGCCGTAGCTCTGAGGAGAATTGCTTGACTAAGAGCAACCATCCTTTCAGAGGACACAAAAGCCAAAGCTATGGATTTCCTCTTGGAGAGTCCATCCTTTTTTAGGTGATAAGGTAGGAGCCCATGCGAAGAATGCTTATGAATGAAAAATAACCTATAGGAATCTGACCCAGGAGGAGAAAGCAACTCCTTCCTTCAGGTCATATAGAAGGGATGTAGGAGTATGGCTTAACTCAGTTGGTTTGGTTCTTGACAAAAATAGAAGCTAAAATGGTATACACAAGATACAAACACATATAGAATATGAAACAGTACAAGTGTAAATACAAATATTTAAAAACAATTACACAGTGCAAGAGATTGCAAATAATACAACTTTTTTTAAATGTTTCACGTGTAGGGACATTCATGCAATTAGTAGGCAAAGTATTCCATAAATTTGAACATTGTACTGAAAAAGCGCTCTCACCCATACAGGTCGAAAACCTAGCCGTAAACAACTGTACTAATGTTTATGCATTCTGCCCTTTTTATGTTCACCCTTGCGCTTACGCAAAGTGAACATATTGTTACGAGAGTGGGTTTGAGAGGTGTGTCACTGTCTGTCTAATGCAGGGCAGTCTAGAAGGGGCTCATCAGTGTCAGACCAGTCATCAGACAGGCTGATCATGGCACTGTTCTGGTCTTGTTGGGCGGAAACATCTCTAATTCAAAGGAAAGAACCAGCCCAATCATAGGGCCACGCTTTCCTTTGAGCTGCATAATGCTGCCCAGCATGCAGAGTTGATTGCATAATGATCAGCCTGCTGTGGTCCTCCCCCCGACATAAAAACAATCCCTCAACCCTCTGTCAAGTGTCCCTCCCACCTTCCATTGCTTGACCTTTCTTAAGTTTCTGACACTGGGGTGTCCAATCCCGTTGCTGGCTAGCACCCACCACCCTGCCTGTTTTCAGTGTGCAACACTGGGAAGCCTACCCCTGGTGCTGCCAAACATAACACCACCACTGGGATTCCCAATCCCCTGTGCTGGTACCTGAAATAATGAAAACCATCCGCTTGTATTCATTTTATTATTTTTATATATTCTGTAAAAAAAAAAAAAAAAAATCATCCCATTGATGTCTGTTGCTGCTGCTGGCCCACCGCCACCATTACTCTCCCCACCCGACCCTCCCACTCAGCATCCACCCTTCAAACCCCAGGAAATCTTACTGTATTCTGACCTCTGCAGTATGGTCTCACTGTGGGTCTGCCTCGGAGCCGAAATGGTTAATGGAACCTATGCTAATAATGGAACATTAGGCTTGAGCTCGGTGTTCAAACCACTCTCTCTGGTAAACACTCTGCAACCATCAGATTCTTTACTCCTCTTGCCTAGTACAGATGCCTCGGAGAGCCCTCCTTCATCTTTTTTGAAGATTTTATTTTCTCATATTTTTGAAGTAAATTTTTATTTCTGTTCGTTGTTAAAGCAGTGTCCTTGAGTTTACAAGTAGATTAGTCTAGATTTAGTCTTAATCAGGTAAATTTTTTGGTTTCTTCTCAGTTCGTTTAACCGTGAGGAAACCGATCATTTATTTATATTTTATAAAGTTTTATTTCTAAATGTTAAACCCTTTGGGTCCACATATTTGATTTTAAGAGAAACCGGGGGCAGATTTTGAGTTCTCTCCTCGTCGCTAAACCGACCGCAAAAAAAAGTTAAAAGCTTTCTTTTGTAGTGGGCCTCCTAAAAACCCCAGTTTTAGGTTTTTTGTTTGCTGGATATGTCACTTCCCAAGAAACGAACTAACCCAACGGGTTTTCAGCATTGCACAGAGTGTGGGGAACCATTTGCTAAAGCTGATCCTCACTTGGTCTGTGTTGTCTATCTGGGGTTTGATCACCTTCAGGCAGATTGCGAAATCTGTAAGAATTTTCTTTAGTCTACGCTTGATAAGCGATTAAACCGACTGAAGGAAAAAATGTCTGAGAAGGCTGCTGGCCCAGCTGCGGACAAAGATTACTCCTCTCAGAAGGAGAAACCGAAGGAACTGATTGAACAACCCTCTGACCAGGGTGAAGGTTCCTCAGGGGAAAAAAGAGAACCGCAGAAACCACCTCTGAACTGGCAGGTTTTGCGAAAAAGAAGAAAAAGGAAAAGCACTCTGTTAAGGAACTACAACCAACAATTTCATTGGTTCCAACCGCAGAGGCTTTAGCAAATGCTATAAGCGTTCTTCAGGTGCTGCAAACCAGTACTGTGGTTCCGGTTCATATTCCTTGATTCAGGACCTGGGTTACTCTTTGGTTCCCGGTTCACTTGAGAGGTTGGCTGAGGTTTAAGTGGCAGAGGAGGATGAGGATGATGATGAGGATGAAGATTTGGGGGAACGTCTTGAACCAGAGGTTTCTCCTGATCCTCACTGTCCTGACTCCCCTGAGAGGGAGATGAGGATTTCACATCCCATTTTGCTTTTTTGAAGCAAGTGGCACAGACCCTGGACCTCTCCACCCAGGAATCCACATCACATCAGGCTCACCACGCTGCCTACAACAAGCATTTGTGGTCAATGTTGGCACAGGTGTTACAATTGTTGCCTGATATGGAGGAATCTAGGCAGGCCATCGCCCTCTCTGCACAAGATCTGGAGCTTGCAAGGTACCAGGCAGGGGCATCGTATGATGCCAGTGAGGTGGCTTCCAGGCTAGTAGGGACAGCGATCTGCATTAGGCAGATGGCATGGCTTCACCTGTCAAGATTATCACCCGTGGCCCAGCGTAGGGTGATTTCCTCTGCCTTCTGGGGAACCTGTCTCTTTTCCTGCAGGGCAAGGAGGAATTTGCAGGGGCGTCTTCCGTCCCACCAGTCACGGGGGACACCACCTCACCCTGAACAGCCTTAGGCCATGTACGGCCTAGGATGGCTAGAAGGGTCTCCCACCCCCCCGCGTCTCCCATGCAGCAGGCTGAGGAACTTTTCTGTCAGGGCAGTGCCGGGACCCCTCTGGGGAGCTTGGTACTCACCCAGCAGTAATGAATGGTGAAGATTGACAATGGGAAGATATGAAAATTACATACCGGTCGTAATTCTTGATCTTTCCTTGTATCTTCACCATTCATTACTGATTCCTACCCACCTTCCCCTCTTGGGCCTTAGCCTCTAGGTGCCGCCTTTACCTTGCTCGCCCTCCCTCTCTATGAGGCCAATTGGGGGCCGAGTTCCCCTGGCACCTCAGGGCCCTCTGTTTCTTTCTCTAAGTCACAGAGAGCCCAGCTGGAGGGGGGCGGCAAGTAGGGTCTTCGCCCTGGCCTTGGAGGGAACTGTCTAGGTCCTCAGCTGGGTGCACTGTGTAGTCCCTTCTGTGACTTGGCACAGACCTGTCTGGTCCATTGTCGACTCAGAAAAAGGGTGGGGGACTCCTTTGGAGCACCCTGTGAGAGTACCTATGGGGACTCTTCCCCCCCACCCCGTTCCCTCTGTATAGGGGTTGTTTCTGGACCAGGTCCTCTCCTACTTAGAGGTTTCCCCTCTGACTAAGCCCTCAAATGGAAGGCTTGATCGGGCCCTGCTCCAGGACTTTCATCCCAAATGCGGATTTAGGGGCAGGAGGGAGCAGACACCACCATGCCTTATATTCTCCAAGACCATCTCAAGCTCTCCTGTTGTGGACTGCTGTCCAGTGGTTTCTGGAGCCTGATGGGAATCTTGCACCTGTGTCTTCACACCTTCTCAAGTCTTGAGATAATCGTAAGCCAGCAGTCTCCTGGCTGAGCATATCAGGGGTCTCTTGCCTTCTCCCCCTATCTCCTATCTTCCTCTCTTTATTTTTCCTGTTTTCTCTTACTCTCTTGTGCTGCCGCCCAGGGGCTAGGGCCCTAATGTCCAGATATTGGAGTCCTCCTCCTCCTCCTCCTCCTCTGTCCTCTGGCCAGCTTATTCCTTTTTCAGTTTATATCCTTTCCTTTTCCTATCCCTCGACTCTGTTGCCTCATCTTAATTTTCTCTATCCCTCTTTTTTCCTTTTTCTCTGGCAAAACAGAACTGGGGTGGAGGGAGGAGTCAGCGGCGCCTAACGGCCAGCCCACGTGCACCACGCATTGCGTTGGCCTCGTGGGCAGCTCGACTTAATTTTCCATATCCCTCTTTTTTTCTTTTTCTCCGGCAAAACAGAACTGGGGTGGAGGGAGGAGTCAGTGGTGCCTAACGGCCAACCCGCGAGCGCCACGCATTGCGTCGGCCTCGTGGGCAGAGCCGACTCCACCGTCAAAAAAAAAAGAAGCTGAGCAGGTGCACGCCTCCAGCTTACTCCCAGCAGTACTGAGTGGTGAAGATACAAGGGACGATCAAGAATTACTGTAGGTATGCAATTTTCATTTCTTGGTACCGTCACCTCAGCCAGGAGGATCAATGAGCTCCAGGCCTTGTCCACAGAACCAGACCATGTAGCTGTCCACAGGGACAAGGTGGTCCTAAGGACCAATAGGAAATTCCTCCCTAAGGTGGTGTCAGACTTCTACCTTAATCAGTCTATGACTTTGCCAGTCTTCTTCACTGACCATTCTACCTCGGGAGCGAAGACTGCACAGTCTTGATGTCAAGAGAGCTATAAGCTACTACTTGAATCACACGAAAGGACACAGGCAGGATAGAACACAGCTATTCCTAACCTATGGAGAGGTGGGGAATGGCATACCCGCCTCAAAGAGGACCATTGCCCACTGGATCGTTGCCTGTATCCAATTTGGCTACAGCAAAGTGGGTAAAGAGCCTCCTTTAGGCATCAGGTCCCACTCTACCAGGGGTACAAATGCTTCTATAGCAGCTGCGAGACATATCCCTTTGTTGGAAATCTGAAAAACCTAGAAAACAGTTCACACCTTTACCAAACACTACAGCCTGGATACCCAGGCCAGAAGTGATGCCAGGTTTGGCACAGCAGTACTGCAGAGCTTGTTTCCTAAATAGGTTCAGTACCCTCCTCCAAAGGTACTGCTTGGGTAGTCTGCGGAAGTCAGAATACAGTAAAGTTTTCCTGGGGTTTGAAGTAATCTTGTTTCTTCCAAGGGAATCTTACTGTATTCTGAGCTCCCACCCTACCTCCCCTGCTAGAACATATGGGCACTGCAACACAGCTGTTCATGCCATTTTGAACCTGTAGGTAGTTCTTTTCTGGGCCTAGTGACTTGAATCTTAGTTTTGCCCACATTTTGAAATAAAGGGGAATAGTTGATGTTGGGTGTTGTTAATCTGATATTTAATTATTATTATAGTTTAGATAGCTTGTTTTTATGCATGATCCATAAGAATCTGACAGTTGCAGAGGGTTTACCACTGCCAGTGGTTTGAAAACCGCGCTCAAGCCTAATGTTCCATTGTTAGCATAGGTTCTATTAACCATTGCAGCTCCAGGGCAGACCTATGGTGAGACCATATTGCAGAAGTCAGAATACAGTAAGATAAACAGAAGAAACAAAGATTACTATGGTAAGTAATTTTTCTTACTTACCAATGGGGGCGGGGGTGTTCAATGCCATAATCCTTCCTGGACCAGAAACATGTCTTCACTCTTCAACACCAAACTGTGAACTGAGGAAATCAGGTATACGGTTCATTGTATTTCAGTGGGTTTGAACTTGATAATTTTTAAAGATTTTTTTCCCCCAAATTTTTAACATGTCCTTTTTGGGACCCACCTCATAAACACTGGTGGTGAAATTATGCAAATCCATCCCAAAAGGTGATTTTGCAGTCGCTGTGCGAAATTACCTTTCGGACAAGACTTAAAAAATTTCTCCAATGTTGTTCGTGAGGTGGGGTCATAAGAAGGCTACGTTGAAAATATGGGTTAAAATTATTTAAAAACAGCAAAGTTATGAGCGTACATTGAAATTTTTCCACACACGTTTGTAACTTTGGTAATTTTCAGTATTTTGACCCCAAATTTTCTGTATACTTATTTTTTCACCCCACCTCATTAGTGTGACAGCAGTCATTTTTTTAAAATCCTGCCCAAAATGTGCAGAAAATGACCTTTCGGACAAGATTTAAAAATTTTCTCCGGCCTTGTTCAGGAGATGGGGTTATAAGAATGCTATGTGGGGTCAAAAGAAGGCAGTGTTGGAAATCTGGGGTAACAATATTAAAAAACAACAAAGTTATGAATGTACATTGAAATTTTCAATGCACGCTCGTAACTTTGGTAATTTTCAATATCTTGACCCAAAAATTTCAACATAGTCATTTTTTCACTCCACCTTATGAATATGACAGCTGTCATTTTTTAAATGCTGGCTAAAATGTGATCTTACTTCGAGAGGGCTCTTGCAGTAGGTATTCACATATAGGACTAAGCCTCCAGGCGTCAGTTCTTTCCCGCCGTCGGTTTGCGAAAGTACCTCGTGAAAGAACAGCGCCTTTTCGTCTCGCCATTTTGGATGAGTATTACTCTTTTCGATACCAATTCTTTTGAATTTCTTCTCAAATTATTGTCAGATTATTCCGCTGTGTATGTCATCCCCGACACCCTCCGAATTGCATAAGAGCAAGTGCGACTTCTGTGGTTCCCAGTTCCCTCATAAGGACGACCACCCTCTGTGCCTTTTCTGTTTAGGCCCAGACTGCCACGTGGAGGAGTGCCAGCACTGCCAAAAATTCAATTCCGCAACCCGTAAATGGAGACAGCAGTCCCTGGAAGCTCACCTACTTAAAAAGAAAATGGCCTCCATGGAAAAGCAATTGAAATTGAGGCAGGCGTCCACTTCCCCCAAAGGCCACCTTAAGAAAAAGAGGGACAAGGAAAAACACCAGGACCGGGACTCATCGTCCACAGCTGCCGCAACTTCGGCTGGAGTCGCGACCCTTCAGGTATCTTCCTCTCTGGGGACCGATCCTCGATGTAGCGCCTTGGTGGTTCCTGGCCGGACGTCACCCCCAAGGCGGGCTTGCGCTTGGGCCCATGGGAGCCTCTCTGGAGCAAGGGGCCCACACTCCCGCTCCCGGTCACTAAAACCTCTCAGCCTACCGGTAGTGGGTCCTAATAAGTCGGTGACAAGCCGCCATGTCCACCCGTCAAGGATGCGAGCTGGTCGCCGTCCCTCCGACGACCGCCCAGCCCACAACCCACGGCCAGACTCTGAAGCCACACCTGACATCCAGGAGTCACCGCAACATACTCCCATTACATTGCCTTCTGAGTCTCCTCCGTCCCCTCAGACTCCCCCCCGGGGATTCTGCTCCTCCTTCCCCAGCTGGGGTCAAGGACACCAGGACGCTGCCATCGGGGGTGCCCCCCCCCCATGCCGGATCCTCAGACGCCGGACCCGACGCCGGTTAACCCAATGTCACCCTCTGGCATCCTGTTACCTGATGACAGACCCATTCTGCCGTCAGGGCCGGCGGGGCTTCTGGATCCTCCCATGGGTCTGCCTACTCCCTCCGGGCTGATGCCTGACCAGTCCGGTCTGCCTGCTGGGCCTACGCCAGGACCTTCTACTCCATCAGAGCCCCTGGCACCAGGATACCCAATGCTGCAATACCCAACGCCACAGTATCCGGCTCCACAGTACCCGGCGCCGCAGTATTCAACGCCGCAGTACCCGGCGCTTCAGTACCCGATGCTGGGCCTCCTGCTATCGGGTTACGGTTACCCTTACTACAGGTTTCCAAGTTACCCGTACCCGAGTCCTCCTCCTTCTCCTACACCACCTCCCCCGCAGCCTCAGGTGGACTTGAAGGAGGTTTTCGCCTCCTGGTAGGCTGAGGCTAAGACCCAACTCACCAAGGAGGTCGAGAGCTGTTTACTGATGCCAGTCCCTACACCGGACCCCTTACATGAGCAACAGGAGACTCCTCCCCACTTACCCGACACCATAGCTGAACCATCTGGATCCCAGATCAGGGAGGATATGCACCCCCAGAGTATCCCCAGAGGGGTTGATCCACCGCCATCAGATTCTGATACTGATTTTGATCTCTCTGATCCTGGGGACAAGCCCCATGCTCCAGAAAACCCCAGGCCTATAAGGACTCTCCGAAGTCTCCTCTGAAGGATCCTTCTTTTCTGGAGCTGCTAAGGAAAATCCAGGCTGCCTGTGAGTGGCAATCAGTGGAGCCAGATCCACAATGCAAAAAACTTGCTGCCCATTTGGATCTCCCTGAAACCACTCCCACACTGATTCCACCCTGGATTGAGCCTCACGTGGATCTTGTTTCCAGTATATGGAAACAATCTTCCTTCCTAGCCCCTCTTCCTAGGAAAGCTGATAGGCTATATCAAACTCCAGAGGGTAAAGACTTCCTCAGTCTTCACCCCAAGGCAGATTCAGTGGTGATTAGCGCTGCTCATGACCGGTCCACCAAACTCGAGCACCTTAATTCGTCCCCCCTGACAAGGAATCTCGACTTCTGGATCAGTACGGGAAGAAGATCTACGCATCCTCTACCCTGGGTATGAGGGCCCTAAACTATGTCGGACACATGGGGCACTACCAGAAGTCCATCCTTAGTTAGGTCGAAGCCAAATTAGACTCTCTCCCAAATTCTGAGACCAAACAGGATCTGGGAGTCCTGGTCCATTCCGTGCGTTTGGCCTGTAAGCACGTGTTACGTGCCACATACGACACGGTGGACACTGCAGGTAGGAGCTTGGCTTTCTACATAGGCTTACGGCGTCATGCCTGCCTCCATGTGTCGGGTTTGGTCCCTGAAGTGCAGACTGCTATTCAGGATGCTCCCTTCAGGGGATCTGTGCTATTTGGTGGTGATGTCAAGGACATCATAACCCAATTGCAGGAGAAGGGTTTGGCACTTAAGTCTGTCCAAACTATGTATAAATCCTCTCAAGGGCAGAAATGTCCTTTTCGGCGACAAAATCGCCAAAAACAACCACAGGCCAAATGCCTAATAAACGTAGAGCTGCATCAGCAGTCAAAGCTCCCTCCAGTAAGGAAGCTTCCGGAGCTCTGGCCACTGCTCTGCCCTCTGCCTCCTGACTCTCTGCCTCTCTCTTTCTGTGGTGATTTGCATATGCAGCCCATGATGCTTTGCATTGTGGGGGCATGTGTGATTTTGTATTTTCTTGAAACTTGGCTTCCCAGCCAAATGCCCTTTGGGGTAACCCTTGCCTCAGTGTTTACACACAGAGGTTCTTTGTATTTTATAATCAGTGTACTTATCTTTTAAATGGGAGAGAAACAATGGCCACAAAATGGCCCTGCAGGATAAGGAATGAAACCGGTCCACTATACAATGTATAGGAAGGAACTGAGAGCTGATAAAACTATATTTGTCTTTATTTAAAGAAACATTTCTAGCAGAATTTCCTTAGCAGCAAAGGGGCTACTGAAATACTTGCAGTGTGTGAGCTGTAGAAGAGTATAGAATGTATATAGTACTTTTCCTATGCTGTATCCCAACGTGACTTACAAGCAGTGTATTTACACAGGACAGCCTAGCTAAGTAAGATACCACATGTCATATCACATGGGGTCCTGTGGCTACTTGGGAAACCTTGCCACTGCTCAGTACCATTGGTGCCTTGCTTTATTCTGGTTTAGGTCCCCCCATCTTGTAAGGAGTCCTTGTTTTCTATTGCAAATCTACTTTAACATTTTAGTTTAGGCTGTTAGTATTTTACAAGGTTTTTTTGTTAATGTGGCAGCACCTGTGTTTTCAATAGTAGTCTCATTTGTTTGGTATATACGTGCTGTTGGATGTTACCATTCAGTTGATTGAGAAGAGTACCATACAAGACATCCCGCTCTTTTGGGACACTGAGAATGAGGGAGCTAATGCCAGCCCATAAAACCAAAGATTCAACATGCAGTGTTGTACAAGAAAAAATTAAATAATATGTAGAACCATAGCAGTGGAGTTAGAAACAGAAACAAACAGCCTAGCAAGGTTCAACAGTTTACTTGGTGGGGGCTTGTATTATGCAGTGAAGCTAACCACTCTAAAATTAAAATATAAACTTTGTATTACTTTAAGTCTTATGACTATTTATTTATGAAATGAAGTCCTGTCATTAAAAATTGGAATTCAGATTGCAGCCCAGTAACACAACAGCGGAGGAGCCTAGGCTGGCAGAGATGGATTGGGCATCCCAAGAGATGTTCTTTACCTCAGGTCAGGGGGGTTGCTCTGCACCCACTCTGTGATTGACCCCTGGTGTTCCTGAAAGTGTGTCATGGATTTCAGTCGCTGTACAGAGCTGAGTGGATGGCATCAGAGACCTTCTGGCATGCCTGTGATAGTAAGGGAAGAGAAGAGGCTTATGTGGCGGGGTGGGCAGATAATGTGACCATCGCCAACACTGTGCTTCCATGATTCACTTCCCTGCCTAGAGGAGCTCACCCCGTAGGTTTGAGTCCATCATGAGTGAGCCCCTCAGCACTGGAGGGATCGCTGTGGAAGTCAGTCTCCAGTGGGCACTTATTGATCACAGAGCTCACCCAGTGAATTGGAGTGGATTGGAGGGGGGTAAGACACTGTTGAAGGTAGAGTGATGGGGATGAGGAATACGTCAGGTGCTGGATTGGCAATGAGTGCAGCAGATGAGAACCAGACAGAGACATTTTCTTGGTGAGCACCAGATATGTAGATCACAGGAAGCAGTCCTTTCACAGGACTGAGGAAAAAATAGGGCTTAAAGAGTTAAAATTACCAGGAAAGTAGGATGACCGCCACTCAAACAGTTCAGTTCTTTCAGTCTCTAATTTTCCACCATACACACAATTCATGGGCTGCGTTTCATGGCCCAAACTCCACTTTGTCAGGCCTTCATTATCTGCGGTGTTATCTAGTGTACAGGCAGCTTAGTGTCATGCTGTGTGTATCTTTAGTGTCCTCTTTTACCAAAAACCTTATGCACTGTCCTCTTGCTGTCTCCCCTGGAGAAAGGTGCTCCTTTTTTCTAGGGAAGACAGCCAGAGGCTAGCATGCGTTCCCAAGGAATGGTCTAACCAGTTAAATACTCGAATCCAAAAAGAGGGATATGGTAATGTGGCATTATAAGGTAAGGTTTTTTGGTAAGGGAGGGTACTAAAGATATACATGACGCTAAGGAGCCTGTACACTAGATGACACAGCAGATAATGAGGGCCTGACAAAGTGAAGTTTTGACCATGAAATGTGCTTGAGTGTCGTTCATCCTACTTTCCTGCTAATTAGATGGCTTTGTCATTTGGATGACCTAAGGCTAAGGCCAAGACTCTAAAGCTCTTTGATAGAAGTGAAGGCAGCCTGGGCACAGTTTGGAAAAAGATAAAGTCAACCAAAGTACTCTGAAAACACTGGCTTTACTTAGGAAGAACAGTGTGGCTAATTTCTTGAATAAACATGGCCTGTTCTCTATCTTTATTCTACAGTGTTTTCACTTGAATTGAGTAGTATTGCTACAGTACACGGAAAAGAAAATATTAAAAACTGGCATACTAGCCTATAAGGTCGCAGTCCCCACTTACTACTACATGCTGGGGGTTGTGTAAGGCAGCACAGTAAATGTAGGAAGGTACGTGGCCAGACATAACAGGAAGAGATCAAGGAAGTGGTGGCGACCAGAAATTACTGCTGCAGCTTTGAGGCTCCTTGCTTCCAGCCCAGAATGACTCTAGCAGGCCCAAGGAAGAGATGTGAAAGAACCCTCCCTCTTAGTGATGTTTTTCCAGCAGCTCTTAGCTCCGGTGCAACTTCCGCTGTGATATTAAGTTAAAAGATGTGCCAGAATTAATTAACATTTCCTTTCTGTAAGCATTGAACCCTCTGGCTGTTTCATTTTTTGTTGAATATTTTTATTCAATTTCAGTGTTATGGAATTTAGGTCTTTCATAAAAACGCCTAGTATTAAGTGCAGTAATTGTGATCAGTGCTCTTATGCAGGGTTCATTTTGGATATTTATGTTGGATGCTGACCCACTGAGTATAAAAAGTAAGAGTCAAACAAAAAACAAATAGTGGGTCATATTTGTTAACTTGAGCCCAGATTCGTGAAACAGCAGTTTAAAACCATTGTACCAGTGAGCAGGCTGTCCCCAAGGGGGAAGAAAAGGTGGGTCAAAATTGAAAACAATGTGGCAAATGTTGCAATCTCCTGCTCTGAAATGAACACTGCTTATGTTATTTTTATCAGGAATACGTATCTTTTTATTCCACATTCCCTGGTCCTGAGTTTGTGTTTTTGTGCAGTGTTAATTAAGGACAGCATTGTTTGTTGTTTGAAATAAGGTACACATGTGCAGTGATGTCCTTGAATATATATCGCTGGCACTGCAGAGCTGTACATCAAACATGCCTAGCATGATATTTTGACTTATTACAGTCACCAATACACATAGCTATTAAGAACTAGTAATTATGAATCTTAGAAGTGGTTTACTTATACTTAGCTCTGCAGTCCATTTCCTGCAATTTAAATAGCGACAATTGTCTTGAGGTGGTGCAGATGGCAATATATGGATTTTTCTTTCAGGTGTGCCTCGGGTGGCTCAGTGTAAATTTAGTCTCCCCTTGAAGCTTGTTTGCTCACCAGCTCAACCTTCAAAGAATGCAAATTACAAAATAACCATCGACACCAACAAACCTCCGGTTAATCTCATCGACATCTTCCCAGGTGCGAGCTTTTTTGTTTCATTTATTTAGTTGTTTTGTTGGATGCATTACAATTAAGGATGTTAAGAATTCTGCCCATCATCCATCATCATCAGGTAATAAGGGTAATTACAGGCTAGACCATGCTCTGTTGGTGAGACTGTAGGAATGCAGCAAGGAATTTGGATATGACATCTGTTTCAGCTGGAGCTATCTGGTTCAGAAATTATTTTTTCATTTCTGCAGGTGAATGCAGTGAAATCTTAATCCTCTGCCATCACACACCCCATTACTCTGACAGGGCTTGCATTAGCACCAGTAAAGTGGGAGTCAGTTTGACCCTCTGCTTAAAATGTTGGGGGTCAGACCAGAAAATCTTGGGATCAAAAACTTCTGGAGTGGCTTTGTAAAACATTATTCAATACTTTTTCTTCTAAGAACATCTGTGCAAACCTTTCAATACACAGGGGGTCAGTGCTGAAGCACTGCTTTCATTTTTATGCTTCAAAATCCTCAAAATCTCACTTGGGGACTTCAGTAGGGGGTTAACGCAAGCCCTGCTCTAACCCTGCTTTCACTCTGCAGTGGCTTCTTTTCACCAAATTCCCATTGGTGACAGCATATGCCAGTGATGGCATAGTAAGGCCACCTGTAATTATGTAACCCTGTTTTTTCCTCTCCTGCCTGGAGCGGTGTGGGTGTGTGCTCGCACATGTGTATGAAAGACAGTCTCTTTGAGAAATGACCCCTGGATTAAATTATATATTTTTTACTATTTCATGACTAGATGGCTTACTGAATTGTTACATGGTACATTTTATGTAAGCAGTAAGGCATGACGCGGTGCATTATGGTTGAGTAACGGCCCACCTCGGGTGGGTTGAAGCATGAGATGAAGCTGAGTGCTTCCACCCCCGAGAAGGGCCATTAGCCCACCATAATGCACTCCCTGGAGTGCCTTATTGCATTTATGAAATGGGTCCTTTTTAGTAAATGGGATGTATTTCTTAAACATATTTTTGTTGAGCTACTTTCAACTGGGATGTTGTGCTGGGATAACAGCCCAGCTGAAAGTACATCTTGGCCAGTAAGGAACCAGCATTCTTTCTACCTATTTCATAATTGTTTGTAATGTTTATTACCAGGAAATGCACACAGGACACTGGGGAATATCCACTACTCTTGCACAAGTGCCATGGAATCTTTAACTTCCACCTGGCCAGTCACCAGAGATGTGCAGAAGGGACGTTTGCTTAACCTCTCATCAGTAGGATGGCACGTTAACTGTGTACCACCCACCTAGTGCTGCACTATATTGTCAGTATTAGGTATTCACCCAAGTAACTGGTGTGGGACTAAAATCAATGACCATTAGATATTCTGGCCCAAGAGGGCAAGCGTGCCAACGCCTTTACACTAATTGGCATCATAATTACTGGCCAGGCTTGATAGCAACCTGAAATAAGATAACCAAGTTTTCTGTAACACTTCTATATTGCGGAGGTTTGTCTTGCACTCAACAGGCCACCCACTACCCCCATCGCCAGAGTCTGAGGCCATCACTGTCCATGAATGTCCTTTGAACTTCTTGAGCTCTAGCAGGAGCACTAGAAATCACCTTAAAAATGAAATTTTATTTAAAAAAGCAGCAATTCTGGATGTACTTTCCATGCCATCGATGGAAGTTTGCTTCCTAAGCCCAGATTATTACAGCAGGTGGACAGGAGGTAGATCAAGCTTTCTGGGGCACCTTCTCCACCTGTGCGCTAGAGAGGGAGTCCTGCATTACTCCTTGATTCCTGCTTGGGTTGATGCATAGTATAGGAGGCCCAGGGGGTGCCCTTGGACACAATTGGCAAATGACATGGATCCTCCATGCCTGGACTCTGTCTTGAGGGAGGCCCTAACATGTGGTAAGACAATAGCTAGTGGACCAGGCAGCCAGGCCTCTCCTGTCCAGGTGGTGATTTGTAGTGCCAGGTCACTAAGGAATAGAACAGATAATGCCTGACTCTGTGACAGAATCCTCTGTTGATCTGGTGTGCATCGTGGAGACCTAGTAGGTAGACAACTCAGGAGCAGTCCTTGCAGCTGTTCCAGTTGGTTTCTCTGTAGTACACTGCCCATGACACAAGCACAGAGGATGATGTTGTGTGCCTATCTGTTTTAGAGCCATCCTTAGTTGCACAACATGCCCAGTTATGGAGACAGGTCATTTGAATGTGTGCTGGTATAAATGTGGAGCAGGATATGGGGTAGAAGATTCTTCTAGGGGGCAACAGAGAATCCCTGCATAAGTTTACAGATTTCATCATTGACATGTCATTGTGAGTTGCCGTGGTTGCTTTTGTTTGGCCATTTCAGTGCCTGGGTTGATTATGTTTCTGCATCATTTCAACATAAACTTCTCCAGCTAAATGGTGTCACTGACCTTATGTAGACAGTTGCCTCTACTTCTTATGAGTTAGGCTGCTCTTTTGACTTGATCTTTTGCAATGGGGCTAGACACCATGGATATTGGGGTTGAGCTGCTGGCTTGATCAGATCACTGTATGGTATTTTTCCAGTTCAGGGCCCTCATGTCAGTAACCCTCTGTGGAAATGATCCTCTATCTTCCACAGCCCATCATTGAACCTGATAAGCTCACTGTGATACTGGACGTTTCAAGCTTGGGGGTGCTAGTGCTTAGAGTGTTGAAAAGGCAGTAGTTAGCTACTGTATAACTGTCGTGCCGCTGTTGAGACTCTTGCACCAGTTTGTTACTACCCTGCATTCTCCTGCTGAAGCTCGCTGTGGTATAACAACCATTTCCAGTGGTTGAAGCTGTTAGGGCCAAGGATAGAGTGTTCTTGGAAGAGGTCATGCTCTGATGCCAACAGACTGTTTCTGAGGACCCATTATTATGAGTATTGAGGGCAAACACTGCAAGGAAGACAGAATATCGGTCTAGGGTGATTGCTGCAGAGACGTAAAAGCCAACCTAGCTCTGCTGCACTGAGGACAAATTACTACAGTACATTTGGATTGCCTGCTGTCAGGGGAGCACTTGATGCAGGAAAGTGCGAGGAGTTTGGTAGGTTATTCCTCAATATGCAGTCAGCCATCAAAGCTGAGATATTATCAGGCAGTCACATTTTATCTGCTGTGGTGGTGGTGGTGGCATCTTCTCTACTATAATGCACTTAGGGGAGTTTTAACCAGACTCCTGTAAACATTTGTCCTAGGTTATAAGAGCTGTGGCCCACCTACTGTTGCCCGGATCTTGGTCTGACATGGCCATTTGTCAACTGCAAGGATGCCCTGGGTCCAGTGTTTGCCAGAATGGTCAGATGCTCCCTTGAGGAGGGTACATTTTCTGCTGCCCTCATGAGGACATTGATTAAACCACTCCTTGAGAAGTCATTTTTGGACCCTAAGGCTCCTGCAATTTACAGGCTGATCTTAGACTTTCACTTTTCTTCCCTTTTAAGGGAAGCTAATTGAGAAGATAGTAGTGACATTTCTGAAGGCTCACCTGGAGTGTTATGACATCCACAGTATGAGCTACTTCTATTTTCAACTTTAGCACAGCAGCAAGGTGGACCTTATCAGAGTGCTGAATTATTTGAACTTGGCAAAGAACAAGGGGGGGAACAGTCATTCAAACAACATGAAGTCTTGCTATATTATGACAATTGCAGTTTGTCCCACCATTAGAACTGCTCCGGAGGTGAAAGAGTTAAATCCATTCCATGAATGGAACTTAGAGCACGAGCTCTAAAGAGAAGCTCTGTCTGTGTAGTTTCAAACCTAAACTGTCAGATTCTTTACTCCGCCTCACTGAACAGTCGCTCCGGAGATTTCTCCTACTGCTCGGTTCATTTCTCGGTTTAAACAGTGTTTTCTGTTCGATTCAACCGAGAATAGTTTTTTAATGCAAACCGATCGGTTCAAGCTCTGTCTGTGGTATCGTAGTAATTCTATTTTAATTCTGTGTGGAACTTGTAAGTTTTATCGGTTCGGTTTTGAACCGATCAGCTTGGGTTAAAACTTAAAGTTTTTAAACTTGATATTTTAGAGTGCGGTTCCCGGTTCTTATCGGTTCAAAAAAACGGATTTCATTACGTTTTTCCAATACCCGTGACACGGTTGGAGCGATAAGGTGGTCTTGCCTGGCACTGCCCGTTTAAAGGCAGAGATTTTTCTGGTTAGGCTGGCATTATGTCTGAGAAACCCAAAAGAAAACCGGCCCACTGGGTTTCAACACTGTGATGTCTGTGGGGAAGTCTTTGCCAAGGCTGACCCACACACCACATGTGTTTATTGTCTGGGGTTTGACCACCTTCAGTCAGACTGCCAGATTTGTAAGAATTTCCCTGCAGCCACCCTGGAAAAGAGATTGGGAAGGCTCAGGGAACGAGAGGTCAAAAAGTCCGCTGACCCGGATGGCCAGCCCGGTTCGGTGCCAACCGAACCGGAGGGAGTGCCCTCTGACCAGGGCGAGACTTCCTCGGGCAAACGAAAAGCTGGCTCGGATGAACCAGTTCCAGTAAAGAGAACAAGAAAGTCAGCAGGTTTGGAGCCCAAAATTCTTATTCCAACTGCTGCAGAGATAGCAAGAGCTATTCAGATTGTCCAGTCACTTTCTCCGGTTCCGTCCAAACCGCCACTATCTGGTAAAAGGTCGGTTCGATCGGTTCCATCGGTTCAGGAATATGATGTTGAGGAGTTTTATGAACCAGAGGAGGGGGAGGAAGATTATGAACAGTATGAATGTGACTTGGAGGGTCTGGGTTTGCCCATTGAACCGGACATCTCCCCAGACAGACCTTTAGAATCTCCCCCTATGCTTTCTGAGTCCCCCTCTCATTTTATGTTTTACAAAAAAGTTGCTGAAACCCTCCAGCTTCCTTTGAAGGAAGCTGTGGATGAGCAAGAGGAGCCTGATTTTGTAGAAATGATGGATATACCAGAGTCTAGGAGATTGTCTATTCCTTTGCATAAGTCATTTAGGAAACAAACAATAAAAATCTTAAAACTCCTAATTCTGTGCCTCCTGTAGATAAAAGATGGACAGAAGGTACACACTGTCAGGTCCTGATACAGAATTCCTTTCTCAGCAATGCAGTCATGTTGGGGTAGTTCAGGCTGCAGCCTGTGATAAAGCTAATATTCCCCTGGCTTCACATCCTCCTGACAAGGATTCCAGGAAGATTGATGCCATGGCAAAAAAAACAGTACATGGCAGCGTCCTTGGGACTCAGGCAAGCAAATTATATGGCTTATGTAGCAAGGTATCAGAAATCTAGATGGGATACTGTTATGAGTTTAGCCAAACAAGCCCCTGGCCAGCTTGCTAGTGAGCTGGAGCAGGTGGCTGCCGATGGCATTGAGGCTTCTAAGGTGCAGTTTCATGCTGCTGTGGATTTTAATGATGTTTCCTCTAGAGTCATGGCCACATCTGTAGCTTTTCGTAGGTTGGCCTGGTGTACTAGCTTGTCACAGGATACCCAGACTAAGGCTATGGATTTTCCTGTGGTGGGAAATTCTCTGTTCTAGGGACATGGATATGTTGTTCATCCACACTTATTGGCAGGCTCCTTGCCGCTTTAAATCTTGCCGGAAGGTCTTCAAGCTGGCTCCTCCCACCCACCCGGGTGGTAAAACTCTCGGCTCCGCCCCATGACGCCAGATCTTCCTTACCGCTTTGAAGCTCAGGTTCCTCCTTACTCTCGCGTATAAGACTGGTTCCTAATCCTTGATTAAATCAAAAGTTTTTGCTAAAAGACTTGGGTCTTCTTTTCCTCGTGGCTGCGACGGACAAATCGACTCCGGTTTCTGGAGGTGCCTTGCGAACTCAGAAGATGTCTAGAGGCTGGATCCGCACTCACGCGTCGTCTACTGCTTGGGCCTTGAGCACGACCCGCAGGGCCTGCGACTCTGTGCTCGCCTTTTCAGCCCACGTTTTGAAGACCGTATGCCCAATTACAACTGGGGCGCCGAGAGAGAATTCCACCGGTGAAATCTAAAGAGGCCGGTTGGCGGTGTCAGCGGTGGGCTCGTGGATCAGCTCGAGCAGATGATCGCCCTCGAAGAGGAGGCAGCGGGCCGCTTCTGCCTCGGCTGCGGCATTTGTCCCGCTCTCTCGGTGCCTCGTGCCGGCTTCTTTCAGGAGCTTTGTCTGACCCTCTCGACAAAGGTGAGGGTCCAACTTCTCTGGACCCTTTCAGGTCCAAAAAGAGCAAGAGTAAGTCTCACCGTCGACGCTCTTGGGAGCGGGAAAGATCCCCCTCCCCTTCTTGTCGACAGTCGACTTCGGTCGACCCCTCAGCTTCGGCCACTGGTCTCACGGTGTCCCCGTCAGGCCAGTTGACCGAGACTCCCGTCGACGCGGTCGAGATTTTTCTCGATCCGTTAGACGGGTTGTCGGCTGGAGAAGCTGAGAATCCCCTCTCCCCGGTTCCCCCGGTGGGAGTTGAGGATCCCGTCGGCTCGACTGTGCCTCCGGTTCCGGAGCCTTCGGTAGGATCGTCCGAGCGAGGGGAGCCGATTCGACACTTCTCCGCCTTCCTCGCCTAGTTGGAGATCTCGGTCTCAGTCTCGACATCCTCAGGGTCCAGCCGATCCGCCGCCATAGGCGGTCTCGGTCTCGGCACCCGCGAGCAGCGGCGCCGCCCTCTCCTCCTCCTCGGACGAGGGGAGGCTTCGGTGCATTGCAAGTTGCGTCGGAGGTATGAGGAGCTCATGTGACAACAGCTCCTTTTGACCGGGAATAAGCCGACCCAGTCGTCTTCCCCGGCCATTAAGTGGCTGTCACCGGAGCGGCCGAAACAACCCCTCATTGTAACCGAGGAGCCTGTTCCCAGGCCAGTTGTTCGGCCAATTCCAGCTTCCCCACCGATTCTGGTGGAACCTCCGCCTCCACAGCCGTTAGTTGGGGCTCCAGCCAAAAATTCTCGGTCGGCTATGGGTTTGCCCCATAGGCTGTCTGTCACCCTCACTCCCGATAAACCTCGGCAGGTGGAGGGTGGCTTAGGCTCGAGGCAGCTCTTTGAGGACTCTTCCGGGTCCGAGGATGATTCCTCCCTTTTCTCCAAGCGCATGGACTTGGAGTCCTCGGAGGACAGTCAGTGGACGATAGCCCATTCGTCCTTAGGATTGCTTTGGCTCATCTCGGAGTCCACGGGATGAAGCTCGAACCCGTTTCTGACCGGGCTGTATCCTCACGGAGATTCTGGACCGAGGGGACTTCCACGGAGGCCTTCCGGTGTTTCTAGCCATAGTGGGTCCGCCTTGGTGCTTTGGCAGCGCCTGCTTCCTGCCCTGCGCCTTGGGCCAGAATGGCCAGGAAGTATGGTCCCTACCAGTTCCCTGTCCGTTTTTGGAACACCCCTCTGCTGAGGGGTTGGTTACCGACAGCTTTCTCGCGGCCGGGAACGCCAGGATGTGGACAAACCTCCCAACAAGGAATCCAAGAAATTGGATTATGCGGGCGAAAAGTCTATGCTGTGTCCTGTCTCGCTTTCACAGCCAGTTTCGCCGTCCTCATGGCACATTTTTCTCATGCCCTGTTGGGCTCCCTGGATGAGGTCGCCTCATCTTCCCGCTGGATCTGCAGACTACGGTCAGGCAGGTGCGGGACCAGGGCAGGCAGTGGCCAAACAGCAGCTCCAGACTGCTTTAGACATCAGGGACTCATGTGCCAGGTCGGTGGTGGCCGAGTGGCCATGTGCGTCCGTCGGGCTTGGCTGAGGATATCACCTTTACCTCGGATACCCAGCACAAGTTGGCGGATGTTCCCTTTGGGACTGACCTCTTGAGCCCTGGGGTGGAAGGTCACCTGCAGAGGATCGAGGTCCAATGCTACCTTGACTCGGTCTCTTCCACTCAGAAGGACAAAGGACGCAAGCCACAGCCTAAGCCTTTCGTCCTTCTTGCCCCTGCTGCGCGCGCCCGCCCAGCGTCAGCGCCAGGCCAGCAGGCTCGACCTTGGCATCCCAAACCTAAGCCGTCCTGCCTCCAACAGGAAGCAGGGAGGAAAGGCCCAGGAGGTTCCTCGGCCGTCCCTCCTCCAAGCCTGCCCAGTGACGGCTGGAGGGTGTCGCCTCATCCCATTACCTACCCTGGTTCCCTGTGGGGACGGCTCGAGACTTCCTTTCCGCCTGGTCCACTGTTACCACGGACAGGTGGGAACTGGAGGTGGTGGGAAAGGCCTGCCTCTAGAATTCGAGCAGGCCCCGCCTTCAGAGCCGTTGCACCTCGCGAGGCCTCGGGTCATAGCCTCTCACTGGCAGCCTCGTCGAGCCGACATCGCCTCCTCCTCCAAAGGAGGTGATAAGGAGGTGGAGGACCCCCCTCAGACCTGGGGTTCATGTCCAGGTATTTCCTGTTCGAAATGGACGGGGCTGGCCCATTTCTCGACCTGCACGCTGAACAAGTTCCTAAGGTCTCGAACCTTCAGAATGGTCACTCTGGCACTGGATAATACCATCTCTGGAACACGGTGTGGGTTCTGCTCTCTGGACTTACAGGACGCGTTCTTTCACGTCCCTATCCGTCCGTCACATCGGACATTCCTTCGCTTTCGAGCGGAGGGATCCCTATTCGAGTTCCAAGCCATGACCTTCGGCTTATCTCCAGCTCCCAGGGTCTTCACCAAATGCATGGCAGTGGTGACAGCATTCCTGCGGCGCCGAGGGGTCCGGGTGTACCCTTACCTGGATGATTGGCTGATAGCAGCCCCCTCCAGACAGGAGGTGGAGCGGTCAAGAGATCTGGCCCTCCAGGTTTGCTCTCTAGTCGGCCTTCTCATCAATGAGGCCAAGTCGGAACTCGAGTCAAGCAGGTGATCCTGTTCATCGGGGCAGAACTCGACTCTTCGAGCCAGAGCATCGCCCGGCGGACAGGGCCGAGGTTCTTACCTCCTTTGCCCAATCATTTCTGGTTGGGCAATCGCGCCCTGCCCGGGACTTCCTGCACCTCCTGGGTCTCATGGCGGCCTGTACCAGTGTGGTCCGTTGGGCACGCTGGCACATTCGCCCCCTTCAGTGGGAATGGCCAGCCAGTGGTCACAACGCTGCGATCCATTGGACCAGCTAGTGATAGTGACCCAGGAGATGTGGAACGCTCTCCAGTGGTGGACCGTCCCATCTCATCTGCAGGAGGGCATCCCGTTTGTCCGCCCCGAGCCGACGGTCTCTCTATCGACCGATGCCTCTCTGATGGGTTGGGGTGCCCATCTGGGGGAACACTGAGTGCACGGCCTCTGGTCCCCGCGGGAGTCCCGATGCCACATCAACCTGCTGGAGCTCCGAGCGGTCCGCCTAGCTCTCACCGCCTTTGCTCCGTTTCTCCGGGGTCAAGTGGTCCGAGTCCAGACGGACAGTACCACGACCATGTACTACCTGAACCGCCAGGGCGGGACGTGCTCCATGCTTCTATGCAAGGAAGCTCTCCGCATTTGGTCACTCGTGCGCAGCCTGGAGGCGGATCTCCTAGCCATTTATGTGGCAGGAGCCTCCAACACCCTGGCCGATGCCCTGAGCCGGATAGGGGCTGCATCTCACGAGTGGTCTCTCCTGCCGGAGGTAGTACAAGATCTGTTCTCCCACTGGGGCACACCTCAGGTGGACCTGTTTGCCTCCAGGGAGAACGTGAAGCTGAGGCTGTTTCATGCCGGCCCCCCTCAGCAGGGCTCGCTGCAGGGGGATGCCTTCTCGAGGCTGTGGATCCCGGGCCTCTTCTACGCCTTTCCCCCATTTCCCTTGATTCACAAGGTGCTTCTCAAGCAAGGAGGGACAAGGCGCAGGTGATTCTGATAGCCCCAGACTGACCCCGCCAGTTCTGGTACCCAGATCTCTCAGCCTCAGCTCCAGGCTCCTGAGGCAGCTTCCAGCTCGCCCGGACCTGCTCTCAGTCAATCAGGGGAAGGTGTTCCATCTGGATCTTCAATCCCTGCACCTGACGGCCTGGTTCCTGAGCGGCTAGAGTTCCAGGCCTTGGATCTTTCCGACGAGGTCCTCAATGTAGTTGAGGCGTCCTGTAAGGAGTCGACCAGAAAATGCTACGTCTTCAAATGGAAGAGATTCTCCATTTGGTGTCAGGGCAAGGCTTGGACCCTTCCTCCTGTTCTGAGGCAAGCATTTTGGACTATTTATGATCCCTTTCTAGTCAAGGGCTTAGGTCGGCGACCTAAGGTGCACCTTCTGGCAGCCATCTCTGCTTACCGGTGTGGGCCGGGAGCAGTCGATGCGCAGGAAAAAAGGTGGTCGGGCGCTTTTCAAGGCCTGATCACATTTCCCCTCGTGCGAACCTCCACCTCCGTGGGATCTGCCCGTAGGTACTGGCAAAGCTCATGGGCAAGCCATTCGAACCAATGCACAGGTGTGAACTCTCTCACCTGTCGTGGAAGACCGCTCTTGGTGGCTATCACGTCAGCCAGAAGGATGGGAGAGCTCCAGGCACTTCTCTGTCCGAGTCTCCTTACCTGGTCTTCCAAGGACAAGGTTGTCCTTTGCCCCACCGAAATTCCTTCCTAGGTGGTGTCGGAGTTTCACCTTAACCAGGTGCTGACTCTGCGGTGTTCTACCCGAATCACACCTCGGAGGCCGAATATAGGCTCCATACTCTGGACCCTAGAAGGGCGTTCGCTTATTATAAGGAACGCACGGCTGAAATTCGGGGAGAGGTTCGCCAGCTGTTTGTCACCTACGCTGAAGCCGCATCTGGCAGACCTGCAGCCAAGCGGACGATAGGCAGATGGGTCACCTCCTGCATAGATCGCTGCTATGGAGTTGGCGGGCATGGAGCCTCCCAGAGGATAAAGAGCTCATTCTACCCGTCATATTGCTGCATCGGTGGCTGCTTCCAGGGATGTCCCTATCCAGGAAATCTGCAGGGCTGCTACCTGGAAGTCAGCACACACCTTTATTACCCATTACCACATCGACCTTGAGTCACGCCGGGATGCTGGTTTTGGGGCCTCGGTTCTCCAGTCCTTATTTCCCAAGTAAGTATTAAGGGGTGTGCACCTTGCCTCCCTCCTCCCGGAGAACTGCTAGGAGTCTGCCAATAAGTGTGGATGAACAACATATCCATGTCCCTAGAAATACAGGTTACTCACCTGTAACAGGAGTTCTAGGAATGGTATAAGTTGTTCATCCACATGACCCACCCGACCTCCCCGGCTTCGACGCACAACCTGAGCTTCCAGCGGGCCAGATCTGGCGTCATGGGGTGTAGCTGAGAGTTTTACCACCCGGGTGGGTGGGAGGAGCCAGCTTGAAGACCTTCCGGCAAGATTTAAAGCGGCAAGGAGCCTGCCAATAAGTGTGGATGAACAACATATACCATTCCTAGAACTCCTGTTACAGTGAGTAACCTGTATTTTGGGAGCAGACAGAGAATTATATGAAGATCGATGAATATAGGACTACCTATAAAATTTTAAGCCAAGGTAGCAAGCCACTCCTCAGGAGAGCATACCCCAGGGGTAGGGTAGGCCTTTCCACAGAACTCTTTACCAAACCCAGGCCTCCTCTGCTTATGCTCAGAGGGGTTCTTCAGAGCCAGAGGCAGATGGGCGTGGGCAGGCCTGCCCCCACCCTCAGCCTAAAGCACCTGCCAAGCAGGCACCTCGATGGGGTGCCCAGGGCCATTCTCCTTACCAGTAGGGGCAGGTTGGCTTACTTCAGTCAGAACTGGGTGTCTTTAACTTCAGACAAGTGGTTCTGAAAGTAGTAAGCCAGGGTCTGGTTCTCAGCTTCAAAAAGTTCCCAAAGATGAGAAACAGGTCTTTTCCACCTGCAAGCTCTTTGAGACCTTTACTCTAGAAGCAGAGGTCTCAACCTGTTAGCCTCAGAGGTAGAAAGGGTTCTCCCCACACCAGGGCAAGGGTCTGTACTCCAGATACTTCCTTACCCCAAAAAGACAGGAGAATGGCGGCCCATTTTAGACCTCAGATATCTGAACAAGCATCTTTTGAAACCAAAGTTCAGAATGGTAACTCTGGCAATGATTTTACCTCTCTAAGGCCAGGGACTGGCTAGCTTCCTGGACCTCAAGGATGCCTATTTTCACGTCCTAATCAGAAGCTCCCACGAAAGTACCTCAGATTCAAACTCCCTCAGGTCACTACCAGTTCAGAGCAATGCCCTTCGCTCACTCTGCCCCAAGAGTATTCACAAATGTCTGGCAGTAGCAGTGGCTCACTTAAGGAGGCAAGGATTGCTGTTTTTCCCTATCTGGACGACTGGCTCATTGTAGGCCAGTCCCAGAACAGGTAAAATCTCACCTGCAAGTCACCCAGCAGCTTCTCTCCTCCCTGGGCTTCCTGCCAAATCTACCAAAGTCGGTTCTGGAACCAGTTCAGGTACTCACCTTCATAGGTGCAGGATTGGACACAAATCTGGCCAGAGCTTTCTTCCTTAGAAAGGGTAAGGAACTTGGTAGCGGCCTCCTCTCACTCTGCAGGTCTCTCGACCAGCAGGCACTTTTGCAGCTCCTGGGGCACATGGCTGCATCCACAGCTGTAGTGCAGGGAGCAAGATTTCAGATGAGAGACATTCAGTTTCACTGAGAGCCTATTGGTCTCAGAGAAGAGACCCCTTTCAAGCTGGTCCCAGTGACCCAACCTTGATCCAGGCCTCCAGTGGTGGCAGGATCAGAGCAATTTAGACTGGGGGTCCCTTCATTCCCCTTTCTCACTTTGACCCTCACTACGGATGCTTCCCTCCTGGGGTGGGGCCCACAGGCGACCTCTCCAGTCAGGGAGTGGTCCTCCAGGAATCTCTGCTCCACATCAATTTGCTAGAACTCAGAGCTGTCTTTTTAGCACTTCAGCGTTTCTGCTTCTGTCCAGAACAAAGTGGTACAAGTCAGAACAGACAATACCACAACAATGTGGTACATCAATCAAGCAGGGGCACTCAGTCTTCGGCCTTGTGCACCGAGGCAAGAAGTTGTGGTCTCTGGCCTATTCCTGAACACTTCACTCATAGCAGTTCACCTTCCAGGAAAGGACAATGTCTAGCAGATGCCTCAGCAGGATTTCTCAGGGCCACCGTAATGGTCTCTGGATCCTCAGGTATTGGGGATAGTCTTTGCCAGATGGGGCACCCTCAGATAGATCTTTTGCAGCCCCAGACAATCACCAACTTCCACTGTTCTGTTGCAGGCCCCGTTGTTGGGCTCCAGTCCCCTGGATGCCCTTCTCCTGGATTGGGAAGGAAGTTTCTTTTGTTTTCCTTCCTCTCCTATTCAAGGTGTTAGTAAAAATCAGATCCCAGCCTTGCAGGGTGATTCTGATTGCCCCAGATTGGGCCAGGCAGCCCTGGTACCCACTCCTTCTGTCCCTGACAGTCCATCTCCCCTGTGTCTCCCCAGGAATCACAACCTATTAACCTGTGCCCAGGGAGAGTTTGGTATCCGAACTCAAATCCTCAACCTCAAGGCCTGGCTGTTGAGGAGTTAGAATTTGCTGACCACACCTCTCTCAGGGTGTTCTTGAAATCCTAAAGGCTTCTAGGAAGCCTTCCACTAGGCTACTTATAATTCTAAGTGGAAAAGGTTCTCCATTTGGTGTTCTGGAAACATATTTCCCAGAATCTGCTGATTTGCCCATTGTGTTAGATTACATGGTCCATCTTAATTCTTTGGGCCTGAGACCAGCTACCCTGAGAGTTCATTTGGCAGCTGTCTCTGCTTTTGTTTATCAGGAAAGCCATCTTTCTTTCGCTCACCCTGTATTTTCCAAGTTTTTAAGGGATTACTTCATACTAATCCACCTTTTTCGGATCCGGCCCTGCCTGGGACCTTAATGTTTGCATTGCCCAGTTAATGCAACCCCTTTTGAACCTCTGTTTTCTGCAGAGCTTAAGTATCTAACTTGAAAACTGTTTTCCTAGTGGCTATCACTTCTAGGCAGCATAAGTGAGTTGCAAGCCTATCAGTAGAAACTGACTTTATTTCTTTCCACAGGGATAAGGTAGTCCTCAGGACTAACAGAAAGTTTTTGCCTAAGGTGGTTTCAGATTTCCATCTTAACCAATCTATCTCCTTCCAGTGTTTTCACTGAACATTCCTCTTCTGGTGAGAGGAGATTGCACAGTTTAGGCGTTAAGAGGGCCCTTAGTTACTATATAGAACATACCAAGGGTCACAGGTTCGAATCCTCCAACTTTTCTCACTTATGGTGAGTTGGGAAAGGAAACCTGCCACTAAGAGATCAGTTGCCAGGTGGATTGTCTCCTTGTCAATTTTGTTATCAGAAACTGGGCAAGATCCCCCTTGGCTTGAGGGCTCATTCTACCAGGGTACAGCTGCGTCTCTAGCTGCTGCCAGAGACATCCTATGTAACCCTAGATGGCGCTATCCCAGGGCTACTACCCCTGCCTGATTTGCCACTAACAGGTTGAGGGGCCTGGATCCATGGCGGGTGCCTCCACCCAGAGGTCAGGGGTTTGCAATAGTTAAACTAACTTGGTCACAGCCTCTGGGACACTGCAACCCCTTCTTCCCACTAGTGGCCCACACAATATATCAGAATTACCTTCAGATATACACTTACCCCAGATCTGGTTCCGCACTGGACCTCCTGTGAAATGAGATACAGTGCAACAATCACAGTACAGTACTTTAACATAGACAAATACCTCAGGCAGGCTGCATCTGTATCCCGATCAGCAATTACTGCACAATACCCGGAGAACACACAGCAGATTCAGTTCCTGACAGACCCAGTGCAATTTTCAGCAATTTCTCCAGTCTTCTACAGGGTGAGCCTGGTTTCTACTCTTCAGAGATCCTTTGATTCTTTTCAGGACGGATTCAGTCCTAACAAGCTGTTACACAAGCTGCAGACCGGAACTCTGGGCCTTACACACGTTTTTTGACTAAAACTGCACACTGGAAAACACAGGGCCTTCCTTCTTCACTGCCAAAGCTCAACTGACACTCCAACTGACAAAACTGGCACTTCCTTTGAGTTCCTCCCAGTTCTTGACTGGATTGGCTGTCACTCACAAAGACTGCTGCTGTTGGTCCAAAAAGGCACTGAAGTCTAAACTACATCTCCCAGAGTCACTGCCCATACAATCCCTCTTGTGGCTGGCTCAGATTATGAGTCCAAGTTCTGATTCGTCCAAGCACCATTTTAGAGCTAGTACCCCACACTGATTGGTTCAGTTCAGCAGTTCAAAACTAGAATGGGAACTAGCAGACACAGTTCTGACTGCAAAGAAAGCAGGTTAGACAAACTGTAATTTCATTATTACTGTAAATGATTTCTGGCAAACAGTTACATCTTTCAGATAGGTTCCCTTTGCACTCTAGTGACTGCAAAATGGAGTAATTGGCAGCAGTTCGAGTGGTACTCAAACAGAGAAGCACACAGTCCCCCATACAAACTAATTATGTCTGCAAGCAGACAGCTCTTAAAGAGACAGTACCAGAGGCTCTAAAACACTCACTGATAAATGGCTTAAAGCGCACAAACACTATTCAGGCTTGGAGCATTCAAGCAAGCTCCTGAAGTCTTTTGGGAACCCCCATTTGCAGGGTGTTAACTTCTTCCTGGTTTGGAAAGCTTGACGTCCGCGTCAAGTCATTCCTATAAGTTTCAACTGCAACCATATACATTTGCATTAGGCTCGCATATGTAATCATCAGTCAATATATCATTTTACCAAGAACACATTTCTGAAACATTGCAGATCGTCTCTTTACACAGTATTACATACACATTGTACCATAACTCAAGTTATTACCTCTTGTACATGAAACCTGAAAAGAGGGGGCCTTCCTATCAGTTACCTTGGGGCTGGATGGGGCAGGCACCATATATAGAGGGCAACACAAGTAACTTGGAGTTAGCACTGATGCTCAGTTTGGGCAATGAGCTCGGGGACACATACCTTTATGGACAACATTGAGAGGCAAGTCCACAGGCCTCCCAGTGAATCATAACTGAGGTGCACCACAGGCTTTACAGCTCGGACCTCAGTCTTCTAGGGGGAACTGTTATAGTCTCTGCACTCTGAGCCTCATTTTCAGCATTGTCCTCACTTGTCAGGAGTCTCCATGGGGTAGAGGCTAGAACTTGGGCACTTTCAGCTCCAGGAGTTACAGTTTCTGAGTCCACAACATTTGGCCTGCATGGAGAGCTTTGGACACTGGCAGTGGACTGTCAGGGCACTCAAAATACTCTTCTTGTTCGGTGTATCACCAGTCTGCTCAATCTATCATTTTCCTCCCCTGAAAGCTCAAACAGTTCAACCATGCACAATGATTCCATTTTATCTGATCTGATGCTTTGCACTTCACTTTCTGGGAGCATTGGCTCCAGGGATGAAGCTTGGGGCTAGACAGTCCAGAAGGCCCAGCTTCATCTCCAGTATTGACTAGGATTGCCTCAAACAATTGACTCAGTTCGTAAGAAGGATAGTATTCAAAATCACTCTCACTTTCTTCCGATATGGACTGACAGTCATGCTCAACTGGGACTTGTGGAGGGAACACTTTAACTTTGCTTCTAGGTGCAGACTTTCCTGATCTTTTCTTAGCAGCAGCTCTAGTCACTGGTCCAGAGGGGCATCTTCTAGGGCTCAGACTCAATTAAGATTTGTCCAATGGGCAGTAAATGATTTCTATGCATTGTTTTTACATCTTTGAATTATTCTCAGGCCTTACTTTGTACAGTGGCAGATCATCTAGTTTGCCCACTACAATGTGAGGAGATGGTGCCATCTGTCAGCAATCTTGTGCTTGCCATGCAGTCCCAGATTTCTTAGCAATACCGATCTCCCTCCTGGAGTTCCTGTGCTTTCACCTTTTATCATACCTTCTTTGTTGGCCAGATTTCTTTGGCAGCATGGTTTGAGCCAGTTGGTACGCATGAGTTAGCTGGGCTTTAACTTTTGCACATACTGTAAATAGTTGTCAGCTTGAACCCCATCAGGAGAGACCCCAAAACACATCTACTGGTAGTCGAGCTTCTTCCAAACATCAGGCGGTAGGGGAGAATCCAGTGGCATCACTTTTGGTGCAGTTATAAGTCATGTACCAGGGTGCTAATTTGTTGGCTCCATCTAGGCTTGTCCTTTGGGTGCAGGGTGCCCAGCATATCTAGCAAAAGTTGTTGAAACGTTCAGGCTGTGGGTCCCCTGGGTGGTAAGGAGTGGTTCTGGACTTTCGCACTCCCCAGAGAAAGCATCTCTTTGATCAGGCGACTCTCAAAGTCTCTCCCTTGATCAGAATGGATCTTTGTGACTCCTATAGTGAACTAAAAAGTTTTCTACAAGTACTTTGGCCACAGTGGATGCTTTCTGGTCTTGGTGGGGAAAGCTTGGGCATATCTCGTGAAATGGTCAGTGACCACCAGCACATTACTGATATTTCTTTGATCTGACTCAAACTCAGAAAATCAATACAGACCAGCTCCATGGGTGCACTGGTGGTGATGTTAACAAGGGGCAGCCCTCTGGGGCAAAGCTTTCCTGTAAGCAGCGACTACAAGTTCGAATGTGTTGCTCCACATCAGCCCTCATCTTAGGCCAATAGAATCTGGATCTCACCAAGTCAAGTGTTCTGTCTATACCAAGGTGCCCATGTGGTTGTGCAAGGACCTCAGTACTGAGTCTCGAAAGGCAGTGGGCAGCACTAGTTGTTGTTTGTCTACTTGTCCCCCTCTGTCTACTGTTTCTCTGTATAACAGTTTATTGATCAGTTTCAACTTAGGACCTTCTTTGTATAACAGTGCAGTTCTCAAATCAGTGGAGCGTAAATTTGGACACATCTTTTCCTGCATAGAGGACTTCTAAAGCTGCTTTGATCATGGGATCGTGAGTTGAGCCGTCAGAATACTGTCATTGTCCAGCTGAGGCAGTGCGCCAATGTCTATTGCAGAAAAGTGGCAATAAGCAGCAGGTATGCAATTCTCAGAGGCTCCCAAGCAATCCACCATGCAGTCCACTGCGTCTGTGGACATTTGTTCCTCCCTGTCAAATCCTCGGCAGAGTGCCCGAATGTCAGGGTTCTGCCAATCGGACCTAATCATTCTGGGAACAGGCCTCCGGGAGAGCATCAGCATCTATGTGGTTCAGACCTGCTCGGTATTCGAGAGCATAGTCATATGTAGATAATGCAGAAAGCTACCTATGGCCAGTGGCATCAACTTAGCTGAGGTCTGCACATAGGTCAAGGATTATTGTCAGTTTTACTAGTATTTTAGCCCCATACAAGTACTCATGGATTGGTCAACAATAGCCCACTTCAAAGCTAGGACTCTAACTTATGTACGGGATAGTTCTTTCGGATGGGGTCAGACTTCTACTGGCAAAGGCCACTGGTCTCAGGCCATTCTCGTGCTCTTGGTACAACACAGCCCCCAACTCTTGCAAGCTAGCATCAGTGTGCAGGACGTAAGGTTTTCTTGGATCGGCATAGCCAGCACTGGAGCATGGGTAAGTTGATATATGATCTCATGAAAGCAGTCTCACAATCAGGAGTCCAGCGGCCCCCAAATACTTCACTCGGATGAAAATACACTCTTTCAGTTTTGAGGGACGCTGACTTTTGGTATTTTTGTGGGTTGGGGATACCCTTGAGTAAGGTTAAGTAAAGGGCGGATCACTCTTGAATAGTCCTTGATGAGCGCCGATAATAACCACAGAATCCCAGGAATCTTGCAGTTCTTTTAGATTTTTGGGCGTGGCCAGGTGGTCAAGGCCTCAACTTTACTTGGGTCGGTCTCTATTCCTCGTTGGATACTATGTGTCCACATACTTTACTGATGTTTGAAAGAATTGACACTTATCAATGGACAGTTTAAGGCCAAAGTCCTCCAGTCGGTCCAATACCTTAAATAATCTGCTTTCATGTTCCTCCAGTGAGCTGCCAAACACAATAACATCATCTAGGTATACCAGGCACTCTAGTAAGTTCATGTCCCCACTGCACGCTCCATCAATCGGTTGAAAAGTGGCTGGGGCACCTGAAATCCCTTGAGGCATCCTCATGAATTCATAGAAGCTAAGCGGACAGATAAAGGCCGTCTTCTCACGGTCCTCTGGGGCCATCGGGATCTGGTAGTACCCACTCAGGAGATCCAGCACAGAGAACCACTTGCTCCCGCTTAGGCAGTCCAAAGCATCCTGAATGCGGGCATTGTGTACTGATCAGGGATAGTCCGCCGTTTAAGGTGCGATAATCCACACACATCCTTACTGTTCCATTCTTTTTCCTCACTACCACAATGGGGAAGCATAAGGGCTTCTGGATTCTTGTATTACACCAGCAGCTAACATCTTGCAGATGCCGCCTCACATCATCTATGTCAGCAGGTGCCAGGCGTCGAGACCTCTCATAATAAATGGTCTTCGTCATGCAGCCGGATATTGTGCTCAGCTCCTTGCACGCATCCACATCCCATTCCTTTAAAGAAAACACCTGGTCTCTGGGCAAGCTTCTCACTGATCCTCACTTTCCATTCAGCTGGCAGCGGGAGTGCGTAATCAAACAAGTCAGGCGTTACTCTGTCATTCTTCCTTGAACTCTTGCTGCTGGGTAGCACTGCAGTGTCTGCACAATGCACATTAGCCAGGATGCAACCTCTGTTTACTCGAATGTCTCTTTCAGACACATTATGAACTTGGACCATTACCCTTCTGGCATAAGCATGGGCTCTAGCGGGCAAATACTAGGGTTGACCAGCAGTCCCTCTGGCAATTTTCCATCGCCTGGTGCATCCAACATTAATATTTTATTCTTAACATCCTTTCTGATACGGACCTCTCCTGTAAGGTACACTGGGCATTTGGCGCCAGGATCAGAGACTCAGGATCCTTCTTCCATACAATTCCGACCGGTTCCTCTGGTTCTGTTTTTCAGCATCTCTCTGTGCCTCATAGGCCTTCTTAATTAAAGCCGAACTCTTAAAGCTCTACTAGTCTTTGACCCCTGTTTTCATAACACAACTGTGCCAGTTTCCGAACATATGAGCATTTGTTCCAATCAACAAAGGGACACCATCATACAGTCCAGTGGGGGACACACTAAGGCTAGGGTCTCTACTTGTTCGGCCACTCCAGCCACGGAGGTGGGGAAAGACAGCCAAATTCGGATATACCCGGAATAGGGTAGGCCTTCCACTTAACCCCATACATGCAGTCCTTCTAATGGTTGTAAGGGCACGTCTGACAAATGCTTCTGATACCAATCCTGGAACATAATTGTCACTTGGGACCCTGTCTAATACAGCTCTTGTAGACACTCCATTCACCTTTACAGTGGTCTCCATGGAGGGACCCACTATTCTGGACCAGTCTGGAGAGGCGGGTAGTGGGGGCCTGGGCAACTGACCTTGCCACAAAGGGACGTGAATTAGCATTTTGGTGCCCTCACTGGGATCATGTCGGCACCTCTTAACCACTGATTTCTTCTCCGAGCTCTCCTTGTAGCCTATATGCACCTTTGTCAGTGTCTTTTGGGGACTGGCATTCCCTTTCATGCCCATCTTTCCCACAATTATGCAAAACATACTTTCTGGAGTTTGAGCTGGCTGGGGCGCCACACTGGGAGCCAGGCGGGGTATTCTAACTGGAAACCTGGGTGCCATCTCTGTCTGGCCGTGATAAGCATTTGGAGACATCTCGTCAGTTCTCCACTTCCATGGTCAAGGAATTGAGTTTGGAGCTGTTATCAACAGGAGATACATGGGTGGGTACCCCCACCCCTTAAATGTGATCGGATATAGGTCAGGGCCCGTGCTTGCAGGCGTGGCCTTCATAAAGGACTGTTTTTGAATCCCGGATCTCTTTCAACAGTTCGCCCCATTGTGGCATATCTTTTCCTGTCAGAGCACTCATTAGCTGTCAACCTCTGCCCTGAACTTCACTTGATGGGTCACCTCAGTCACTCGGGTCGAGCCACAGCTGTTGGTGCAGGTACCTCCCGAGGTCGCTTTTCTCTCAACTCCTCGAATTCTCTCATTAACTCATCATAGGAGGTGGGGATTCCAGTCGATTTGCCAGGCGTAACTGAAGCAACAGCAGTTCTGAGAAGGGGCAGACTTAAGGATTCTTGTCCAGTCTGGTTCGGTCCAGTTCAATCGCTGGCAAACTACCCTTTCTGAGGCATTCTTGCAACAATTTTTCCAGCCGAGACATACACAGACAACAACTCCCTTGGTACTGTTGTGCATTTCTTACTCTCCACCATAGATCCTCATCAGAATCTGGCTCCCATACACTCTCCAAGGCCTCAAGATAGGCCTGTGCAGTCGCTTCAGGGTTACTGGCCCGCTTAGCACGGATGGTAGCCAGGGCAGGACCCTCGAGGCTCACTAACCTCTTTCGCCTTCCCGAGCATTGCCATTCTAGCACTTGGGGCAACATAGTTCATCCAGGTCTTCCCAGTCATTCTCCCTTTGGGGTGGGAGGTGCTGAGAGAAGATCCTCAACCTTCGGTAAGAGTCGTGGACTAATGGCAGGTGCAGAAATAGGAGTCTGCATTGGTTCAGCCACCATTACGGGCACTGGAGCAGGAGAGGGTGTTGGGGGAGGAACACCCCCAGGTGGCAAGAATAGTTTCTTCAAGTCCTCCACAGTTTTCCCCTCTCCCAGCAACCATTCAGCAAATTTCTCCTCAAAAGTTTCAGATAGTGGTGGGGGCTGATTCCCCCCCGGGTCTTTACTGTCCTTAGTTATCACTCTCCAAGCAGTGAGGGCTCCCTCTGGGGTAATGGTCTGTGGCACTTTGGAGCTATCTATGGGATCCTTAAACTCTACTAGGGCCAGGAAAGTGTGGGTGAGCAGATTAGCATGCCAACCCACCACCACAGGGTTTTGTAAACCTTCCACCTTGGAAAGTACTCCTGCACAGTGTCCGTGTTGATACCCAGGGGATGTCCAGGATAAGCATAGCATTTTGGGGGTCGATCTCCTCCCAGTACACCACTCCACCAGCCGGTGCACAGCCACTTCGTCGGTACCCATTTTTTCTTAACAGTGGTTCGTGAATATGGCCACTAGAGACACACAATCCCAGCGGTGAGCCTCCAAGATGTAACCCCAGATGGCGCTATCCCAGGGCTACTACCCTGCCTGATTTGCCACTAACAGGTTGAGGGCCTGGATCAATGGCGGTGCCTCCCACCCAGAGGTCAGGGTTTGCAATAGTTAAACTAACTTGGTCACAGCCCTCTGGGACACTGCAACCCCCTTCTTCCCACTAGTGGCCCACACAATATATCAGAATTACCTTCACAGTATACACTTACCCCAGATCTGGTTCCGGCACTGGGACCTCCTGTGAAATGAGATACAGTGCAACAATCACAGTACAGTACTTTAACATAGACAAATACCTCAGGCAGGCTGCATCTGTATCCCGATCGCAATTACTGCACAATACCCGGGAGAACACACAGCAGATTCAGTTCCTGACAGACCGAGTGCAATTTTCAGCAATTTCTCCAGTCTTCTACAGGGTGAGCCTGGTTTCTACTCTTCAGAGATCCTTTGATTCTTTTCACAGGACGGATTCAGTCCTAACAAGCTGTTACACAAGCTGCAGACCGAACTCTGGGCCTTACACCGTTTTTTTGACTAAACTGCACACTGAAAACACAGGGCTCCTTCCTTCTTCACTGCCAAGCTCAACTGACACTCCAACTGACAAAACTGGCACTTCCTTTGAGTTCCTCCCAGTTCTTGACTGATTGGCTGTCACTCACAATAGACTGCTGCTGTTGGTCCAAAAGGCACTGAAGTCTAAACTACATCTCCCAGAGTCACTGCCCATACAATCCTCTTGTGGCTGGCTCAGATTATGAGTCCAAGTTCTGATTCGTCCAAGGCACCATTTTAGAGCTAGCTTACTCCACACTGATTGGTTCAGTTCAGCAGTTCAAAACTAGAATGGGGAACTAGCAGACACAGTTCTGACTGCAAAGAAAGCAGGTTAGACAAACTGTAATTTCATTATTACTGTAAATGATTTCTGGCAAACAGTTACATCTTTCAGATAGGTTCCTTTGCACCCTAGTGACTGCAAAATGGAGTAATTGGCAGCAGTTCGAGTGGTACTCAAACAGAGAAGCACACAGTCCCCCATACAACTAATTATGTCTGCAAGCAGACAGCTCTTAAAGAGACAGTACCAGAGGCTCTAAAAACACTCACTGATAAATGGCTTAAATGCCAAACACCATTCAGGCTTGGAGCATTCAAGCAAGCTCCTGGAAGTCTTTTGGGAACCCCCATTTGCAGGGGGGTTACACCTATATTGGAGATATGTCAAGCTGCTACTTGGAAAACGGTACACACTTTCACCAAGCATTACTCCCTGGATGTCCAGGCTAGGAGAGATGCTCAGTTTGGCACAGCTGTGCTTCAGAGCCTATTCCCTAAGTAGGTTCTGTCCCTCCTCCATGGAGGTACTGCTGTGTAGTCTGCAATTGTCATAATATAGCAAGACTTCATGTTGTTTGAAGAAAAAATTACTCACCTTAGTAATGTTGTTTCTTCTAATGGAGTCTTGCTATATTATGACCTCCCCAGCCTGCCCCTCTCAGAACTTCTACTTGGGTATGGGGTGGGCAGCCTAGTGTGGCACTTATTTTATGCCCTTTTATGTGTTTTCACCCCTTCTTGGGGTTTGGGGTGTGGTGTTTTTTTTTTCCTTATATTTCTCTCATATTGTTAAATTATACTATTAGTTCTGGTCCCCTGACTTGAGTCTTTTGTTTTGGGACCAGCAATGAGTGTTAATATTTAGGTAGCCAGTTGGCTAGTGTAGGTTACAGCTTCCACACAGACCTTAGTGAATTTTGCTCGGAAAGATCTGACAGTTTAGGTTTGAAACTACACAGACAGAGCTTCTCTTTAGAGCTCGTGCTCTAAGTTCCATTCATGGAATGGAGTTAACTCTTTCACCTCCGGAGCAGTTCTAATGGTGGGACAAACTGCAATTGTCATAATATAGCAAGACTCCATTAGAAGAAACAACATTACAAAGGTGAGTAATTTTTTCTTCTTACCCCAGGAATACTCCAATATTCCTAACTCTATGCAGTGTCCCTTTAAGACAGAAGTGCCCAGAGAGATGGAACTTATGCTAATGAAAGAATGTTCATTAGCTCATGCCATTTTCAGATGCTGCCTTCACTAACTGCTGCAATCTAAACCTTCAGATTTCTCTCTCTGCCTGCAAATCAAGACGCCCTGGAGATCTCTCTCTCTCTCTCTCTCGCAAGTCATTCCTGATGTGTATCTTCCAAAATATATAAGTAGTTCTTCATATTTTTTCATTTGCTACCTTTACTTCTTGTTTAAATTAAAAAAAAACCTTGCTAGTGTGTATTCATTTTTTATCGGTTCCTCACGGTTCCCAGAAACCGTAGGGGAACCGAGATTTTGCTAAGTTTAATCAGAGCTTTTATTTAGCACTCCTGTTCCTTTTTGGTTTATTTTTATTTAAATTTGGGTATTTTGAACCAAGCTTTTCTTTTCCTGCATCCCAGTTCCTGGAACCGACCTCAAACGAGAAGTTTTACTGTTTTCTCAGTTCTGGAACCAACCGCAGCTTATAACGGTACTGTTATAATCTACTGTTTGTGGTTCCTGTTTTCTTAGATTTAACATAAAAATGTATGATAAACCTAAGAAGAAAACAGGACCTCCAGGGTTTAAAAATTGTGTTAAATGTAGTGAGATGTTTACCAAGGCAGTAGGCAGATAAACATGATTTTTGTGTTTTCTGTCTTGGACAGCAACACCTCACAGAGGATTGTGAAATTTGCAAGTCTTTCCCTCAAAAGACACTTGAGCAATGTCTGGAAAGGCTGCAAAAAAGTTGGCAAAGGTTACCTCTGGCTCTGACCAGTCCACACCCTTAAAAACTGTGGATGAAACTGCCAAGGCTTCTCATACCACCCTGATATGGGTGAACTCTCTGGCAAAAGAAGCATTGAAATGGCTGACTCCCCGGTGCCTGCTAAAAAGATACAAAAGACTAAACACACTGAGACCCCTGCTGGAATGCAACAAGGGGTTACTGCAGTGACTGCCAGTATGCCATCACCTGATGACATTGCTCAGGCTCTAAAAGTAATCCAGGTGCTGCAGGGCTTAATCCCCCTCTCAGCCACCTGCACAAGCCCTGACAAGACAAGCAACTATCTCTGTTCCCTCTCCACTCCTGGAACAATTGGGGTGTGAGGAACAAGAAGAGTTTGAACAGGAAGAGGGTATCGAACCTGAAGTCTGTCCTGAACAGGAGTTTGGTTTACCCCCTAGACCTAATGGAGGATTATTCCTCACATTTTTTCCTTTGTCAGAAAAATTGTGGAAACCCTGGATCTTGCCACCACTGAGGCAGTGCAGGATGAGGAGGAAGCTGAGTATATGGAGATGATGGGGTTGACTCCCACTGGAAAGTTATTACTCCCTCTGTACAAGTTTTTTAAGAAAAATATTATGGCTATACTTAAAATACCTAATACTGTCTCTCACATTGATTACAAAATCTGACAAAAAGTATCAGCTGGACAGGGCAGGCACTGAGTTTCTCTTTACTCACCCTGACCACCAGGAAATAGTCCAGCAGGCAGCCTATGAAAGGACTAAAGTGCCGTTGCCTTCACACCCTTTTGAAAAGGATGCTAGAAAAACTGGCAGCATGGCAAAAAAGGGCTACCTGTCTGCTTCTTTAGCAGTCAGGCAAGCCAGCTACCAACCTTATGCAGCCCAGTACCAGAAAGCCCTGTGGCACTCAGTACTGGCAATATCAGAAAAGGATCCGTCCAATATCTCCTCTGATCTAGTTGAAACTGCTAGGTTGGGGCTAGAAGCATCTAAGTATCGGTTTCAAATGGCAACAGACACTAATGACACTGCTGTCAGATGGCTGGCTGGCACAGTGGCCCTAAGAAGATTTGCCTGGCTTAGGGCCACTAACCTGAGTCAGGATATCCAGGCTAAGGCCATGGATTTTTTACTCTTTATTTGGTGAACAGACAGAGGCTTACATGAAAAAGATGGACAAACATAAAGCCACCTTTAGGAGCAATTCAGCAAAGGAAAAGCCTTCCCCCTCTTCCAGGCCTTATGGAAGGGGAGGTAAGGTTAAGCTTACATACACCAGACCCTTTTACCAGGTCCAGGCTGTACTACAACAACTGCAATTCCCTCAGCCGTCTGGCTATTTCTGGGGCAGGGGCAGAAGGAGTGACAGACGTGGCTCCCAGATTGAATAAGCCCAGCCACAAACGAAACAGAACCTCTGACTCCATTCCTCAGGCCACCTCCCAGGTGCCGGTCAGGGGCAGACTGACTCACTGTTTCCAGGCCTGGGAAAAATATCACCACAGACAAGTGGATCCTGGAAGTGGTGAGTCAGGGTTTGTCCCTAAGCTTCAAATCCCTTCCTCCCCCTAAGAACAAGTGTGTGCAAAGCAGCTTTTCTCTCTCAGAAAGAAAGTTGCTAGAAAAAGAAGTACAGTCTCTGCTCTTGTCCAGGGCAGTAGAGCCTGTACCCTCTCTGCAAAAGGGGAGGGGTTTCTATTCAAGGTACTTTTTTACTACAAAGAAAAATGGGGAGTGGTGACCTATTCTAGACCTCAGAATATTTAATAGACACCTGGTAAAACCCAGGTTCAAAATGGTCAAATTGGCAATGATTCTGCCAGCCTTACAAAAAGGAGACTAGCTAGCCTCTTTGAATCTAGAAGACGTATAGTTCCACATTCCCAAAAGGGAGTCTCACAGAAAATATCTAAGATTCAGACTCCCTTCAGGACACTACCAGTTTTCAGCACTCCCTTTTGGTCTCGCATCAGCACGAAGAGTGTTCACAAAGTGCCTGGCAGTGGTGGTGGCTCACCTCAGAAAGCTAAAGTAGGTGTTTGTGTGTTCCCCTACCTGGATGACTGGCTAGTCGTGGGGAAGTTCCCCCCAACAGGTAAGGGAATATCTGCAGATAACCCAGGACCTTTTGGAGTCTCTGAGATTTCTGATAAATGTCAAAAAGTCAGTCCTGCTCCCAGTGCAAATACTGCAATTCATAGGGTTAAAACTAAATACCATAGTGGTAAGTGCTTACCTACCTGAGGAAGGGGTAATCAGCATCCTGCAACTGGCTGGCTGGTTTGAACCGAACAGACAAAAAACAGCAAGACAGTTTCTGTAACTTCTGGGCCATATGGCTCCAGCAGTAGGCACAGTCTGGTTCCATGTTCCAAATGAGTTCAGTTCCACCTCAGAGCACATTGATGCAAGAGGAGTGACCCACTCTCAAAGCCAATTCCAGTAACAAGTACGTTACTGCAGGCTCTTCAGTAGTGGAAAGGAAGAGACAATCTCAGAGAAGGAGTTCCCTTCCAGCTGGAGTCTACATTAGTGATCTTGTCAATAGATGCATCACTACTGGGGTGGGGTGCCCACCTAGGGGATCACAACACTCATGGTACCTGTCAAGTGCAGAGTCACTCCAGCACATAAACCTACTGCAATTGAGGGTGGTGCTACTAGCCCTGCAAACCTTTGCTCCACCGATCCAGGGAAGGGTGGTACAGATCAGAACAGACAATACCACCACAATGTACTACATAAACAAGCAGGGAGGGACAAGGTCCAGACCCCTGTGCACAGAGGCAATGAAGATATGGAGTCTAGTTTACGCCTTCAGTGCCTCTATACAAGTTATCCATCTGCCAGCAAAGGACAACACCCTAGCAGATGCTCTGAGCCGGATTAACCAGGCCCATCTTGAGTGAGCCTTAAGCATGCAGGTGCTGGATGTAGTATTCAGGAGGTGGGGCACCCCAGAGATAGATCTCTTTGCATCACACGAGAACCACCACCTGCCATACTATTGTTGCAGACCACCAGCCAGGGGTATAGCCCCCCGAGGCTCTGATACTGGACTGTCAGGGAGGCATTTATACACCTTCCCTCCCTTTCCTCTGATTTTCAGAGTACTAATCAAACTCAAATCACAGTCAGCATCAATGATTTTTATAGCAACAGACTGGGCCAGGCAGCCGTGGTACTCCCTGCTGCTCCCCATGTCTGTGGTCAAGCCAATACACCTCCCTGGGATGCACAACTTGTTAACCTCCAACCAAGGGAGGATCATGTACTCACACCTCAGGTCCCTCAGGCTTGAGGCATGGCTCTTGAGGACTAAGAAAATGCAGGCTTGCAACTCTCAGGAGGTGTCCTGGAGGTGTTAAGGGGGTACAGGAAGCCCTCCACCAAGAAAACCTATGACTCAAAATGGAAAAGGTTTTCAGTTTGATGTTCTACCAATGGTGTGATGCAACACATGCAGGAGTTCCAGTCCTGTTGGGCTACCTAACTCATTTACATTCTCTGGACTTACAGCATTTGACTCTGAAAGTCCATTTGGCCTCAGTGTCTGCATACATTTCAGCTGGAAAAGATGTCTGTGTGGCATCCAATCCAATCTTCAGGAGGTTTTTCAAGGGTTTGTCCCATTTGCACCCCCACAGGGAACAAGTGCCAGCTTGGGATCTAAACATTTGTATTGCCCAACTCAGGCTTCACTCTTTTGAACCCTTGGTTTTAGCAGACCTGAAGTATGTTACCTGGAAAGCAGTTTTCATGGTGGCCATCAATTCTGCCAGATGGATCACTGAGCTCCAAGCCTTGTGTATTGAAAAAGACTATATCTCCTTTCATAGGGACATGGTAGTGGTGAGAACAAATGGGAAGTTCCTCCCCAAGGTGGTTTCTGACTTCTGCCTGAACCAGTCTATTACCTTGCCAGTCTTTTTCACTGAGCATTCCAGCTCAGGGGAACACAGACAGCACAGTCTGGATGTAAAAGGAGCCTTGAGTTACTGCATGACTCACACTAAGGACCATAGGCAGAACAGACAGCAGTTCTTCCTGACCTGTGGTGATGTGGGCAAAGCAAACCCAGTGTCCAAAAGGACTGTTTTTCTCTGAACAGTTCAGTGCATCCAGTTTTGCTTTTCAGAGGTTGGAAAAGAGCCCCCAGCAGGGCACAGGGCTCATTCCACAAGGGGTACAGCTGCAAGGGATGTTCCATTGCTAGAAATCTGTAAAGCAGCTACCTGGAGGTCTGTCCACACCTTTACAAAGCATTGCAGCCTGGCCACCTTGTCCAGAAGTGATGCCAAGTTTGGCACAGCTGTCCTGCAGAGTCTATTTCCAAAGCAGGTTCTGTGCCTACCTCCAAAGGTACTGCTTCTTATTTTTCATGTCATTAGGAATATTGGAGTATTCCTGGGAAAGAAGAAAAAATTACTTACAGTAATCTTGTTTCTTCCAGGGGATACTCCAATATTCATAACTCTCCCACCCTGCCTTCCCTTCTAGAACCAGTGGCCTCTACACTCCAAGCTGACTATGTGTAGAGGTGCCACACAGTGGCATATTCTCTATCTTTCTTTAGCCACGTTGGGTATTGTTCCCCCCCCCCCTTCAGGTGATTCTGACATTAAGGGCAATTTTGGTGTTTTAGAACTTTTTATGTCCCCAGATGGGGCTTGTAGGTGTTAGTTATTATGGTTAAATAGATTTAGTTTGGTTGGGCCTCTAGGGCAGGCTTCTTCAAAATATGAAGGTTTAGAATGCAGCAGTTAGTGAAGGCAGCATTTAAAAATGGCACAAGCTAATGAATATTCTCTCATTAGCATATGTACCATCTCTCCGGGCAGTTCTGTCTTAAAGGGACACTGCATAGAGTTATGAATATTGGAGTATCCCCGGGAGAAACAAGATTACTATGGTAAGTAATTTTTTCTTCTTAGTTCTCCATGACCAAGATCATTAGACGTTATAACTTAGAGGTTCACTGCTATGCAAATGATACTCAGTTCTGTTTGTCATTTGCACCAGACAAAGTCGACTCGCCAACTGTGATTTCCCTATGCTTGTTGAAAATAAACAACTGGTTAGCCACAAGATGGCTGTGCTTCAACCCAGGAAAAACAGAGGTGCTGCTTATTGGATGCAGCTCTTGACCATTGGCAGTGACATGGGGTTGTGCTGTTATGCCATCCTTTAATGGAAGCCTCTTTCAAGCTGTAGATATGGCTAAAAATCTGGGAGTTGTCCTCATCTGCAGGCTGACAGTGGATCATCAAGTATCAACAACAGTGTGGAGTGGCTTTTTCCATCTGAAGAATATTGTCAGTTTAAAGCCATATCTTGAAGGCGAGGACCTTGTCACTTTAGTGCAGTTTTTTATAATGTCACACCTGACTATTGCAATGCTATATATCTAATAATGTATACCTGTTGCTACTTGGGGAGTTGATGTGCTGCCTTCAGCTGGTGAAGAATGCTGCAGCCAGACTAAAACATAGAGGATGATGGCAGAAAAAGTCCGTGGGTCTGTCTAGTCTGCCAGTATTACCCTATCATACTGTGGGACCTATTGTCCCTGTGTGGTCTACACTTAACCGTATTCCCCTTTTGTTGTCTGTGTTTCCACCTCCCTCATCCTGTTAAGTAACTACTACACCCTTACAGAGCTGCTGACAACTTTGGAAAAACTGGCCTGGTGGTGCTGAGGCACTGGACGCCACACCTCGTGCCATGCTGATGACCTGGATTCAGGAGGGAACCTGCGTTATTGGGGGTCAGCTGGAGGGAGGAGGGAGGGTATAGGACTGAGCTGCCATAGGCAAACTCTCCTTTCCCGGGTGGGTCTCCGTGCTTCCCGAGGCATTAACGGCACCTGGCAGTGGCTGGATGCCTTTGCAGTTGGGAGCACCTCAAAGAGGATTAGAGGAGGCAGAGGCTTACGTAGGTTGCAGGAGTGCATGCAACTTGACATGCAGGCTTCATTACATGTCCTCCTGGGGCACTAAGCTTGAAAAGCCCCACATACACGAGCAGTATGATGCCCCCGACGGGCTACTGCACCTCTGGCCAAAGCAAGCCCGGCATAAGTCAGGACGGGCGCTACAAGGCATTGCAGTCTCTCCCCCTGTTCCCCTCCGTGGGGAGCAATCCATGGTTTTCACCGCCTTGCAGCCATGGTGGTGGCTGGTCCGTAGGTGTGTCGAGAGCCTGCATACAGGGCAGATTAGGGGATAAACAGTCCCCTGCCACGAGCATGGAGATACAAATAGAATTTACCACACAAAAAAAAAAACACTTTGGAAAACCTAATATTTAGACACAATTGAGCTTGTATTTCATATATCGTCTATGGATTTTTCCTCTCCCATTATTTAGTACTGAAGAAATTCTCACAGTAACAAGATATTGATCTCTAAAAGTTCACCTGTCTCTATAGCTTATTCTGTACTTGAAATCATAATGCTCTGTTGTGACATCACAGTCTGTTGCCATGGGAATAACTGTGATGTCACATGCAGAATACTGTGACATCAGCTTGGGAAGAAGCAATAGTAGCTGATGAACTCTCAAGGAACAAATTTCCTGTTTTCACTGATATGGCCTCAGTAATAAATAATAGGGACAAGGAAAAAACAGAGCTAAAGAGAAATATACTGTAGGCTGTTTTGTTTCCAAATATTGTTTTTTCAAAAAATCTCCAAGAAGTGTCATTGGCTCTTTAACTCTGTTCCAGCTGTGTTTGAATCTGTTTATATTTCAGGCACCCACCACCTCTGCTGCAAGAACATTCTGTGGTTCAACCACACTTTCTGCAAAACAATACATCCTTTATAAATCTTCCCCCTATTAACCTCCATACGTGACCCTGTGTCCTAACTTCTCTGTTTCTGGTAAACAGCTCTTCATAGTTCACCTTGTTTATTCCTGTCAGGAACTTGAAGGTCTCGGTCGTATCCCATCCTCTCTTCTGGTTTTGAATGAATACATGTTCAGCGCCTTTAGCTAATCCTCATCAGATCTACCATCCTGGACCCAAATCATCTTGGTCACCTTGCGGTTAGATAGGAACACCAAACCTAGGCACAGTACTCTAGGTGCGGCCTTACCAGTGACCTGTATAGAGGTAACAGTACCTCCTGCTTCCTGCTGTTGAACCCTCTTTTGGTGCACCCTAGCATACTGTTAGCCTTGCTGAAGGCCTTGTTACACTGGCTGGTTTGTTTAAGGGAGTCACTGATGATGGCTTCTTGGTTCCTTTCGTAGATAGATATTTTATTTATTTTTATTTATTTCAATCTAGGATTACAATACCTTTGAGCCGAGGCTCTTTTACAAAGGTTCCACGTCAGCGTGTGCAACAGTCATCATTTTTAGTTACAAACATAACGTCACTGACTTACAGACATGTAATAACCAGTACAAAGACTTGAGCTATGAGCAAGACAAGGGGAGGAGGGGGTCGATGGGGGAGAAGTGAGGTAGGAGATCGAGGGGGGAGGAGGCAGGGGTAAGGGGGAGTACGGGAGGTGGGTGGGGACAGGGGCAGGAGTGGAGATACTGGGGAGGTGGGCGAGGGTGGGAGACAGTGCAGACAGGGGCCTTGTCAAGGAATATGCCAGGTAAGGTGTTAGGGGTGCAAAGACTGATTGTAAGTGCTGGGTGCTGGGGCATGTGCAGCTGGAATGGTGGAAATGTTAAGATGGGCAATCGCAGGATACAAGCAGTGAGAGGCGCAGCTTGGACTTGAAAAGGCCGAGTGTTGAAGCGGTCACTATGTCTCTGCCAAGAGAGTTGAGCCAGTTGGATGCCTGATAGGCAAATGATCTTTGTCTTTGGGTCAATGGAGCAGTCCTCAAGTTAGATGGATGGATGGATGGATGGACAGATGGATAGCTAGATAGATAGATTTGGATAGATTGATTTTTGTTTGGCACCCATTCTCGGAGGATCTGTGCGCCATACAGTTTCATAGTTTACACAATAACACTATATGCAGATATATAAATAGACAATAGAGCGGTTAAAGATTCAGTATAAATTTAAAATACAGTATGGAATTAAAAAACATCTGCAGGAAAGGCCAAGCTAAGTAGGTGAGTCTTTAGGCCCCTCTGAAATGCCTCCACCGTAGGGGCCTCCCACAAAGATCTTGGCAGCGAATTCCAGAGGACCAGGCCAGCTGCCCCGAATGAATGGTCACCAGAGGTTTTCAGCCTGGTCCTGGGAACTGCCAGGAGGCCTGTGGTGGAGGAACAAAGGGAGCAGGCTGGAATGGCAGGAGCAAGGAGGTCTGCCGGCTTGTCAGGGCCTGATCTGTATAGGGCCGCATAGGTGAGCAAGCCCACCTGGATGCTGTGTCGCGCTGAACTCTCCCATCCAATACTCTCTTCTGGGTTTTATGTTCCCTAAGTGGATCACTTTGCACTTCTTGGCACTGAATTTTATTTGCCAAAGTTTGGACTAGTGTGGTCTCTTTGCAGTCCCCGTATCCCCTCCACATTGTCAGCTCTACCATAGAGTTCAGTGTCGTCTGCAAATAGACACAGCCGGTCCTGGATGCCCTCTCCTATGTCACGGATGAACATATTGAAGGGGATGGGGCCCAGGACAGATCCTTGTGGTACTCCACTGGTGACCTCTCTTTCCACTGATCTGACCTCATTCACCACAACTCTGTGCTGCCTCCCCTCCAACCAACTCCTTACCCACTTTACTATTTCCCTAGGTTAGCTGAACGCAGATTTCCCATCTTCTTCAGCAGCCTTCAGTCTGCAGTGAGTCAAATGTCTTGCTGAAGTCAAAGTATAGTAAATCTAATGCATGCCCCTTGTCAACTACCCTGGTTAATCAGTCAAAGAATACTATCAGGTCAGACCTCCCTGCCACAAACCCCTTGCTGCTTGCTATCCTGAAGCCTGTTGTTCTCCAGGTAATCCACTATTTCCTTTTGATTAGTTCCCATCAGTTTCTCTACTATGGAGGTAAGGCTGATGGGGTCTATAGTTTTGCGGCTGCTCCTTGTCCCCTCACTTGTGTAGCAGAAGTACATCCACCATCTTCTAGTCCTTGTGAACCACCCTGCCATGGGTTCGGCTAACACAGATGCCAGTTCTCTTAGTACCCTCGGATGCATTCCATCTGGTCCCGGGGCCTTGTTTACCTTTAGGGCTGCTAACCTTTTTCACTGGTATACTGTACTTTTGCAGCCTCATTTTCGGAACCCCTGCATCAGCTGCTTTTATGCTGCTGTCTGGCAAAGGCCCACTGTTCTCCAAAATGAATATGGAGCAGAAGTAGTCGATCAGCATAGCTGCATTCTGCCCATCTTCTTCTGTTTTCTGCCCATCTTCCTCTATTACAGTGTCCCCTTGTTTAGCCTGACAACCCCTCCATCTTTTTTCCCCAGATATATCTAAAAAAAACTGTTTTTCCCCCTCCCTCAACCCTCTCTGCAATACGTAGTTCTGTGTTTGCGTTTGAGATCTTACTACTTTCTTGGCCTTTCTAGTTGTATTCTGATACTCATCTCATTCCTTATCCCCCTGCTTTTCTCTGTAAATTATAAAGACCTTCATTTTGGTCCTGACTACCTCCCTGACCTTTTCAGAGAATCAATTTGATCTCTCATACTTGTTTCTCTTGATAACTGTTCTTTCGCATGTTTTAATTGCCAGGAGAATGGCACCTTTTAAGGCCCCTCATCTTTCTTTTACTCCCCTCATACTGTCTACCTCAGCTGACCTGCGCATGACTATTTCCCTCATTTGGTTGAAATCCACCCTTCTGATTTCTCGCACCACAGCCTTAGAAGAGGGCTTACTGATGCCCAGGGCTTACTCAAATCATATAGTATTGTGGTCGCTGTACCCCTGTGGTTCCTCACCCACATTCCTCTACTCTGTCTGAGTTGGTGAGTGTCACATTGAGAATGGTTGATTGTCTAGTGGTTTCTCTGACCTGCTGCACCAGCGTGCAGCCCTGCAAAGTATCAAGCAGGGCCTGGCTTCTGGCTGCTGGGATGGTCCAGTCAATGTTTGGCAAGTTGAGATCTCCTCCTACTACTATAACCTCCCCTTTTACTACCACCTTTTCTGCTTCAGCTTCTAGTTCCTTATCTCTCGATTCTCCCTGCCCTGGTGGCCTGTAATCCACCCCCAAGTGAAGTTACCTATCTGACAACTCTGTGAAACCCCACAATGATTCTACCTATCCTTTCCCTCCAATGGATACATCCTCTACTGCCTCTATTCCCAGGTGTAAATGGCCACCCCTCCACCACTGCCCTTCATTCTGTTGTGCCTATATAAGGTATATCTAGGGATCACTAGGTCCAACTCATTGGCCCAGCTTTCTGTAAAGGCCACTACATCCAGCCAACAGTCTGTCATCAGTGCCTGGAGTTTGCCAGATCTTCCAGGAGTCGGTCTTCACCATTGAGTCACACGAATGGGTTCAAAGCTGGAGGTGCTAGGACCCTGCAGGAGCCAGAACTTTTCAGGAGGGATACAACCCATGAAGCCGTCATATCAGCACTTGGGAATTAGTGGATTCTAACTATTTTATAGCCCGAAGGTTAAAAAAATGTTTTATTATTTAGGCAAACCAACAACCAAATATCCATGTAAAGCAACTTATTGTTAGTAACCTCTTTTTTAAGCAGTCAGACTATTTTACAGTCACTTTACCATATCTGTGCTGATCCATCTTATGGCTCAGTTGCCTAATCCTGTGTGATAACTGCTGGTCTTAGTGCTGTGAAAAAAAAAAATAGTTTTCATAAATTCCACCAGAACGCCAAAGTGCTTTTGTGTCTCCTGTTTCTTCTTTCCTCTGGCTAGGGGTGATTCTCTTTCAATGAGGCTACTCAGGTTCCCATGGGTGAAAAAGCAGGTGACCAGCCAGTTCAATACACCATGGCCACAACAGTACTCACAACTAATTCACTAGCTCCCCAGGCTAGGGGCAGCTTCATAAAGAAGTACCTGGTCCTTGGTAACCTATCACCTAGTGTGGAAGAACGTACTGACGTTTTGGAGTCCGGTGTCTCCTTCCTCAGAGCTGTTACATTCTGGTTGGTTACCTGCTTTTTCCCTTGAATGGGAGTCCATTACAGTGGACAACTGGGTTCTCAGGATTATCCGAGAGGGATACTCCCTGAATTTTACAGAAAACCCTCGGGTTATCTGCCCAGAAAGCAACCCCTTCTTTCAGCCTACTTATCAGACCTTCTGGCGAAAGAAATTGCAGGCCTTCTGAGCAACAGGGCAGTGGAAGTAGTGCCAGAGTCAGAACACAACACAGGCTTCAACTCCCATTATTTACTAGTATCGAAGAAGTTAGGGAGCATGCTCCCCATTCTCCATCTCAGAAATCAGAACAGATTCATGGAACGGGAAAAGTTCAAAATGATCTCTTTGGGAACTCTGCTACCACTCCTCACGCCACAGGATTGGTTAGCCTCTCTGGACATGCAGGATGCTTACCAGCTTATCCTAATCCACCCCAGCCACCACAGATTTCTCCACTTTATGGTACTGGGTCAGCACTATCAGTTCTGAGTCCTGCTCTTTGGGCTGTCCTCAGCACCTCAAATCTTTACAGAATGCTTTGCTGTCCTTGTGGCTCACCTGCGAAAACTTGGACTCCAGGTATTTCCCTGTCTAGACGACTTGCTTCTAGCCAGTCCGTCCAAGCAGGAGACGGAACAAGCAGTGGCCATGGCCTCTCAGTTCCTTACCTCCATGGGACTCCTGTTGAATCTAGAGCAGTCACAGCTTCAGCCTTCTCAGCAGCTCCTCTTCATAAGGGTCCTTCTGTACATCACTAGAGCCAGGTCTTCTTTGCAGAGGACAGAATGAAGGCAATTCTTCAGATGGCACATTCCATAATGGAGCACAAGTCAGTTCAGGTGCTCTCCATGTGGCGCATGTTAGCCCTGGTAGCCTCCTCAGTATTCACGGTGCCTCTGAGTCCACCCCGACTGCACATGAGGACAACCCAGTGGATGCCTAACACTGTGATCACCAGTATCACACCCTCAGTCTTACTCCATCAAAGTGACTAAGCCCCTGCTTCACTCTCTTGCATAGTGAACACAGTAGAACAGCTTCCTCCAGGGTCTCCCCTTTTCTCTGCCAGAGCCTCTGGTAACCCTCACCATGGATACGTCTCTGATTGGATGGGGGAGCCCATTGTCAGGGGCACCACACTCCAGGAGTTTGGGCCCCTGTAGAGTCCCATCTCCACATCAGTTTGTTGGAAATGAGAGCAGGTCTCTATGCCCTGTGGGCCCTTGTGTATGTCATCAGCCACAAGATAGTACTCCTCCAGATGGACAACAAGTCTGTCATGTACTGTATGAACAAGTGAGGGGGAGCATACTCTTACACTCTCTGCAGAGAGACGATGAAAGCTTGGGAATGGTGTCTAGAACAGGGTGTTCTGAAGCAGGCAGTTTACTTATCAGGAACTCAGAATGTTCTGGCAGACCTGCTGAGCTGAATGGAAACCAACCCTCATAAGTGGTCATTAGCACCAGAGGTGCAGTCAGTGGTGGAATGGAGAACCCCAGATGTGGACCTTTCTGCATCCCCACTCAACACCAAACTGCCTCAGTTCTGCTCCAAAAATCCAAAACATAGCATTTTTTGTTAGGATGCATTCAGGCTGCAGTGGACAATTATTTTTCTATACACATTCCTCCAGTCCCTCTAGTTAAGAGGGTACTTCTCAAGCTGGAGGCACATGGAGGCAAGGTGATTCTTGTTGTCCCATGCAGGCCTCGACAGATATGGATCTTATCTGTGTCAGTCTTCACCATTCATCACTGGTGGGGTTCTGGCTGGAGGAGCAGGACCCCATGGGAGCATTTCATAATTTTTTTTTTCTAAAAGGGGAGGAGCTGATGCCGTGAACAGCGCCGGCCTCAAGGCCGACGCTCTGTGTGGCGCTTGCAGGTTGGCCGGTAACTGACACCAACTCCTCCTCCACTCCAGTTCTGCTTCTTCTGCCATCGAGTGAGCACGACCTTGTGAGAGAGCAATTCGAGCTGCAACATCATGGCCTAGTTCGTCTGAGTCTGTCCTAGTTCTGCAGGAGCCTTTTCTTTCTCTGTGCCGTTTTACCAGTAAGGCCTTTCCTTTTTTTCTTCAGCGCGGAGACCTGTTTCTGTGTTTTGGGTTTAATTTTTTTGTCCAATCATGTCTCGTCCAGGGGACCAAAAGAAAAAATCTTCAAAGGCGGGCATCCCTGTGGCTGGCTTTATTCTATCTCAGACTGGCATGATTGTTGCCTGACCTGCCTGGGCCCCAACCACGACATGGACTGATGCGATGCCTGTTTCTCCATGGACCGTAGAGTTTTGGACTGCTGCATGCTTAAAGTCAGCCGCACGCTGACGACTTTTGGAGGACAGCCGTGCACTAGAGATGCCAGACGCAGGTCCTGTGGCCCTTCTTCTGGGTCCCCTCCTGGTTCTATAGGGGCCACGGAGGAGGAGGCTTCCACCTCTCCTAGCCTCACCACAGTGGAGGCCCCTGTTTTGGTGCTGGAGGCCAAGTCCAGTTCTTCCAGGGGTCGGGCTGGAGGCACCGTGCTGGCAGTCTCCTCCTCGGAGATGAAAGCTCCCTTGGCATCACGGCCTGTGTCTGCCAGGCCTAGCCCAGTGGTTTCCTTGGCGCCCTCTGTCGGTTCTGCCCCAGATCCTGGTGCCGTTTACAGCGCCAGTGATCTGGACAACACCGTGGATGGTTCTGTGCCGACTTGCGGTGAAGCTTGCAGTGCCAGGAGTGGGAAGGTTTCGGAGGTTTTCTAGATCAACTCCTCCTCGGGGGACGATGATTCAGAGGTGGATTCGGACTGGCTTCCCGACTCTTCAGAGTCCTGCGACTCTTCCCCCACCCAGTACTTCTGCAACTGTCCAACCCCCTCCTTGGGAGCTGGTGGTTTCTTTTGTATTTATTATACTTTTTGCTGCTGTTCTGCCGCCGGTACCTTCAGCCCGGTCACGGACCCCTTCCGCTTCCACTCCCAATTCAGCCGTGGCTTCCCGATACCCCCTGGCTTACCCCCCAAGGGCGGGGTTGTGGCACTGGCCCTAACTGCTGCAAGTGACGGAATAGGTCGGGGAGCCGGCCCTGGGAGCTAATTGAAGTGGAGGGGCTGGCTTCATCCATGCAGCAGCAGTGGTATTTTTCCCCCTGTGTACAGATTAGGGGATGTGCAATGATGGCCAGCATCCGCCCCACCCCCAAACTTGTCGGCGTTGGAGCTTGCGGTACACCAAGCCTTCACTAGGTGTCCATAAGGCACCAAACACTCTGCCACCCTCCCCCCTGGAGAAGGAGAGCCATTGTTGGATGCTCAGTCCTTTTCCCCCGGCCGGCCTTCCGACACCCCGGATCTGTTCCCAAACTTCGGTCACCGGTGTTGCAGGTCGGCACCTTGCCCCTGCGCCAGCGGGCCGGCTGAGCTGGTGGTTTCTGCTGATGCTGGTGTCGGAGCTGCTTGCGGCACTGACACATCTTCCGGAGCTGGGGATTGGCACCAGAGGATTTACTGGAGCTGGCAGGGTCTCTGGGTTTGAAAGAGGTGAACCCCCCGTTTTGGGTGTCCAGACTGGGCCCACTTCTGGGCCTGCTTGGATGTCTAGGGCGGGGGTGAAGGCTCCCTCACCGGCTGCACTTCAGGAGCTGGTAGGTGAGGTGGAGCCCCCTTGATTGGTCTTGAGGAAGAGGTCCCTCTCTGAGTCTGAAGGGTTGAGCGGACAATGCCAGGAGCAGCACCCTTCCCTGGTAGCATGCAAGGGTTTAGGTAGGAGCCACAGTGCCGGCCTTGTCTTCTCCCCTGATGTCTTCCCCGGGTGGGGGATCTAATTTCTCAAGGCTAGGGGCTGCCCTTCTGGACCCACGTGGCCCCATTCGCCTCGCAGGGGGGAATCCCCTTCAGGGCTCAGTCCTGACCATTTCAGATGGTTGAACGGCCAGTGACTGCCTTTATTGATGGATTCTTCTAGGGTGCTGGATTGCCTGTATGGTCCCCTAGCCCTGACAGAGGATGTCCTCTTCCTCTGAGGCGTTTGGCCCCTTTACCTCTGCCTTCCCCACCCCTTCTCCCGGGCCACTTTGATCCTACGAGGTCTCTAACCTGGGAGTAGTTTAGAGCCACAGCTGTCCATTTCCTAGCGTATGTCAGAGCCATGGATGAACAGGTGTTTCACCCTGCGGCAGCTAGACTCTGACTCCTCAGACACATCGGCCTCCTCTTCTTCCTCACATGAGGACATGGATCCCTCTGTCCACCTGTCCTTGGATGCTGACCAGGCCTCCTATCAGTGTTTCCTTTTGAGATTGGTCGACAAGTTCCATATTTTGCAATTGGTACAACACAATCCTGAGTGGGTAACGCATGCTTTTCTAAGCGAATATAGTGCAAACAGCCTGGTGGTGCCTGCCTGACCCTCTCCCTTTCGGGAGGTGTCATACTGCGCTTGGCAGCGTCTGGCGGTCCCCCTCCCCAGCCCCAATGGACTGCTGGTGTGGGTATTGCACACCCCAGGGATCTTCAGGAGACCTACCTCACCCATCTTCAGGCATGACGCTCCTGGACACTCCCTCTGGGCATAGAAGCCCGAGGCGCGACTGGCCCCTGGATGCAAACTCTGTGGAGTTTGACTTCTGAGGGAGGAGAGTCTTTTCCTCGACGCGTCTCTCTCTTTCCATTGCAGCACATCAGCCTCATCATGCTGCCTATAACAGGCACCTATGGTCTTTGCTAGGACAAATCCTAGCATCTATGCCTGATATGGAGGCAACTAGAGAAGCCATTGCCCTCTGTGCACATGGCCTGGAGCTTGCGAGGCACCAAGCAAGGGCATTGTATGACGTCAGTGAGGTGGCGTCCAGGCTAGCGAGGACCACGATCTGCATCAGGTGGATGGCATGGCTTTATCTTTCCCGGTTATTACCCATGGCCCGGCGTAGGGTGATCGCCTCCTCCTTCCGGGGAACCCACCTATTTTCCTGCACAGTGAGGTGGGAACTTTAGGGGTGACTTCCATCTCCCAGGCAGAGGGAGACCCTGCCTCACCCTGACCAGTCCCAGGCCTAATTAGGCCTGTAAGGGTCTCCCCCCACCTGTGTCTTTCCCACAGGAGGCTGAGGGACAGTCCTCCCTCAGGGAGGTACCAGGTCCCCTTCGGGGGGCTTGGTAATCGCCCACCAGTGATGAATGGTGAAGATTGACACAGATAAGATATGAAAATTACATGCCTACTGTAATTCTTGATATTTCTGTGTATCTTCATTCATCACTGCTTCCCGCCCTTCTTCCCTCTTGGGCCTCAGACTCTGGGAAGTGCTTCCTCCCTGCTTGCCTTACCCCCAGTTGAGGCCAAATGCGGGCAAAAATCCCACTGGTACCACCAGGTTTTCTGCCACTTCTTTGAAGAATCAGGGACCCACCATCAGCGGGAGGGCAAACAGTGGCACTTGCCTTTCCTATTGAGTGCTCCCCTGGGCCCTCTTCTCACAGTTCTGGAAGGGCCTCCATTGCCTTGAGCGATTTGTCTGCCCCGTCTTGGGGGACAGGTTGCCTTCTCTAGCCATTGGCTTGTGGGACCTTCACCAGGATGGAATGAGAGTGGGAGGGCCCAGGGGTCCTCTAGTTCCCCCTTCAGGAGCTGTGCCTCCTTCCCCTTCTTTTTTTTTTTTTTTTTTTTTGCAGTTATTTTGTGTTTATGACCACGAGCCCCTAGCCCTGTGAATGGGCTTGCTTGACCAAGGGTACCCAACCCTTTACTCGGAAGCCCCCCAGAGTGGGGCTGCCGAATCAGAACTGTCATGGCTGAAGGGTCGGGCACAGTGCCTGGCTCATACCCGGGGGCTGGCGATTTTGTGGCTAGAGTCCCCTTGGAGCTAGGACGTGCAGTGACACAAGGGTGCATGTGTCTGTCGTAGCTCCACCCCACTTCTTGGTGTAGCATGCTTGTTCCCCAGCCTCCGCTAGAGGGCAATCAATGCCGACACCCTAGAACCACCCCACCCCAGAGAAGGAGAGCAGTCCTCCAGACGCTCGATCCTTCTTCTCCCCTGCCGACCCCCGATGACCCGTGCTTGTTTCCGAACGCGGGTTGCCAGCGTGGCACGAGGTGTGGCATCTAGCGCCTCAACCCTCAGCGCCACCAGGCTGGTGCCTCCTTCCCCTTCTGGTTTCCAGCTCAGTTCTCCTGGGCAGGATCCTCCTCTAAAACAGCATGGGTGTGTCTGTGAAAAAAAAAAGTCTTCAGGCATCCTCTTCTTTTCCAGCTTTGGTCTGGAGAGAGTGGCATCCATCTCTAGATCCACTTGTGAGGAGTCTTTCTGCAGGGGGACTCTGCAGTGGGGTGGGTTCTGTCCCTACTCTGGGGTAGCGTAGGGACTGGAGTGGGAGACCATTACCACCCATTCCTTCTTTTATGCTGTAGTGGAGAGGGTGCTTAGCCTGGTGCCCTGGCTGTCACTGTTATGCTGAACCAATCTCTGGTTGGCCATTCTTTTACCCTTCGCAGACCCAGGGGTGTCTCTGTTCTGTGCTCCTTCCTTGGAGCAGGATAAACTTTAGTGGTAAAGGGTACCTTTGACAGTAGTGCCCTTCTCCCTTCAGTCTCGGAGAGGCCTTTGGCCTCTGATGGGTCAGCAAGGGGGGGTCTCCCGTCTCCTCTCTCTTCCTCTTCTTTCTATCCTTTCTCACTCTCCCACCCTTACTCTATCCCCTCCCTTTTTTCACCTGCCCAGAGGCTGAGGCCCCTGTCCCACACCCCTAGGTTCACCCTTCTATGCTCTTGGCCAGCATTATCTCTTTTTGTGTTTATAGCCTTTCCTTTTTCTCTCTCTTGGGCCCTCTCTCTCTTTCTTTGTTCCTGATTTCACTCTCCAGCTTACAGAACTGGGGTGGAGGAGGAGTCGGTGTTGGTTACTGGCCAACCCGTGAGCACCACGCAGTGCATTGGACTCGATGGCTGCGTGGTCAACGGCACCATTCCTCCCTTTTTAGAAAAAAAAAATCTCCTGTGGGGTCCTGCTCCTCTGGCCTGAACACCACCAGTGATGAATGGTGAAGATACACAGAAAGAGCAAGAATTACAGTACGTATGTAATTTTCATTTTCCTCTGCACAACAGACTGTCAGTCAGTGCTCTGAGGGCACTTCCTCTCAGAATGGACCTTTTGACGCAGGGGTCCTGGTCCATCACAATCTGCACTCCCTTCACCTTCATGTCTGGATCCAGAAGAGAGAGAAGTAAATGGGTATGCGGTATCTCAGAGGGTATTTGGGATTCTTTTTTGGCTGCTCATAAACCTTCCACCTACACAGCCAAGTGGAAACATTTTTCCATGTGGTGCTCCAAAACCCATATGGATCCATTCTGGTGCCCACCAGACAAGGTTCTGGAGTACTTGTTGGACGACTTTGATGCAGGCTTGCAATATTCTACAGTTAATGTCCACTTGTGCGCTGTTTCAGCGTACCACAAAGCCATACAGACCTATCTAGCCCAGCTGCCTCTCTTTAAGAGGTTCTTGAAGGGCATTTTGTACACAAGGCCACCAGTTAGGAAACCTGTAGCTGCCTGGGATATCAATCTTGTGTTGGACATGCTCAGTCGCAAGCCCTTTGAGCCCATGGCCACATGTGACCTGAAGTTCCTAACTTGGAAAACGGCTTTCATAGTGGCCATCACCTCTGCCCGCAAAGTTTCTGAGATTCATGCTTTGGTCACAGATCTTTGTATACTGTTTTCCCTAGAGACAAAGTGGTCCTCTGCTCACACACCAAGTTCTTACCGGAGGTGGTGTCAGATTTTCACTTAAATCAGCCTCCTGTGCTACCTACATACTTTCCTAACTTCCAGAATAAAGGAGAGTGCATTCTCCATTCTCTGAATGTCAGGAGAGCCCTGAAGTTCTACATTGACAGAACCAAGGACTTTAGGCACTCTAAGCAGCTCTTTGTCTCCTCTGATCCTAATCAGATGGGACAGCCTGTTACAGTCAAATGCATTTCTGCTTGGATTGTCAGTTGCCTTCATCACTGCTATGTTATGACACAGGTCACGTTGGAAGGCCAGGTACATACCCCACGCACCAGAGCAATTGCCACGTTCCTGGCAGAGATTCACTCTCTGCCTAACAGTAATATTTGCAGAGCTGCAACTTGGAGCACAGCGCATGCCTTCATCAAGCACTGTGTCCTGGATTTCCATGCCAGGCAGCATTGCCAGACAGCATGCCTCCTTTGACAGGGCCATCCTCAATGGACTTTTGTCCTCAGTGAGCTTTGGCTCCCATCGCACTGACCCAGGGGGATTTTCATCTGAGCTTGGTACTCTAACCCATTCATGTCAATCAGTGGTGAAGATTGTTTGCTGGAAGATACAAAAATTCTGTACTCACCGTAATTCTTTATTTTCTAGAGATAATCTTCACCATTGATTCACACACCCACCCACCCACCATCCCCTAGGCTCACCCCAGCCAATTTATTGATCTTTCCCCCTTGTTCTTGGTTTGGGCTGTGAAGACACTGTGTTTCTGATTTGTTGACCCTGCTTATGCAGGTCTCCAGGGCTATCTTATGCCCTTAGGTTAATGCATACATGTTAGTTAATGCTGCACCTCCTTAGTAAAAAAGGTACTGACACAGTTGAGGGTTGGTGCTGAGGTAAGCCTGTACTGCAGTGTTCCCCTCGTGGCATCATGCATGTGCTCAGCTTGCCTTGGTGCCAGCCCTCCCAAAAGGTTCTGGGTCCCGCAGGGTACTAGCACTTCTGGCTCAGATCCCGTTTGTTTGCCTCAATGGTGAAGATATTCCTAGAAGATCTAGAAGTACATGATTTTTATTTTTATTACCAAGACTCCTGGCATTGAGGCACACCACCCTTCACATCTTACGCTCCTGCCCCTCTTGGTTCTTGAGTGACTCCCCCCCATCACAGTTCCTTAATATTTTATGTGTCTTGTGTTTTTCCTTTTTTGCTGGTCTATTTGGTCTACACTCCATGGTCCCCTGAACTCATTCCACACTGCTACCACATTTTGTACCCCCTGCCCCTATCCATGGTGAAGTCCTGCCTAGGGTCCGTGCTTTTATGTACGTCGCCCTCACCCTGTGGAACTCTCTACCTCATCAGATTCAAGAGTGCAGGACCATGGAGAGCTTTAAAGCAGCTTTAAAAACTTGTTTGTTTAGACAAGCATTCAGTGAGTACTGTATCTAACTTATTTGTCCTCTGTACTGTCAGCATTTTTTTTTATGGTTTATTATTAATTTATTGTATTAACATTTTTACTATTTTACTGTACAGCGCTTTGGTTTGTAGAATTGTGCTTCACAAATAAAGCTTATAATTATTAAAGCTTATTAGGTTCCTCCAGGCTATTTCTGTGCATTCACAATGGAGCTTGCAGTGTAGGCCACACATGTGAAGAGACCTCCAAAAGAAACACTTTATTCATTGTGATGTTTTCCCTGCTTGACCATGTCCCCTGAGGAAGAGTCAGTGGACTCGAAGCACGGTGTCAAGTGTGGTCAGCAGCATTAGCCTGCTTCTACATGTTAGTCCTTTTCATTTTGAATAAAGTGTTTATTTTGGAGGCATTTTCACATGCGTGGGCTATATGTTAGCAAGCTCCATTGTGAGTGCACGGAAACAACTTGGGGGTAGTGGAGTTCATGTCTGTGCTTGCCGCCCTGTTTTCTTGTGCACCAGCCCTGTACTGCGGTTTTCACAGACCATTTATTTGGACTGCAGTTTGCAAAACCTGCCTAGGATCCTCACTTCCACTACTTCAGCTACGGAATCCCTAGCTCCTGCCTCCGTCACAGTTAGTTTAACTGTCTGCCAATCTAGACATCAAACTTTTGCCCTAACATACTAGTCCCCCCGCTTGTCAGGTGAATGTCATCACCTCTGGAGAGCCTCCTGTCCCAGAAGCACTCCAGTCTCTCATAAAGTAATACCCCTTTCAAACAACATGAAGTCTTGCTGTATTCTGACTATTGCAGTTAGGTCCTGCCTTTCAACTGCCCCGGAGAACAAAGGGTTAACTTTTCTATGCCTTGCATAGAACGTTCATCACGAGCTCGGTTGAAGCCCCTGTCTGTTGTTCAAACTGCAACCGTCAGATTCTTTACTCCACCTCACTGAACAGTCGCTCTGGAGATTCCTCCTGCTCCTCGGTTCAAAAGTTGGTTGAAGTGTTGGTTTTCGGTCGATTTCTACCAAATTGTTGTTTCTGCATAGTCTGTTTAAGTCTCTGTCTGTGGTACTGTGAGTACTAGATAGATTTTTGTTCTGTTTTCTATGTGGAACTTGTAAACTGTGGATCGGTTCAGCTGAACCAATCATTTTGAGGTAAAACTTGTGCTTTACTTTAGCGTGTGGTTACTGGTCCGTATCGGTTCTAATAAAACCGGGTTTTAAGTACGTTTTTTTACAAGACCCATGACACAGTCAGGAACCGATAGGGGAGTCTTGCCTGGCGGATTGCCGAAAAAGGGGTAAGTTTTGGTTAGGTTGGCCATGTCTGAGAAACCCAAGAAAAAAAACGGGCCCACTGGGTTTCAACACTGCAGTGTGTGTGGAGAGGTCTTTGTGAAGGCCGATTCCCCACACCACCTGTGTTTATTGTCTGGTGTTTGACCACCTCGATTCAGCCTGCTAAATTTGCAAGAATTTTCCCAAATCTACCCCGGAAAAGAGATTAGGTAGACTGAGGGAAAGGGAGGCCGAGAAGTCCACTGACCCGGATGGCCAGCCCGATTCGGTTCCGACCGAACCAGAAGGAGTGCCCTCTGACCAGGGTGATACTTCTTCGGGCAAAAGGAGAACCGATTCCGAGGAATCAGTTCCTACAAAAAGAAAAAGAAAAGACAAATTGACCGGTTCGGACCCAGAATCTCATACTCCCACCGCCGATGAGACAGCCAAAGCGATTAGCATTGTGCAATCGCTTTGTTCGGTTCCGGCCGAACCGGCACCATCTGGCAGGGGCTCAGTTCGGTCGGTTCCCCCGGTTCCGGATTATACCTTGGAAGAATTTTATGAACCGGAGTTTGAGGAGGAGGGAGAGTATGAGGATGATTATGATGATGGTGAAAGTCTGGATGTGCCTATTGACCCGGACATCTCCCCGGACAGACCTTCAGGTGTTTCTCCTCCTAGGCTTTCTGAGTCCCCTTCACACTACATGTTCTACAGAAAGGTGGCGATACCCTCCAGCTTCCTGTGGAGGAGGCAGTAGAGGATCAGGAAGAACCTGATTATGTTGAGATGATGGACATCCCAGAGTCCAGGAGACTGTCTATTCCCCTCCACAAATCTTTTGGGAAACAGACACAAAAAATTCTTAAGTCTCCTAATTCTATACCTCCTGTGGACAGAAGAATGGACAAGAGGTACACTCTCTCAGGCTCAGACACGGAATTCCTTTTTCAACAATGCAGCCATGTTGGGGTTGTACAGGCTGCTGCCTGTGATAAGGCAAACATTCCATTGGCATCACACCCCCCAGACAAGGACTCTAGGAAGATGGATGGCAAAGAAACAATACATGGCAGCATCTTTGAGACTGAGGCAGGCTAATTATATGGCCTATACAGCCAGGTACCAGACGTCCAGGTGGGACACTGTACTGGCACTGGCTAAACAGGCTCCCGCCCAGCTTGCCAAAGAGCTGAAGCAGGTGGCTGCAGATGGGATTGAGGCATCGAAAGTACAGTTTCATGCTGCCGTGGACTCCATTGATGTATCATCAAGAGTCATGGCTACATCTGTGGCTCTTCGGGGAATGGCTTGGCTTAGATGTACTAGCCTCTCACAGGATACCCAGGCTAAGGCCATGGATTTTCCTGTAGTCGGTAATTCTCTGTTTGGGGAGCAGACAGAGAATTACATGAAGAAAATGGACAAATACAGGACCACTTACAGGAGTACTCAGGCCAAAGAAAGGCAAGCGGCTCCTCAAAGCCAGCAGTCAAGGGGAAGGGGCAGGCCTTTCCAAATGCCTTTTTACCAAGCTCAGGCCTCCTCTTCTTCGTTTTCGCAGAGGGGGTTCTTTAGAGGGAGAGGCAGAAGGGGGATGAGCAGGCCTGCATCCACCCCTCAGCCTAAAGCCCCTACCAAGCAGACACCCTGATGGGTCTGCCCGGGTTGATTCTCCTATACCAGTAGGGGGCAGGTTGGCTTACTTTGTCCAGGACTGGATGTCTCTTACATCAGACAAGTGGGTCCTGGAAGTAGTAAGCCAGGGACTGGTTCTCAGCTTCAAAATATTTCCGAAGATGAGAGCCAGATCTTTTCCACCTGCAAATCTCTCAAGAGACTTTTGCCCTAGAGGCAGAGGTTTCTTCTCTCCTAGCTCTCAGAGCTATAGAGAGAGAGTTCCCACCCTACACAGGGGCAAAGGATTGTATTCCATGTACTTCCTAACCCCCAAGAAGACAGGAGAGTGGCGACCCATCCTGGACCTAAGATATCTGAACAAACATCTTTTAAAGCCAAAATTCAAAATAGTATCTCTGGGACTTATCCTTCCCTCTCTAAGGCCAGGGGACTGGCTAGCCTCCCTGGACCTCAGAGATGCCTACTTTTACATTCCCATCAGGTGCTCCCACAGAAAGTACCTCAGGTTCAAGTTGCCTCAGGCCACTATCAGTTCAGAGCAGTGCCCTTCGGCCTAACATCAGCCCCAAGGGTCTTCACAAAGTGCCTGGCAGTAGTTGTTGCCTTCCTAAGAAGACAAAAGATTTCCATTTTCCCATACTTGGACGACTGGCTCATAGTAGGTCAGTCTCCAGACCAAGTCAAGTCACATTTGCAAGTGACCCAGCAAGTGCTCACTTCTTTAGGATTCCTTCTCAGCCTACCAAAGTCAGTTCTCGAACCAGTGCAGCTCCTCGCCTTTATAGGTGCAGAACTGGATACGGTAAAGGCAAGAGCCTTCCTTCCCCTGGAAAGGACAAGGACCCTTGTGGAACTGGCCTCTTCATTCAGCCTTCAGGTGTGTCGACCAGCAAGGCATTTCCTTCAGCTACTGAGCCACATGGCAGCTTCCACAGCAGTGGTCCAGGGAGCAAGATTCCAAATGAGGGACATTCAGTTCCACTTAAGAGCCTTTTGGTCCCAAAGAAAGGATTCACTTACCAAACTAATTCCAGGGACTCGAACCTTGATCCAAGCCTTGCAGTGGTGGCAGTATCAGGACAATTTGAGACAAGGGGTTCCATTTGCCACTCAGTCCCAGTCAGTGGTCCTTACCACAGATGATTCCCTGCTGGGCTGGGGAGCCCATTTGGGGGATCTTACCACCCAGGGACTGTGGTCACCTCAGGAATCTCTGCTTCACATCAGTCTCTTGGAACTCAGAGCAGTGTTTCTGGCACTGCAGGCTTTTTCCAAATCTACAGAACAAGGTGGTTCAGGTCAGAACAGACAACAACACCACCACCATGTGGTACATCAACAAGCAAGGAGGCACTCGGTGTACGGCCTTGTGCACAGAAGCAATGAAGTTGTGGTCTCTGGCCTATTCCCTGCAAACCTCTCTGATAGCAGTTCACCTCGCAGGGAAGGACAATGTTCTAGCAGATGCACTGAGCAGAATATCCCAGGGCCATCACGAATGGGCCCTAGATCCTCTGGTGTTGAAAGTGATTTTCTCAAGATGGGGCACTCCAGAGATGGATCTTTTTGCAGTCCCAGACAATCACCAACTTCCTCTCTTTTGTTGCAGACCCTCAGTCTTGGGCTCAGTCCCCCTGGATGCTCTGATTCTGAACTGGGAAGGGAAATTTCTGTATGCCTTTCCCCCCTTCCCTCTCCTGTTCAGAGTGTTACTCAAGATAAGGTCACAATCATGCAAAGTGATTCTGATTGCTCCAGACTGGGCCAGACAGCAATGGTATCCCTTGTTGCTGTCCCTAACAGTCCATCTTCCTCTGTCTCTTCCCAGGAATTACAACCTGTTAACATCCTCTCAGGGGAAGATTTGGTACCCGATTCTTCAGTCTCTCAATCTCAAGGCTTGGCTCTTGAACAGTTAGAGTTTGCAGATCTGCATCTTTCCCAAGGGGTTCTGGATATCCTTAAGGCTTCTCGAAAGCCTTCCGCTAGAAAGACCTACAACTCCAAATGGAAACGATTCAGCATTTGTTCTAAGAAGAATATTTCTCCAGACTCTGCTGAATTGCCTATGGTTCTGGATTATATGGTCCATCTTAATTGCCTAGGTCTCAGACCAGCTACCCTCAAGGTACACTTGGCAGCTGTTTCTGCTTTTCTGTCGGTAGGCAAGTCTTCCTCTCTGTCATCCCATCCTGTATTCTGTAAATTTTTCAAGGGATTGCTTCACACCAATCCCTCCCTTTAGGGATCCTGCTCCTGCTTGGGACCTTAATGTTTGCATTGCTCAGCTTATGCAACCCCCTTTTGAGCCTTTGTCCTTAGCAGAGCTTAAGTACTTGACTTGGAAAACTGTGTTTTGGTAGCCATTACTTCTGCCAGACGTATCAGTGAATTGCAAGCCCTGTCAGTGGAATCTGATTTCATCTCTTTTCACAGAGATAAAGTGGTCCTTAGAACTAACAGAAAGTTTTTGCCTAAAGTGGTTTCCGATTTCCACCTCAACCAGTCTATATATCTCCCTGTTTTCTTCACTGACCATTCCTCCTCAGGAGAGAGGAGGCTACACAGTTTGGATGTTAAAAGAGTCCTTAGCTACTACATAGAGCGTACCGAGGGTCTCAGGTTTGAATCCCTCCAGTTGTTCCTCACTTATGGAGAAGTTGGTAAGGGCAAACCTGCCACTAAGAGATCTATTGCCAGGTGGATTGTTTATTCTATACAATTCTGCTATGAAAAACTGGGTAGAGCTCCACCCTCAGGCCTGAGGGCTCATTCCACAAGCTGCTTCCCTGGCTGCTGCCAGGGATATTCCTCTCTTAGAAATTTGTCAAGCAGCCACCTGGAAAACAGTCCATACTTTCACCAGGCATTACTCTCTGGATATCCAGGCTTGGAGTGATGCTCAGTTTTGCACAGCAGTACTTCAGAGCCTATTTCCAAAGTAGGTTCTGTCCCTCCTCCATGGAGGTACTGCTTTGTAGTCTGCAATAGTCAGAATACAGCAAGACTTCATGTTGTTTGAAGAAACAAAATTACTCACCTTAGTAATTATGTTTCTTCTAGTGGAATCTTGCTGTATTCTGACCTTCCCACACCGCCTCCCCTCTCAGAACTTAGTTTTTGGGATGTGGGTGGGCAGGAGCAGTGTTGGCACCCTAGGGGTGTCCATTTTACACCCTCTTTTTTCTTTGGGTGGAATGTTGTGTTTTGGCTTTGTTTTGGTTTTTGGGTTTCCTGACTTGAGTCTTCCTTTGAGAACCAAAAACATGATATATTTGCCAGTTGGCCAGTAAAAATTTTACAGTTTCCACACAGAACACCTAGTGAATTTTTGCTCGTAAAGATCTGATGGTTGCAGTTTGAACAACAACAGACAGGGGCTTCAACCGAGCTCATGATGAACGTTCTATGCAAGACATAGAAAAGTGAACCCTTTGTTCTCCGGGGCAGTTGAAAGGCAGGACCTAACTGCAATAGTCAGAATACATCAAGACTCCACTAGAAGAAACATAATTACTAAGCTGAGTAATTTTTTCGTTCCTGACACAACCCTTTTAACCACCCACTGAACTCCTCGATCTCCTCCTTCCTCATTCTGTCCTCCCCTTCTCCCTGCCCCAGACAGGTAGGACCTCAGAAAAGGCCAAGGAAGCCTAGTACCTCTTCAGTCTGTCCCCCAGCCTCTGGAAGTCCCGCTTCACTGTCTCCATAGGCCGGGTGGCGAGATGATTGGTAACAAGGTGTACAAGTACTCCCTGCTCTTTTCTCTCCCCTACTTTCCTCCCAGTCCTCTCCCAGGCTGGATGACTGATGCTCCAGGCAGACATCTGACCACCCCCTCCCCTTTTCTGCATTGTCTACCACCCTTTTCATCCCACTAACCATAGAGTCCCCTATCAGCAGAATCCTCCTTACTAACTTCTGTCTTTCGTTTTCCTTGGGTGTCACCATGTCTTCATTCCCCTCAACATTAGTTGAGGTCCTCACCCCACATTAGAGTCATGCACATGCAGCTCTTAGGGGTGAAAAGCAATTTGCCATTTGTATCTCTTGGGTATGGCTGACTGGTGTGTGACTGCCCCTGCCACCTGATCTCCTCCCCCTCTCCTTCCCTACCACCCCCCCCCAAGCCAGTGGGCCTTTGGAGTAGTGGGGGTGTGAGGGGTGGGCGCCAGTTTAGTTGGAGTTGCAGATATGATATTTCCCACCTGAGGATGGAGCTCAAAGAAGGCCTTACCTATTGGGCAATGTCCCCTCCTCCAAAGCGTAGCCCTGGAGAAGAGTGCCCAACAATCCCCACAGCTAACTACCTCTGCAGTCACCTTATTCTCCATTCTAGCATCTTCAGACACATTCTTGCACATTAGAGCTGTGCTGCGCGAGCTGCACTGGTGCCAGTGAAATGGCATTTCACCTTCATGGCTTGTTTATTGATTTTTAAAGCCCTTAGTGGATAGTGTCTGGGGGGCTACCTTAAGGACCTCTTTGTGCTTTATACCTGTACCTTTCGTCTTTGCCATGTCATGGGGAATATGCTAGCTGTGCCTTGGCCCTTTTGAAGTCATCTGAGGACTAGGGATTTACTGTAGCAGCTCAGGCCACAAAATCAGCAGCTCTGAGAAGCAGTAGAGCCACAGATGAAAATTATTGACTCAGAAAAAATTTGCCCTCAAATGCCTTCAGAACGCCAGGAAAAACACAGATCTTCCCTTGTCAATCTTTACCATTCATTACTGCTGGGTAAGGGCTGGAGGTGCGCACCTGCCATGGGAGTATTTTTGGGGGAATTGGCACCAATGGCGCCGCCCACGTGGCTGATGCAGTGCATAGCGCATGATGGTTGGCCGTTAGGCGCCGCAAACTCCTCCTCCATCCCATTTTTGTTTCTCCCACCATCGAGGAAGCACCTGCTGTGTGAGTTGACAGTTTATTCTCTGCGACATGGGGCCTAGTTGTCATCGAGCTCCATCCCAGGTCTCAACCACTCAGCGCAGTTTATTGCCAGTAAGACCTGTCCTTTTTGTTAAATGGTGCTGAATCATTTTCTGTAGTTTTACTGTTTATTTCATGTCATATCAGGTTCAGGGGCTAAGAAGAAATCTAAAGAGGGCCATGCTGCCATGCGTGTGACCGGTATTTTTCCATTTCGGACCGACATGACGTTTGCCTGCGATGCCTGGGACCCAGTCACAACATGGACAACTGTGACACCTGTTTCTCCATGGATCGCCGTGCTCTCGAAATCCGTGTGTTTAAAGTTGGGAGGGCTCTGCCAGCTTTTGGAGGATGGTGTCGCTCGTGGGTCACCAAGGCCAGAACACTTGACCCCCCCTCCGGGTCCCCTCCCGAGTCTATACGGCTGTTTTGCTGGGATCAAGGAAAATTGCTGCTTCGGAGTCCGAAAGGTTGAGGGGCCGAGGTGAGGTGCGCAGGTCCCCCTCCACTACCCTCGGGGATGGGGAGAAGCCGGAGCACTGAATCCTGCCTTTCCCATGAGGTCTCGGAGAAGACCATAGCTGGCAGCATGGAGGGTTGCCCTTCTGGACCCATGCAACTCCAGTCACGCCACAGGGGAGATTCTCCTTCAGGGATTATCTATGGTTTGTTTTCATATTTGTAGCCTTCGCTGCCTGGATCGACCCCTGGGTCCCCCCGTTTGGCGGGGCCAGTGGCTGGGTCTCAGAGCCCTGGCAGAGGCCGGGCACTTTCAGTTAGGTGCCCTTCCCCCATCCCTCTGCAGACACCTCCCCCTCTCCCAGGCCATGTGGGTCCTATGGTTCCCTTGACCTGGGGGATGTTCAGGGCTACTGTGGTGGCCTTCCCTAGGTACATGAGAGCCATGGATGAGCAGGTCTTCTGTCTGTCCCCACCCACTGTAAGGAGGACCCTGAGCATTCTAGCTCCTTTTCCTCCCTGTCTTCCTCCTCTGAGGGAGATAAACATTCTGTCCACCAATGCTGATTTCACTGAATATCAGCGGTTCCTCTCAAGGCTGGTTCAGGAGCTACACATAAGAAAGCAATACCGAGCGGGAGACATGCTGATTCTTGAGTGAGTTCAGTGCTCACCATGTAGTGGTGCCCTCCTGGCCTATTCCCTTCCAGGAAGCATCTATCCGCACCTGGCAGTCTCCAGCCACCTCTCCCCCAGCCCCGGCGGACTGCAGGAGGAGGTACTGCACTCCCCAGGAGTCTCTAGGTGCCCAACCTCACCCACCTTCGGGGTTGACGTCTTTAGATACTCCTTCTGTGCTTCAGCGCCTAGTGCACGACCATCCCCTGGACCTGGATTCTTCGGAATTCGACCAGTGGGGTAAAAGAGTGTTCTCTTCAGCTCATGCTTTACTCTGCATTGGTTCTCATTAGGCTCACCATGCTGCGTACAACAGGCAGCTCTGGTCAATGCTAGCACAGGTGTTGGCATCCCTGCCTGATTCAGAGGAAACTAGACAGGCCATCATCCTCTGTGCACAGGGTTTGGAGCTTGCTAGGCACCAGACAAAGGCATCTTATGACACCAGTGAGGTGGCATCTAGACTTGCAGGGATAGCGATCTGCATTAGGCAGATGGCATGGCTTCGTCTCTCCAGATTGTCACCCATTGCCCGGCGTAGGGTGATCTCCGCCGGCCTGGGGACCCGTCTCTTTTCCTGCTGGGCAAGGAGGACCTTACAGGGGTGCCTCCAATGCCCCTGGCCACAGGGGACACCTCATCATCCTGACCAGCCTTAGATCTCGCTGGTCTAGTATGGCTGTAGAGTCTCCCCTCTACATCTCACCCAGGGGGCTTGGTACTCACCCAGCAATAATGAATGGTGAAGACTGACGAGGGAAGGTATGAAAATTACGTACTTACCATAATTCTTGATCTTCTCTTGTATCTTTACCATTCATTACTGATTCCCACCCACCATCCCTTCCTGGGCCTCAGTTCTTGGGTGTTGCATCCACCCTGCTCGCCTTCCCCCCTCCTAGAGGCCAATTGGGAGTCGAGTCCCCCTGGTATCTCTGAGCTCTCTGTTTTCTTCTCTAAAAAGTCACAGAGCACTCAACCTGGAGGATGGCAAATAGGGTCTTCGCCCTAACCTCTGAGTAAACTCCCTGGGATTCTCTTCTCAATGCACCAGGGTGTCCCCCTTTTTAGGCTTGGATAATCCTCTCCTTATGTCACCCCTTGGCTGTTAGCTCATCAGTGCATTCCTAGGAGGGTCCATGGGATTTTCCTCCCTCTTTTCCACTCTTTCCCTCATGGCATGGATGTCCCGTGGCTCCCTTCTCCTGAAATGCTGACTACATCAGTACTCTCATGGGAAAATTATTATCTAGTTTCCCCCATTACTTCCCCCCCATCGCAAAGTCAGTCTGGACTCACTCCTCTCTTAAGCAGGACTGCTCACCCTACCTAATAAATAATAATAATAATAACTTTATTTCTAGGGCACCTTTCAAAGTATCAAGGTGCCTAACAAATTTAAAAGAACACGTCAGACATCCAGATCATTAAAATACTATAAACAGATATTCCAAGTACAAAGTTATTTATTCACGGAAAGCTTGAACCCACAGGTGTGTTTTTAAAGCTTGCTTAAATCCCTCCATGGTTGTGCACTCCCATAACCGACGAGGTAGAAAATTCCAGAGGATTGGGGCTGCATGCATAAATGCATGGGTCCCTGAAGATTTCAAACACACCCTCAGAATCTTTAGCAACCCCTCGTCAGCTGAGCAGGGCAATCGTCCAGGGCAGTAGGAGACCAGAAGCTCTTTCATGTAGTCCAGGCCTAGTCCATGTAGGGCTTTAAAAGTCAGAAGACCAACTTTAAAGGTGATCCGTGCAGCACCGGCGTAATATGACAGGATCTAGAAGTTCCCATCAAAAGCCGGGCCACAGCATTCTGCACTAGCTGCAAGTGGCAGATTTCCATCCCAGGTAGCCCTAGGTAAAGGGAGTTGCAGTAATCAAGGCGCGAGGACACAAAGGCATGGACCAGCATAGGAAAATCACCGGACAGAACAAGGTGCTTAATCCTGGAGATATTCTTAAAATGGTAAAAAGAAGATTTGACGATGGCTGACACCTGTGAATACAGAGTCAGCCCTTCGTCAAAGAATACCCCCAGGTTTTACACCCGTTCTGAGTTCAGGAGTGATTCACCCCCAAGAAAAAGTCCTGAGGGTGAATCCACCCCCGGACCCCCTATCCGGTGTGCTGGATCCACAACCAACACCTCAGTCTTTTCCAAGTTCAACTTTAGCCAACTGGAATCCATCCACTCTTGGATTTCTATGAGATAGCTGTTAAAGACTGAGAGAGCTCCATCTTGGTCGAGTGCAAAAGAAAGGTAGCTCTAAGGGACAGTCTGTGAGGCCCAGGCTTCAAAATGTGCAAAACAAAATTGGATACAGAGTAGGAAGAGAGGTCAGTCTCCACCAGTGCTTGCCAGGCCATCTTAAATCCCCTTAGGGCCTTGTTTCAATAACCCCTGCAACTGGCGGGATTCTTGCTCGCTTGTCTTCTTGACCGCAGGAGTTTGAACTATTACAAGCCAGTGGTCTTCCAAATTACTGTGGTGGAAAACCATCCTTCCTCGCCCTTTATCTCTTTCTATATCTCTTCTTCCCTTTTTCTGCCCTTTTCCTTCTCTTTCTTTGAGATCACCCATGGATTTAGGCCCTATGGCCACTTGCAGTAGAGTTCTCTTCTCTCTGTCCCCTAGTCAGCTTATGCCTTTTTCAGTTTATAGCCTTTCCTTTGTCTATCTCTCGGCTCTCTTGCTTCGCTTATTTTTCTATACTGTTTCACCCTCTCCAGCCAAACAGAACTGGGATGGAGGAGGAGTCTGCGGCGCCTAACAGCCAACCCTTGTGCACCATGCACTGCGTCAGCCACATGGGTGGCACCGTCGGAGCTGACTCTTCCCCTCCCCCCCCAAAAAAAAACTCCCATGGCGGGTGCGTGCATCCAGCTCTTACCCAGCAGTAATGAATGGTGAAGATACAGGAGAAAATCAAGAATTACGGTAGGTACGTAATTTTCATTTTTAAGTATCAAAATATATTTATTAGTACCTTTCAGTAAACATAATATTAATACTCAGAAAAAGTAGCAGTGAGCAAAAACCGCTAACGTTTTGAGCCAAATGTGCTTTGTCAAGGTTCATCATGCCCCCTAATTGGTGAAGATTATGTAACATACTATTTAAAGCGACAGCGTTTCAAAATTAAAGTGCACAAGTGAAAACCCCTAACATATTTAAGAAAACTCACCAAAAAAAGTGACGTGTGCAAATTAAACTGGTTCCATTTAAAAAACACAGCAATACAAATATCGACTACATTAAATAGTCTAGTCGTAGATATCACTTATTTAAACACAGCAACCTGAATTAGTTAAATTGCCTGAATAATATGACAAGCATGTCTGTATGTTTATATTTATACCCAGTTACGATCACCTCTGATTTCTTATAATTCTTATAAGAAATCAGAGGTAAACGTAACGGGGGGATATGTACAGATATGGACCTGCTTTTCCTGATGGACATTGTTAGATATTAATATAGTCCGTATTGATAAACATCCTGGAATTCTCAGTACAGATGTGATATTAAACAAGCAAGTCAATTAATTATTTCGGGTGTCTTTGTTTAAATCAAAGTTATATCTATGCCTGTGATATTTATTGTATTCACTATATGTGTTACTGGGTTTTCTGAATGGAACCAGTTTTAATTTACTGCGCGTCCGCGACCCCAGATATTTCTAAAATAACCGAGAACTTGCACTTGCACACTTTAACTATGGCACACTGTCATTTAAATAGCATGATATACAAACTTCACTGACAGGGACCATGTTATCCTTGATAAAATGCATTTGGTGCAGAATGTTTGAGGTATTTGTCCACTGCTACTGCTTGTGAGCATTAACTTTCTTTTTAATGAAATGTACTGATAAATATATTTTGAATACTGAAAGCTGTGTTTGACGTGGAGTTCTGAAGGGAGCTGCGTATGGACTTTTTCTGCAAAACATTTTCCATAGAAGCACCAACACTGTGGAGTTGCTACTTCTTCACATTTGTTTATCGACCTTGCTGGTCTGTTTTAAAGCTGAACTGAAAATCTTGTTTGCACAGGCTTACATTTTAAGAGCTTGATGGATCTGGGCTCCCCTCTTGATGCCATGTTACTGATCAGTTGTAAAAGTTACTCTCAAGGAATAAAAACAAGTCTCCTTGCATACCAATTCCACCAATGAAGTCTCAACATTTTGTTGGGGTCACCCCACTTAATCATGGATGGTGGTTCTCATCCTTGTACTCTGTATTTGGCTTTACTGTCTCGTCCCCAGTGTGTGTTTTCTTTTTATATTTTTTTTTTCATTTTCCTTTTGTTAAAATGCATTAGCATAGAAACAGTTCCCTCTCTCCGTTTCCTATCAGGTACCCCAGGAGGTGTAAAGACACAATGCTGGAGACCCCAGAGGCGTAAAGATGCAAGGCCAAAGGCCAGCATTTCCCAGGCAATAAAACAGATCCATGTAAACTGCCCCCTATGATGCCCTACAAACAAACTATCACAGCTTAGTTACCTTCCTGGCTAAAAATTACAAATAAATGTAATAATCTTGCATAAATGCCAACTGCTCTGTTTATTATTAATATACTAAAATAAGTATTTAGATGTAAAAATTGAAACAAAGGCAATGTTTAGTGTAATGCTAGCAACAATCCAAAGGCAGCCAGTGACTCTGCAGAGTGTAAGGCAGTATAGCCTAGAGGTTACAGAAACAAGCTGTGAAAGAGTTTGGTACATCCAGCAGACTTGTGTTTGATTCCCTCAACCTCCACTTGCATACTGTGCGACTCTGAACAAGTCACTTAACCTCCGCAGTGTTCCGGGGTCACCCCTGAAAACAGGCACGTATGCCTAGTGGACCTTACCTGGTTACCAAAGAATTGAAAAAATAAAAAGGATTTGCATGCAGTATGGTTAGCATGTCCACTTGTCAGTTATCACAGGACAACTTTGTAAAAGCAACATGCCAGCTGGCTGACTAAGCAGGCTTATTTCATGGATAATAACACTAGTGTAAATAGAATGCTTGGTATATTCCTGTCCAGTATTTCTTTTAATTAAAATAACATTCCTTTTGTATTTATTTATTGTCTTGTCTTAGATAACGACCTTTGAGCATGGAGCTCATTTGCAAAGGTTCCACATCAGTAACAGAAAACAAAACAGATACACAAAGATAAGAACTATATACAGAGGGAATACATAGTAGCTGATCTAATTAAATACAGATAAAGTACAGAGCTTATTGTAATATTCCTTTTGATTTTCATTTTGTTTTTTTAATTTAAGAAGTTTCTAATGGCAGTAAAGATGTCTGCAGCAGTTCTTACTGTGTCATTTTACTGCCTTTATCAAATGAAAAAGGTCTACCTAAAACACATAACAAGTGATGTACAGTATTTCTTATTTTACCACTCTTTTAGATTTTACTGGTCAGCCAGATGAAGAGCAGGTGAATGTTCTAGGATTCCAGTTGATAGCAGGGTCCAGAGTCACACTTCTTGCTTCCAAAACATCCCGTAAGTATACTTACAGTTGCATTTCTTCATAACTTAAAATTTCTTTCTAACAATCACTATCACAGATATTGTTAAAATGGATTTAGAAAATGAACAAAGTGTATTCTCGATCCTGATTGACTAAAATCACCAATCAGCTGGTCCAGGATGAGACAACGGAGACTGGGAAATAACTAGACCCAGTCTTCGTTGCCTCATATCATTCTAAAAATTACTGGGCCAGTAGAATGTTTGAAAAGTTTAACACTGCCATGTTTCTTTATCTCTTAGCGAGTGAGACACCACCACCACCCCCGCCCGACTTCAACTGCTTGCCTAACACAGTCATGCTGAAATTCAAACCGCCAACTGCCTGATTTCAGCAAACCCCACCTCGCATGTCCGATTTCAGCAAACCCCGCCTCGCATGTCCGATTTCAGCAAACCTCACCTCGCTTGTCCTTTTCTTATACAGAGGGCACTTTTCTTTTTCTTCTCTGTCCCATTACAGTACAGCAGTAGTGCAGGCACTTGTGGCTTATCTTAGCACTACACACAGTTGCATGTCATTTTAGTGCGACCATTTACCATGGAGATTTTTATCACGCTGCATTTAAAACCGCCAACCACTGACTTCATCTGACTCGCCTTGCATGCCCCTTTTTATAATTGGGAGGAAGGAGAACCGAACCAAGGGGGGAGGTAAACGAAGTTGGTGGTTGTCAAGTAATGAAAGTGTTCACTGCGGGTTCCTCAGTTTTGCTGCCACTGCGTCAAGTCCTTCTCTCACTTGCTGCAGAAATCATAGGGTCTTTTGACTGCTGTCCTCCTAGATGCCATAATCCAATTCTAAAATTATAAAGTAGGTAAAAAAACATAAAAACTAAAAAGGACAGTTGGGGGGGCAACAACACAGGAACAAAGAAGACAAAGACAGCAGAAAGGTGTTTAAAAAACAGCAGTGCCCTCTACTGGCAGATGTATTGTAGCAGTAGAGGGACTACTTTACATAATAACACTTTTTATTCATTTTTATTCATATTTCAAGTGATTTTCTTTTTATTAATATTTTACATATCATTACACAAATGCCCATTTTCTAAACGCATTAATACCCTCCTGGTTGGGCTGTATGGGCTGTACCGACCTTCCAGAGACTATAAGGCTCTCCTCTGTGGTGTCAGGCCTCATTACGCCCTTGGGCAGTCCAGTATAATCCAGTACCACCCACCCTGTTGGGTATTATTGCATACTTAGAAGTCGGTTATAAGTGAATTTAGCTGCAGTAAACAAAGGCCAATTTGCTTTTTTCCCCCCAGATGTGGTCATCTATGGAGTTCTGTAATTTGTAAAGAAGTACAGTACTTTATTGTTTTCTTTAAGGAGTGGCAATAAAAGAAAAACTGGAACTGTAAAAGAAATGTGACATTAGGGTTTCCCCATAACTCCCAACCCCTGCCACCCCAAACAGCAAAAGGAAAAAAAAAATATTAGGTTTTTGGGTCTCCAGAGTCTTGGTAAATCAGTGGTGGGGTCTTCTTTGGGGTTGTCAACCCTAATAATCACCCCATTCCATGAGCAAACAACATCACACATGATCTTTCTTCAGGGCCCTGCATGAAGAAACCTACAACAAATTGTGTTGGCAACATGTGGCGAGAAATAATTCTCTATTCTCTTTCAAGAGTGTATCACTATAAGGCAGTGGCTTGGAGCTGTATCTTGTGCTTCGGATTGGAGGCTACAGGCTGGGGGGAGGGGGGAGCATTAGGATTGACAACCCTAAGGAAGACCCCACCACTGATTCACTAAGACTCTGTGTCACTGGGTGTGGGTATTCAGGACAACAAATACCAGGCAGACTCAAATTGCAGTGCATAAAAAATGCCCAGAGGCATTTGTCATTTTATGTTGTCATAAAACAAAAGCTTATATGTACAGAAATCAAATTAAAAATGTCAAAATAAAGGTTAGTTGCATTCAGAAAAGGCCACTGCTTTGCTTTAGCAGATTCTAGGCTTCAGTCAGAATGACCAGTGTGAACCCACACCACTGGGAGGTCTTTCTCCTATCTCCGTCAGTCTCCTACTGACTCCCTATCTAACATCAAGCCCTAGCTACTTTTCTTTTGTATTTTCAGTTAAGGGTCTAGTCAGGTGACCCCACCCAGAATGTATTTACACCTTCCAATAGGGCTTGATGTTAGATAGGGAGTCAGTAGGAGGTGGGGTCCCCAAAGAGGCCATGTTGAAAATTTGGGTTCAAAATATACAAAAATGGAAAGTTATGCATCAAAGTCGAAAACCCCATTCAAATACATTGAACTGCACTTACCTTAGTTTCTCATATTGCAGTCGGCATTTCCGACAACAAAACGTGGCTTCAGTTGGAGAGTAGATCTTTGTCATGGAGCATGTTCAGGTGAGTGAGGGTGTGTGTGTGTGTATGTGTGGGTTTGGGGTGGTGGTTGCCGAATGGGAGGTTGGGCTGGGGGATCAGATCGTCGAGGGACCATTTTTTTATTTGGTTGCAGGTAACAAAGAAAAAAACAATGAGAGACAGTTTCCTTTTTTTCAGAGATTAGTGACATACATTCCAACACTGGGGATTGGGCACCCCAGTGTCAGGCCACTGTGTAGCGGCACTGGGGATGGGCACCCCAGTGCCACTATGTATTTATTGGGAAGTTGGGGACGACCTAAAGGGGAGTCAGGTGGTCAAGAGAAGCAGTACCGGGGGCAGGCAGCCTGGTCCACTTATATATTTATAATTAAAAATACAAACATTGGGAACTGCGGGCTGGTGATCTGGCAGGGAGAAAGAAGTGGTACCTGGGTAGGCACCCCAGTCCGCTTAATAAACATATGTATATATATATATATATATATAGAGAGAGAGAGAGAGAGAGAGATAAATAGATAGAGATAGAGAGAATGAGAGAGATGAAGACAGGCAGACAAAACAGGGGATCGGCAGTTCACTGCTGTCACTGCAGCTCACAGCAGGACTTCAGCTGCGGTTGCAGAATTCAACAAAGTCCTGCTGTTCTCATGCAGAGAAAATGGGTGAACGGCTTCTCTCACTAATCTGGGCACCCTGGATTTTGGGGTGCCCAGAAAAGGTATTTTGGGCCATTATTTTAAAAAACAAACATCAGAATCTAGCTAAACAGTCCTGTTTAGCTAGGTTCAGGTATTTGTTTTTTAAAATTACAACATTTTTATGTATTGCCCATGTTTTTTATTTCTGGGGAAAGAAAAAAGATGGCGAGTCTCATAGCACAAAAATAAATGTTTCATGCTGTTAGAAGCAAGTGGTGAGAAACCAGAAACCGTCGTGCGACACAGAATTTTTGGTGTCATACCAGACCATTATCCCATGAACCCTACTGAGCATGCTCTAAACAGAAAAACACAATGCTTTAAAGCCTTATAACTCGAAACTTAAAGCATCTTTATTCAAAACTAATAAACATTCCAGATTTTTCATGCAGAGTCCCTCCCATATGGAACTCAATGCCAGTTGATATAATTAATAGTGAAAATGTAGAACAATTTAAGAAAAGTATTGATAAGTATATGGGTGACAGGAAATTTTCTTTCCATTGCGAAACCAGCTGGTGGTGAGTTCATAAATGGGCGTCTCACCTTTTGAACTTGTATCAATCTATGAAACTATGAAACTCTGGAACCATTTAATATTTTTCACAAAACCTTTCAAAGGCACTACCTTAGGATGTCATGCCTATACCCTGAAAGTTTTAGGGAAAAATTCCATTCTATGTAGGCTGTAGGTGAGAGCAAAAAAATGCCATGTTAAGTGTAGGAAAACGAAATTAGCCGTCTACAGGAAAATGACATGTCTGGATCTCAGAAAGTGTGCAAGCTGCTGTCATGAAACTTTCCACAGATTTAGACGTTGCCTCCTAGACAACACATGCAGAATTTAAGCTAATTTTGTTGAACACTGCCAGAGATATTAAGGTGCAAAGTTAGGGGGTTAACATTGACACCCTACTGAACCCTAACTATAGGGGCTGTTCTGCACCCCTATAATATGTGTGTGTGTATATATGTATATATATTTTGAATGTGCCATTTATCATCATGAGTGAGGGGGCAGGACCATTACTCACGAGTGGCAGAGCCATCAGTGAGTTAATAAAGCTCTGCCCCTCACACGTGATGATAAATGTCATATTCTGAGTGAGGCCATTGTGTGTCCAGTTTATATGTTGTATTTTAAATTTTAGAGAGATTAGTTCTTTTAATGAAGAATAAACTGATCTTACTGGACATAAAGTCTCCACCACTCATTCACACTAATGAGAGTACGCTGGAGGCGCTAGGACCAGTGGGAGCAAACTTTTTCAGGAGGGCCAGCGCCTGAGATGGAGCCACGAGGAAGTGGCACTGTGACCCCGGCATGAGTGGTAATGACTATCTTGGTGTCGACCCTCCAACGCCACAGTTCCTTTTTTCCCGCCATCAAGTGCGCATCAGTGACGACATCACATGCCTTCCGAGAGTCAAACTAGCAGCTTAATTTTCAGTTTTTTGTTTTGTATTTTATCTTCGATAAGTACTGATTATATTTAATAAATTCTGCTTACACAAGTGAGAAGTCTTCAGCCCTCCATTGACGGAGTGGACCATGAGCGGGGCAGGTGACGGTAGGGAGACTTCATATGAAAGCTGTTCAGTCAGCGGGGCTGGGTCTGGTCCGCCGCCCTCCCTGGAGAGGGGGTCTGACAACGGACGGTCCAATGCTCAGGGAGATGGGCGGTCTCCCCAAAACCATAAAAAGAAATGGTCCCATTCTTGGCACCGTTTGGCCTCGAGTTCTTCTTGACACACAGGTCGAGAAGAAACTGCATCACTGGAGGTTGCCCTCTAGTACGTCTCTTGGCGTGAGCGGTAGGTTAATAGCGCCAAGGCCGGTCTCCCACCTCTATCGGAGTCACTGGTTTCTGTCTCTAATGGCCGACCTCTTCGACACCGGAGCCCCTCTCCACCTATTGGAGGAGCTTCCGATGAGCAGTTTCACCAGTGGTCTGCTCTTATGGAGCAGTGGGCTCGGAGCTTGGCCGATTGCCCGAACCGGCTAGTCCGACACCGGGGCCTTAGGGCCCTTCAGTTCCAGAATGGCAGGCGGGGCGGTTCGGTCTTCCTACTCGTGCGGCACCTCCTTCGGGGCCGTCGACTCCGCGCTCTGGTGTCTGTCCCCCTCACGTGGCTGTGGCGCAGGGGTCTACACCGATGCCCTTATCTCCTGCCATTTTTCATCCTGTAACTTCAAATCGCAGTTCTCAGGCTTCTGTAACATTGCCGTCGTCTGCGGTGCCAACTTTTCCAGAACCGAGGTCCCTTGTGGTGCCACTGGTCCTGTCGGTGCCATCTGCAGTGCCCCGGGTTCTCTCAGTGCCGTCCTCGGCATCAGGGATGATGGCAGTGCTAGGCACGGCGCTATCCGGTGGTGCCTCCGGTGGCATCGGCGTCAGATGCGGTGTTGTGCTCTTTGTCGGCACATTGTACGGCGCTGTTTTCTGTGATGGCTCCTTCCTTGTTCTCGGTGCCATTTTCTTCGACGGCGCAGGGATGGGTGCGGCGCTGTCTGGTTTTCAGAGGTTTTTGACTCTGATTCGTTCTCCTTCTCTTCTTCCTCTTGGTTTTCACTCCATTCCTGTCTATGCAGTCCCCCCTGGACTGTCAGGAGATGATTTTGAGCCCAATCCAGATCTTAGACTGGGTGATGATGTTGATGCTGACACTGCCCTGGGGCCAGGGATCAATCCTCCTGCAGAGCCTGTTATTGAGGACCTTTCCTTTAAGTATCCTATAAACAAAGAATCTCGCGAGATAGACACCTTAGGTAAGAGAGTCTTTGCTACCTCAACCTTGGGCATGCGCATTGCCAGCTACCAGGGCTATTTTTCTCAATATGAGTATTTTCTTTGGCATTCGCTCAAAGCAATGTTAGAAGCTCTGACTGACTCGGAAGTTAACTCAGAGCTACTTCAAACCATAACTAGGGGTATTGAGTCCAATAACCAGCAGGTTAAAGCTGCAATAGACACCTGTGATACTGCTTCCCGGGAGGCGGCGGCTGGCATCTGCACCCATCGCCACTCTTGGCTACGTACTTCAGGCTTCACGATTGACGCCCAGCAGCAAGTCATGGCCTTACCTTTCGATGGTATGTATCCGTTCAGACCTCAGGTGGAGCAAGCACTGGGGGCCACATGGAAGACTAGGTGTGCCATTAAGACAGCCAGACCTACACCGGCCCCCTCCTGAGGGGGTGGGAACAAGCGCCAGTTTCACAACCGTCAGTCCTTTTGGGGCACAGGCAGAGGAGGTTTTAACAGAAACCAGAACCCTCAGCCGCAAAAGAAAGCGCAGTAGAAGGCACAAGGACCGAAAGTGCCCAGTGCCACCTTCTGAGTTTCCGGCCCAGGTCCCACCTCAGCTGCCCGAGGGGTACTCCTCCTCAGCAGTGGGAGGACATCTGACTCAGTTCTACAACCAGTGGAAATCTATAACATCAGACAAATGGGTCCTCAGGATAATCCGCGAGGAATACTCTCTCAATCTTTTGGAAACCCATCAGGATCATCCTCCCAAACGACAGTCCAGGCTGTCGGTGGCTCAGTCAGACCTTCTTGCTTCTGAGGTACAAGTCCTCTGAACAACAGGGCAGTAGAAGTAGTTCTGCTGGATCAACAAAACACAGGTTTCTACTCCCATTACTTTCTGTTCCCAAAGAAAACCGTCAGTATGTGCCCCATTCTGGATCTCAGAAAGTTAAACAAATTCCTTCACAAGGAGAAGTTCAAGATGATATCACTCGGTACCCTGCTACCTTTGATTCATCAGCATGATTGGCTAGCCTTCCTGGACATGCAGGATGCCTACCAACACATTCTCATACACCCAAAGCACCACAAATACCAAAGGTTTGTGGCATTGGGTCAACACTATCAGTTCAGAGTCCTGCCTTTTGGGCTATCCTCTGCGCCTCGAGTTTTTACAAAGTGTTATGCAATTCTCATGATGCACCTCAGGAAAATCGGAATACAAGTGTGACGTCATCAAGGTGACAGAACCCCTGAAGAGGTCGCTCACCTGGTGGTCTCAGGAGGAGAACCTTCTGGAAGGATATCCCTTCGCCCCTCTGGATCATCAGATCTCCATTACCACGGATGTGTCTGTATTGGGTTGGGGAGCTCACTGCCGGGATCTCCACACACAGGGTACGTGGACTCAGGACGAGTCTCAACTTCACATAAATGTCTTGGAAATGAGAGCCATCCTCTACGCAGTCCGAGCTTTGAAGGACATACTCTGCCACAAGAACATTCTCCTTTAAACGGACAACAAGGCAGTGATGTACTACATCAACAAACAGTGCAGTGCACACTCTTACCTATTATGCAGGGAAGCAATGAAAGTGTAGGAATGGTGCCTGGAGCACAAGGCTCTGATTCAGGTGGTTTACCTGCCAGGAGTACAAAACGAGCTGGCAGACCATCTCAGCAGAATGGAGGTGGATCCTCACGAGTGGTCTCTCGACTCAACTGTCGTTCAGTCACTCTTCAAAGAGTGAGGAATTCCAGACCTGGACCTTTTTGCGTCCCCACTCAAAGCAAAACTACCTCTCTTCTGCTCCAGAAATCCAGAACCTGGTGTTTTTTGTCAGGATGCGTTCAGGCTGCGGTGGACAAAACACTTTCTATATGCATTTCCTTCTCTTTCCCTAATTAAGAGGGTACTGTTCAAATTAGAGCCCCAGGGGGGCAGAATGATTCTCATTGCCGCCTTCTGGCCTCGGCAGATATGGTTCCCGCTACTCAACAAGCTATAGGAACCCCCGAAAACACTTCCTCTTCAGATGAACCTTCGGACCCAGGGTCCTATGGTCCATCCCAGCCTGAGGTTGCTTCACCTTCACGCTTGGCTCCTGAAGAAATATAGGTGAATATGTTCAGTGTTTCTCGTAGAGTTTCAGGTATTCTTTTGGCTGCGCATAAGCCGGCCACTAGAAAAACCTACACAGCTAAGTGGAAGCGTTTCTCTATCTGGTGTGCAAAATCCTCTTTGAATCCTTTTTTCTGCCCACTGAATAAAGTCTTGGAATATCTCTTAGACCTCTCAAACACATGTCTGCAGTACTCCACAGTAAAAAGTTCATCTTTGTGCCATTTCGACATATCAAGAGTCAGTACTTTCCATGTCGCTGGCTCAATTGCCCTTAGTTAAGAGGTTTCTTAGGTGTATTCTGCATACTAGACCTCCTATTAGACATCCAGTGGCAGCCTGGGACATTAACATTGTGCTAGATATGCTCACTCGTAAACCTTTCGAGCCTCTAGCTACTTGCGAGTTGAAGTTCCTCACGTGGAAAACAGCCTTCCTGGTGGCCATTACTTCGACCCATAGAGTTTCTGAAATACACGCACTGGTCACAGACCCCCCCTACACTGTATTTTACAAGGACAAAGTAGTTCTTAGGGCTCATCCTAAGTCTCTCCCTAAGGTTGTCTCAGAATTTCATCTAAACCAACCTTTAGTCCTTCCTACCTACTTTGTGAACTTCCAGAATGAAGGGGAGCGTACCCTTCATTCACTGGATGTTAAGAGAGCATTGCGGTTCTATCTAGATAGAAGGAAGGAAATTCGCAAGGCTCAACAACTGTTTGTTTCCTTCAGCGAGACCCAGTTGGGTCAACCTGTTGGTATCAGGTGCATTTCAGCGTGGCTGGTGGCATGCATTCGCCACTGCTATTCTATGGCACAGGTCAAGCTGGAAGGCAGAGTGTACACTCACTCTACCAGAGCAGTCACGGCATCTCTGGCGGAAATCCGTAACGTACCCATTGCAGATATTTGAAATGCAACTACCTGGAGCTCCGTACATACATTTATTAAGCACTACACTTTGGATGTCCATGCCAGACGACATCTGTCGTTTGGCAGGACAATTCTTAACGGACTTCTGTCCTGAGCACGTGAGCTGTTTATCTCCAGCCGGCCGTCTCAGGGATTACTTAGCTTGGTACTCTCCCATTAGTGTGAATGAGTGGTGTAAACTTTATGTCCAGGAAGATATGGAAATTATGTACCTACCGTAATTCTTGATCTTCTTGAATGGAGTCTCCACCACTCATTCACACACCCACCCACCATCCCCCGAGCTCACTTCTCTGTTTCTGGTCTTCACTCCCTCAATGGCTGAGCTGTGAAGACTTTGTTGTTGACCCTTCTTACATGGGTCATTAGGACTATCTTATGATCAATTTTTGTGTTAGTCCTTTCTAGGATTAGTTATACTGCACCTCCTCGGGGTGGGGTACTGAGGCAGTTGGAGGGTCGACGCAGAGATAGTCATTATTGCACACGCCGGGCTTGTGGTGCTGCTTCCTCGCGGCTCCATCTCAGGCGCCCGCCGTCCTGAAAAAGTTTGCTTCCGTTGGTCCTAGCGCCTCCGGCGTACTCCCATTATTGTGAATGAGTGGTGGAGACTCTGTCCAAGAAGATCAAGAATTACGGTAGGTACGTAATTTCCATTTTCTGTTTGATTTCACTGACCGGGTTGCATGGGTGTCTGGCGTGATGCTGAAAGTAACTTTGTCATGGGGGGAGGGTAAGCCAGGGGGAGCACAAGGTCTTGGTGTGTTGCAGTTGGCCCAGAGTGCCAGGATATCAGGTAGCTGGGCCTCAGGTGGATAGCAGGTGGCACTGGTGGAAGGCTAAAGGATGCCCTGGCTGGGGCGGAGAGGGAAAAATGAAAGTTACAGAAAAGAAAAAAAGACAAACATAAGTTTTGGCAACATGCGCAAGATCAACCAAGTTGGCCTCTGATTACTGTATGTCCAGAATTTTGTGTCACTCATTTTGGTCACACTGAGCATGCTCATAAATTATTCTCACATGTAAGATGCCATTTTCCAACTCCGACTTCATCTCATTTCAAGTAGTCATTGTGACTGTTTCGCCTAATCGGGGCCCACCGCTCACTTACCTCCATTTCAGTCTTGACAGCTACCTCTCCCCACCTTGCCCCCCTTCTACCTGCCTCACCTGCCCACCCCCTCGCCCCCTCTCCCTTTCCTCCCCCCCCCGGGCATTTCCTGACTTTTATCCCTCACCCTCTACCCTCTGACAACAGCCTTCCTGCCTGTATACCCCCCAACACCTGCAGCGCTTATTTCTAAGATTGCCCTTGGCTGCTATGTCATGCTATCTAACATTTGGCACATTTTGAATTACTGGAATTTCCTAAGCCTCAGTCTCTTGCTTCTTTTTATTGTGTAACTATGTATTATTATTATGTCGACCTTTGTATGTATGTATACCCACCATTCCTTCGACGTGGAACCTTTGTAAATGAGCAGTTCCTGCTCAGAGGTATTTGTAATCCTAGATTTCAATAAAATAAAATAAAAAATAAAATATATATTTTTTTAATGAACCGTTTGGTAGTACCAATTAGTTGCTGTAGTGCTGATCCATTGAACAGAGAGGCACAGTTTACATTTTGTACCTTTTTTTTTTACTTTTGTAAATTTTTGTCTTAATTTTTGTATTTGTTTTTGCAAGAAACTTACAAAATTAAGCACACGAGGATTTCACAGTGTCATTTGTCAGGTATAGTTGATGCTTATAAAAGGTGTTATTCAGACATTCCCTCAATACTTACCACATTGGGGGAAGTAAAAAACAGTAATGGTTACCCAATAAAGTATTGTATTGTTCATAGTTGAGGAAACTAAAAGGGGGTTACATTACAGAATGAACTCAGGTCCTATAGTCCGTTTTGCCATAATGACCAAAGAGGTCTACACTGCCCTGCCAGAGCTTAATTATATGTTCCCAAGATTTCAGCCCCGAACCCAGGAGAAAAAGACCTGCTGCTGTAAGGTTCAACACAGGGCCGCAACATTATAACACTAATATAAACATTGGGAAATATTAGGAAGAACAGTTAATATTAAAAAAAAAAACATTAACTCCTTTCAAACAGCAAGGATTTTCACCATTTTAAACAGTGAGACAGCAAGACAACAGGCTCGGCAACACAGAAAATAATGGATGGGTGACCATCCATAACAAGACTGTGTTTCATTGAGAGAAGTGAAACAATCATGACCTCGAGAGCGAAGCTCGAGAGGTCTTTGTGATGGTTTCACTTCTCGAGAAGAAACAAAGTCTTTGTTGTGGATGGTCAACCATCCGTTATTTTTTATAGTGTATGGTTTTGGACCGAGGAGGTGCCCCAGGAGGTATGGAGCTGTGTCCTTACTTTTTCATTGTTTTTTTTATTTTTGCCTCAGCGCCGCTCGCCTGTTGTCCTGCTCTCACTGCTGCCACCGCTTCCCGATAGGCAGAGGTTCACGTAATGCGCATGTGTGAACCCGTTCTATGTTACGCTGCACTAGCTACATAGCTAGTGCAGCATAACAGCTACGATGACGTAGCTACTGCAGCACAACAACTCTATTCTAGGGATAGATTTCCATCCCTAACAATGTTCCACCATACACTATACAAATTATGAACATCTAATTGGAACCCAGTGGGCCCAATAAATAAACAGTACAGCAGGGCAGTGCAAAATAATATATGGTATGAAAGTCGTATAATGCTTTGTGCAGCAATATTGCAACGCATACCTGACTCAGACCTAGAAATATTAGCAGAGTGGAAATCCAACAGTCACAAAAAAACAAGTGTTTTCTAGTTTTCCAAAGATAGTGCTGTTATATGTTAAGTCCCGAGCAAATGATTACTCTCACAAGCAATTACCAAAGATCACTCTCCATCCTCCGAGCTGCCTTTGCCATCTCATTTGGCCAGTTCACTGTCAATTTCTGTGAGCTTCTCCACCTCTCTGACTTCATTAAATAGGTAGGATTTCTCATTCCAGATTAGGGGCGCTTGGCAGGCAGTAGAAGTTTGTGCTGGATTTTTAACAGTCTCAGCCTGCTCCTAGCATAGTCAAAGGCTTTGCGACGAAGCCATGTACAGTACGCCAGGTCGAGGAATAGTTGGATATCAATGTCACCACACTTCATCCTCTGAATGCACTTTGTAGTGGTCAGCACCTTGTTTCTGTCTTCCACCCATGTGCAGATGATCAGGAAAATTTGTGGGGGTAGCGGATGAAGGTGCAGCCCTACAAGGTGTTATTCTATATGCTGTTTTGTAACAGTATGCAGTCCTCATCATCAACAGAACCCAGCAGTCGGTCACGGTAAGAATGTTTTCGCAAAGCCCAGAGTGTCCTCCCCCTTCACAATTATTGGTAGACTTACCACTCAGATATTCATTTTTTTTTGGGTCAACAGGCTTCATGATCTGTCCATCTTTCCCGCCACCTTGCCCCATTCCCCGGGACTTACCTGCTGCCTTCACTGGAGTGCATCCTGGATTACCCCCATGGCAGGGCCATTGATGAGCCTCCTCTGCTACTTCCCAAATGGTGCCATGAGGTAATCTGGTGTCAGAGTGCCTTGGCCAGCTGCATGGGGCTTGGTGGGAGGGCGGATGTCCTCCATGCATCAGCTGGATATTTTTCCCTCTAATTGTCAGGAGGTGTGGTGTGCAGTGACATAGAGGCATGTATGCACCTGCATATGGCACACCTCCCAGAAGTCTGCAACCCTCGGCTGTGACAGCCCCGGCCTCTGCCAGGGGTTAGTCAAGTACCAAGTGCTACCCCACCTTCCCCCCCCGGATATGGAGAGCAGTCCATTGGACGCTCAGTCTTCCTTCCCCTCCGACTCCACTTGTTCTATTTCTGGGCCTGGTTTTCGACTGTTCAAGACGTTGTCAAAGGAGGAAGTTTTCCTTAATGATTTTAGTGGTGGTTTCCACTGATTTCATAGCTGAGGCCTCTGACCGTGCGACCATCTGAGTCATCACATTTGCCTTGGTTTTCAGAGCTCAGACACTTTGCATAAGCCTCCTGCGTGACAAGAGGTACGGTGCACAGCACCTCAGCTCTCTGTGCCACCAGTCCAGCCAGCTTTTTTTTTTATAGGTTTTTATCTTTCTCTCTCCTTGGAAAAAATAAACAGAGGCAGTTGGTGCTGTCGGGGCACATGACACAATACTCAATGGCATGAGCATGTTGCATGACAGCTCCAAAAGTTCGAACTCCTGCGGGATACTGCTGCCTCCGGTCCTAGATCTAGTTATGGTTAATAACTTCCTTGTATGCATGCACACACACACACAGACAGCTGGGATGGATATAAGCAGAGGCAAATAAATCCTATTATCTAGACATGCAGGTAAATGTACATGAAAACAAACATTTATTGCCATGTACTTCCATAATAAAAAGTGTGTATTCCCATATTTATCTATCATCAAGCATTTAACCCATGAAGAGCAGCTGTTTATTTGTATCAGGAAGATGTTTTTGTTTTGTATAAACAAATTATTACCCTTGCCCTGATTGTATAATCAGATAAATTTTCACTCATACCTCCAAGCCTTATTACACACTCAAGGCTGTGGCACCCATGATTAAAGAGACTTGGTGGTATTCATGAAAATAAATCTGGTCAAGCAAGTCCAATAATCCAGACTGGATTATTGGAGTATCATGCATACTTATGCAATGATACTGTTAATAAAAAGGCACAAATATCGTTAACTTGTCAGGCACCTATAGTGAGAATATCATGATGTTCTCACTCTAGGTTGACAACATATAGAATAAAGTATGGGGTGGTGTGTGTAACGAGAAGTTTACACACCCACAAGGTGTTAGATGCTACATAAACCCCGAGAGCGAAGCTCGAGGGGTTTATTACAGCATCTAACACCTCGTGGGTGTGTAAACTTTGAGTTTCCACACACCACCCCATTTTTTATTTTATATAATTGCTGGGTTTCCCTTTTTCGCCACAGCAATTCTATAAAATACTAGCCCTTACGGTGCACTCATGCTCCAGTTCTGTTTTCCGTCACTGTGCACATTCGTCCTGTCTGAATTTAAAAAAAAATTCAGTTGAAGAAGTGCTTTCTTTTCCCCCATTGACTTTAAAATAAAAAAAAAAAAAACATACCACCGAGCTCTGCTTGTCTGGCAGTTTCACTTGGAGCGAGAAGGTGAGCCGAGGCGAGCGGTTACAGAGCTAGGAACTGCAGGCTGGACATGCGCAGAATGAGGGAAACCGTTTGCGTGTTTGCCGTAATAAACACTCCTTAATTATGGCAAATTACGCCATGATTTCCCTATGGGAAAAAGGGAAGCCTATTAATTATAAACAAATATTATCATTGTAAGTTCTTCTGAATAGAAGTCTGACAGCATTTCATTCCGGGACTTGAGTGTTTAAAGTAGCAGGACATCCAGCTGTTTTACAACACAAACCTGTGTGACAGCTTAAATCAAATGTGGCATAGGTCTGATAAAAATATGGCTGATATTTTACCTGTGACATACGAGCACTGTGTCATCTCTCGTGGCTTCACCATGAGTGATGCCACGTGATCACGGACAAGTTGTAAAATATCTGGCATATTTTTATCAGACCCCTGCTGAATTTATTTGTACTTTTTGACCAGGGAGGGCACACTGTGCTGTGACAGCTTGTTTCCAGATGCATCCTGGGGGGTAGGTTACATGGTCCTGTTTTATTGTCATTGGAATGTTGGCCAGAACACTATGAGAAATCCCCTGCTTTTACTATAAGGGCCAAGGGATTGTAAAGTTCTGCCTGGGCAGTCACCATAGATGGGCAGTAGGGACCTCAGTTTAATGCTCATCTGAAGGATGGCACCTCAATAATACAGTCTCAAACCTAGTGCTGTACCACAGTGTTAGTATTAGGAATTTTCTCAAGTTCTGTGTGTGGGACAACAGTGTTATCCAGGACCATGCTCAAGTACTAGGACTGATGACAGTGGCCATCTTCATAGTGTCTTTAGCCAGATCTAGTATGTGAGAATCCCACAAATGATGCTGCGGAATCAGTGGAAGTAGGCACGCCATTCCATGGATCACCAGGTCCAAGTATGTGCACTTCTCAAGACATCTCTTTCGTGGTGGCAGGACAAGTTGAGTCTCCTGGTGAGCACTCTGTTCATACCACTTTTAGATATGGAGGTGATGACAAGAGATGTATGGTGCCTCGGTTGAGGGACATCTTTCAAGTCTCTCCAAACTCAAGGATGTATGTTTGTTGTTCTAACAAACCCTCTACATCAACATATTGGAGTTGAGGGCATTTCTGTAAGGTGTCAGAGTCTGCAAACCACATCTGGTAGTTACATCCCTACTGATTCAGACAGATTACCTGCTGGCAATGTTTTAACACAGAAAGCAAAAGGTCTTACTCATACTTGTTATGCAGAGAATCATTCCCAAGTATGAGAGTTTGCTATCCAGAACAGCTCAAATCTCAGCAATGTACTTCAGATGAATGTAGAATGTGCTAACAGACTTACCCAACTACTCTGTGCTGTCTCCTACGAGTGGGAGATTTTAGGAGAGGTGCTGGAGGGCCTTTTCAACAGGTGGAGTCAACCAGAACTAGTCATTTTTGTGTCCCCATAAATCACAAAACTGCTGTGTTCTTGCTTGCTCTCTCCAAGGTTTGGAATTTTTTGGCAAGACACATTGTTCATCTCATGGTAGGAATGGTTTCTGTGCTCCATCATAGAAACGTAGATATTGTCAGCAGATAAGGACTGCCAGGCCCATGCAGTCTGCCCAATTTTCCTACCTTAATTGGCAACCAATGTCCCTATCTGGTCATCGGCTTTAGACTCTTCTCCCCCCACCCCAGGTGTTCCCTTATGCCTATTTCATGCATGTTTAAATACATCCACTGTTGATTCTTCCACTGCCTCCTGGGGCAGGTTATTCCATGCATCCACCATCCTCTCTGTGAAAAAGAACTTCCTTACATTCCCCCTTATCCTGCCCTCTTCCAATCTCATATCATGCCCCCTTGTTCTTGTGCCCCTCGTATATTGAAAAGTGTCTCCCCCTTGCCCCTTTTTATGCCCTTAAGATACTTGAAATTTTCTATCATATCCTCCCGTTCCCTTCTTTCTTCCAGTGTATACATATTGAGGTCTTTAATTCTCTACCCATATGTCTTCTGGTGTAATCCCTGCACCATCTTTGTTGCCCTTATCTGGACCGCCTCCATCTGGTCTATGTCCTTTCAAAGATGCGGTCTCCAGAACTGAAAACAGTATTCCAGATGAGGTCTCACCAGTGTTTGTATAGTGGTATTACCACCTCTCTTCTTCAGCTAGTGATGCCCCTTCCTATGCACCCCAACATACCACTGGCCTTCCCTACAGCCTTTGTACTTCGCTTGGTTACCTTTAGGTTATCTGAGATAATAATCCCCAAATCTCTTTTTTCCTAGGGACAGTCTGTAACTGTCTCCCCCACCACCCATCTAGTAGCTCTCCTCAGGGTTTTTGTGGCCCAGGTGCATGATTTTGCACTTCTTCACATTGAACCTCAGTTGCCACTCTTCTGACCATTTTTTCCAGTTTTTCTAGGTCACGCCTCATTCTCTTCACCTCATCAGGAGTGTCTACCCTGTTGCAGATCTTGGTGTCATTTGCAAACAGGCAAACCTTCCCTTCCAGCCGCTCTGCAATGTCACTAATGGAGACATTAAAAAGGACTGGCCATCCTTTTGTGCTTCGATAGTGTTGCTTCAGAGAACTCTCTTTATACTTAGGGTTGAGTTAGAAACCATGATTCTGGTGGCAACATTCTGGCCCAGGTGGATGTTGTTCACCATGCTGTGGGACATGGCAGTATATCAGTTCAAACTGCATCACAGATTCATCCTGCAGTCTCAGAATCGGGGCAGGTTGTTGCATCTGGACATCTCCTCCCTGCAACTTCATGCCTGGCTCCTGAGGTCACCAAGATACAAAGGTACCAATTCTCTCAGGGAGTCTCAGGCGTCCTTCTGGCAGCAAGAACATTATGTATCAGAAAGCGTATCTGCTTAGCTGGGTATGGTTAAGTGCTGGTATCAGTCCAAGGATATCAGTCCATTTTCATGCCTCAATCAGTGTACCATGGCATACTTATTCTATCTCCCATTTGGGTTACAGTACTCTTCTATCAAGGTAAACCTTTTGGCAGTTTCAGCCATGTCACAAGTGCCACAAAAATTAAATCCATATATTTTTTCCCCAACATATTTTAAGCCTCTCATTAGTAAATGCATAGCCTATACTGCATGATTTTAGGTTCTTTTTTGCCTTGTTAAAAATTACAGTTATTTATTTTGTTTGTAATGTTTGACAAGGAAAGGCACACTGAGCTGTAACTGCTCAGCTCCAGTTTCATCCTCAGGGATGAGTTACATGGACCCTTTTTATTGACATGGGGATATGTTGTCCAGAACACCAGGTGAAAATCCCCTGCTCTTATTACAAAGTGCCATGGAATATTTAACTTCCACCTAGACTGGAGATGGGCATAAGGGACTTCACTTTAATGTTTCATCTGAATGATTTGATCTCAACAGCGCACCACCCCTCTAGTGCCGCACTACAGTGTCAGCATTCATTGGGTATTAGCCCACATTTTTGGTGTGCTGCTAGAACCTATGTCCCTGACCTTGTGATCTTCTTGCCCCAGAAGTAAGCACGCAGCCTAATGAGCCAATGACAAAAACTACATTAACGTTTACTAGGAAATCCGAAATTATGGGTGGCTTGGACTGAATGCTGTTTTTGTTTTAGTAAATGTGATTTGTGATAAATGTGGGTGTTGCTCTCCTGGAGGACTAAGAGTCTTCCACCATTGGTATAAGTGTCAAGGAGCTCTGCCTCAACTAAATGAAAACTGAATGGATGGCAGTCCTTGGAGAATTAGGAAAGCACCCAAGAAGGAGGAGGAGGAGGAGGGTGAGAGGAGGAGGAGCACCACACTAAAGCTCAGAGTGTGACTGACTGACAGTTGAAACGTATGTAGGAGCTGTGGGAGGTGCTAATTTCAGCTTCCCAACAGAACCTTAGGTGTAGCCTTCCTGATTCACTGGGAAACCTGAAATTGTGAGTGTTTTGAACTGAAAGCACCCTAAACACATCTCAGTGCAGTAAAGCAGTAGGGAAAGTGAACAAGATGTTAGGGTGCATAGGCAGTGGATTCAGAAGCATGAGGAAAGAGGTATGCTTGTCCCTATGCAGAATGCTGTTGAGGCCACATCTGGAGCACTGTATGCAATTTTGGAACCCTCATATAAGGGAGAACATAAATAGATTGAAATCAGTACAGTTTTGGGTGACCAAGATGATACAGGGCCTACAGGGGTTGACAAATGAACAGATGCAAAAAAAACCTCAGCATATACTCTCTGGAGACCAGGAGTTGATTGAGACATTTAAGTACGCGAGGGCTATAAATCGGTTGGACTCAAGTGGGCTATTTACCATCAGTAAGAATAAGAATACAAGGATAATTGTTGCAAACTGGTGGGGGGTAAATTCAGGAAGAACGTTAGGCAATTCTTTTCTCAGTAAAGGTGGTGGAAGGGCGGAATTAGCTTCCTGAGTCACATGTAAGTTCAAAGATTATGAAGAGTTTTAAAAGGGGGGGGACAGTTATAAGGGTCTGTTAAGGAGGCAGTGGTGAGGGGTGCTTGGACATGATCCTTTAAGAACATGTGCAGCCGCACAAGGAAGACTAGATTGACCATAAGCCCTTTTTCTGCCAGCATGTCTATGTTTCTATGACTGCTGTGTATTCCTTGTGAACTTGTTTTGTGATAGCTGTGGCCATTACTCTCCTGGGGGACAGGAAGTCTTCCACCCTCATTAGAGGTGCTAGGGAGCATGGCCCTGACTAAAGGAAGACTGAGTAGATGTTAGACCAAAAATAATTAAATTGGAAAAAGTCATACGTAGCCTCCTCCTGCTCACAGAGTGAGGATATTTGGCATGGAGGAGAGGAAGAACCCCGGTGGATGAAACCATGGGGGAACAAAGACCTCAGGTGTCCTGTCCTCCGGTATTTAAATGTAGGACATCAGAAGCTGGGCTTGATGGAGTTCTAATTGTAGATTCTGGATGTAGTTTTAAAGCCGTCTGAATTCCATCTTCCCAGGATCTCAATGATGCATTGAGTAATATTTGTCTGGATGCTAAGGTAGCCACTCTTATGCAAAAGGAATAGCCAGAGTAATGGTGAAGACTGAGACCTAGATGTTTCAACAGAGTTCTGAGGTTCAAAATGAACCAGTTCATGGTTATAACAGTTTTCTTGTCCATAGCAACGAGAGGTCATTATATTGAGGTTGTTTTTGAGGAAAGGCATTGATTCCAAAAATTCTATAGCAATTTTTAAGGTATGAAATGTGAATACCTTTATGTAGTTGGTTGGTTTTAGATTATTTCAAATGTAGCACATATATGCCCTTTAAAAGTTTATTCAGGTCTCCATGACATAATTGTTTGGAAAGATTAAATGTCCTTATTGAGGAAGAAAATTATTCTCGGTGAAAGAAGTTATAGAGATCTAAAAAGGTGATGTCTTGCAGTTGAGTATGTGTGGTCTGATTGAAGACTCCAGAGCGAAGTAGGCGAACAAGTTGGTTGCATCGTCAGGAATAAATGGGGAGCCTCTTTAGCAGAGTCTTTGGTGCCATTTTCCTTAAATTGAAAATAAACTGTGTAGTGACTAGTCTTCAGAGACTAGAGCAGAATCTGGATTTCGCAGATGGAGACACATTTGTGTACCTGAAAGCTGTTACTTTGTTGTGGTATAGGAAAGACGTCTGTATTCCTTGCAGAAGGCTGCATCAGCCAGAAAACGTTTCACAGGTGAAAATAATTGATTATGCTTAAGGTTGTCACAGAACAGTGTAAAGGACTTCCAAACTGAGGTAAAGACAGTACTATTGAAGGAGCAAGGGAATTTTGTATGGTATTATGTATGGTTGTGTAATAGTCTAAATCATGATGATGCATTCCAGGAGTAGAGGAGGGCTTGAACTGCATAGCTGAGCTTCTGCAGCTAGGAGTCTGAATTTCTGAAAATGGAAGCAGGACAGGACGTCAGCAATTAAAGTCGCTGGACTGGGAATACAGACATCTTTGATAGTAAAATGATGATAAGACACCTAGGTCAGCCTCTGAAATAAATTCATAATAGCAGAAGACTTGATGTCTACCATTTTGTGATTTTCACAGTAAAACAGAACCTGCAGAGAATGCCATGAGGAGCCCTAGAGAATGGCTGGCTGGTGCTACAATTGGACAAATAAAAGAGTAAAGATGTTCTTTTGATTCCTGTGATGGATGGTCCTTGGATAAATGGTCCAAAGACCATAGTTTAGAAAACCACTTGCACTGATAGTAAGCAGTTTATTGAGAAGCTGGAGAGCATGGGTAGAAATTTGATGAGCGGTCATGGAAGGCTGGTTGCCATGAAAGAAATGCCATTCCAGTTGGATGACCAATATGCCTACATTGATGCATCTGATTTGTGCTGAAACTGTGAAAAGTAATGAGTTTACACAAAAGTTGGAAATAAAGGATGGTCCTTTAAGAATAATCCTCATGGTGAAGGTCCTATATCTGAGTAAAGATAGTATTTCTCTTTTAGTGGCGGATTCTTGTAGAAAGACAGTGATACCAGTTATTTGATTTGAATAAGTGTATCTTGCAGCAGGGGAGCTAGCATATGGACCGGTGTTCAGGATAATGCCTAGGAATTCAAGGTCTATCAAAGGACCGGGTATTTTGTGTAGGGCTAATGGAATGCCATGATGGTTAAAGAGGTTTTTAAGACAGGTAATTCCTTGAACTGAAGATGTGAGTTCATTGACTATGAGAAAGTCATCTAGCAAATGCAAGGCAAAAGGGCAATGAAAAATGTTCAGCTGAATCCAGCAAACAGGTTTGGAAACAGAATCAAATATCTTAGGGTTGCCGAGAATACAGAAAAATAATACAGGTCCTCCCATTTTTTCCCATAATTTCTTTTTCCTCCCTGGCTGAGGCAGGCTTGGACTCCCTTCTGCTCTGTCCCACTGTGCACCACCTTCCCAGGCTTACCTGACTGGTCCTGGTACCACCATAGATTGCCCCCTGTGGTGGGGCCATCATCCCCTCCCTGAAGTCCAGATCCAGTTTGATCAGTAGGTACATCTGGGTGGTTAAATGGGTGGGGGCTTGGTGTGCAGAGTGTCATTGATGCCTGCCTGGCTGTATTTTCCTCTGCAGTTTTCTTCCTCCCCTAGCTGCGGTGGCATGGACTGCATCTGTGCGTGGAGGCATGCATGCATCCCAGAACCGCAGCTTCCACTCCCCAGACTACTGTCTGCCACTCATGCATCAGCTGTACCACCAGGCCTTCATCAGCTGTCAGCCAAGAGCTAAGTCGACCCGCCACCCCTATCCAGGAGAGATAAGCTGCCTGATGGCTGCTTGATCCACTCCTGGCCCTAGCCCCTGCTGATCTCTGGCGATCCAAGCTCATTCCCAAACTTGAGTTGCCAGCATAGTGAGAGGTAAGACACTCTGCCTCAGCCCTCTGCACCACCAGCACAGCTACACGTCCTCCCATTTAACACCATACAAATGCCATAGTGCTGATTGTATGGCTATGATTTTGAAAACAACTAACGTCACCTTTAGCTAGCCAAGCAACAGGACTGACTAGTTTGATTGAATGAATAGGGTTGTCTGTTCTAGAATACACAATGGTATAATTATCATTGAATATGGAGAATTTATACATGGGAGACAGGATGAATGAGGAGCTGACTGGCTGAATATGAGCAGCAATTCAGAAGTGAGAAAAAAATAAGTGCCGTATTTGGGATTTGAACCTTGGCCTGTTCAGAATACCGTTCCGCTGCACCACCAGCTGTTTTATCAGGAAAAGTGGAAACCAGAACCCTCCTTTAAACTGGCCCTCCTTAGGCACTACCATGATTTATTTACCTGTACTTCTTACTGATCTACTGTGGCCTTGCGTACAGTATGTACCTGGAATCATGACTGTAATCATTTTTTCAGTTATATTGTTTTTGTCACAAAAATGTAGCTTATTGTACACTGTTGTAAGCTCGTTTACACCTGGTCATTCCTGAAAGTAGGCATTTTGTTGCCTAGTGTACCTACCTGGTTGCCAACAGCTAAATAAATAGTATGTCACAAAGTAGTACCTCTCTAAACAGACAATTGTGTCATAGTCTGCCTAAAGAAACAAGGTGGGACCCACTCCTACCCTGTCTTCAGGGAAGCTAGATGGGTCTGGGAATGGTGTCACAAGAACATAACCTTGCTTCAAGTGACCCATCTGCCAGGAGTTTAGAATGCCCTAGCAGACGATTTCAGCCAAATAGTAATGGATCCTCATGAGTGGTGCTTAGTGGATGATGTAGTTCAGTCCGTATTAGATGAGTGGGGGGTACCCGAGTTGGATCTGTTTGCATCCCCCACAATGCCAGACTGCCACACTTTTGCTCCAGAAAGTCAGAGCATGGCACTTTCTGTCAAGATGCATTCAGTCTGCAGTGGACAAGTCGCTTCCTCTGTGCATTCCTGCCATTGCCTCTGATGGCCTCATGCTAGCCAAGGTAAATCTGGTACCCATTGCTGACACACATAGCAGTTCAGCAGCCACAGACTTTACCCTTGATGACAAAGTTTCTAGGTCACATGGTGCATCCAAACCTTCAGTTTACTCTCCTGGTCCAGTAGGAGGCAGTATAGCGCAGTGGTTAAGAGCACTGAGCTGCAAACCTAGAGACCTGGGTTCGAATCCCATCAGCTCCTACTTGCATACTGTGTGACCCTGAGTAAGTCACTTAACTTCCTTGTGTGCCCAGGTCGCACCTGGAAACAAGCTTTGGCATAGTGTGCCTTTCGTGGTTAAACAGTTTCCCCTTTCCTTTCCATTCCTTTCCTTGTGAGTCCTAGTTCTCTATGCTCCCTAGTTCGGGGGACTTGGTTTTGATTACTTGTTAGTGGAGACCAAAGAGTGGAACTCTATGGAAAAAATTGATTCTTTGATGATAGAAAAGTTGCAGTACTTACCATAACTGTAGATCTTCAAGAATATTTTCTCCAGAGTACCACTGGCCCATCCTACATACCCTAAGCTCACTGAAGTCTAATGTGTTTGTCTTTCCCTTCTTGGACAGGTACTGTCCATGAAGACATTTTGTTATTGGTATGGTGGTTTTCCTTTCTTACAGAAACTAATGGGCTACCTGCCCCTAGTTTTTTATTTATTTGCAGTTGTCAGACAGTCAGCTCTTTCTCCTTGATAAAAAAAAAAGGTACTGAGGTGGTGTGGGCCGGCTCCACTATATACAGTACAGGTGCGCAGATGCCGCTGCCAGCCCCAAACATTTTGATTTCTCTGGTTCCTAGCTCCTCTGGCCCTAAGACCAAAGAGTAGTCCTCTATGGAGAAAATATTCTTGAAGATCTAAAGTTACAGAAAGTACTGTAACTTTCCTTTTTTGTTTTTGTATTCACAGTGAATATATATATATATTTTTTTATAACTCTTTATTTAAAAAGTTTTCAAATTTTTGCATAAAACAGACAGTACAAACATACATTGCTATCTAATAACATACAACAAATGACATTTAACAATCAGGCTTGTTATTAATACATTTCTAGACAGTACATGAAAAATTTAGGTGGGGTAGAAGGGTCTTACAGGAGAGCAGAAAATACATTGCAGTTTTAAAAAGGAAAGTGGCCTATTTGAAAGGGAATAAGGAGATATGTTTCCTGAATTGGGTCTGCCATGTTTCTTTAGGGTCATTGTCTCTGAAGCTCCTTTAGAGGTCAGTTGCCCTTGTTCGATCAGGCTACGTAACAAAATCCGTCCGGAGGGAGGACAGGTAAAACACCCATCTCCTCCACAGCATTTCAAACCGGGCGGTCTTGGGTCTTATTTAACACTGCTGTTAACCTGTCCATTTTATAAAAGTCTATCACAATGTCTTGCCATTGGACAAGAGAGGGAGGATCCCTCAAAAGCCACCATTTAGTAATTGCCTTTTTGGCTGCTAATATCAAGATGCTTAATAATTTGACTGAATCAGGGTCTCTGCAGCCTGGAGGTCTGTCTGAGACAAAGAAAAGAAGTGGAGAAAAATCCAAATCGGGGGTAAAAATGTGTGATAGGGCTAGGTGTATGCCTGCTAAAATGGGTTGGAGTTTGGGGCAGCCCCAGAAGATGTGTCCATGGGTGGCTGATGAGGTACCACACTCCCTCCAGCATTGTCCTGCGTTCTTTTTTGCATATTTAGCAGTCACAGCTGGTGTTCTGAAGAAACGTATTATATTTTTCCATGCAAACTCTGTCCATGAAATAGCTGAAGTCCCCTTCTACAGGCCACAGCGATGTTTTTCCCATAGCTCAATAGATATAGGTAAGCTAAGGTCTGTGGCCCAGGTCTTCCTGATATGGTCTATAGATTTCCCTTCCACTGCATTAATTGCTTCATATAGATATGAAATCATATGTTCTAGGGGGGGCTCCATGTGTGATTATTTTTTTTAAAGGAATTATACTTGGATAATTATTTTGGACTTGAGATCTTTACCTGCTGAATGATCTGGCAGTTGAGATACAGGGGTCATGTCATCAGTGCTAGGACTGGATCAGAATACATAAATGTTCTTGGGCAGAGTGCATGTCTATTTAAAGTGGTAATTAAATGACACTAAAGAAGTATTACAGTCAAAATTTGCTTAATCATATGTTGTGCAGAGTAATCGCAGCCAATCGGGTCACCCCTGAAAAAGGGAACTTTGGGGCTCAGTGGGCCTTACCTGGTCATCAAAATTCAATAAATAAATAATGTAATCTGTGTTTAGTCCTGGTGTATCCTTCCCTTTGTTTGCTATAAGGAGTTTTTTCTCAGTTTGCCTACTAGTTTTATGGCCTCTGGGGATCTCCATATTACCATGGATTATTGCTCTTCTTTTTCCTACAGTGCCTCCTGTCGTGCAACAGTAATGCATCCAGGACCATAGATTCAGAAGGTGCTAGTTTACAGTCAATTTTAAAGCAGTGCAGCTGTGATTTTTAAGCCACTTTCCTTATCCAGCGGGCACTGAAGGCTACATTTATAGCTCAGCAATCACTTGAGATCTGAGTGGGTATTCTGTAAGAAAGCAGCTTGAGTCTCTACTAATTATAGCATTGATGACTTGCGGAGATGTGTGTGCTTTTTATGGCTGGGTGTAGTTTGATGAAATTAAAAGCTTTAAAAGCAAAACATTTACTCTGGCCGGCTAGACCTAGACAAACATATAGGCCTAGATATTCAAAGGAGTTGTACCTGCGCATCCCCAGGAATGTGCCCCTGGGCCATTTTCAGAAGGAGGGGATGCACCGTGCAATTCCGGATGCACTGCAGTGCAAAGATAATGTATGCGGCGCATCTGGAGGGGGTATTCCCATGCACATGCGGCACATCACAGTATTCAGCCAAGATGTGTGGCGCAGCTGCCTGCACATCTCTGAGATGTGCCGCAGAAAGTTAGGCGTGAAAAAATGCCTAACCGGTAGCCACCCACGGTTGGCTGCTGTACTGCACAGCGCAGCACAGCAGCCACCAGCTCCTGGGTGGCTAGCCCCCCCAATCCCCGATCGTAGAATAAAAGAACACCAAACCCATTTCCTTGGTAGTCTAGTAGCCCCCATCCCGAGCGAGAAATAAAACAAATTTAAACCCTGTTTTCCTGGTAGTCTAGTGGCCCCCCCATCCCCGATTGTAAAATAAAATAAATCCAAACCCCGTTTCCCTGGTAGTCCAGTGGCCTCCCATCTCTGAACCACAATGTAAGTGGAAGTAAACATCCACAACATTCCTTGGTAGTCTAGTGGTGCCCCTTCCCATCCCCGAACCTATCCCACAAAATATTCCAGTATCCTTGGTGGTCCATTGGACGCCCCACCGACTGAGGTACCCACACCCCACCCTGCTACTCCCATCCCAGCATGACCATTTAGCCACAGAGCCAGCAGGCAGTACATCCCTCCGCAAACTGCCATGGCTGCTCGCCGACTGAGCTGTCAGTGAATGACAGTATACAGTACACAGTAGAAGCCCATTGGTGGACACCGTCAGCCAATGGGCTTGCAGTGTGTGCTGTAAGCTTTCATTCATAACTTCTTGTCAAAGTTGTGAATGAAAGCTTGTGGTACACACTCCGGGGTGGCACTAGACTACCAGGGAAACGGGTTTTGGATTTGTTTTATTTTATGATCGGGGGGTACCTGACTACCAGGGAAACAGGGTTTGAATTTGTTTTATTTTATGATCAGGGATGGGGGGGGCCACTAGACTACCAGGGAGTATACTCTGACATATTCCACGACACTGAACTGGTTGGGGGGAGGTTGCAGGGCGCCTGGCGCATCCTGCCGGGCGCATCCCTGCACAGGACATGCAAATGAGCTCTAATGACATGCAAATGGCCCCATTTCTGCCTTGCATGACTAATGGCCACATTTGCATGTTGCAGTCTGAATATCTGGAATTTGCGCTTGGCGCATCCCCAAGTTGCACCGTGCATCTCCATTCCAGGTATTCGGACCGTACAGGGGGATGTGTCGGCGCATCTTTGTCAGACCCCATTTGCACCACCCTCATCTTTTGCTATATTCAGATGAGATGCGCTATTGTGCATCTCTATTGCATATAGATCTTTTGCACTTCTACACATCTGAGTTGCGTGGAGCAGTCACTTGCACCCTTTCCTGGTGCAGTTTGAATATCAGGACCATAGAAAACAAAAATATTGAAGTATTTAGTTGAGGCCAGAACATCAGACTTCTATCTTCAGATTACTGTTGCACTACTTTCCCTCACTGAATCAGTGATGTCGGACACATCACTGTCACATGAGACAGGAGGCACTGTGGAATGAAGAAGAGCAATAAACCATGCTAATATGGAGATCCCCAGAGGCCATAAAACTGTTAGGAAATTTTAAAACAATCCGAACAACAGACAAAGGGAAGAACACTCCAGGACTAAACATACAAATCAAAACACTCTACACAACACGTTTTAGCAAATTTTGACTGCAGTACTCCTTTAATTAGAAGAAGTACAGTTACGAGGTAAGTAATTTTGTCTTTTGCTCCCTTCCCCCATTTCCACCACTGTTTATCGGAACCAGATTGCTTTTCTAAGCACCTATCACTAACTTCCCAAAGACTGACTTAATAGTAAGACCTTTTTGAGATTGGTTAGTGGTAAACAAGCGTCATTGCTGTATCTTAGGCTCCGTTTACACTGGGGCATTTGAAACGGTCCTCAGCACTTGAACTGTTTCAAATGCATGCTGGCCCGGATTGCATTTGCACCTAACCCACTTCCAGGTCCGATTTATGGAACCATGCTCAAACCCTGATAAGACCTGGACTTGAGCATGGTTCCGTAAATCATTTTTGAAAATGAATCGGTTTACTTACAGTGTGAACAGTCCAGTCCATGTTGATCCATGTTGGCTGATGGAGCGCATAGTGCATGATGGTAAGCAGCTTTTAGCAGCTGCTGAAGTGGGCTTGCACCGCACACGGATTATGGCCATAATGTGACCGCCTTTCCTGAAACGGATCAGAAAACTGAGTTTCAGTGTGAATGCAACAGCACAGTAAGCACAAATCTGTTTTTGAAAATGAATTTTGCAGCCATGCTGTAATGTGAACAGGGCCTTAAAGTGGAGGTTTCAGTGGCTCAGCAGGTGGCACACTTACCTCTGAGGTGGAAGATTGGCAGGTCGTGAGTTTTAGTCCTGCGCCAGGAACATGGGGTACTATATATAACTGACACTGTAGTGCAGCACGAGGGGGATGCTGCACTTTTGAAGTGCTGTCTTTCAGATGAGACGTTAAACTGAGGTCCCATCTGCCTGTTGAGGTGGATGTTAAAGATCCCTTGGCAGTTCTCAAAAAGAGTAGGAAAATCTCTGCAGTGTCCTGGCAAAGTCAGCATCACCTGGTTCAATATTAGTTGGTTTGCATCAGGGCACAGAGAGCTGGAGGGCTGGTTGTGTAGTGTACTAGACCATAATGGCTGCTGCATTCCAGCCCAGCGTGGCTGCATTTACGTGATTGCTTACAGTGATTCTTTGTTCATTGTAAAGAGCTTTGAGATGCTTGCATGAAGGGCACTACTGTATATAAATAACTGATTATTAATATTGTCTACTCTTGCTGTATAAATAACTGATTATTAATAGTGTCTGCTCTTTGTTTTTGCCACAGTATGAAAATGCTTTGCCTTTATTTGTCATGGATGGCATAGTGGTTCATTAGCATTTAAAACATTGAGACAATAATTAATGATTGTATTAGGATTACATTATGATTCTCTGCATGCTTATTTCTTTCCTAGAGCGATATAGGATTCAGAGTGAGCAGTTTGAAGATCTCTGGCTTGTAACAAAAGAGCTCATTCACCGTTTTGAAAAGCATTTTGCCAGACAAGGAGCCAAAGATTTCATGTGTAGTTTTTCTGGGCCTATTCCACTGCAAGAATATTTCGAACTACTGGAGCACCACTTTGAGGTTTGTTCAGTTCCTGATTTCCGGGGTGAATTCCAGCTAACACTGAATAATATAACTGGTGTATATACTGGTGGAGATATTCAAAGGGGGTTGCACTGGAAATGCACCCCAGGGCAGTATTCAAAAGGGGGAATTGCGCAACACAATTCCTGATGCACCGGGGCACAAAGATAATGTATGCAGCACATCTCCAGGGGGTGTGCCCATGCATATGTGGCACATCCCGATATTCAGCCCAGGATGTGTGGCACATCTGCAGGCACAACCCAGAGATGTGCCACATACCTGGGCACAAACTTGAACCCGTAAAAAAAATGGCTCAACTGGTAGGCACCCACAGGCAAGCTGCCATATTGTAGGGTGCAACACAGCAGCCGCCAGCAGTGGGTGACTGCCTCCCCCCGAACACTGTACACAAGAGCACACAGTATCCCTTGGTGGTCCAGTGGTAACCCCCCTTTCCTGTAACCCCGATCCGCCGTGCTGTTAATCAGTATTTCCCTGGTAGTCCAGTGGCACCCCTCCCCTCCTGTTACCTCCGGTGCACTTCTGTGTTTATATTTCCTGATAGTCTAGTGGCAACCCCCTCCCCACTGGTAACCCTGATCGTCCATAGGGTGAAAGTAAACATGTCCCTGGTGGTCCAGTGGTTCCTCCCTCCCTGCCGGTAACCCCGATCACCATTTTACACTTTTGTAAGATGCCTGGTAGTCTAGTGGTACCCCCCCATCCCGTAACCTTGATCACCGAAGATAAAGACTAATATTGGTCCCTTCTAGTCTAGTGGTCCCCCCACCCACACAGGACCCCCAGCCCACCCCCAGTCATCAGTAGGCAGCATACCCACTCGTATACCTCCACGGCTGCCCACCGAATTATAGCTTACAGAAGTGCTGCAAGCTCATTGGTCCACACTGTGGACCAACACACTTGCAGTGCATACTGTAAGAATCATTCAGCTTTGTGAATGAACGATTTCATTCACAAGTTGTGATTGACTACAGTATGCCCTACATGCCCATTGGTCCACAGTGTGGACCAGCAATGTGCAGCACTTACTGTAAGCTGTCATTCTGCAGGCATATGCAGAGGTATGTGGGTGGGTATGCTGCCTGCTGATGACGGGAGGCTGGGTGGTCCAGGGGTCCTGTGTGGTGGGGGACCACTAGACTACCAGAGACCGATATTAGTCTTTATCTTTGGCAGTCGGGTTACGGGATGGGAGGGGTTACTATTAGACTACCAGGGATCTTACAAAAGTATAATATGACAATCGGGGTTACTGACGGGGAGGAAGGAACCACTGGACCACCAGGGAAATGTTTACTTTTACCCTACGGGCGATCAGGGTTACCAGCAGGAAGGGGGGTGCCACTAGACTAGCAGGGAAATATTGTTTACCATAATTGGCATCGGAGGTACGGGAGGGGAGGGGGGTATCACCAGACTACCCAGGGACGTCTTTCTTTACACATTACGGTCGATACAGCCGATCAGGATACGGGATGTTGGGAAGGGGGAACCATTGGACCACCAGGGATCTTACTATATTAGTAATACGGCGATCTGTGTTACGGGATGGGGAGGGGCACTACTGTGGTTCCTGGTACAGGGACTGCATGCTGTGCAAGGCGCCAAACGCATTTCGCTGACCAGCCCTGCACAATGCATGCAAATGAGGCCATAATGGCATGAAAATTGCCCCATTTGTGCCTTTATTTATTTTATTTGTTTATTGGAGCTATCAGATTACATACCTTTGAGTCATAGACTCCTTTACAAAGGTTCTACGTTAGAGATACAGAGACTTTAAATACAGTACAATACAAAAATGAAATACAGTAATGATAACGGGAACTAAATAGTTACATGGAAGCATGTACTGCAAGCAGTACTGTGTCAAAGGGCTACAAGTGACAGAGTAATCATTTGATTTCAATGCGGAGCACAGAAGAATTGCATAGACACAGGAGAATTGCATAGACAGACACATACAAAGCAATCAGTGGCATCAAACATGCCCAGGCAGGCCGACCCAGTGGTGCTGAGGGTTGAGGCGCTGGACACCACACCTCGCGCCACGCCGGCAACCCAGGTTCGGGAAGGAGCCCAGGTTATCAGGGGTCGGCAGGGGAGGGAAAGGATTGAGCATCCAGAGAACAGCTCTCCTTTCCTGAGAGGAAGGGGGGGTACACACTCGGCACCTGACTGGCCTCTGGTGGAAGCCGGAGGCATAGCAAGCGCACGAGCGTAAAGAGAGAGTTGGGAGTGGAAGACGTCGGCGGAGATGCCTTGACATTGGGGCACGAGCCACTCCCATAGAAAATGGGAAAAACACCCGGAGCGCTCATGGTAGACGGAGCACCAGGCCCCGATCCCCAGTACCCCTGCCTGACCTGGTACCAGCATCCCGACGAGAACAAGAAGGACTTCAGGGTGCCCCTACCCCATGCCCGCCTGGGGGACATAGCCACGGCTACATGGGAGATGGACTGCACTGGGCTCCAGGTAAGAGGGGCGGGACTAGAAGGCCATAGGTGTCTCCTGAAGAGTGGAGAGTGCTGCGGGCAGGGGGAGTATAAAGAGTAAGTAAAAAAAAAAAAAAAAAAAAGACATGCCCAGGCAGTAACTCGATTACATATGTTGGTTAGGCTGGACAGGGGAGTCTGTTGTCAACTTTAGCATGTTCCAGGGATGACAAGACCAGAGTATGGTCCGTTGCCCAATTGGGAGAGGCAGGCCGTGCTTTGGCGTTAATGACAGTTGCAGGCTGAGTCTTGGGTGAGTAGATCTTATCTGTGTCAATCTTCACCATTCATCACAGATGGGTACTGGCCGGAGATCAGGACCCCACGGGAGCTTTTTTTTTTTTTTTTTAAAAGGGTAGGCGGAGCCGACACAGCATCAGGTGCCACCCTCGAGGCCGACGTGCTGCATGGCGCTCGAGGTTGGCCGACAATAGCTGTCGACCTGCCTGCCTACCAGTTCTTCATCTCCCGCCATCGAGGTCGCCTTGTGGGAACCTTTCTCTGCAATTTTAGGCCTTTCAGCCTGGTCAAAAAAAAAAAAAATCGACGTCAGTCCGTTTGTCGTCTACCGATTCTGGGTTCTGCCTCCACTCAACGTCACCGGTAAGATCTTTCCTTTTATTTTAAATTCTGCGATGTCGAGTCTGTTTTGTGGTGTTTTTTTCTCCGTAGGTTATGTCTCGGTCGGAGGGCAAAAAGTCTTCTAAGACGGGTCGGCCCCCCATGCGTCGGTGCCCGTGCGGCCGAAAATATTCCGTTACCGACCAGCACGACCGGTGTCTTGCGTGTCTTGGCCCGCTTCACGACATGGATTCGTGTGACGCCTGCTTCTCCATGGGCCGCCGCGTCCTCGAACAGCGTGCTTGAAAGTGGGGCGAGCTCCACTGACTTTCGGGGGTAGGGTTCGCACTCGTCGGGCCAAACCACGCTCTGTCGGCCCTTCCTCGGGTCCTCCCGGTTCTATACGGACTGAGGAGGAGGGCCTCGCTACTGTAGCCTGGCCATTGCCGAGGCTCCTCCCAGGCGCAGGAGGCCCATCCGCTTCTTCCGGGAGGCGGGCAGGAAGCGCCGCCCGCGGCAATCGCCCATTCGAGGTGAAGAGCTCCACCGGTGTCGCTTCCGCGGCTCGGAAGGCCTGGGTCGGCGCCGTCCTCGACGCCGTCGGAGCCTTCAGCGCTGTTTGCGGCACCATGGGCCCTGTCGGCGCCGTCGCTCGGCGCTGTGGGCCCTGTCGGCGCCGTTCACGGCGCCGATGCTGCTCGCAGTGCCGTGGGACAAGATCCGGCATCTTCTTTTGCCATGTCTCACCTGGCCGTCTCGGCGCCGAGGTTGAGCCAGCGCGTGCCTCGTGCTCGGGCTGTAGGCCTTCGCTCCGGCTGTCGGTGCCGTCCAGTGCTCTAGTGCCGCTCGCGGCGCCGAGGGGCGGTCGGTGCGTGTTCAGCGCCGAGTCCGCCCTGGGGCAGTGGTGCCGCTTCGGTCCTCGGTGCGCTCTGGCGCCGAGAACCTAGCGATGTCATCTTGGCGCGAGGTTGCTGCTGGGGCTGCTGGCGGCCGTCTCTGTCCCTGGTACGCCCTGGTGCTAGTGGATTGGGCGCGCGTCTGGCCCTGGCTCTGGACCTTTGGCCTGAGCTGCCCTGGTGCCTTCTGCAGGTCCGCCAGCGGGGTGTGCGGAGAACACGGGTGCCGTCTCGGACACAGCTCTGGCTGCCAGGGCCCTCTGGCAAAGTTGATTTCACCGCCCTCCTACTGTTTGGCTCAGAGCCTCGGACTCTACCTCTTGAGTTGGGTCGGGCTCGGAGTCAGGCAGACAGTCACACCCTTCGGGGTTGTCTGCGGAGGCGCTCCCGTGGTCTCGTCGGCGAGTGAAGCCAGCCCCTACAGAGGAGAGTCAGGTGGCCCCCGAGGCTAGGGTCAGTGGTGCTGACCAGCAGGCAGTGGTGCGTGCCACCATTGCTCTGCAACCTGGCCTTGAGGGTTTCATCGATCCCTCGGTGGTGGTACCCCCTCCAGTGGTGTGTCTTGATCGCCCAACTTTGGGGCCCATCGAGAAACCTACAGGAGGGAAGGGTGCTGTTCCCTGGGTCTCCCTTTTGGGGGCCGCCCAGAGTTGCCAGCTACCTAGGCTGGTCCTCTCGAGGAGGAGGAGGAGGACTCTCTCAGACTCTGAGGGGTCGAGGGGTGTGGGGTTGGTCGTCGGCCTTTCTCTGGGGTCCACCGGGCTCTGGGCGAGAGCAGTGCTGATTTCCCCCTTCCCTTCCGGTTCCTTGAGGAGTCCCATTCTTTTGAGGCAGGGGACCGTCCTTCTGGACTTTCACGGCCCCGGTCGCCTCACTGGGGGGATTCTTCTAGGCGCAGCCAAGGTAGTACCAACGTGGTTGTACAGCTGTCGGCTGTGGAGTCTTCCGGGGCACCCTCCTCGGGTGCTCATGGTCCGCTTCCTAGCCCTGGCGGAGGTCAGCTGACTTCTTTTCTCGGCTCTGCCCCTATCCCTCTGCCACATTCTCCAGGCATTCTTGTTTCTAGCGGCCCTCTCACCTGGGAGCAGTTCAGAGCGGTGGCTGCTCGGTTCCCTGCCTACATTAGGGCTATGGACAGCCAGGTTTTTCAGCCCCCCATGCAGCCACCCTCGGAATGTATGCTGACCTCCAGCTCCTCATCCCCCTCTTCTGGGGGAGAGGAACCCTCTGTCCACATCCCTCCGGCTGCTGATCTCTCCGAGTATCAGCGCTTCCTCGTGAGGATGTTGGAGGACTTGCACCTTTCTCCCTCTTCTGTTAGCAATCTTGAGCATGCGGCGCTATGGTGAGGTCACCTTTGTGGTGCCGCCCTAGCCTGCTCCCTTTCGGGAGGCGTCCTTGCATTTCTGGCAGAGGCCCTTCTCCGAGTTCCTGCCCCTAGGGACCTCAGCCAGAGGTATTGCGCTCCCCCAGAGTCTCCAGGTTCTATGCCTCATCCGCAGTCCGGCTTGACGCATCTGGACACCCCTGATGGGCTTCGCGCTCTCCACCGTGACCGGCCCCCGGATCAAGACTCCTCGGATTTTGATTTTTGGGGGAGGAGGACCTTCTACTCAGCGTGGTTGCTCCTTTCTATCTACGCTCACCAGGCCCACTATGCAGCCTACAACAGGTTCTTGTGGTCCACAGTAGGTCAGATCCTAGCTACTTTGCCTGACTCGGAGCAAACCAGACAAGCCATCGCGCTTTCTGCACGTAGCCTGGAGCTAGCAAGGCACCAAGTGAGGGCATCTTACGACACCAACGAGGTAGCTACCAGGGTCGTAGGGACAGCGATCTGCACCAGGAGATCGGCGTGGCTACATCTTTTCCAGTTGTCACCCTTGGCCCGGCGTAGGGTGATTTGCTCCCCACCAGAACCTACCTCTTCTCCCGTGGGCGAGGCGGGCGCTTGTCGGGCAGCTTCCTTCCCGAGGACCCGTCTCGCTCTCCCCACTCTGGGGCCTCCCAGGCCCAGAAGGTTCCCCTAGTGTGTCACCCACTGAGGCTAAGGGAATCTGTCTCTTAGGGTGTAAAGAAACAACCCTCTTCGGGGGGGCTTGGTACTCACCCATCTGTGATGAATGGTGAAGATTGACACAGATAAGATATGAAAATTACGTACCTATCGTAATTCTGACCTTTCTGTGTATCTTCACCATTCATCACAACCCCACCCACCATCCCCCTGGGGCCTCAGTCTCTGGGCCCTCTCCCTCTGTGGCTTCCCCTTATACTTTTGGAGCGGGGTAAAATAAGGAAACACAGGGGGGTATTCTCCTTTAAAGGGTACAGCTCGAGCGGCACTCCTTCTCTACTACATTTCTCCACCTTGTTGGGGTGGGAGTTGGTGGTTGCCCTCCTCCTGTTCTCCTTCTGGTTTCCATCCAACTGTTTAAATAAAAAAAAAAAATCTTTTTTCACCAAACATCTTTCCTGAGAGTGTATTAAATCCCTGTACCCTGTTCTTCTTCCAGAATAGCCGACTCTGCTTCTGGGGTATTTGCCAGTTATTCTGTGCCTTGAATTCTGGCAGAGAGCTTTGCTACTCCTTGCAGTTCCTATACAATCTGGTGACGGACAAGGGTCTCAGATACCTTGTTACCTCTCACTCTCTCCTAAATTTTCTCCCCTCCCTTCTTCCGCTTCCAGAGATTGGGGCCCCTACCCAATCCCCTTAGTCTCATCTCTTCTTTGCTGTCCTCTCAGTTCAGTTTTCCTTTCCTTTTTCTGTCCCTTGGACTCTCTTGTCCCACCCTCCATCCCTTCCTCTTACCTCTCCGGCGATTCAGAACTGGTAGGCAGGCGGAGTCGACACAGCCTAACGGCCAACCCTTGAGCGCCACGCAGTACGTCGGCCTTGAGGGCGGCACCGATACTGTGTCAGCTCCGCCTACCCTTTAAAAAAAAAAAAAGCTCCCGCGGGGTCCTGATCTCCGGCCAGTACCCATCTGTGATGAATGGTGAAGATACACAGAAAGATCAGAATTACGGTAGGTACGCAATTTTCATGTTTCGCAGGTGGGCCTTAAACCGTCCCAGTTTAGGTTCAGAGAGGAGGGAGCTAGGGAGTGAGTTAAGTCAGACAGGAGCCTGGTACCTAAAAGTTCTTTGACCCTGGGAGGGCTTGCAGCAGGGAACCCAGAAGTGAGTGGTCACAGGTTGCCCAGTGTGCCGGGTGGACAGGGGAGATTAGAACAGTGGGGGTGAGAGCAGGTGGAAGCAGGGGTGTAGCCAGGGATTTCAGATCTGCACACCAAGTGGACTCACTGCTACCCTTCCCCCCCTTGTTAGGGTGAGCTACCCCCCAAGGGGTGTAGCCAGACAATATACAAATGTACACCAGGACCTTGTTTGTTGCCTCATTTGGCACAATAAATACAACTTTTGTATCTCATGACAGTGGTTGTTGCCATGCATGGGTAAACACAAATGCCATGCATTGTTCCCTAAGACACCCACATACCAGCCCAAAGCCTGTAAAGTTGTATTGTCCTTGTGATGCAAAGACAGTATTAGTGACCAGTCCTTCTAGTTTCGACTCCTATGAATAAAATTACAGAAAGGTTCAGCATTTTCTCTGTTAGATTTCATGGAAAAAGAAAGCAGTTCAGAGCTTGTTTGCTACCCCACTTAAATAAAATTGCACACCATGGAGTGCTTGGAATATGCCTGCCTACACCCATGGGTGGAAGTAGGCCAGCAGAGATTTTTTTAGCAAAAAGGCAGGTCTGATATTTGAGCCTCCCATCAAAGTTTAGCCAGTTGGTGGTGGAGTAAAGGGTGCAGGTGTGTGTGAATTTGTCACAGCCCGTGGAAGTCTGCAGACCTTATTAAGGGCCGTCCTGATTTTGTTAAGGTGTGTGTTGTTAGCCTTGTCTTTTCTTGCATGCATAATGGCCCCATTTGCTTATCCAGGTCTGAATATCTGGGAATTATGCCCAGCACAGCTCCAGTTGTGCTGGAACATTCCCATTCCTGGTATTCAGACCTGTCTGGGGGATGCGTTGGTGCATTGTATGTGCGCTGTGTGCATTATTTACTATATTCAGAAGAGATGCGCAATGGCACATCTCTTTTGAATATATCCCTTAGTTGTTCCAGCACAACTCAGTTGCGCTGCGCCACTTCTTGTGCCATTGCAGGCACAAGTCTGAATATCGGGCTCACTGTATATATTCAACCAGGTTTGAAGGCTAATACATGCAGCTATTCAAAGAATCATATTTAACAGATTTTATTAGGATACGTAATTAGAATGTCACATATTAGGGAGAAAATTGCTCAGTGGTTTGATAGTGGGCTATGGAGTCTTTCGCCTCTGGGCCACTTGTTCATGTCCAGCTCGAGTTGGTAGTCGCTGAAAGCCATTATCATCTGATGACTGTTCAGTGGGCTGTGTGAAATGAGATGAAGTGTTGGTGCTTACAGTCCCAGTCCTAGTGAACAGGTGACCATATCACAAAGCCACTAAAATCAATTGGCACTATTTGTCACCCTTTTAAGCAGTCTCACTTGAGAGGTCAAGTACTAAATGGGCTTGGAATCTGAACTACCCTGTCACCTACATAGTGACCCCTCTATGACAGGGTTACAATACAGTACATTGGTGGATCAGTGGGGGAATCATAGAATCGTAGAAATCTGACAGCAGAAAAGGACCCCACCGGTCCATTGAGTCTGCCCCTCCCTCCCACATACCAACCCCATATGTCTGTCCCATGCCCTCTTGAATCCCTCCACCTTTTCAGCCCCCACCACCCCTCTTGTAGTTTATCCCAAGCCTCCACCACCCTCTCCATGAAGAATCACCCCCTCACATTGCCTCTATATCTTCCTCCTTCCAATCTTAGGCTACGCCCTCTAGTTTTAGCCCCCTCCTTTCTTTTAAATAAACTCCCCTCCTTCACCTTATTGATCCCCTTCATGTACTTTAAAGTTTCAGTCATGCCCCCCCCCTTCTAGTCTCCAGTGGGTACAGATCCAATTCCCTACACCTCTTGCTCATATGGCTTCCCCTGCATACCTTGCACCATCTGGGTTGCCCTTCTCTGAACCCCCTCTGTTCCATCTATGTCCTTGCTTAGGTGCGGTCTCCAGACCTGGAATCATGCGCTGTAGTTAACGTTGCTGTACCTTTAACTGTCTTTTCCATTGTTGACTCAGACATGTACAGTTGCATTACTCCATTTCTTTGGTAACTCTCTTACTCATAGTATATGTTCTTAGGTTTCTAGTAACATAGTTACACTAGTGTGTTCCTATACCATATCTTATTGAATGCCCATTACCTCCAATAGCTCTGTGTGAAGTCTGAACCATCAATTACTTATCCTGATACAAAATGGTCCCATCTAGTTCTGGCCTGTTATTATTGTTTTGTTTTGTTTTTTTGTTACTTTTTTGATAATGTATTGAATCTCTCCTGTTGCAGTTGGTGATCTGATTCATTGAAGACTGTGATACTGCACTTTTTATTTGACAAGCAGCTCAGATGTACATATACTGTATATTGCAGTACACAACTGGTTGGACTTCATCAGTGTCAGTGGCTCAGTAGGTAGTACGCTTGCCTCTGGAGCTGCTCGGCTTCTCACTCCACACTCACTACTTGGGGTAATACCCATAACTGACACTGTTGTACAGTACAGGGGGATGCTGCACTGGTGAGGTGCCGTCCTTCAGATGAGATGTTAAACCAAGGTCCCTTCTACCCACCTCTGGGTCGCTGTCCAGGTAGAAGTAGAAGATGCTATCGAAGAAAAGTAGGGGAGTTTTGCCAGTATGATGGCCAACATTCCTATTAATAAAACAGGTCCATACAACCCACTCCCTTTGCCAGCTGTTTTAGCAGGCTGAACTAAGGGTTACGGTTTTATACCTAACAATTGTGGGTGATCTTCCAAGAATCAGTCTTCAGCATTGATTACAGCTGGTTCTAATTAATCTATGCTTTTTATAATATAAAAATGTGTTATTGAGTGTCTGTCATGAGACATGCTGTTTCAGCTAAAATATAAAAACCAGGAGATAATTAAAGGTTAGAAGAGACCTAAATTAAGGATCTCCTGTTTATCTGACTTAATTGTAGCTGCAGGCTGCTAGGCTGGAAATCATAAACTTTTATGGCGTTTAGAGGAAGAATACAGGTTCTAGGAGCCTGGATATGTTATTAATCCACACTCTGTGGCATGTCCCTTTCTCCTTTAAATCTCGCTGGAAAGTCTTCAGGCTGGCTCCTCCCACCCACCCGGGTGGTAAATACCTTGGCTCTGCCCCATGACGCCAGATCTTCCTTTCTGCTGGAAGATTCAGGTTCCCTCGTGCTACTTCAGCAGTTCATAGGCCCTGGATTCTCAACGTCAGTTTTCACCACAAATGCTTTCTCTAAAACTCATTAGAGTTTACTGTTCCAATCCTAGCACATCGGACATGGAGGATAAATTGTCCCCTGGATTTTGCCAGTGTCCCTGCGGCCAGAAAATGTCACGTACCGATCCCCACCTCTTGTGTGTCTACTGCTTAGGTGTCGTGCATGACACCACCTCTTGCACCATCTGTCTGGCCTTCCATCCAACATCTTGGACAACTGCAAGCGCCTAAATTGGGGGCAGACTTGTAATCCACTGGTGAAAATGGAAGGGAGGCAAGGCGGTTTCATGACCACGGGATCCGCCGAACAGCTCGATCAGATGGCGGCTTTTGAAGAGGAAGCTGCTTAAGCTTCAGTCAGCCGAAGTTTTTTCGTGCCCCTCAACCTTGGCTCTACATTTACAGGGTCCTTTCGGGAGTTGTTCCAGTCTCTCCCCACCAGGGGTGAGGCACCCTCGAGCTTGCACTCCTCCCGTCCTCGGAAGAAGGACAGGGACTCCAAGTCTTCTTCCTCTAAAAGGAGACGTTCCTGGGACAGAGAGAGGTCTGATTCACAGGAACTTGCGGTCTCAACCTCAGTCGAGATCGCTTTCTCGGCTGCCGGCTTTTTGGACCTTCCATCAGGCCAAAGCACCGAGGCCAAGGAAACAGCAGAACCGGCCGAGATATCTCTCGATGCAATCGAACCATTGTCACCGACTCCAGTCGACGACTCCTTGAAAAGGACACCTGTCCTTTCCTTCCCCGACAAGGAGACCTGGCCCTCGGGTCTCCCAATCGAGGGAAAGGTGCCGGAACCTCGGTTCTCTCTGACTCCAGCATCTCCTGATCGAACAAGCCGACCCCGTCGGTCTCGATCGAGGACCAGATCCCCTGCGGTCGAAAAACCGAGGAAGGGTCACAAACACTCCAGAAAGAGGCGTCGCCACTGATCCTCATCCTCCTCGGATGAGGAGAGACTTTGAGGAAAGCTCAGTCGATGTTATGAGGATTTCATGTGGCAACAGCCGATTCTGACTGGTCAAAAGCCGGCTTTGCCGGCGACACCAGCCATTACTTGGCCCCCACTTCTCAGGCTGACTCCGACCCCTCCGGAACTGAAGGCCTCGGTTCCTCCATCCGTGGGGCCAGCACGTATTCCAGCTCAGCCTATTTCGGTCTCCCCACTGATTTTGGTGGAGCCACCACCCAAGCAGCCTCAGGGATGGGCTCCCTCAAAAGAGGACCAGACAGACACCGGACTGCCCCGTCATCTGTCCATCACTGTTGTCCCCGATCACCCTCGGCACATCGAGGGGGACATAGGCGGGAGGCCATTATATGCCGACTCTTCGGACTCGGATGCCACTGGGCTGCACTTGCATCCGGGGGATGACGAGTCATCAGTGGCACGTTGGAGGAAGGTCCTTCCTCCTTTCAGGGCATTCTCCACCTGATTTCAGAATCTACTGGAATGCCCTTGGAGCCTATCCAAAAGAAGGTGGAATACCTCCTCACGGATATCCTCAAACGGGGGGATACTCCGACGGAGGCCTTTCCAGTGCCTGAAGCCATTATTGGCCTGGCCCTTGAGCTGTGGCAGCGTCCTGCCTCCTGTCCAGCTCCGTCTGCCCGCATGGCCCGCAAGTCTATGGTGCCCATGGGGTCCCTGACGGGGTTCACAGAGCATCCCTCGGCCGAAAGCCTTGTGACTGCTTCTTTGTTTAGAGGCACTGGTAGCTCAGCCGACACTGACTGCCCTCCGGACAAGGAGTCCAAGAACATGGATCATTCTGCCCGGAAGGTCTATGCGGCCCCATCCTTAGGCTTTCGTCAGGCCAGCTCGGCTGTGATCATGGCACACTTCTCTCATGCCCTCTTAGGGTCATTAGATGAAGTCCTCCCTCATCTCCCAGCAGACATGCAAACTACAGTGAAGCAAGTCCGTGATTAGGGCCGTGCTGTTGCAAAGCAGCAGCTCCAGATGGCCCTGATCATTGGAGATTCCTGTGCCTGATCCTTATCAGCCGCAGTGGCCTCTTGCCGCAGGGCCTGGCTGAGGTTATCCTCCTTCCCAGCAGATACTCAGCACAAGTTAGCTGACGTGCCCTTCCTTGGCACCGACCTCTTCATCCCAGAAGTGGCTGGTCACCTCCAGCGCATAGAGCATTCCAGTGCCACCTTGGATGCCACCTCTGTGAAGGGTTCTTTGGGCAAGAACCAGCAAAAGCGCAAGAAGAAGCCTTTTTGGCACTCTTCCCCGTGTGGTTAGGCAGCCGTCCTTCAAGGAGGCCAGCAGCAGCAGCAGCAGGCTCAAGCTTGGTGCCCCAGGCCCAAGCAGGGTCCCCAACAGCCCCATAAAGGAGGCCAAGGCGCTGGTCCAGGAGCTTCCTCCTTCTCTAAGCCTGCTCAGTGACGGGTTGGGGGTTGCCACCCCTACACCCGTCATGCCAGCTCTGGGTCCTCCCGTGGGGGGCCGGCTTCATCACTTTCTTTCCGCCTGGTCCAATATCACTTCAGACAGGTGGGTTCTGGAAGTGGTCGGTCAGGGACTGTCTCTGGAATTCGAGCAGTATCCTCCCAGCCGAGCCCGCGCCCCCTCAGGAGGAAAGGATCTCACCTTGCATTCAGTCTGCTCTTCGGGATGACATTGCTCAGCTCCTCCGCAAGGAGGCGGTAGCACCAATGCCGGATCCTCCTACAGACCAAGGCTTCGTGTTCAGGTACTTCCTGGTGCCCAAGCGGATGGGGGGTTGCCGCCCCATTCTAGATCTCCACAACCTGAATCAATATCTCAGGTCTTGCACCTTCCAGATGGTAACTCTGAACCAGATCATACCATCCCTGTAGCGAAACATGTGGTTCTGTTCACTGGATCTACAGGACGCTCTCTTTCAAGTCTCAATCTGTCCATCCCACCAGCGGTTTCTCTGCTTCAGGGTTGAGGGGACCCTGTATGAGTTCCGAGCCATGCCGTTTGGCTTGTCATTGGCCCCACGGGTCTTCACCAAGTGCATTGTAGTGGTGGCAGCCCATCTTCGGTGTCGAGGAGTCTGGATATACCCTTATCTCGACGACTGGCTCCTGGCAGGTTCCTCCCATCACGAGTTGGAGAGGTTCAGGGATTTGGCCCTCCGAACCTGCTCCCAACTCGGCCTCCTGATCAGCGAGGCCAAGTCAGAACTCGTGCCCTCTCAGGTGATGGGCTTCATCGGGGCAGAGCTCGACTCGTGTCAAGCCAGAGCTCAGCTCCCGGCGGACAGGGTGGAGGTTCTTTCCTCCTTTGCACAGTCATTTCTGGTTGGGCACTTGCACCCTGCCCGGGACTTTCTGTGCCTTCTGGGCTACATGGCGGTGTGCACCTCGGTGGTCCGTTGGGCCAGGTGGCTCATGCGCCCCCTAGAGTGGGAGCTGGCTGCTCAGTGAACTCTGCGATATGGTCACTTCGACCAGTTGATCACTGTAACTCAAAAGATGTGGGATGCTCTACAATGGTGGACCATCCTAGACCAGTTGCAGGAAGGAATCCTGTTTGTCCACCCCGAGCCAACCGTCGTCCTCACGATCAATGCCTTTCTCATGGCCTGGGGAGCCCACATGGGGGACAGCAGGGCCCATTGGTTCTGGACCCCCAAGGAGTCCCGATGCCACATCAACCTGTTGGATCTCAGTGCAGTCAGACTGGCCCTGTCAGCTTTCGCGTCTCAGCTCCGGGGTCAAGTGGTTCAAGTCCAGATGGACAATACCACGACCATGTATTACCTCAACAAACAGGGCGGTATGCACTCATGTCTGCTATGCAAGGAGGCGCTGCATATCTGGACCCTCGTCAGCCAGTTAGAGGCGGATCTCCTAGCCATCCATGTGGCAGGAGTCTCGAACCAACTGGTGGATGCTCTCAGCCGCTTAGGCCAGACATCCCATGAGTGGTCTCTCCATCCAGAGGTAGCTTACAATCTGTTCTCCCATTGGGGCAAGCCATTGGTGGACCTGTTTGCCTCCAGGGAGAACACCAAGCTGAGTCTGTACCATGCCCGCCCCCCTTAGCAGGGCTCACTGCAGGGGGATGCCTTTTCGTGGCCTTGGACCCCAGGCCTCCTCTACGCTTTCCCTCCATTTCCCTTGCTCCACAAGATGTTACTCAAGGTGAGGAGGGACAAGGCGAAGGTGATCCTGGTAGCCCCAGACTGGCCCCGCCAGTTCTGGTATCCAGATCTCCTCAGCCTCAGCTGCAGGGCCCCACAGCGACTTTGTACACACCCGGAGCTGATGTCATTGAACCAGGGGAAGGTATTCCATCCGGACCTTCAATCCCTGCACCTCACAGCCTGGTACCTGAGCAGCTAGAGTTCCAGGCTCTGGGTTTTTCCGATGATGTCTACACCGTGGTGGAGGCATCTCATAAAGAATGGACCAGGAAGTGTTATGCTTTCAAATGGAAAAGGTTTTCCATTTGGTGTCAGGGTAAGAGTCTGGACCCCTTATCCTGCTCTGTGGCTAACATTTTAGACTACCTTTGGTCTCTCTCCAAAGGGGGTCTACGTCATCTGTCCTTTGGGTGCACCTGGCAGCCATCTCTGCTTACCGGGCATGGGCCGGTCAGCCAAAGTTGGCACAGGAGACAGTGGTCGGGTGCTTTTTCAAAGGCCTGGATCACATATCCCCTCCGGTGCATGAACCTCCACCTCCGTGGGATCTCTTGCTGGTTTTGGCAAAGCTTATGGGCAAGCCATTCGAACCCGTGCACAAGTGTAAGCTCTCACACTTGTCGTGGAAGACGGCCTTCCTGTTGGCTATCATGTCTGCCAGAAAGACAGGGGCGCTCCAGGTGCTTTCGGTGGACTCCCCTTATCTGGTCTTCTACAGGGACAAAGTTGTCCTGCGCCCCAACCCAAAATTCCTTCCGAAGTGGTTTCAGAGTTTCACCTTAACCAGGTGTTGACTCTGCCAGTGTACTACCCTAACTACACCTCAGACACTGTGTACAGGCTCCATACTCTGGACCTCAGACCTGCTCTCCTCTGTTATAAGGAGAGGATGGCAGAAATTTAGGGAGAGGTTCGCCAGCTCTTTGTCACCTACGCTGAAGCCGCTTCTGGCAGACCCGCAGCTAAATGGACCATTGCGAAATGGATTACATCATGCATAGGTCTATACTATGAGTTGGCGGGCAAGGAGACACCCAGAAGGTTAAGAGCTCATTCTACCCACCATATGGTTGCATCAGTGGCTGCTTCCAGGGACATACCTATCCAGGAGATCTGTCGGGCTGCTACCTGGAAGTCAGCAAACACCTTCATTACCCACTACACGTCGACCTTGAGTCACGCCCGGGATGCTGGTTTTGGGGCCTCGGTTCTCCAATCTCTATTTCCCAAGTAGGGGTGTGCTTGCCTCCCTCCTTCCTGCCGGAGAACTTCTTGGAATCTGCCAGAGAGTGTAGATGAACAACATATCCACGCTCCTAGAAGAACAGGTTACTCACATGTAACAGTAGTTCTAGGAATGGTATATGTTGTTCATCCACATGCACCCACCCGACCTTCTCGGGTTTAGGCGCACCACCTTGCTTCCAGCGGGCTAAGATCTGGTGTCATGGGGTGGAGCCGAGGTTTTTACCACCCGGGTTGGTGTGAGGAGCCGGCTTGAAGACTTTCCGGCGAGATTTAAAGGGGAAAGGGACATGCCAGAGAGTGTGGATGAACAACATATACCACTCCTAGAACTACTGTTACAGGTGAGTAACCTGTTCTTATGTCACTTAGGTGCTGCATCATAAATGCTCTTTGATGTCTGTGAAAGAGCAGGATGCTGCTCATGGATGAAAGAAAGAACTTGGAAAATTACAGACTTAATTGGGAAGTCATATGGGGAAACCAGTTTTTTTTTTTTGCTGTCACCTATTAATTTACCTCCTGACAGAAGACATCCTGATTATATGTAACCCTAGATGGCGCTATCCCAGGGGCTACTACCCCTGCCTGATTTGCCACTAACAGGTTGAGGGCCTGGATCCGATGGCGGGTGCCTCCACCCAGAGGTCAGGGTTTGCAATAGTTAAACTAACTTGGTCACAGCCCTCTGGGACACTGCAACCCCCCTTTCTTCCCACTAGTGGCCCACACAATATATCAGAATTACCTTCACAGTATACACTTACCCCCAGGTCTGGTTCCGGCACTGGGACCTCCTGTGAAATGAGATACAGTGCAACAATCACAGTACAGTACTTTAACATAGACAAATACCTCAGGCAGTATAACTTTGCTGAAACAAGCAGCTCTGATTTATTTAGGGATATAACAAGGACAGGGGAAATCAGGTTAATTAGCTTATCACTCTAATAATCTACCTATGGCTCTGTGCACAGGCCTATCCCTATAAGTTACTGTCCCTGGGTACCCAAGCCCTAGTGGCTAGTCCAAACCGTGGCAGCTGGTAGGGCCCTTTCACAGAGAAAAGGAGAATTAAACAGTCAGCAGTACAGTAATTCCATTTGGATTTAATGGGCAATTCAACAGGGAGCGACCTTGAATTAGTACTCACGACCTCCAAATAAGATAGGGTCCTTCAATGTCAGCAGGGCTCACTTGAGGTACACAAACCTCTTCACACATCCATATAAAAGAAAGCACTATACCAGGCAGGTTGCATCTGTATCCCAATCGTAATTACTGCACAATACCGGAGAACACACAGCAGATTCAGTTCCTGACAGACAGAGTGCAATTTTCAGCAATTCCTCCAGTCTTCTACAGGGTGAGCCTGGTTTCTACTCTTCAGAGATCCTTTGATTCTTTTCACAGGGACAGTTCAGTCCTAACAAGCTGTTACACAAGCTGCAGACGAACTCTGGGCCTTACACGTTTTTGACTAAAACTGCACACTGAAAAGCACAGGGCTCCTTCCTTCTTCACTGCAAAGCTCAACTGAAACTCCAACCGACAAAACCGGGCACTTCCTTTGAGTTCCTCCCAGTTCTTGACTGGATTGGCTGTCACTCACAATAGACTGCTGCTGTTGGTCCAAAAAGGCACTGAAGTCTAAACCACATCTCCCAAGTCACTGCCCATACAATCCTCTCGTGGCTGGCTCAGATTATGAGTCCAAGTTCTGATTCGTCCAAGGCACCATTTTAGAGCTAGCTTACCCCACACTGATTGGTCCAGTTCAGCAGTTCAAAACTAGAATGGGGAACTAGCAGACACAGTTCTGACTGCAAAGAAAGCAGGTTAGACAAACTGTAATTTCATTATTACTCTAAATAATTTCTGGCAAACAGTTACATCTTTCAGATAGGTTCCCTTTGCACTCCTAGTGACTGCAAAATGAAGTGAATTGGCAGCAGCTTGGTGGTACTCAATCAAAGAAACACACAGTCCCCATACAAACTAATTATGTCTGCAAGCAGACAGCTCTTAAGAGACAGTACCAGAGGTTCTAAAAACACTCACTGATAAATGGCTTAAATGCCAAACACCATTCAGGCTTGGAGCATTCAAGCAAGCTCCTGGAAGTCTTTGGGAACCCCCATTTGCAGGGGTTACATATATTTTAATAAACAGAGGAGGAGCTGGGTGACATCATGAAGAAGGCGGTCAAGACAGTTTTTTAATTATGCTGTAACTGACCTTTAGACAAACACATGGTTGGACCGAAGCTACAACATCTTTTAGCACTGTAAGAATATAAGAATACATTAGCTAGGCAAGGCTAAGTGTATGGTTGGTAGAAAATTGCACTTTCAAACCTGTTTTTTTTTTAAATGATCATAATGTTTTGTGATATATGGTTCTGTGTTTCACATTTTACATTTTTATCTAAAGTAAACATCTCATTTAAGAGACTACTTGGTGTGCCTTTGACATTCTTTTTTTTGACAAGTGAGGCATATATGGTTAAAGCTGACACTGTGCAAAGCGTGCTGGTTTTGCCAAACTGGGAAGAAGTAAGAGTTTATTCTGAGGTCTTTAATAGAGTTTTTAATGGTTCATTTGTACACCTGGTTAGGTGCCCGTAGGCGAACATATCTGGCATCCGTCGAAGAACAGAATTATCTGAGCCTGTACATTGGGTACGCTATCAAGAGGTTCACAGTTTGAATCCTCCAGAAACTTGAAACCAAAGGTTGATTCGAACCCACAAAACACACAGGAGGGTTACCCTGTTTCTGTTTCCTGTTCACAAGACTGCGCTCGGAGGTTGGCACTGTGGGGAGCAAAGGGCCTGACCTGCTGAGTGGGTTTGTGACACCCACCTCTGGGTCGCTGTCCTGGTAGAAGTAGAAGATGTTATCAAAGAAGAGTAGGGGAGTTTTGCCAGTATGATGGCCAAGATTCCCATTAATAAAACAGGTCCATACAACCCACTCCCTTTGCCAGCTGTTTTAGCAGTCTGAACTAAGGGTTACGGTTCTATACCTTGCAATTGTGGGTGATCATCCAAGAATCTGTCTTCACCACTGATTCCCACTCATAGCTCTTAGCCAGAGGTGCTTGGACTCAGTGGGAACCAGAACTTTTCAGAGGGCTGGCACTGTGGTAGATAGCACATGCACGGCACCTCAAGTCAGTTCACACAGCTGTATGTTTACCTCGGTGTCAGCCCCTAGCTGCCTCAGTTCCTTTTTTTCCCACCGAGTGTGCATCAGTGACAATGTCACTTGCCTGTTGGGAGTTATAACTTCACGTCTGTATGACACAGCAGTTCTTCTCAGCTTTAGTGTTTAATACTAGAGTTCATTATTTTTGTGTCAGTTTAGTTTTGTCACAATTTATAACTAGTTTCTCTCAGCCCTACCAAGTGTCAATGGTTGACAACCATGGAGGATGGTAGGGAGCCTGTAGAGGCAAGCGGCTCTGCAGTGGGATTGCATCCGGTCCACTCTCTCCTCTGGAGGGAGGTTCTGACGATGGGCAGTCCAGTACTGGGGAGGAAAGGCAGTCCTGCCATAAGTACAAGAAGAAGTGGTCCCGATCCCATATATGCTCTGGCCTCGTCCCCTTCTCACAGGAAGGTAAGGAAAAGGCACTGGTGAGAGTCCCCCTCTGCAAGGTCTACTACGAGACATTTGACTTCCGGAGTTGGAGGTCCCCACCGTCATCATCGATGATACCGGGGACTTTTAGTCCTGGGAGGTTGGTGTCTCAGGCCCAGAGCCCCCTGCCCCTGTCTTTAATTGAGGTTTTAATGAGCAGTTCCACCATTGGGCAGCTCTTATGGAGCAATAGGTGCAGCGTCTGGCCCAGTTGGCACCACTGGTGGTGCCAGTCCCACCCTTGGGGTTGGTGGGCTGGTGCCACAGGCAGTGCTGTCAGGTCCAAAAGAGTGTTTGTTTGTGGTAGCGGCCTTTGGCCCCTGCCCGGAGTGGTGCCACTAACATCTGTCCCATTTGTGGTGTTGACGCCATCCTTTTTGGGGACAGAGCAGTCACAGTGCCATTGCCGGTCACTTTGTTGCCAGCTGGGTCGTCCAGTGCCGGTGCTGTATTCGGGACCCTTGGGTTCCAGCCTAGCATTGGGAGAGGTTTTGGGCTGGGCACCACATGGAGTCATGGTGTCACGGAGCCACCCTGTGTCAGTTATGGTGCCACCCTTCATGCCAGTCCCTCCCTCTTTGGGGCCAGGACCGATGTAACTGGTGTTGCCTCACCCGCGCACTGGATTATCAGTCCTGTGACCCCACCCTCTCTTCTACTCTCCTTCCACGGAGGTTGTAGAGGGGCTTGAGTCATACCCAGAGTTCTTTATCTCTGAAGATGGCAATTATGACTCTTACTATAGCCAAGAGATCTCAGATCTAGTTCCTGTGTCTGTACCTCAGGAGAACTTCTCTTTCCAAGCTTTGGTCAGAAATATGTACTCGGCATTACATTTTGAGTCAGCAGTCACTGATCGGACTAGGTGCCTCCGGCTGGAGTTCCTGAATGTGCCTACTATGCAAGTTAGTTTGTTTCCTCCTATCCAGCCCACTGGAGGCCTTGTCTGATGCAATTTGGTAGAGACCTGCTTTGGTGGCAGCTTTTCCCAAGCAGACAGACAGGAGATATGCTGCTCCTAAAGATAAGTCAGTGTATTTTACTCAGCCAAGTCAATAGTTGCTGCTGTTGTTATTGTCACTGAGAATGACAAGGCATTGTCCCCAAAGAGGTCATTGCACACCACTAATAGTGAGTCATGCAAAATTTACACTATGAGCAAATGAGCGACACGTCAGCCACCCTGGGCATGAGGATTGTTAGTTTGCAAGGGCATTTTTCCAAGTATGAGTGTACCCTTTGGAGCAAAGTTAAAGCCTCTGGTAAGGGTCTGTCATATTCAGAAGCTAAAGGACATTCTGCTGACTGTTAAACAAGGTATTGAATCCAACAGTTACCAGTCCAAAGCCTCAGTGGATGCCTTTGATGCAGCATCTCGCTCTCTGGCTGCAGGCATTTGTATCAGATAGCATTTATGGCTGCAGATTGCTGGCTTCACTCAGGATGTCCAGCAACAGGTAATGAATGTTCCTTTGATGGCATAACTGTTTGGAAAACAAGTGGAGCAGTGTCTTAAGGTGTTTAATGAAACTAGAGTGATTCTTAATACTTCCAGACCAGTTCCTTGATCCTTAGAAGAGCAAGGGGCATGGGTCTTTTAACAACAAGGGTCCTTTCGTGGCAAAGGCAGGGGAGTACAAAACAGAAGCCAGCCTCCTCAACCTCAGAAGAAGGCACAGCTAAAGTCACAGATACTGAAAGCATGTAGTGCCATCAGTTGAAGCCCTGGACTCATTCCTGCTTCAGCTGCCCAAGGCAGACCTCTCTTTTCCAATGGAGGGGGCTGACCCAATTTTACTGTCATTGGGAACCTATGACGATGGACAGGTTGGTCCTCAGGATCGTTCTAGAGGGGCTCTCCCTGGAGTTTACAGAAATCCTTCCAGTCTGTCCATCTAGAAGGCAACCCTCTTTGTCAGCTTACATGTCAGAGCTTCTAGTGAAGGAGATTGCAGGCTTTCTAAGCAACAGGGCAGTGGAAATAGTGCCAGTGTCAGAATAAAACACAGGGTTCTACTCCTGCTACTTCCTAGTTCAAAAGAAAGCAGGGGGCATGTGCCCCATTCTTAACCTCAGAAACCTAAACAAATTTGTGGACTGAGAAAAATTCTAAATAATTTCTATGAGCTCTCTACTACCCTGCCTGAAGCTTCAGGACTATCTAGCCTTCTTGGATATGCAAGATGCATACCAGCACATACTGGTACACCCTAGCCACCACAGATACCTCTGTTTTGCAGTGCTTGGACAGCATTACCAGTTCAGAGTCCTGTCATTTGGGCTTTTCTCAGTGCCACAAGTCTTTACAAAGTAGTAAGTAACGTAAATATTTATTTATATAGTGTCTTTCCACAACCAAGGCGCTTCACATTTAAAATATAATATACAGACTTAAAATTTATACTAAAAGAATAAATATAGCAATAGATTTAAAATTCATCTGGGAAGTCTAAATTAAAAAGATATGTCTTTAATTCAGTTTTAAATCTTTGCAGTTCCCGCTGTGCACCTGAGGAAATTGGGACTTCAGGTCTTTCTGTAGTTGGATTATTGGCTAATTTCCAGCCCGTCCAGACAGGAGTTGGAACAGACAGTAGCCACTGCTTCTCAGTTCCTAACTTCCAGGGGGGTTTTGCTGAACCTCGTGAAATCTCGGTTGTAATCCTCTCAGCAACTGCTGTTCATAGGAGCTCTTCTTGATACAACCCGAGCCTGGATTTTTCTTCCAGAGAGCAGAGTATGAGCAGTCTTGCAGATGGCATGCTACATAATGGAGTGCAAGACTCTGCAAGCCCACTCCATGCAATGCATGTTAGGTCTGATAGTCTACTCAGTGTTCACAGTGTCCCAGCACACTTGCACATGATGATAGCCCAGTGGGGCCCAGTGCAAAATTGTCACAGGCATCGACCCTCAGACTTACTTCATTCAGGTGACCAAACCCTTGGTACAGTCCTCACATGGTGGTCAGTGGAGGGAACTTCCTCTGAGTTTTCCCTTCTCCTAGCCAGAGCCAGAGGTGATTCTCACCACAAATGCCTCCCTGTTGGGGTAGGGGGCCACTGCCAGGGCCTCCAATCTTAGAGTGCTTGGGCCCCAACCGAGACTCATCTCCATATCACTGTGTTGGAGATGTAAGTAGAGCTTCCATGAATAAATCTTCGCCATTGATTCACACTAGTGGGTTGAGGCAGAAGTGCTGGGACCCAGCAGGAGCCAGAGCTTTTCAGAGGGCTGGTGCCAAGGTGAGCAGTGCACATGGCTGGTCTGCCAATGAGCGCACACAGCTGCCTGTTTACACCGGCGCCAGCTCCCAGACGCCTCAGTTCCTTCTTTTCTGCCATTGAGTGTGCATCAGTGCTTCATTGCTCATCTGCTGTGAGTCAGAACTTCACATCTGCATGACAACAGCATTCAGTTCTTCTCAGTTTTAATGTTTAAAGCTAGAATTTGTTATTTTTGTGTCAGTTTATTGTATTTTGTCACAAAATTATCATAATTTTCTCTCAGCGCTACTGAGCATCAATGGTCAAAGGCCATGGAAGACAGTACGGTGTCTGAAGAGGCAAACTGCTCTGGCAGCAAGGCCATGTCCAGTCCACTTTCCCCATCAGGGAAGGGTTCTGCCTACGGGTGGTCCAGTGACAGGAGGAAGAACAGTCCTTCCATAAGTGCAAAAAGAAGTGGTCCCAATCCTGCACATGCTCTGTATCGAGGTCCAGGCACCTCTTGGCCTCAGCTTCTGCCTCTTCCCATTAGAAGGGAAGAAACGGCGACAGTCGAGATCACCCTCTGCAAGATCTACTGCAGGATATTCAGCTTCTCAGAGTCAGAGGCCCTCGCCGGCACCTTCAGTGTCACTGAGGACCTCTGGTTCTGAGAGATCTGTGTCCCGGGCTCCAAGCGATCTATCTACCAGGAGTCCAGAACACCCTGGCAGACAAGCTCAGTCAAACAGAGGTCAATCCTCACGAGTGTTCATTAGCTGCAGGCATCGTAAGATCACTCTTCGACAAGTGGGGTACCCCAGATGTGGACCTTTTTGCATCCCAAATCAACACCAAATTACCTCATGCAATCACATGGGTGCAGTGTGCATATATTATGGAACACATATGAACAGTGGAGAAAAAGAAGTAAGTGCCTCAGCGGGGACTCGAACCCAGGACTCCCAGAATACCGTGCCAATAGGTGCTACAATTGCATCACCAAGGCAACTGGAAACTGGGCTGGCCCCGAGCATGTTACTCTTTCTCCAAATGCACAACCCAATGACTGCACAGATAATTACATTTGTACAATCACATATGAACATACGAATTTGCCAGCAGATAAAGGCCTTCAAACAACATGAAGTCTTGCTATATTATGACATATGCAGTGAGTCCCAACCTTCGAACTGCTCCGGAGGTGAAAGAGTTAACTTTCCATGCCAGGCATGGAACGCTGAGCTCGAGCTCGGTTGAAACTCTGTCTGTTGTTCTTCAAACTCAAACCGTCAGATTCTTTACTCCGCCTCACTGAAGAGTCGCTCCGGAGATTTCTCCTTCTGCTTGGTTCATTTTGTCGGTTAAAGTATTGTTTTTCTCGGTTTTTGACCGAATTTAAACCGCAACCGGTCGGTTCAGACTCTGTCTGTGGTATTGTGAGTACTAGATAGGTTTTACATTAATTTCTATTCTGTGTGAAACTTGTAAACGGTTTATCGGTTCGGTTTGAACCGATCAGGTTGTTTAAAATATATTAATCTGTCATTTAGAGTGTGGTTACCGCTTCTTATCGGTTCTAAAAAAAACGGATTTTATTACGGTTTTTTCCACGACCTGTGACACGGTTGGGAACCGATAAGAGGGTCTTACCTGGCAGATTGCCATAAACGGGTAAGTTTGGTTAGGCTGGCATTATGTCTGAGAAACCCAAAAGAAAAACCGGGCCCACTGGGTTTCAACACTGCAGTGTCTGGGGAAGTCTTTGCTAAGGCTGACCCCCACACCACCTGTGTTTATTGTCTGGGGTTTGACCACCTCAATGCAGACTGCCAGATTTGTAAAATTTTCCTGCAGCTACCCTGGAAAAGAGTTGGTAGGCTCAGGGAAGGGAGGCCAAAAGTCCGCTGAACGGATCCGGAGGAGTGCCCTCTGACCAGGGCGAGACTTCCTCGGGCAAAGGAGATCTGACTCTGAGAGTCGGTTCCAGCAAAAAGGACTAGAAATCAGCTGGTGTGGAGCCAAAACTTTCCTCTCCAACGCTGAAGAAATAGCCAAAGCGATTAAATTGTCCAGTCGCTCCGGTTCCGACCGGACCGGCACCATCAGGTAGCGTGCGGTTAGGCGGTTCCACGGTTCAAGAGTATGATTTAGAGGAATATTATGAACCGGAGGAGAGGAAGAGAGTATGAGGAGAGTGAATGTGGATTTGAAAGTCTGGATGTGCCCATTGACCGGACATCTCCCCAGACAGACCTTCAGGAGTGTCTCCTCTAGGCTTTCTAAGTCCCTTCTCATTTATGTTTTATAAAAAGTGGTTGAAACCCTCCAGCTCCCTATGGAGAGGCTGTGGATGATCAAGAGGAGCCTGACTATGTGGAAATGATGGATATCCCAGAGTCTAGGAGACTGTCTATTCCTTGCATAAATCTTTTGGGAAACAGACGAGTAAAATTCTAAAACTCCTCACTACTTACCTCCTGTGGATAAGAGAATGGACAAGAGGTACACATTGTCAGGCTCTGATCACGGAGTTCCTTACACAACAATGCAGCCATGTTAGGTAGTGCAGGCTGCAGCCTGTGACAAGGCAAATATTCCCTGGCTTCACACCCCCTGACAAGGACTCCAGGAGGATTGATGCCATGGCAAAGAAACAGTACATGGCAGCATCCTTGGGACTCAGACAGGCAAATTATATGGCTTATGTTTGCTAGTTATGAGAAATCCAGATGGGATACTGTTATGGCTCTAGCAAAACAGGTCCTAGCCAGCTTGCAGGAGCTGGAGCAGGTGGCTGCTGATGGTATTGAGGCATCCAAGGTGCAATTCCATGCTGCAGTGGACTCTAATGATGTGTCATCAAGGTCATGGTTACATCTGTGGCACCATGCAGAATGGCAGCTCAGATGTACTAGCCTGTCACAGGATACCCAGACTAAGGCCATGGATTTTCCTGTTGTGGGTAATTCTCTGTTGGAGCAGACAGAGAATTACTTGAAGAAAAATGGATGAGTATAGGACCACCTATAGGAGTGCACAGGCCAAGGAAAGGCAGGCCACTCCTCAAAGGCAGCTTTCCAGGGGCAGGGGCAGGCCTTTTCATGAGCCTTTTTACCAAGCCCAGGCCTCCTCTTCTGCTTACACCCAGAGGGGTTCTTTAGAGGGAGAGGCAGACGGGGTACAAGTAGGCCTGCTTCCACCCCTCAGCCTAAAGCCCCTGCCAAGCAGGCACCCTGATGGGGTTGCCAGGGCCAATTCTCAGCTACCTGTAGGGGGCAGGCTGGCTTACTTTGTCCAGGACTGGAAGTCTCTGATATCAGACAAGTAGGTCCTGGAAGTAGTAAGCCAGGGACTGGTTCTCAGCTTCAAATAATTTCCAAAGATGAGAACCAGATCCTTTCCACCTGCAAATCCACCAGAGGCACTTGCCCTAGAGGCAGAGGTCTCTTCCCTCCTGGCTCTCAGAGCTGTGGAAAGGGTTCCACCCCTACACCAGGGCACAGGATTGTATTCCAGGTACTTCCTTACCCCAAAAAAGACAGGAGAATGGCGGCCCATCCTGGATCTCAGATATTTAAACAAGCACCTTTTAAAACCAAAATTCAAAATGGTGACTCTGGGAATTATTCTACCCTCTCTAAGGCCAGGGGACTGGCTAGCGTCCCTGGACCTCAAGGATGCCTACTTCCATATTCTCATCAGAAGCTCCCATCAAAAGTACCTCAGGTTCTGAGCTGCCCTCAGGCCATTACCAGTTCAGAGCAATGCCCTTTGGCCGCCCTCTGCTCCAGGGTATTCACAAAATGCCTGGCAGTAGCAGTTGCTTCCCTAAGAGGGCAAAATTGCCATCTTCCCTTACGTGGACAACTGGCTCATAGTAGGCCAGTCTCCAGACCAAGTCAAGTTACATCTACAGATAACTCAGCAACTGCTCACCTCTCTAGGTTTCCTTCTGAATCTTTCAAAGTCAGTTCTAGAGCCTGTCCAGCTCCTCACCTTCATAGACGCAGAGCTGAACACAGAGAAAGCCAGAGCCTTCCTTCCTTTGGACAGGTAAGGACCATGGTCTCTCTGGCCTCCTCATTCACCCTGCAGGTCTCTCGACCAGCAAGGCATTTTCTACAGCTCCTGGGGCACATGGGTGCTTCTACAGCAGTAGTGCAGGGAGCAAGATTTCAAATAAGGGACATCCAGTTCCATTTGAGTGCCTTTTGGTCTCAAAGGAAAGACCCTCTAACCAAATTGATCCCAGTAACTCGAACCCTGATCCAAGCCCTACAGTGGTGGCAGGATCAGCTCAATCTGAGACAAGGGGTTCCCTTTGTCACTCAGTCTCACTCCTAATCCTTACTACAGATGCATCCCTCTTGGGGTGGGGAGCTCACATGGGCGACCTCACTACCCAGGGATTGTAGTCCCCTCAGGAATCTCTGCTCCACATCAATCTGTTGGAACTCAGAGCAGTTTTTCTAGCACTTCAAGTTATTTCCAAATCTGTTCAGAACAAAGTTGTACAGGTCAGAACAGACAACACCACCACAATGTGGTACATCAACAAGCAAGGAGGCACTCGGTCTATGGCCTTGTGCAGCGAAGCAATGAAGTTGTGGTCTCTGGCTTACTCCCTGAACACCTCCCTTACGGCAGTTCACCTCCCAGGCAAGGACAATGTCCTGGCAGATGCTCTCAGCAGGATTTCCCAGGGCCATCACGAATGGTCACTGGACCCCCTGGTCCTGGAGGTAATATTTGCCAGATGGGGCACCCGGCAGATAGATCTTTTTGCAGCCCCAGACAATCACCAACTTCCCCTTTTTTGCTGCAGGCCCCCAGTGTTGGGCTCAGTCCCTCTGGATGCCTTGGTTCTCAATTGGGAAGGGAAGTTTCTCTATGCTTTTCCCCTTCCCTCTCCTGTTCAAAGTGTTAGTCAAAATCAGATCTCAATCCTGCAAGATGATCCTGATTGCTCCAGATTGGGCCAGACAACCCTGGTATCCACTCCTACTGTCCTGCAGTCCATCTTCCCTGTGTCTTCCCAGGAATCCAACCTGTTAACCTGTGCTCAGGGAAGGGTTTGGTACCCGAGCTTCAAATCTCTCAATCTCAAGGCCTGGCTCTTGAAGAGTTAGAGTTTGCTGATCTACACCTCTCCCAAGGTGTAATGGATATATTGAAGGCTTCTAGGAAACCTTCCACCAGGGCTACCTATAATTCCAGATGGAAGAGGTTTTTCCATATGGTGCTCTGGAAGCATATTTCCCCAGAATCTGCTGATTACCCACAGTCCTGGACTATATGGTCCATTAAATACCTTGGGGCTGGGACCAGCTACCCTAAAAGTACATTTGGCAGCTGTGTCTGCTTTTATTTCAGCAGGTAAGCCCTCTTCTCTTTCAGCTCATCCTGTATTCTCCAAGTTTTTAAGGGATTGCTTCACCAACCTCCATTCAGGGACCCTGCCCTGCCTGGGATCTTAATGTTTGCATTGCTCAGCTTATGCAACCTCCCTTTGAGCCCTTGTCTTCAGCAGAGCTTAAGTACTTGACTTGGAAGACTGTGTTTCTGGTAGCCATCACTTCTGCCAGACGATAAGTGAATTACAAGCTTTGTCAGTGGAGCCTGATTTTATCTCCTTCATAGAGATAAGGTGGTCCTCAGGACTAACAGGAAGTTCTTGCCTAAGGTGGTTTCAGATTTCCACCTTAATCAATCTATATCTCTTCCAGTGTACTTCACTGACCATTCCTCCTCTGGCGGAGGAGACTGCAACTTAGATGTGAAGAGAGCCCTTAGTTACTACATAGAGGGTCACAGGTTTGACTCCTCCAACTGTTCCTCACTTATGGTGAGGTTGGTAAAGGAAACCTGCCACTAAAAGATCCATTGCCAGGTGGATTGTCTCTTGTATCCAATTCTGTTATGAAAAGCTGGGTAAGGTTCCTCCTCAGGCCTGAGGGCTCACTCTACCAGAGGTACAGCTGCTTCCCTGGCTGCTGCCAGGGACATCCCTATTCTAGAGATATGTCAAGCAGCTACCTGGAAAACAGTTCACACTTTTACCAAGCATTACTCCCTGGACATCCAGGCTAGGAGTGATGCTCGGTTTGGCACAGCTGTGCTTCACAGCCTATTTCCTAAGTAGGTTCTGTTCCTCCTCCATGGAGGTACTGCTGTGTAGTCTGCATATGTCATAATATAGCAAGACTTCATGTTGTTTGAAGAAAACATTACTCACCTTAGTAATGTTGTTTCTTCTAATGGAGTCTTGCTATATTCTGACCTCCCCCCCTGCCTGCCCCTCTTAGAACCTCTGTTTTCGGGATGTGGGTGGGCAGTGCAGTGTTGGCACTTAGTAGATGCCCACCTTGTTGTTTTCACCCCTCCTTTTTTGGGGTGACTTGGTGTGTGTTTTCATTTTTTGGGTCTCCTGACTTGAGTCTTTGTTTTGGGACCAAAAAATGTGTTCTTATGTTTAGTAGCCAGTTGGCTAGTGTAGGTTTACAGCTTCCACACAGGACCTCAGTGAGTTTAGCTTATAAAGATCTGAAGGTTTGAGTTTGAAGAACAACAGACAGAGTTTCAACCGAGCTCGAGCTCAGCGTTCCATGCCTGGCATGGAAAGTTAACTCGTTCACCTCCGGAGCAGTTCGAAGGTTGGGACTCACTGCATAGGTCATAATATAGCAAGACTCCATTAGAAGAAACAACATTACTAAGGTGAGTAATTTTTTCTTATGGTCTATCGAGTCTTCAGCTAGCAACCCTTATACTGCAGCTGCCCTTCCCTCCCCTCACCTGACCCTCCCTCTTACCCAGTCCCATCTCCCTTTTAAAGCAGTCCACTGTTCTACAGGATACCACTTTGGTAGGCAATGCATTCCACCCAGACAACACTCTCTTACAGTCATAGTAATCCACCAGGTTTTTCTGACAGGATCTGCCCATGACAGACTCATGTTGCCTAATATCCTGCAGCCCATTGGTCTCCAGAAGGGACACCAGCCTCTCCCTCAGGATTGTCTCCATCAGTTTTCCCATGATGGATGTGAGGCTTACCCGTCTGTAGTTTCCTGGTTCATCTTTGGGACCGCTGTTACGGAGGGGTACCACGTGAGCCATCCTCCAGTCCTGAGGTACACTTCCTGAGACCAGGGAGGAATTGAACAGATCTGCCAAGGGCTCACCAGGATTTCTGCCAGCTCTCTCAGTACCCTGGAGTGAATGCCTTCTGACCCTGGCGCCTTGTCCACCTTCAGTGCCCTCAGGCCCTCCAGTACCCTGCCCTCTGTGATTCCCCCATCTGTCACCTCCTCCCTCCCCAAGCCTGACCTCCCACCCCCCTTGGTAGCATCCCTCCTTTCTCCTTAGTAAACACTGAGCAGAAGTATTCATTAAGCGCTTCTGCCTTCTCTGCCCCTGTTTCCACCTATCCCTCTTAATCCTTACTATTTTGTCCCTACAACTCCTATTCTCCATGATGTACCTGAAGAATTCCTTCTCCCTTTCTTGTTGCCTTGCCAGCCTGAGCACCTTAGATACCTCGGCTGCCCTTACTGCCTTCGCGCACCTCCTTGATTCCTTCTGGTAATCCTCTCTGTCCTCCCCTTTCCCTGTTTTTTGAACCTCCTAAAGGCAGCTCTTTTATTTCTTACTTTCTCCATGACCCTTTGCTCAACCAGCTGGTTTCTTGGTCCTAGCTCTTTACTTTGGACCCTGATGCAGGTTTTGGTTGCTTCCTCAATTCCCAGTTTTATGACGTCCCAAATCTGGTTAGTGTCCATATTAGTTTTGATTCTGGCTAGATACCCTTTAACTACCTCCCCCATCCTCTTGAAGTTGGCCCTCCTGAAGTACACTCTTGTACCTGTTTCTACTCCCTCCTTACCCATTTTCAATGTGAACCACACTGAGTGGTGGTTGCTCCCTGCCAGCGGTTCTTTCACCCCCAGCTCCCTCACGAACTACCCATTTGCCAGCACGAATTCTAGGGTGTTCCCTAACCTGATTGACTCGCAGACCATTTGCATTAGGAAGCTATCCTGGAACATGGGTGCGGTATCCATATATTGTGCAACACACAAACAGTGGAGAGAAAAAAGTAAGTGCCTCAGCTGGGACTTGAACCCAGGCCACCCAGCTTTCTAAAATTGGAAGCACAAGGGGCAAGATAATACTGGTGGCCCACTGTTGGCCTTGACAAATTTGATTTCTTCTGTTGAGCAGACTTTATGTCAGCATACCAAGGACTCTACATCTCAGAACAGACATATTGACTCAGGGTCAGCTGGTCATCTCAACCTGCATTCCCTTCTTCTTCAGACCTGGCTCCTAAAGACATAGAAGTGAAAAGGTACAAGGTATCTTAGAGGGTCTCTAAAATACTTTTGGCTGCAGGAAACCTTCCACTGGGAAGACATACACAGCTAAATGGAAACTTTTTCCATCTTGTGCTTCAAAACCAGCATGGACCCCTTTGGGTGCCTGCTTGACAAGATTCTGGAGTACCTTCTTGACCTTTCAGATGCAAGCCTACAGTGTTCCACAGTAAAGGTCAGTCTGAGTGCTATTTTGCATACCACTAACCTGTCAGTACCTTCTGTACATACCCACTCCTGAGGCCAGGTCCACTGAGCTCACAGTGCCCACCCCTAAGTGCAGTCTGTGACGGGGAACATGAATGCCCTCCATCGTCCCTCTAGAGTGCTCGCTGAGTTTACAACAAAACACTCACCATGAGTTCCCAGGGCTTCCTCTCTAATCTAGGTAAGGGTAAAATACAGTCTCAAGTCTGTAGCTAGGTTAGAACCCTCCTTGGTTGCTGTACTGGGGGGAAGACCCAGGTGTTATGAGCTCTTCGGGGCTGTCTCTTGTAACCCTGATAGTGTCTTCTGTCACGGGTGGTGCAGCAACCTAGTTCCCCCTTACAAACCCCTTCCAAGACCTATGTATTTCCCCTGCTTAGGCATCCAGATTCCCTTCCAAGGATCCTAAGACTTACAAACAAAAGATTTAGAAATTTGATTACAGAATAACAAAAGAAGTGGGAAAAAAAACATACCAAACACGCTGTTAAATTTGACTGGCTTATTTCTACCTGTTTTTTTAGTGAATCAAAGTCCAGAAAATACCTGAAATCTACAAAGAACCTTTCCTTTTCATAGCTACTGGTCTTCAGTGTATGTTTGTGGCAGTCTTGCTTTGTGTGTTAGGAAGAGTGTTTTCTGCAAAATGCTGTGCCAGAATGCTCAGAGTTTCTCTCTGAGGGACTTTTTACAGCCCTGGTTCTGCAGTCCATGGTTAGCTGGTGGCAGTATCATTTTAGGCCAGCAGGGGTCTCTCTTGCTCTTTCCAAGTTTTAATGGAATCAATATTATTAATTAGTTAGATTTCTTATAGTTCCAATATCCTGACTAGCGTTTTATCCCTGTCCTTTCTGTCACATAATAAAATGTAAAGAGACTGAGGCAGTTACCAAAAATTGGCACTAGACTTCTAAAATGCATGTTTTCCCAGATCCTGTTTCTCAAAGTAATTTGCTTTGAAGTGGAAAGGTTTATGACCATAGGAGATGTTTTTTCTGTCTTCTGACAATTTATGACCCTCTGCCTTTGATCGGCTACCCCAGCCCTCTTTGAAATGTAATTTCAGTTTCCTGTTAAGTAAGCCTTTCCCAGGCAAAGAGGAATGTCAGACATTTGCAATACATTCTCTGTTTCCTGTGACCATTTTAGTAAAACTGTGCATCCTTCTGCCAAACCTCATCTCCTGGCCTGTTTGGGAATTTAAACATAATCAAATCACAGAAAATATAACAACAATACATCTGCAATATCACAGCAGTGGCCAACTCACCGCACCCTCTACTTGCACAGCTGCCATTATTCAAGAGGTTCCTCCAGGGCACTTTGCACACAATGCGTCACATTAAGGGAAAGGGGACATTGTTTAACCAGGAGAGGCACACTAAGCCAAAGCTTGTTTCTAGGTGTGACCTGGGAGCACAAGGAAGTTAAGTGACTTGCTCAGTGTCACTTAGTATGCAAGTGGGGCTGTAGGATGCAGTAGCTGCCTGGGACATCAACCTTGTTTTAGATATGGTCACTCGCATGTCATTTGAGCCCTTTATGATGTGTGAATTGAAATTTTTAACTTTGAAAGCAGCATTTCCAGTGGCCATTACCTCTTCTCACAGTGTTCTGAAATCCATGTCTTGGTCACAATCTGCAGTATACTGTTTTCCACAGGACAAGGTACTGTAGTTCTCTTACTCACCCAGTTTTCTACCGAAAGTGGTGTTGGAGTTCCATCTTAACCAGCACCTTGTCATGCCTACCTACTTTACTGACATCCAGAATGTGGGAGGCGTGCTTTCCACTCACTGGATGTTAAGAGATAGGGTTTATCTGGACAGGACCAAGGAGTTCAGATACTCCAGCCAGCTGTTTTCTCCTTGATCCTAATCAAAGCGGGCAACCTGTTACAATCAAGTGCATTTCTGCCTGGACTGTGAATTGCCTGCTCCAGTGCTATACCATGGCTCAGTTAATTGGATGTCCAGATATGCGTCCATTCCACCAGAGAAGTTGCCATGTCCCTGGTCAGAGATTTGCTCTGCAACTTGGAGCACAGTGCACACTTCACTAAACACTATGCCATACCAGGCTGGCAGCATGCTGCAACGGCAGGTCATTCCTGAATGGATTACTGTCCTGGTAGGCCCTCAGCTCCTACCACCTTAGTCTCAGGAACTTTGTCACGCTTGGTACTCTGATCTACTAGTTTGAATCAAATGAAGGTTTTCCTAGAAGATTAAAATTACGATAGAATGTAATGTTCATTTTATGGTCTGAAAGCCTTAATGGTCTTAGCCACAAAACAGTCCTCCACAGTCCTCCTTCAGACAGACAGCAAGTATGTGATGTACTACATGAACAAGCAAGGAGGAGTATACTTTTATCCTGTTTGCAGGGAAGTTATGAGGGTGTGGGAATGGTGTCTGGAGCAGGGGATCCTGCTCCAAGCAATCTGTCTGCCTACAGTTCAGAACACTGTGGCAAAGAAGCTCAGTCAGACAGAGGCTGATCCTTATGAGTGTTCACTAGCTTCAGACATTGTGAGATCGCTAATCGATGAGTGGGACACTCCAGATGTGGACCTTCTGGCGTCTCCACTCAATGCCAAACTGTCTCGATTCTGCTGCAGAAATCCAGGACATGGTGCTTTCTGTCAGGATGCATTCAGACTGCATGGCGAAATCTGTTTCTGTATGCATCACAGCAGCCCCTCTTACTCAGAGAGTGCTGCTCAAATTGGAGGTGCCGGGGGGGGCATGATGATTTTGGTGGCCCCCTGCTGGCCTCAACAGATATGGTTTCCTCTGTTTGACAGATTTTTAGTCAGCAAACTAAGGGCTATGTTATTTAGGACACAGTGTCAGCTGATCCATCCAAACCTGTGCTTCTTTCACCTTCAGTTCTGGCTCTTGAAGTGATAGAAGTGAACTCCTCTCTCAGAATGGACTTATTGACTCAGGGTCACCTGGTCCGCCATAGCCTGCACTCCCTATTTCTTCAGGCCTAGCTGGTGAAGAGATAGAAGTGAACAGGTGCAGAGTATTTTAGAGGGTATCTGAAATACCTTTGGCTGCTCTTAAGCCTTCCACGAGGAAGACATACACAGCCAAATGGAAAATGATTTTCCACCTGGTGCTCCAAAACCCGCTTGGACCCCTTCGGATGTCCTCCTGACAAGGTTCTAGAGTACCTACTGGACCTTTCTGATGCTGGTCTGCAGTATTCCACACTAAAGGTCCACCTGTGTACTATTTCAGCATACCATGAGCCCATCGGTGCCCCTCTGCCTGGCACAGCTGCAATATTTCAGGAGGTTCCTCGAGACATTTTACACACAAGGTCTGCCATCAGGAAGACAGTAGCTGCCTGGGATATCAGCCTTGTGTTGGATATGCTCACTTGCAAGCCTTTTGAGCCCTTACGATGTATGACTTGACATTTTTACTTGGAAAGAAGTATGTTCTATAGGCTATCACCTCTAATTGCAGAGGATCTGAAATCCATGCTTTGGTCACAGATCCTCGGTATACTATTTTCCATAAAATAAGGTAGATCTTACTTCGAGAGGACTCTTGCAGTAGGTAATTACATATAGGACTGGCCTCGGCAGGCGCTGCAGACCCCACGGAAAATTTCTGGCTAGCAGTCCCTGGCGAGGGGACCGCCCGTCAGATGACTGGCGTCAGAGACGTCCCGGTATAAAGGGCGGTCCCTCCCTTCCCTTCCAGTTCTTTCCGCCGTTAGCTCATGCTGCAGCGCCTCGCGAGAAAAGTTCCTTGCTAAGTCAGGCTCCTTAGTTGGTTATTTTACCAAGTTTTTCTCTTTTCTTAGTATCGTCAGTCATTAGGTACGTTGTATACCGTCCCCTACACCCTCGAGGCACAAAATAAAGGTGGCTTCAAATTAAACAACTCCCTTAGGGCGGCCATTCCTGTGCCTTTTGCCTAGGTCCTGACCATCAATTAGAAGTGCCAGCACTGTCTAAGTTTCAACGCGGCCACCCGGAGAAGGTGGCAGCAGTCCCTGGAAGCCCACATTCTCAAAAAGAAGATGAGCTCCATGGAAAAAGAACTCAAAAAAACTTCGGCAGGCATCAACTTCCCCTGAAGGCCATCGCAAGACAAAGGACAAAGAAAAGCACCGGGTCAAGGGCTCCTCTCCACCACGACTTCCTTGGGAGTCGCCCGTGTTGATGAACGGCTCCTCGGCCTGACCGCCTTAGAAGCTTCTAAGGCGGCATCGATACCGTCTGGCTCTGCTTGGGCCCTTCCGGTGCCAGGCCTCCCGGTAAAGCCGTGACTTTGCGGCCTACCAGTGCAGGCGGCTCCGATGGCTGGACGTCGGCTCCTCTGGCGTCCACACGAGAAGGTCGATGAAATCTCGACCCACATGGGCGACAGCATAGCCCTCTCCCGTCAGACTAGGCCGCCCCCTCCTTGGCCTGCCTCAGCGGCGAAGGGTCCGTTAAGTCAGGCGCTGGCCCTCCGGCACCTGCCTGGATCCCGCTGGTAAGGCGCATGCGGACCCTCCACATCCATCATTCTCGGCTCCCGCAGCTTTTGCTGCCTCCGAGGACCCTGGTCTCCTCAGCCCGACCCTGGGATTTCTCCCTCCATCCCGGGTGGCGCCGGGTCCCTGTTCCTCCTCCGTCGGACCAACCTCCTGCTGATCTGGCGTCGGCTCCCTGGGCGCGGCCCCGATGCAGCACCTCAGCTGCCAGCTCTGATGCTGGTAGTGCTGGCTCTAGGCGACATCCTGCTCCCGGATGCCGCCCGACACCGAGCCCTCCGGGCCTTCTGTCCCAGTTCTGCCCAGCAGGGGCCTCCGGCAGGGCTGTCTGCTCTGGCAGCTCCCCAGCTCCCCATGCTCGTTATATCTGGCGCCCGTCATACCCAGGACCACAGTATCCGACACGCGTACCAGCGCCAGCCTGTCCAATAACCATTGTGCCCGATGCCTGATACCCGGCCGGGCTTCCCGCCGGGGTTATGGATACTGCTGACATGGGTATAACCCATACCCTTATCCCTCCTCACTGCCCCCCACAGCCGCGGTGGATTTGCAGGAGACTCTGGCCTCCTGGTGGGCTGGAGCCAGGGCTCAGCTCACGGAGAGGTGGAGAGTCATCTTCCGACAAGCGGTGCGGTGCACGGTTCCCGTATGTCCGGCGACAAACTCCCTCACCTCCTCCGGACACCAGGGCTAAACCCTCTGGGTCCAGAGAGGGGCAGGACATGCTTCCCTGAGGGCTTCCCAAAGAGTCCGTTCCTCCCCCTAGATGGGAAAGGGAGTTGTCTTCCTCTTCATTTCTTCCTCTTCCTCCTCGGACGCCTCCAACGGCTGCTCCGAGAAGGACAACAAGCCATGCTCTCCATCAAAGCCCAGGCCAAGGACTCCTCCGAAGTGTCCTCCGGAGGATCCTTCTTTCACGGAGCTGCTACGTAAAATCCAGGCAGTGCATAAGTGGCAATCTTTGGAGCTAGATCCACAGCGGGTGAAACTGGCCGAGCATCTGGATCTGCCTGTGACCGCTCCCACCTTGGTGCCACCCTGGATCGAGCCTCACGGCCACCTTGTTACCACTATTTGGAAACAACTGTCGGCGTTAGCCGCTCTTCCACGGAAGTCGAACAGGCTATACCACGCTTCTGAGGGTGTTGACTTTCTGGATTCTCACCCTCGAGCTTACTCAGTTGTGATTAGCGCCGCTCACGGCCGAGCAGCTAATCCGAGACATCTTAGCTCGTCGCCACCTGTTAAAGAATCTCGCCTTCTGGACCAGTATGGCAAGAAGATTTTCGCTTCTTCCACGCTGGGGATCAGGCCCTGAACTATGTCGGTCACATGGGGGATTACCAGAATGCAATTCTTACTTAGGTGGAAACCAAATTGGACTCCCTGCCGGGCTCTCAAGTCAAGCAGGACCTGTCTGACCTCATCCGCTCTGCACGTTCGGCCAATCGACACATGCCTCGTGCGACCTACGATGCAGTGGACACTGCTGGATGGAGCTCAGCTTTCGCCGTAGGCTTACGACTTCATGCTCGGCTCCGTGTGTCAGGGTTGGTCCCGGAAGTGCAGTCCGCTATACAGGAAGCGCCCTTCTGGGGTTGGATGTTCTTCGGGGGTGATGTCGAGGACATCATCACCAATCTGCAGGAGAAGGGGATGGCACTAAAGTCCGTTGACTCTATGTACCATCCCCATCAGTTGCAGCGCCGTTCCTTTTGCAGATGGAATCGGCCAAAGGTGAAACCTCCGGGAAAGCAGGCCACTAAACACCGGGCCCCCAGAGCTGCCAAGCCCCCTCTGCCCAAAAAAGCAGCGGGTGCTTTAGCTGTGGCGCTGCCCCACACCACCTGACTCCTTCCCTCTCCCACAGCCTCCGGGCTTCCTGGAGGAACCGGTAGGAGGGAGGTTTCCCCTCCACCTTCCGGACTGGAAGAGGATAACATCAGATTCTTGGGTGCTCCAGCTAATAGCAGAAGGACACTCAATAGAGTTTCTACAGAAACCACCTCGTCACCCTCTCCAAAGGTCGTCGTACTCTCGGAAACATCATCTTCTGGTCCAGGAAGAGATTTCAGCACTGTTGCTGAAAGAGGTGATAGAACCTGTCCCCCTTCCCCTACAGGGAACGGGTTACTATTCCCACTTCTTCCTGGTCCCAAAGAAGACCGGGGATGTAAGACCTATCCTAGATCTCAGTTCCCTGAACCTATTCGTGGAATACAAGAGGTTCAGAATGCTCTCACTGCAGAGCCTTCTGCCTCTCCCCCGTTTGGGCCAGTGGCTGTGCGCTCTGGATATGCAGGATGCTTACCTGCATATATCCATTCGCCCGTCCCACCACAAATATCTCCATTTTCCGTTCCAGGGGGACCACTACCAGTTCAAGGCACTCCCATTTGGCCTCTCCTCAGCTCCCCGAGTATTTTCCAAATGCCTTCCGGTGGTGGCGGCCTTCCTGCGTACTTGGGGAGTGCAGGTTTTCCCGTACCTGGACGACTGGCTCCTGGCGGCCTCATCCAGGGAGGAACTCCTGCGCTGCCTCTCCCTTACCCAGCAGGTCTTTTCCTGTCTAGGTATTACCATCAACCATTCCAAGTCTCACTTGATCCCATCCCAGAGACTCCAGTTTATCGGGGCGATACTGGACATGACCCTGGGCAGGGCTTCCTGCCACCCGGACAGAGCGGCCACTATTCAGACTCAGGTAATCCTGTTGTCTGGCTGCAGTAAGTCACTGCAAGGTCGGTTCTTCATCTTCTCGGGCTCATGGCAGCTGCTGTCCCGACAGTTACTCACGCTCGGCTCCACATGAGGGTTTCTCAGTGGAGCTCCGCTCCCAGTGGGAACAATTGGTGGACGACTAGGATCAGTTGGTTCTAGTCTCCTCTCCCATGGTTGAGACTTGCAGTGGTGGATGGTCAGAGAATCTGTTTGGGGGTTCCATTTTCCTTCCTCCCCTCCAGACTCTGACTACAGATGCTTGAGGGAAGGTTGGGGAGCCCATCTCGATCCTCATCGGACCCAGGGCTCTTGGTCCAAGCTCAAACAAACTCTTCACATCAATGTGCTTCGAGCCTGGGCAGTACGTACTGCCCTCAAGCTGTATCTCCTTCAGGCCACCTAGTTGTCTAGACAGACAATATGTGTGTGGTATGGTACATCAACAAACAGGAGGACTCGATCCTACCCTCTTTGCAGGAAGCAATGAGAGTGTGGGATTGGGCGAGGTACAACCACGACCTTCACCTTGGGCAATTCCTGTTTCCAGGAGTCGACACCTTAGCAGCATAGCAAGCTGAGTCGCCAGTCCGCCCGGGCCCACAGTGGGAACTGGATCAAGGGGTCCTAGGCGATATCTTCCTATGCTGGGGAACACCACAGGTAGATCTGTTCACTTCCCCTCAAAACGCAAAGCTTCCTGTCTTCTGCTTGTTCATTCAAAAGCGAGGCATCTTCTGGAGAGATGCTCTGTCTCTAGATTGGAAGGACATATTCGTCTGTGCCTTTCCCCCAATTCCTTTGATCCCACGGGTCTTGCAGAAACTTGGGTCAGAAGGAGCACGAATGATTCTGATCACTCCCTTTTGGCCCAGGCAAGTTTGGTTCTCTCTTCTGCAACAATTCTCAGAGGAACCACCGCTTCCTCTTCCTCTGTCACAAGGATTGCTGACCCAGGATCAGGGACCCTGGTTCATCCAGATCTCAAGGCCCTTCAGCTTATGCATGACTCCTGCAGACATAGCTCAGGCCCGCTTTGGAGTTTCTCCCAGGTGGTGGAGATTCTGGTAGAGACTAGGAAACCCTCCACCAGGTCTACCTATGCCTTGAAGTGGAAAAGATTCACAATTTGGGCTGCTTCAAAAGACCTGGAGCCTATCATGTTCCCTTTGCAGACAGAACATTTGCTCAGCTGGAAGTTTCAGACCTTTCTTAGAGGAGTTCTCCACCTGAGACCTCCTTTCTGAGTCCACGCTCCTCCTTGGGATTTGAATTTTGTTCTTGAGAAACTTATTCTGCCTTCTTTTGAACCAGCAGCTTCTGCAGGTTTGAAGTTCCTTTCTTAAAAGACACTTTTTCTCGTGGCCATCACCTCTGCTTGGAGGATTTCCGAGCTCCAGGCCCTGATGTGTAAAATTCCGTACTTGATTTTTCACAAGGAACGTGTGGCTGTGCATACCAATCCTAAGTTTCTCCCCAAGGTGGTAGCGGAATCTACTCTGAACCAGTCCATAGAGCTACCCGCTTTCTTTACGCAGTACTCCAGTCAAGGGGAGTATTTGTTGCATACTATGGATGTTCACCGGATTCTGAGATACTACACCAGCAGGACGAAGGATCTCAGAAAGACAGATCAACTGTTTGTCTCTTTTGCACCCAAAAGAGAAGGCAATGCTGTTTCTAAGCAATGCCTTTCTAAATGGTTAGCTCATTGCATCACTTTCTGTTATGACAAGTACAACAAGACCCTTCCGGGTCAAGTGAGAGGCCACTCCACCAGAGGAGTCGCTGCCTCAGTGGCTTGTTTCAAGAATGTGTCAGCGGCAGACATTTGTGCTGCCGCCACTTGGACTTCCGTCCATACCTTTACGAAACATTACAGTTTGGATATTGCCTCTCGCTGTTGAGCAGGCTTCGGGCTGGCTGTTTTGCAAGGCCTCCTTTCTTAAAGGCCTTCACAGCTTGGGGATCTATTTTGAGTAGCTTTCCTCCTCCTGTATGCTTCTTCTTGTTCCAGACTGCTTAGGACTCAGTCCGATATGTAATTACATACTGCAAGAGCCTTCTCAAAGTAAGATAGTACACTTACGTAAGAACTTACTGTAACAGTAGATCTTCGAGAGAGGCTCTTGCAGTAGGTAATACCTTCCCGCCTTCCATCCCCCTAGGCTTTTTCAGCTCCTTTTCCATTTAAGAAAATATCCACCTCTCTCCGTCCGGCCTCTGTTGGTCTTTGGCAGGAAAGAACTGGAAAGGTATGAGGAACGCCCTTTTACCGATGTCTCCTGATGCGGTGCAGCAGCGTGGGGGCGGTCCCTGCGTCAGAGACTACTAGCTAGAAATTTTTCCATGGGGTCCTGCCGCCTGCCGGCGTCAGTCCTATATGTAATTACCTATTGCAAGAGCCTCTCTCGAAGATCTACTGTTACGGTAAGTTCTTACGTAACTGTACTTTCTCCGTACATGCCCCAAGCTTTTACCAAAAGTGATGTCAGAGTTCCATGTTAACCGGGCCTTAGTCCTGCTTACCTATTTTGCCAACTTCCAGAATGAGGGAGAGAGGTTTCTCCACTCCCTAGATGTTGAGAGGGCCCTTAGGTTTTACCTAGACAGAACCAAGGACTTCAGACAATCCAAAGAGCTCTTTGTCTCCTTTGATCCTAATTGGCAGGGACAGCCTGTTACAATCAAGTGCATTTTTGCCAGATTTTTACGTGCCTTTTCCATTGTTGTGGCATGGCTCAGGTTAAACTGGAGAGCAGCATACACGCCCACTCCACCAGAGCAGTTGCCATATCCCTGGCAGAGATATGCTGTGTGCCTATTGGAGAAATTAGCAGAGTTGTAACTTGGAGCTCAGTGCACACTTTTACTGAGCACTATGCCCTGGATGTCCATGCCAGGCAGTACACCACCTTCATCAGGACAGTCCTGAATGGATTATTATCCTGAATGAGCTCTCGGCTCCATCCACCTTAGTCTGGGGGACTTTGTCTGAGCTCAGTACTCTGACCTACTGGTGGGAATCAATGGTGAATACTTATTCTTGGAAGATATTAAAATTATACATTCACTGTAATTGTTGATCTTCTAAGAATATTTTTACCATTGATTCACACGCCTGCCTGCAACCCTCCCCCTTTTCAAAGCATGAAACGTGTTAGGTAATGCCACAGTAAGGGACGGTGTTCAAACCTTGATGCTAGCCAGCATTCTTGTTCTCTCCAAGTATTGTGTGGACTTTCAGATGGACTTTTGATACAGCAAGTGCCTTTTATGTGAGTTGTGAACTCTTTTTACTGCACATTTTTGAATGACTAAAAGCATTTTTCAATGAACTTTTGTTGCTGTCCACGTTTACTGATAAGGAGAGACGTGTAGTAAAATTATACCTTTGGCAGGTGCTGGCCTATCCTGAATTGCTAATTGAATTATTTTGTTCTGGGCACTGCCTTTTCCTGGTTCTGGTCGTATGCCTTGTACTTCAGTAATTTGTTATAGTACAGATAATCCATGGTCCACACACCACCATGCGTTTTGGGGTGAAACCCCTTCCTCTGGGTGGCTACGTACCTCGTGATTCTGTACCAGAATTGTGCTCATTTTCCTAGTCCTGTACCCTTATTTAACATAAGTCTTCTCAAGATTCCTCCTTAAATGCAGGTTTGAAAGCACTCAACTAGCGTGGCTCCCCATTCAACTCTAGCAGGCAAAGAGGACATTCTGAATACTATTACAGAAAAAAACAGCTACCATTTGCAAAAGAAATACCATGCAAAGATTTCAGGTACTGCATCATTATCTAAATCCCTTTTGTGGGTGCCCGGGGCTGCACCCTTGAGGGGTAATCCAGGGGGCACTGCAAGCAGGTGTTCCCAGGGTCCGCTCATAAATAGAGGAGCCAATGGGGCTGGCCGTCAGAGAGTCAAAAAGCATGGTAAACAAAAAAAAAACAAAACTTTTTTTTGTGATTCTCATAATTTCAGTCAGTAGATTTTGTCACCTATCCTGGTAAATGGAAGCAAAATGACTAGGATCTTTAGGTCTTACAGATCTTGAACATGATTGCTCAGTTAATAAGGTGACATGTACTCCTCTTTATTGCAGCTTAGCCTGAATGCAGCCAAGTATCAGAACTTTTGTCGAAAAGGGCTGTGCAGTTAGAGCCATCCAGCGCACTTCTAACTTCGCTTTAAGGACAAACCCCAGCTCCTCTTCAAAATCTGGATATCTTATTGGATGGCACCTATAGACAGGTTTGTGGGATTTTAATATGAATTACTGGATACACCATTCCTTCTTTGATGTATAAATGTAAGTACATATTTATTATATAACTATAGATAAGTGCATTTGAAAATCCAGTTATGCCAGCATAATTTAGATGTTGGCAATTCTTTTTTTTCGTTAACATCTCTCTGAAAATGTATGCAATATCAAAATGAAGGCTTTATGAAATCCACTAAGTTTTCCTGCCTGGTATAGGGGTTGCATAAATATTTGAGAAGCTAGCAAACCTTCTGCACCTGACCGCAGTTAATCAATCTTCATCTGGCAATGCTTTGCTGTATCTTGATAACATGCAGAATCGGTGGTAAGTGCAAAATACGTATCTCACATTGAACTCTTTTATTATTAATTTCTGTTTCTTGTGTCATATTTATCTCCAGAATGGCAGAGCCTAAGGAAAACTTAATCCTAATACTGAAATCCTAACACTTTGAAAGTTTCTTCAGTAGTAACTTGACCTCACTCTGTTTACATTTTTGACTTTACATTGTCTCAGTAATAATAAAGGTTAGTTCCCAGTTTTCATTGAAAAATCCTCAATAATGTATTCGCCGTGTCATCCCGTGTTCAGTATATGAAGCTAAACAGCAGAGTAATTCACTAAAAAATATTCTAAGTAATGCTGTAAAGCATAGGCGTGTAATACTGAAATGCAGAGATTGTACTACTCTTATCGATTCTACAGTGCATCTCTTCCTGTCAAATCCCAGCTTTCGGCACAGCTGTGTTGTTCTTTAATTACTGCACCTTGTGATTTAATTGCCCTTCCTCAAATGATAGGCCCTTGCCATTGGGGTTGTGCTCTGTATTTAATTTTATTACTCATCTCTCCAAGGTTTGGGTAGTAACAGCGTTACTGTAATCTAACTGCATTACCATGTAACTTGTAATCGTAATGGATTAATTGTAAGAAACTATAATATTTGTCAAGTTACAGATTACATTTTCATGCAAGTAATGTGTTACTGTAACACAATTATCTATTTTACTTTTCCTTCTTTTTTCTCTAGCATTTGCGAGCCAGCTCGCTTGAGTCAGGAGAATCTGAAGCATTTTTATCGGTAGTTAGCAGCTCCGAGGAGAAAGCCTGGAGCCATCCATTAAAAAAAAAAAGAACTCTATTATTTTGTGATGTGCAGAACGACAGTGCGATGTTTGTGCACTGGATGTGGATGGTCCTGGCATGCTTGTGGCAGTGATGAGAAGCATCTGTTTTCCAGTCCTACCTTTCCTCTGCCCACTTTACCATCTCCATGCATGACGAGGCAGCTGCTACTGTATTGGTGCCAATCGCCATTTTATCTGGCCAGTACAGCAGTAACCACACGCCTCTGAGGATAATTTGCATGGCTGCACTTGCATTCGTCTTCTGTGCTACTTTAAATTTTTGATGGATTGGGAAGGAAGCAGCAAAGAGATGTAGTGGGCGTGGGTATGAATGTGAATGGTTGCGGCAGGCACAGGAGTAGGAGTAGCAGTCGGATTCAGGCAGACGAAGGGCAGGGCAAATGCTGTGGTCGGTGGACGGAGCACACAATGACTGTGGGCTGGCTGGCAGCAGTAACTCCATGTGTTCACAGCGAGGAAGCCAATCTGTGTCTGTTTGGCAGCAGCACTGTCAGCAAGCATGCAGCACAATCAAAGTAAGGATTTGAATTTTGAATATTTTTTATGTTAAAGCCATTAGATTAGAGGTTGTTTGTGCTGGGTTTGGTCAGTTATGTGGCTGACAGCAACAAGTATAAGTAACTTCTGTTCAGACAGCAGCATCCAGAGCATCAGTGAGCCAAACCAAACTGACAGAAGAGCACAAGACACACTTGTGATTTCAGTCCCTACCTCCCCAGCAACTATCCAGTGGCTCTCTCAGTGTGAAATATGAGTGTCTTTGAAGATAAAAGTCATTAATTTTATTTGAAAAAAAGCAACTGGCATAAATTCTGACCACTATGAAAAAGAGAAAAGACTGTTAGCATTGTCAAGGGAAGGGGGCAGGAGTTGCCTCTTATATCTTGGTTTTGGTGGCATGGATTTATGTATTGCTTGTGCAATATAGTCTGTATGTGGGGTGGGGATAGTGACACTGTGGCCCATGCTGACTGTTGTGCATAGGGTCCATGAATGTGTAAATCCGGCCCTGGCTGGTTAGGTTGCATGCACAGTGTAGTAAGTTTTAAGGGACGTGTGCACCATGTACTCATTGGTCCCAGGTATGATTGTTCATCCCCCTCTGCTACCCATTGTTTTGTTTGTTTTGTTGATGCCAAACCTAGCCAACCTTGTTTGTTGGCCCTGTGCCTCAGCCCATCCTCCTTGTTGCCAGTGACAAACCAACAGCCCTCCACCTTCCTGGGCTCTCCACTTGATTCATATGCGTCTTGCTGTGGGACTTTTTCTGGCCCAAGTCAAGATGAGCCACCAGCTGACAGAGCAGATTGGACTCACAGACTGACCAAGTGAGCCCAGAGCTAGTGTAGGAGCTGAAGGCAACTCAGCTCCCCCTGCAACCTGACCTGTCCTATTAGTTTTCCTTTGCACCAGGTCCCTCCCAAATCCAACCCCACTGTCCCTGTGTCTGACCCTCCTCCCCAGTCCAGCTGTATCCCAGACCCAGTAACTGTGTCCATTGTCATTTTCCCAACTCAGTTCCTCCTAGCCCAGTGTCAGGCAGCCAGCTGAAAAAAAGGCTGCATGTACTGTAGCCCACAATGATTCAAGGAGAAGGCCAAGCCTGAATGTCACCTCTGAGGACCTGAGCCAGTGTGTGTGTCTGTCTGTCTGTCAGTGGCACCATGCAGGGATTGGGACTGGTGGCCAGGTTGCACCATTGCAGTCTTGGAGGTTGGAGATATGATTTTCAGCATCCTTTCCTTGGTCCCTCAGGCCAGACAGCTGTCATCGCAGTCACGGACTGCAGTCTAGCCAGCTAGTCAGGTCATCTGCAAATGGGAGAGAGAAAGGTCAGGGAAGGGAATCCAACTGACCAGGCAGTGAGTGAATGTAGATTGATGCAGAAACCAGAAAGACATCAGGCTCAGGAAAGACAAGATAAGGACAGACGACTTACTAATACAACTCTGCTGCTGCTGAGTGTGCTGTTCCATGGTTCATCTGGGGCCAAAAGCTGGGGCTGATGCTGCTGCCTGGTGTGGAGAGGTGTTCTCTTAGTACCCACATCAGGATTTCTGTACCCCAGCTGTGAATCTGCCAGCAGTCCAATGTCCTGGAGCGGCCACTGACTACCATTGACGTAACATTGCGTTTAGATTTTATTTTCTTTTTTAAGCTTTTCTGGGAGTTTCCTGAGCTCAGACTGTAGGCACTGTATGTTTACTAAATGTACATAACCAGTTGATCAAAAGTAATATGAAAAGTAATAGATGTTATAGTTACAGTTGCTAACTACTTTTTATATAAAAGTAATAAGTAACTGTAACTGATTACAAATATCTCAGAGTAACTAGTAACTGTTACCGATTACTTTTTAAAGCAACTTACCCAACACTGCTTCTCTTCCACTCTACACCCCACCCCTGTGTTGCTGATGGAAATAGGTTTTTGCTCAGTGTGCCCTTTCCAGTTAACACTTTTGAAATAAATAAATTTCACTTACTGAAAGAGTGTTCATGATAACATGCGTCCTAACAAGTGGCAACAGTAGATATCATAGGAGAATCTCTTGTGTTTGGGAAATGTATTCTGTAGCTGAGCAGACTTTGACTAACAACCCCCTTACCCACACCGTTTGTTTACTTTAAAATGTGATGTCTGGGAAAGGGACACTAGGCTGAAGTTCATTGCTAGGTGCCACCCTGGGAGGTGCGGGGGGGAGGATTCGGGATGAAAATTATGGCAGTGTTACAAACTGCAAGTAGTGCAACTCATGGTCAGTGCAAAGAAAACAGTTACAGTAGCAAATCAGAATGAACATGGTGCAGACGTTACTTCAGCCAAGTAAAATAAATGCAGTGGATGAAAGTTCAGTGCAGTGCCCTCAAGTTAATTAGAGTAGGGGAGCTGGAGAGGCAAAGAGTAATGGTTTCAGACATGGCTGGGACCAAGTAAAATGTTTAATAATTACACATGGGGAAGCAGTAAGACGTTGCGTGGGGAGGGAAGTTAAGACAGTAAAGTAACCTCGGAATAGACATTAGGGACGTAGGGTAGGATAGGTAAAACAGCAGACTGGATGGACTAATGGTCTTTTTTCTGCCAACACAAATGATATTGTAATGGCAGTAAAGGATCAGGATGGGCTAGGTCAGAAAATAGTAGCAGGACAGGAGGATGGAGAAAAAAGGTGGAGGGAGCAGGGTAGTACAGCTAGTTGCAGGCACAGCAGGGAGCAAAATGATCTCTGAAGAGGGCTTTAAAGAAAGGAGTGGGAAGAATGACTGGGCAGCAGATGCTGTTCCAGAGGCAGGTAGGTGAGAGGAAAAGGCAGTTTGCCTAGCAGAGATTTTGCTGGGGGGTAGAGAAGGATTAGGTATCATGAAAGAGGGAGTAAGAGTGGGGGGGGATTTTGTGAAGACAAACTGGTAGCAGAGAAGGGAAGAGAAGTAGTATTTAGCAGAAGGTTAAACAGTGGAGGTGCAGACCCTCCAGAGAGGGAAAAAAATTTATTAATGGAATAGTAATAGGTGTAACAAGGGTCGCTGAGGGTGAAACAACAGAAGAGTGGAAAAGGGACCATCCTGGCAAGGGTAGATTAGGGGGTAGCACTGTAGACCATGTCCATGTAGTCAAACCCAGCAGAATCATCTTAAGGAAACTCTTGGGCAGATCAGGAGCGAAAGGCAGGACTTGTTGGAGGCAGTGCACCAAGCTTGAAGTGCAGCTTCCAGTACGTGACTCAACATAGTGGATGAAATCAAGATTTTGAGCCTGCCAAATGCGAGAGTACTTAAAAGAGGGAGTTCTTCAAGGTGGGCACCATTGACAGTCATGAAGAACAGGGTAGAAGGTAATCTGAATAAAAAGAACAAAGAAGAGTGGCACACAAGGCGCTGCAGACTGATGATTCAAATATAAAGTCACATCTGTATTGCTCACATACAAAAGAAAAAAAAGCAAAATGTAACAGAAATGCATTTTGTGACCGAACTCCATAGCAACAAACAATGTGCAAAATGTGCAGAAAAGTAATGATTGTAAATAAATACATACATGCAGGAGACCGCAGGCTGAACTGAAACAAGACCGGCCCTTACATTTCACCTTAGCTGAGGGTAGCCTAGTGAGCCTCTGCGTGGTAAGTGCCCCCCCCCACCAAACACCAGCACAACCACCACAGGCATATCTAGCGCCCTGTGTGAACATAATAAAAATAAACTATTTGGTTCCTCCCCTCCTACCTCAGTCCTAATGCCAGTAGTTGAATAGTCACCCCCAGTAATCTAGTGGACCCGCCCTCACTGGATCCTCATTGGAAGTATTGTAATAGTGTAAAATTCTCCTTGATAGTAGAGCGCCCCCCCCCCACACACACCCAGTCCTTTCAGAAATTATTGTAGTAATATAAAACCCTCTTGAGTAGTCTAAAGCCCCCTGATCCCCATCAGAAACATTGCTATAAAGTAAATCCCTCCCTAGTAGTCTAGTGGACCCCTCTCCTGCTCCTGATGTCTGATACCCACTCTACCCCTCTTGCCCTCCAGCCCTGCAGCAGTGACTGAACTAGTAACCGACTATCCAAGCACGTTAGGACTCGGAAGACAGTGTACCATTAAGTAAAAATACATTTATAAAACTTAATATCAGGCTCCAACATCATCAGAGCGAGGTGTGTTACAGTTCAAGAAAGTGTCATTTACCAGGGACACGCACTGAAGTAGCCTGCTCTGGGGCTAAACCAAATGGCAGAAAGAATTGCCTTGTGGCATTCACCATCTTAAGTAGTCAGATAAAAATTACAATTTACACTATCTGAATCCGTCTCCTATTTTTAAATGCTGAGAGAAAAACCGTACAAGTTAATGGTATCATATGAAAAGCATACAAAAAAAGAGTAAACCCCAGTCCAGTATGAAACTCTGGTGCCATTCTATTGATGCAGAAAAGGGGCAAAGTGGAAAAGAACAGTTTCCTCTGTCATGTTGCTTTGTCCTCCAATTCTTTCTCTCTGGGCACTGGGCCGGTAGCAAATTCCTTTCTCACTGCTTCCACCTTCTTGTCTGCTTCTTGAGGATCACTATATTCAAACATATGACCTCAGTAATAAATACAGAGGCATGCAGGCATTAGGAGAGAATGGACAACTCCAAGGCTTTGAGGATGGGCCAGTACAGGGGGGACATGATAGAAACTTTCAAGTACCTCAAGGGAATCAACAAAGTCCAAGAGGGTAGCATCTTTCAGAAAAAGAGACTTGCAAGAACAAGGGGACACAATTTAAAGATAGAAGGAGGGCGGTCTCAGGGCAATGGAGGAAGTATTATTTCACAGAGAGGGTAGTGGATGCATGGAACAGCCTTCCTGAGGAAGTTGTGGGGTCTAAAACTGTGGGAGAATTCAAGAATGCATGGGACAGACGTAAGGCAATTCTTGTGGGGGGCAGGAAGATGTAGGCTGTTGGTTAACTAGGATCTGCGGCCTATCCTGTAGGTAGGGAAATGGGCAGACTAGATGGGCCTAGCGGTCCTTATCTGCCGTCAAAGTCTATGTTTCTATGTTACACCATCAAACTTATTTCTATGGGATCTTGTCACAAAGGACAGGTCTAGAAACAAATGCAGGGTCTTGCCATTAAAGGTAAAATTTTGAGAGTTTCAGGGTGCTTGCAGAAAAGTGTCTCTAACCGTCACTCCCTTAGTGACCAGGAAAACAGTTCTTGGCAAGTCAGGTTGAGCTGTGGCAGCCCTGGGGCTATTCTGTATGCCTTTATTTATTTTATTTATTTATTTATGTCTTCGATTCACGGGGTAAATGCGCTGATCCGGGGACCATTTTCAAGCACGACCTGGGCCACAAAAGATGGCATGGAAAACAAAAGTAAAATCTTGGAGCAATAGGGTATACAAGAACACTGAAAACAGCTGATTACGATTCAGAAATATTGGTATACAAAACAGTAGAATCAACGGATTTACCACATAGAAGATTGCAAGCAGATATACAGGAGAGGTCTGATAATATTCTGGTAGGCTAACAGATGCAACAAACAGTCCCTCAAGCCGGTTCAACATTTCTTCAGGAGACATGGAAGGATGAAGGAAAGAAGAGAGAACAGGGCCAAGACAGCGAGAGTGGATTGAAAAACCCCACCAGGAGTCAAGAAGTACTGTAGTAGATTAATTATGAGTGAGAATGAGGTGCTACCCAGGTGTGCAGGGGCAGCAAGTACTATCCATCAGCCAGGATTTAAAAAGGGATTTGAAAGCTGTGTGAGTGCTCGATGAGTGGAGGAGTGCAGGGATCCCGTTCCACAGAGAGGGGGCTGCGACTGATAAGGCTTTCCCTCCCATATTGGTGGAGACCCTGGGTACTTCAAGTGGTGGGACAGTGGATGAGCGCAGTCTCCTGGGTAGTGTTCTGGCCCGGAGTAAGGAAGCGAGAGTGGACACATTACCACCCCTGATGGTGCTGTCCACCGTGCAGCCGAGAGAATAGTCAAAGCAGCCTTGGAGGGGTAACCAGCCAATGGTACTATAGAGGTCACAGTGATGGATTGAGAAAGGTGCTGAGAGAGCAAAGCAGCAAGCACTATTATATACGGATGTGAGCCTGGTTTTGAGAGCAGAGGATGCATGTGCGTAGATGGGGGAGCACTAGTCAATGATAGGGAGAAGGTTACCCTGAGCTATCGCTAAATGGGCCTTGGGGGTTAGTAAATTGCGTTGCCGGTAGGCGACCCCTAGCTTTTGATTGACCCTGCAAACCACATTGTTGATGTGGTTGGAGAAAGTTAGTGCAGGGTCAAGTGTTACCCTCAGGTATTTGAACGAGGGAACATCATCAAGGACTATACCATCTGGGGATAGGATTCGGAGGAGGAACCCGAGCTAAGGATTTTGGCAAGTTTAGGTTTAGATGCGAATAGCATGGATTTGTTTTTTAACGTTGACCAACAACAAGTTAGATGTGAACTAGCCATAGGCGCCTGCCATAGCTCTGGGAAAGGATGGAGGAGACTTGTGCAGGGACTTATTACAGTGATAGATAACAAGATTGTCTGTGTACAGAAATGATTTACATTTGTTGCTTTCAGCGGGGAGAGACTTTATGAAAATAGAGTAGTGGGCCCAAGATGAAACCCTATGGGACACCAGTAGCGGAACCTATGACCACAGATTGGGAGCGGCCCAAGAGATAGCTCATGAACCAGTCAGAGGTCCCAGAGGAGCAGCAGTGTGTAGCTTGAGAGGAGGAGTGCATGGTTGACCATGTCAAAGGCCTGAGTAAGGTTCACAAAGACAACCCCTGTAACTTGCCCGCAATCCATATTGGTGAGGACATGGTCAGTAAAGAGTGCAAGTGCGGAGGCGGTGCTGTGATTTTTGCAGAAACCATGTTGTTGGCTGCACATAAGATTATATTTATTGATATGTTCCAGCAGCTGGTTGTGGGTGATTTTTTCTAGGATTTTGCTAAGATGGGGGAGGATAGAGATAGGTCTGTAATTATCTGTCGAGTGGGGGTCCCCAGCTTTGAAGATGGGCAGGGCCGCAGTAATGGGGGGAAAAGTGGGGACGTTGTATGGGGCCCCGAGCTCAGGAGGGGACCACCTGAGGAGCTGGCATTACCTCTGGCATTAGCTGGTTTGGGAAACAGGGGCCCATTTTAGTTGATGTGTCCTGGGCCCCAAAATTCATAACTGCAGCCCTGAAGATAGGTATCACTTTCACAGATTTCCAAGTATCCGGCATGGAAGAAGTAGACAGGGCCAAGTTAATAATAAATGTGAGAGGCTTGGAGATAGCAGGGAGATGAGTTTGCATAGGATAGGTGAGAGGCCATCAGAGCCAGGGCTACCCCAGTTCAGGAGATTTCTTAGTAACTTGGTGGTGTCGTGGATGATTGTGGCCTTGAAGTGGAAGGGGGTGCTCTGGGGGGAGACGGAATGTTGCGCGTTTGCATTAGTTCCCAGGTTGGACAGAGGGTGCCTGGTAAGCTTGCTGAGGTGGACCGACAGGTCTGTGAACTTTAAGTTAAAAGCTTGGGCTACCTCAATAGGCTCAATCACAGGGCCTGAAGGCAAGTACAGTTTTATACTAGGGTTACTGGCATGGGGATTTATCAGGGAGCTAATGGATCCCCAGAATTTTCTGGGATTGCCAAGGCTATCTTTCTGAACCTTAATGAAATAGTTACACTTTGGGGATTTGGCCAGTTGTTTACATGGATTTCTTAGACACCAATACTCGTTCCACAGAGAAGGTGAGGGGGATGATTTGTGATCAGCCCCCTTCCGATCACGAGCTTTCATAAGTGTCAGGAGTTCCTTGGTGATCCAACATGTACACCCTCCCCGCACTATCCTGGTCTTAAGGGGGATGTGGTGATCCTGAATCTCCAGGATGACATTTAGAAAGAGGTCACAGCCACGTTCACATTGGTTAGTGAGTAAAGACATAACCAGTTGATGGCCCTTACTTCTGCCAGGATGGCAGAGGCATCCAGACAATGAAAATTTCGGAAGGAGAGGTTCTTGTGGGGTGGACGTCTAGAATTAGAGGACCAGATAATGTAGGTGGGAGAATGGTCACTTAGGGAGTCGGTAGGCGTCCCAGCATGAGTTGCACTGTCTTCCCGAGTGGTGACAATCCAGTCTAACACGGAATGAGAAGAGGTACATGTACGCCTCTGGTAGGGATTGAGATGGTTAAACCAGGTTGTGCGATCAGTAGTAGGTTGGCATAGTCTGGTTCGTGGTTGCCCATCCAGTTCAGGTTGAAGTCGCAGAGGAGAATGGTGTCTCTGTGGGGGGAAAGAGAACTGAAACCGGTCAGGAGGTTCTGGAGGCCATCAGTGCCCCCTGTTGGAGGGTTGTAGCAACACTCCAGAAAGAGCTTTTTAGAGGATCCCAAGATCACCTCAGCAATGAGCCACTCACTTGGGGAGGAAGGACCTGAGCAGAGGGAGATAGAGGCAGGCAGTGCTTCACTTAGATATATAGCTGCACCCTCAGCCTTTTTCTTTCCCGGCCTATTATGGCAAAGCAAAGTGTAGCCGGCCAGTTGGTACAAGGCATCCAGGATGGATGGCTTTAACTAGGTTTCTGAGATGCCTATGACATGGGGTTTGTAAAGAGCTACCCAGGCTTCAAGCTCTTGAAATTTGTAAAAAGGCTGCATACGTTGATGTATGTGATTTTTAAACCATCGGAGTTGGCCCAAGAGCAGTTGGAGGAGGTAATGGGGGTGTTTACAGGGCCAGGGTTGATCTCAATATCCCCAGAAAGTAATAGAAAGGAGACAATTAGATGATAAGGATAAGACAAGCGGCAGTAGATAAGAGAGTGAGCAGGAGTACAGGAGAGAACAAGAAGTCGTTTCTCCGATTTGGATAGAATCAGAAGGGTAAATGGGCCAGTGGCAGATCGTTCCCACCTGAGAGACACAGCATGAGGGGCCGATGGTTGCCAAGAGATGGAGAACAAGGACTGGTTTTCTTGATCTTGTGCTAGTATGGTGGCACAAGTGTCAACCATCCAGAGGGTACTGAGCAGTGATACTGCCAACACAGGTTGCACTAAAGGAGTCATTGCTGCGTCAGTGCAAGGGTTGAGCTGGGTATTTTGAGCAGCATTGACCTAGAGGGGGGCAGCTGGAGACCAGCTGAGGTACAGAAACCAGGTAGCTGTCAGACACCTGTAGGAGACCTGGTGATTATGCCTGACAGGGCAGGAGGGGAGAAAGGCATTCAAGGAGATAAACAAGCAGCTCCTGGTGGGGGACTCAATTATTGGGGGCTAGAACTGGGGGGAGCAGGGAAAACTGAAGTAAGGTGCCTGCCTGGTGCCATGGCTTGGAGGGACAGGAAGCCCATCCTCAGGATCACAAGAACAGCTGCACGGGAGTCTGAGCTGGATGTCATTGTCCAGCTAGGGACAAATGACTTGGCTCAACATGAGATTAGAGCAGTGCAGAAGGACTTTGTAGAATTGGGGAGGGGCCTAAGACAAGTAGCACACACAGTATCCTTCTCAGAGGTGCTGCCTGTCAATGGCATGAGTGAGGCGAGGGTACTTTGCACCATGCAGTTTAATGAATGGTTGAAAAAATGGTGTGGAGCACAGGGGTTTGGCTTCATTGGGGACTGGGGTCTCCACCTGGAGGGACGCCAGCCTATACTGGCAGGATGGTCTGCATCTGTCCAGGAAGGGAACAAGTCTTCTGAGCAATCGGTTTTAAATGCTTCATTGGCAAGCTTTTAAACTAGTCAAGGGGAGGCACTGATAATCAGCAGGAAAATCCAGCCTCCCTACAAAACAGGGTACTAAATGAGAAAAGACCGAGGTAGAAAGGTCAGTGGGGATGCTGCAACAGAAGGTAAAGCCATCAAAAATGGAGAGCAATGAGTACCAATGCCGTAGTCTGAGTAACAAGTTTCCTGAATTAGTGGCCTTGATGGAGGAGGAACATCTGGATATCGTGGCAGTCACAGAAACATGGTACACACAAAACCATGACTGGGACGTAAACATGCCAGGATACACTATCTACAGGAGGGACAGGGAGGGTAAAAGAGGAGGAGTAGCTCTTTATGTAAGGGAAGGAATCAAAGCAACAGAACGAAAGGGAAAACAGGGAGGAGAAGAAGCACTGTGGGTAAATTTGGAGACCGGCAATGGCACCACAATCCGCTACAGGGTTAGAGCACAGACCCCTTCTCAGGGGAGGAAATGGACAAGGAAATGATAGAAAGTATACTTAGAATGGCAGAAAAGGGAGATATTGCTGATGGGTGATCTGAATATGCCAGATGTTAACTGGAGTGCAGTTGCAGCAGCCACTTGAAGTGGGGTTATTCTAGATGCCCTACAGGGGCATGCCTTAGACAACTAGTATTGGAGCCCACTCGAGAGGAAGCAATCTTAGACCTGGTTCTCTCAAATGGAGATGAAAGAGGATCACAGATGTAGAAGTGGTGCCATCTGGGAACTAGCGACCATCGAACAGTATGGTTCATAATAAACACAGCAATAGAGTCAAGCCATACAAAGGCAAAAGTATCTGGACTTTAGGAGGGCTGACTTTGCAAAATAGGTGAGTGCCTAAGGAATGCACTAGCAAATGGGCAGAAAGGAGGGTGGAAGAACAATGGGGAATAATAAAACTGCCATCACAGAGGTAACAAGCCTTGTGTGAAGCAAATAAACAAAACGAAACAATGTAAGAAACCACTATGGTTCTCAAAGGAAGTGGCAGTGAAGGTTCAAGAGAAAAGAAAGCATTCCAGGAAGTACAAGGAATCACAGAAGGAGCAGGACAGAGAACTGTATCAGTTAAAGCAAAAGGAAGCTGGGAAGGCAGTCACAACAGCAAAGGCCCAAACCAAGGAAAAGATAGCCAACTCAGTTAGGAAGGGGGATAAAACCTTTTATAGGTACATCAGGGAGCGAAGGAAGACCAAGGGAGGGATAGTGAGGCTAAATAAAGGGGAGGGAAGGTGGGCAGAGGGTGACTGTGAAAAGGCAGAGATACTAAACAAATATTTTTGCTCAGTATTTACAAAGGAAGAGGGGGAGGTACCTAAAACAAACAGTAGAAACACTCTGGATACAGAAGTTGATACCATCCCATTTACAGAAGAAAGGGTTCTGAAAGAACTCTTAAAACTGAAGGTGGACAAAGCAATGGGGCCTGATGGGATTCATCCCAGAATTCTAAAAGAACTAAGGTAGAACTAGTGACACCACTGACTACCCTCTTAACAAATCATGGGAGATGGGGTGGTACCCGAGGACTGGAGGAGGGCATGTGATTCCCTTCACAAAAGTGGGAGCAAGGCAGAAGCAGGAAGCTACAGACCTGTTAGTTTAACCTCAGTGGTAGGGAAAATGATGGAATCACTTCTGAAGGAAAGAATTGTCAAGTATCTAGAGGCCAGAGGGGCACAGGACCCAAGGCAGCATGGATTCACAACGAGAAGGTCATGCCAGACAAACCTGATAGATTTCTTTGACTGGGTAACCAAAGTAGTAGATCAGGGAGGGGCTGAGGACATGGCCTACCTAGACTTTAGCAAGGCATTTGACACAGTCCCACACAAAAGATTAATATACAAGTTAGCCAGCCTGGGAGTGGGTCCCAAGATGACAGCCTGGGTAAAAATTGGCTGGAGAATAGGACACAGAGAGTAATAGTAAATGGAGTCCACTCTGAAGAAAGGGGTTACTAGTGGGTACATGAGGTTCAGTATTAGGACCGGTCCTCTTCAGTGTCTTTATACGTTTACATTGCAGAGAGACTGGAAGGAAAAGTATGTCTCTTTGCAGATGACACAAAGATCTGCAACAGAGTTGATGCACAAGGTGGGTTGGAAAGGATGAGAAGGGACTTGTGAGTTAGAGGAATGGTCAAATGTATGGCAGCTTAGATTCTTTTTTTTTTATTTGTTGTTTAACCAGGTATAGCACACTAAGCTGAAAGCTTTTTTACAGGAGCGACCTGGGAGCACAAGGAGGTTAAGTGACTTGCTCAGGGTCACACAGTATGCAAGTGGAAGCTGTGGGATTCAAACCCAGGTCTGGTCTGCTGGATGTCACCAAATTTGCAGCTCAGAGCCTTAGACCACTGAGCTATACTGCCTGCCTTTCAGTGCTATGAAGTGCAAGGTAATGCACCTGGGAAACAAAAACCAAGGGGAAGAGTACACAATGGGGGGTGAGATACTAACAACAACAAAAATGGAAAGGGACCTGGGGGTAGTCATATCAGATGACCTAAAGTTGGGCAAGCAATGTGAGAGGGAAGCAAGGAAGGCTGGGGGGATACTGGGATGCATAGGGAGAGGCATCACCGGTAGAAAACAGGAAGTTATTATCCCCCTGTACAGACAGCTGGTGAGACCCCATCTGGAGTACTGCATTAGGGTTGTCAGAACCCTCTGAAGTTCTGGGTTCTAGTTCTAGTCTAGAACTTTTGAAAAAGTTCTAGTGTTCTAATCTTTTTTAGAACTTTTTAGAACTCGAACCCTATTTTTTTATTGTGCTGCCAGTAACGAAGATAGTAATAAAATACATGTAAAGGAAAAACTGTTCAAAATAAGGGGAGAGAATTATCTTGTGTGACATTGATAGGAATACAACAGGTTTATCTATAGTTTCTTCTGTTTGCAAAGTCAGCAACTTAATACGTAACAGGCCCACCCACCCACCCATATGTTAAATGTTTTCCTGCTGCAGCTGCATCATAGCTCCTTAGTGAAAGAAAGAGGCACATTAGCCATTTATGTACTCAGCTATATATACTCATTGTCATGAATTAGGAGAAAAAATAACTGATATTACCTAATTTCCAGCTATTTGCTGCTTTCTGTTTTAAATGAGTGAATCAAAAGTTGCTATGTTTAAAAGCTTTTATAACAAAGTCCAAGCCAAGTACTACAGCAGCAACATGTGGCACTGTTACAAAACATATTATGTCATAACATATTCAGTCAAGACATTGGAATAAAAAATATTTGCAGAAACCACAAGAAGGCTGCTCCAATCCTAAGTTGTGCCTGTGTGAAAAGCTGAGCACCAAGAACAAAACACAGCACCAACACTTCCAAAAATATACTGTATTGTGCGTTTTAACTGATAGCATCACAGTACAAGCAGCATGCAAGACAAAACAGTTTAAACAGACAAAAGTCCTTTTGTCTGTTTAAACTATTTATCTCATGGCCCATGTACCAGATTATCAGTTGTGCACCATTAATGCAGTATATTTTTGAAGTGTTGGTGCTGTGTCTTTTGTTCTTAATAAAAAATATGCTAGTCATTGTTGCTAGCAAAATGCATGCAATTTTCTAAGGTAATGCATACATATTCCAACATTTTTGTTGGCAAATTGAAGTAATACATACAAAAATTCTAAGATGATGCATTTTGCAGCTGATACTTCAATAAAATTTGTATTTCAGTCACATAAATAAAAACAGTGGTTTCCTCACACATACTAAGGAACATTTATGTAGCTGCAGCAGTTGGCATGTGATGTTTAAGGGACAGCGTCTGTCAACCCTATTATGTATCAAATTATCACTACTTATAAAGCAAAACACTATGATCGTCACATTCTGTGAAAACTGCTGATGCAGATTTTCTTTTATTTCTGATTCCTTTATTCTTTTTAAAGGGACAGGACAGTTGTGCTAGGTGGCAGCAGTTTGCAATGTATTTAATAAGAATATATATTATGTGTACAGTAGGTTCGGGTCTGTCATCATTTTTTCCTCACCATCCCCAGCTGATCACGAATCTGTAAAATGAAAGAACTAAAACAACACCCACCTTTCACCCCATCACCCATTCCACTTTTCTTCCACCACCCTCATCTGTGCAGTAGCACCCATACCACCTTTACACCCATGTTAAAACCAACCCACAACCCTCACCCATGTACTAGCATCCATTTTTCGTTTATGGCTAACATTTCTGTAATTGAAAAATAATAAACAGCTACCAATTAGAACTCATTGTTTTGTCCTCTTTAAATTGAAAATAGACCGCCTCCTGTCCCAGCCCATGCTGATGCACCACAAAGTCACAGAAGGTAAATCAAAAATATATGTTTGCACTTTAACTATAAATAATATGATACAGAAAGGATTGACGTTGACAGTGTCCTTTATATGCCAAATTTGGGCCTGTTCCCACTGATGTTAAAATTGCCCGTATATAAAACTTGTTGACTTTAGTTTAGACCCTAGCTACAAAGCAGTTTGCCATGAAATGGTGAAAGTTTTGGGGGGTATATAGTCCAAGGTAGTAGATCGAGAAAGGAGAGAGACGACAACCAAAGTCATCACAGTCTGTAAAAGTTTCCTTTTTGGTGCAGAGAGACTCCGTCCCACACAGTATTTTTACCAGCTACCACCATCTGAGTTGTCATCATCACCATCAACATCCACAACATCAATCACTTCAGGATCAGTTTGTATACTCTTGTAGGGATACGAAAATCTTGACTTATTAACTTTAATAAAGTTAACGTGTGTACATTTTCTGGCAGCAACCTATTTCTGGTGTCTGTCACAATATTGCCAGCTGTACTAAACATCGTTCTGAAGAGACACTTGTTGCAGGACAACCAAGATATTTACAGGCTTCATCATACAGCTCTGTCCAAATTGACTTTTTGATCTCCAGTATTCAAAAGGGCATGCATCAATAGGAATAGGCAGTTCTTGCAGGTAACTGTCTACCATGTTGGACAGAGACTGCTCAGAAGAGGAATCAGCAGAAGCAGCTGGTATGGCAGCAATTTGGGAAAGGTTTTGCACAGATTTAGCTTGCTACTAAGGGCTGAAGAAGTGGCAGTTGTGGAACAACTACTGTTAATGTTTGGTGACTTTTCCAGTTCTGTATCCCTTTGTGAAGATGAACCTGCATGTTGTGGTGATGACAACCTGAGGGTACTGTGCGTGTCTGTGTTTGACTCCTGTGAGTGCTGCAGCTCATCTAGCAACATACATTTGTACTGCTCTATATCATCTGTTTTGGAAGATGTATAGCCTTGAACCTGGGATCTAAGAGAGTTGCAAGGATGTAGTGTCTTGATTTTGTCATTGCAACTAATTTGTCATTGGTTTTGAAGCGCTCGCTCATTCTCTTTACGAGATTCCCATGATATAGGCGACATGTTGTCTGCGCTTCAGATCTGTCTTTTTCTATTTGTAGATTTAGAACACTAAGATGATGTGAAATGAGCATTATGAGTGGGATAACCTGACTCACAGATGCACCTTCAGAAGACATGTCCCTTGTAGCTGTCTCAAAAGGAGCTAGGATACAGCACACTGTCTCCATTAATTTCCACTGCAGCACAGACAGCATAATGCCATCTCCAATAATGTAACTGGAGCAGTACTCATGTACAGCTTGCTTTTTGCTCCAAGAGGCTGCAGCATATAAAGCGTTGAGTTCAACGGTGGAAACATTTTGAATCAGCTTTTGCTGGGGCAGCTTGTTTTTTTTGCAGTTCGGTCAATGTCCGTATTGCCTTGGTTGAATGTGAAAAGTGAGTCACAATTTTTTTGCAAACAGCAATCATACCATCCACTTGTGTTTCGTTGCTGAGAAATCCCTTGACAATTAAGTGTAAGCAATGTGCAAAGCAAGAAGCCATGCAGAAATCCTCCATCCTGTATTGCTTTTAAGATGTTGGCTCCATTGTCACTTACTATGAAGCCACATTTTAGACCGTGAGAATAAACCCATTCGTCAAGGAGGTCATTTAGTTCCTGCAAGATGTTTGCAGCAGTATGACTTTGCCCAAACTTCTTTATATGCAGCAGCGCCATCTTTTGGGGTGTCTTTGTTTTGAAGAAGCACAAAACGTGACCCAATGAGTGTGAGGGACATGTAATCTATGTTTTGAGTGCTGGTCCACATATCTGTTGTGACATGAATAACCCCACCTCTGCAGTTTTAAGTGCAAGCATCACTGTCGCTTTTAAAGCCTGATAAATGTTTGGTATTTCAACATAGGAAAAGTACCTTCGATGAGGAACATTGTAACGAGGCTCTGCTAATGTCATGAGCTCCAAAATCCTCATGATCTACCAAAGAGTATGGGAGAAGGGCTCCGCTAACAGTTCACCAATTCGGTGATTAAGATGAAGGGTCTTTGGATGATTTCTAGTAAAGGTATTCTTCCTTTCAAATGCCTGAGACAGTGTTAGCTGTTTGCAACATGTCCCTGCTGGTTTATTATACACGTGCTTGATGGGCAGATGGACGCAGAGATGGTGGACTAGGACTTATACATTCAGTGCCATCACTGGATGTACACTGGTACTAATGGTGCTGACATTGGTGGTAACAGTGATCCTAGGGCTGGCAGTGGTTCTGCCCACATCAAGTTCAGACAATTCAGTATCCATTTCAGATTCCTGACCCTTCTCACGTGCAGTCTGGAAGATGGAGGACATGGGTTTTGGATGATCAAGCAAACCGAATGCTTTTTCAGATGGCGTTTAAGAGCTGTAGTGCCAAGGCATGACACAACTTTACCACGGCTTACACTCTGTTTACAAGGGAACAAATTGCTCTGCATGGATCAGTTTTACTGACTGAGAAATAATTCCACACCTCAGATGTGACAGATTTTGTTCGAGTGCTAGGAAGATAGCTAAAGACTGTTTGTGTCTTTCACCTGTCCTAACAGAACCTGGGACATGCTCCTTGGTGCTAGAAGAGTGGACAGAAGACTCTGATGGATTTTCATTGCTGGCCAACACAGAAGTGGTGGATTCAATGGATATGTCCTTTTCATTGCCAACAGTGCTGGATGTATTTGCAAGTGCACTACCTGATTCGTTGTCAGCAGACTTGCTCATTTCACTTTGTTGAGGAAGTAATGATTTGTCGCGAGACACAACAGTGTGGGACTGAGACAAAGAGCTACTGTCTGAGTCAGAGAGGGACTCACTGTCACTTGCATTATTGCTGCTAGTCACAGGGATCTTAACGGCATGAATGGCATAGCTTATGGTGCCTCTCCGTGTGACCCCAGCAGCTGTACAGGTTTTCTTAAAAGGTCTCCCTTTACCACACTTCACTGTTGCTCTTTTGCTGTTTGTTGAATTTTTATCACATGAAACATTCTGGTTATTTCTGTTAGCACCAGGATTACCACTACCACCAACACCTGCTCCAACACCAGCACTAAATGCTTCATCTATGTTGGTGTCAGCCATAACAGACAGTAAGTACCAGTACTACCAGTCCAGTATACTGCAGTGAAACACCAACACCCAAACAATTCCTGTGTAACAAAGCAATGTGATCTGTAATCGCTGGCTACAACTCAAAATTTTATTTTGGTTGTGTGACACTGTGATACGTGGACTGAAAGTAATTGAAGAATATGACAGTTTGCAACTAAAGGATCCCAGGTTCAAGGCTTACAGAATGATTGGGCTGCTGGGCATGGCATACACATAGCAATCAAAGGTGCACAGCAGCAGGGTGATGGGCTGACCACAGGAGACGGAGTCACATACGCAACCCAGGGAATGAGAATTATATTTCTACGTTTCTGTCATGTAAGGTTAATGCCACCACACAACTGGCCACTGGGCTTCTCTCTGTAACACACACTGGGTAGGGTACAGTGCAGTCAAAGGGCACACAGCAGCAGGGTGATGGGCTGACCACAGGAGACGGAGTCACATACACAACCCAGGGAATGAGAATTATATTTCTACGTTTCTGTCATGTAAGGTTAATGCCACCACACTACTGGCCACTGGGCTTCTCTCTGTAACACACACTGGGTAGGGTACAGTGCAGTCAAAGGGCACACAGCAGCAGGGTGATGGGCTGACCACAGGAGATGGAGTCACATACGCAACCCAGGGAATAAGAATTATATTTCTACGTTTCTGTCATGTAAGGTTAATGCCACCACACAACTGGCCACTGGGCTTCTCTCTGTAACACACACAATGGGTAGGGTACAGTGCAATCAAGGGGCACACAGCAGCAGGGTGATGGGCTGACCACAGGAGACAGAGTCACATACACAACCCAGGGAATGAGAATTATATTTCTACGTTTCTGTCATGTAAGGTTAATGCCACCACACAACTGGCCACTGGGCTTCTCTCTGTAACACACACACTGGGTACAGTGCAGTCAAAGGAACACAGCAGCAGGGTGATGGGCACACACTGGGCTTCTCTCTGTGACACACACACTAGGGTTCAGAAAGATTTATTTGCCTTTTTTGGCCCCCCTTGTATGCTTGTTGCTGGCAGCTGCTGAGTGTGCAGTGTGCTGCAGTTTCAAATAATCACATTTCACAAAGGTTCTTAATCTTCAGTCTTCTTCTTATTTTTTTTTTATTCTCTCTCCAAGTCCTCCTCCAGTCCTGATATTGGTCTCAATCCCTCCCTATTCCCCAGTCCCTTCCCAATCTTGATTAATCCTCCTTCTGTCCTGAACCTCCCCTAGTCCCACTCCCAGTCTCCCCGATTTTCAGCTTTTTTGAGCCTTTCTCTTGTTCTCGGTCTCACAGGAGAAGAAGAAGTGGCCACTGGACAAGAGTAGCGGTATACGCGCTAACCGCTAATTGCTACAGTTTAGTGGGCTGCTGCTGCTGCCTCTGCTCCGATGATCCTCAGCAAATGGCGCTCCTCCTCATGGCGCATCTCCTTAAATACCCCCACAGATCCCGCGGCTCGCGTAGCTTACTAGACCCCCACGTCATCTCGCGGTGATTCGAACCCTTTTGCGAACCGTTTAGTGTTCGAGTTCTAAGTTAGAACTCGAACACCAGGGTTCGAGGAGGGTTCGAATCTTTACCGAACCTGTTCTGACAACCCTATACTGCATGCAGTTCTGGAGACCCAGTCTCCACAAAGACATAGACAGGATGGAAGCTGTCCAGAGGAGGGCAACTAAAATGGTGCAGGGTCTGCACCGGAAGACATATGAAGAGAGACTTAAGGAGCTTAATATGTATAGCCTCGAGGAAAGGAGAGAGAGGGGGGGGACATGCTAGAAACTTTCAAGTACCTCAAGGGAATCAACAAAGTCCAAGAGGGTAGCATCTTTCAAAAAGAGGTGTGCAAGAACAAGGGGCACAATTTGAAGATGGTGGGGGCGGCTCAGAGGTAATTAAGGAAGTATTTTTCACAGAGAGGGTTGTGGATGCATGGAACGGCCTTCCGGAGGAGGTTGTGGAGTCAAAAACAGTGGTGGAATTCAAGCATGCATGGGACAGTCATAAGGCAATTCTAGGGGGTGGTGGTAGGAAGAAGTAGGCTGCTGGTTTTCTGGGGGGGGTAGGAAGAAGTAGGCTGCTGGTTAACTAGGGTCTGCAGCTTATCCATTAGGTAGGGAAATGGGCAGACTGGGTGGGCCAAGCGGTCCTTATCTGCCGTCAAATTCTATGTTTCTATGTTAAAACAGGCTCAGTAGACTGGCTAAGACAGGAGAGGTACAGCAACATGTTTTAAAATAGTTAAGAACCTAGATGTTTAAAGATATGTAACAGTACAGTTTCCCTCTGCTGGTGAGATGCTATAACTTGCATATTGAGAAGTCGACACTTGGGGGAAAAAAACAAGTTACATGACTCCAGTTCCCTATAAATTGCAGGCTGAACAAGGGTGGATGTGGTGAGGGGGGTGGGTGGGGAGCCAACACGCAGCATCGGTGGGAAGGCAGAGGCTGGCAGAGTAGCTGCAGCTCTTAGATGGTTCTTTGAGGGAACAATTAAATGAGACTTTTTGTTTTTAAATGAGCCTTTTCATTTTTTATGTAAGAAAGCCCACGGTCAAATCAGTATCTGCAGCTCTTAGATGGCTCACTCGGTGTAGAGTCAATGTTTCAATTAAAAGGCCCTTTTCTCTTCTTTTTTTTGAAAAGCCCACAGCTCACAGAGGGGACTTGGGGCCGAACTTCAGTAAAGTCAGGTCATAGCTGCAGCTCGTTAGATGGCTCTCTTGGATTAGAGCCAATGTTCCAATTTAAAAGGAGCCTTTTTTATTTATTTATTTTTTTTAAAAAAGAGAAAAAGCTCACGGCTGTCAGAGGGGGACTCCGGAGCTAGAATTCAATGAAATCAGGTCAAAATCGGGGGCTTAAGACAGGATATATTAAATTAATTAATAGTGGAGAATTAGCAGATCTTCCTGGACTAAGTCTCCATCACTCATTTACACTAGTGGGATAGTGCCAGAGGCGCTAGGACTAAGCCAGGAGCCTAAAATTTTCCAGGCGGGCGGGCGCGAGACACTACCATGCATCTGTGACACCGCAAGACTAGCTCACGCCTATGTAGGCTATCTCGGTCGACCTCCAACTGCCTCAGTTCCTTTTCTCCCGCCAAGTGCGCTTGGATGTCAACGTCGCTCGTCTGCCGGAGTCTAAGTTTTCGTCTCTACGACAGCAGCTTTTAGCGTTTAATTTAATATTTTAAGTAGTAATTTCTTATTTTATGAACAAGAAAAGAAGATTATGAAGAAGAAGAAAAAGAAATTCTTTCCTGCCATCAACGCAGTCGTCCTTAGATGGTAGCGGTGATGGTAGGAGGACTTCATTTGAAAGTTTTTATGGCAGAGGGGCTGTGTCCGGTACGCCGCCCTTAATTAACGGGGGATCCAACTACGGACAGTCCTGTGCTCAGGGGAGGACAGTCCACGAAGCACAAATCTAGCAGTTCCAGGGATCGACTCCCTCTTAACCTCAAGCTCTCCTTCCTCCTTTGGGAAGAAGAATGGTGCCTCGAGGTTGCCCGTTGGTACATCTGCGAGGATTGACCCCGTGGGGAGGGGCGATGGGCCTGAACAGAGCTTTGGTGGGTTCTCCTTGGCCCCGCCTCCTAATGGCTGCATTCTCAACCTCAACTCCATCTCTGTCCTCGTTGGAGCTCCGTGGCAGTTTCACTCTGGGCGCCTCCTGTGGAGCAGGGGTTGACTTTTCCAGTTTTCCTGGCTCTGTTCCTGATTTCGGGGCCTCCGGCCTCGGAGCCGTTGGACGGGCCAGGTCGATTAGATCATGATGGGTGAGGTGCCCTCTTGGTGCCTTCGCCATCGTGTGACCTTGTGCCTACCCCTCCTCTCCTCTCCTTTTCCATGCAGGCTGGCACAGGCACCACCTTTTTCCTTCTCCCTTCTTCTTAGGATTCCATTGGGGCTCTCCTTCAACGCCCGTGCCTTGGTTGGCGCCCGTGCCTCGGACCATGGCTTCGTGCTGGTTGGTGCCGTGCACTTTGTCGATGCCGTGGGTCAGGCGCCATTGTCGGCGCCTGTGGGTCGCTGCCATCGCTCTCGTGTGGTACCGGGTGCTGTGGTTGCTGCAGTTGGTTGTCGGTGCTGCCAGTGGTGCCACGTGTGTGTAGGTGGCGGCAAGCACCCATGGGTGGTGCTGAGTGCCCACAGGGTGGCACCGTGTACCCGTGGGCAGTGCTGAACTCCTGCGGGCGATGCCAAGCACCCGCGTGTGCTGCGGGTGGCACCCTGGGTGGCACCCATGGGTGCCATGGGTGCTATTGGTGGTGCCAGGGTTACCCATGGGTGCTGCAGGTGGCAACGTGGGCGACCATGGGTGCCACTGGTGCCCTCGGGTGCCATTCTTCCCATGGGTGTCAAGGTACCATGGGTGTCGGGGGTGCCATTATTGCATGGGTGCCTGCGGGTACTGCCACGGGTGCCCTTGGGTATCGCCCAGGTTGGCATAGGCACTGCTTGGTGCCCTCCTGTGCCACGAGTGATGCTGTTTTTTTTGGTTTTTTTTTTAACCAGGAGAGAGACACTAAACTGAAAGCTTGTTTACAGGTGCAGCCTGGGAGCACAAGAAAGTTAAGTGACTTGCTCAGGGTCACACAGTATGCAGGTGGGGGCTGTGGTATTCAAACCCAGGTCTCCAGGTTTGCAGCTCAGAGCCTTAAACCACTGCACTATACTGCCTCCGCAGGGGTGCTAGTGGGTACTGTCTGGCAGAATTAGTGACACATTTTTCCTTTTCGGACTTCTTCTCTACAGAACTTGTGGTGGGATGTTTTCCGCAGAATGAAATCCTGCTCTTCGGATTATTTTTCCGCACATCTTAGTGAGTGGCTGTCCATGTGGGATCTTGTGTCATCCAGCAGTTTTCTGCTGATGGAACTCTGCTGTACTGTTCTGCCTGCGGAATCTCTCTTTCCGCTCTGCACTTTCTCGGCTCCCTACGTGGTATCAAGCTCCTTGACATCCTTCCTGGTGGCGGAGTCTCTAGTGGCTCTGACCTAGACCTCCCTTAGAGGTCCTTCTGGGGTAGAAGTGCATCTAGTTGGGTCTTTCCCTGTCCTTCTGGTCAGTAATACAGCGGGTGATTCATTTTATATACTGAAGAGCACGTCCTCTCTATCTTCAGAGTCCGTGATAGAAGATCTTTTCAGTAGATCCTCAGTATTGGGTCCACTATAGTATTTCAGACTGCTTCCATGGACCATACACTTTTGTGTCTAGACTTTTTCAGTTGTCAAGACAATTATACTCTGTGGAACATTCTAATTTAATGGTCGGGAGCCACTCAGGCTCTTCCACTCCTTTGATAGGGGTATATAGCCCTCTTGTAATATTGCGCCTTCGGTGGCTTCTTCGGCACAGGTGGTTAACATCTTTCCAGCTGTGATTATTACTGTAGTCTGGTCATGATTTCAGTATGGACACTCAGGCTCCTTCTGCACTCAGATAGAGAACATCTTCGTCATTTTGTATCAAGATAATCTTTGTGAAATAGCACCCTGAAAGCCTTGTTAGGCTCGGACTAAAAAAAAAGAAAAAAAGAAAAAACTTTTTTATCACAGGACAGGGCCTAGTCAAAATTACCCGATACCCCCCTTTTTTTGGGATCTGGTCAGGTTCCGCCTCAGCCCGTGAGGCGCTCATCTCCAGAGTACGGTAACTAGTACCTGACTTCTTTTTCCCTTAAGGGGAGTCCGATCCAGCGGCGGTATGGGTCATCCCTTTCTCCAAGAGAGATTTCTCTCATTCAGAGATATTTCCTTGACCTAGGTGACTGCCCAGTCTGTTAATTTCCCTTTCTTTTTAGCAGACCACCTTCTTTTGAGCAGAGCCTCGCAGCAACAGAAGCGACTCTCCACCGAGTCGGAACTCAGGTTCCTGCTTCCTTGCTTGCTTTAACTTAGCAGGCGATATACTCCTTCTTGACCAACAGTCAAATGGGAGGTAGCTTCTCAATATTCACACCTTTCGTTTCAAGACTGGTCCATGCCAGTTGCTCATGAAGCTATTCTCTCCAAGTGCGTGACAGAGTTGTGATTTTTGTTTTACAGCAAACAAACTAGAATCCTTTCCTACTTCCTTCAGGGAGGCCAGAATGAGTAGTGCCTCACCGCATTGAGTCATTGCCACTTTCAGTCACTTTCAACAAATGGGTTAGCCCTAACTTGGTTCTGCTGTGTCCCTCCTCGACGCACATCTGCCTGTATTTGCCTTAGAAATCCAGCCCCTGTTTTTTTCTGTCTGAATGTTTTTTTCTGCAGTGGACATGTCCTTCTGTACATTTTTCCTTTCTTCCCTGAGTTCAGAGACTGCTACTACAGTTGTACACACAGGGGCAGGATGATTCCTTTTGGAAAATGCAGTGGGTAGGATCTGGTTCTACTAGACCACCACAAGAGGCTTCTAAGTCATGCTTGGCCTTCCATCAGGGAGGTCCCAGTGACTAAGCGGAGACCATTCTCCTTGATGGGCTAACCCCACCTGGACCCCCTTTGCTCACTAAGTAAGGGGTTCAGTACTCCCAACCTGTTGTTCACAGGTCAGCCATACTTGATAGTGGGGTTTCCATCTGCACTTTCGGTCTACCCTGAACCAGTAGACTTTACCTCCGACTCCTTCAGTTCCTGAGTCCCTTTACATTACATTAGTACATGTCTTTGACACTATTAATTTTGGTCCTTGACCAAATTGTGAGACCAGGTTCTTACTGCTCTCCTACAATGGTTGCGGCTTCCTGGCAGACTTTCATTTTGTGCCTATTGCAGTCATCTGCAAAGTGGTGAGTTACAACTCGAGCGCTTATCTTGTAAGCATTATGTTCTAGATGCTCTTTACAAGACAGCTCTTTTTATTAGCAGGACAGTCCTTGGCCGTCCTTTCTGAGTGAACCCTATCTCCTACCACCCTACTCAGGGTTGTGGGTTTTAGCTCGGTACTCTCCCACTAGTGTGAATGAGTGATGGAGACTTAGTCCAGGGAGATATGGAAATTACGTACTTACAGTAATTATTGATCTTCTTGGACAGTCTCCATCACTCATTCACATGCCCACCCACCATCCCCTGGGTTCACTCATTTTCTTTCCTGGTCTTTATGGTCCTATGATTCAGACTGTGAAGACATTGTTCTTTGACCTTTCTTGCAAAGGTCATCTGGGCCCTCTCAGGCCCAGAAACTCAGGATGAGTTATTCTCATTAGTTACACTGCACTTCCTTGGTTGAAAAGGTACTGAGGCGGTTGGAGGGTCACGCCGAGATAGCCTACACAGGCGTGAGCTAGTCTCGTGGTGCCGCGCATGCGTGGTCCTGTCTCGGCGCCGACCCTTCTGAAAATTTTAGGCTCCCACTTGGTCCTAGCACCTACAGCGCTATCCCACTAGTGTGAATGAGTGATGGAGATTGTCCAAGAAGATCAATAGTTACTGTAAGTACATAATTTCCATTTATAAATCCAGGCACAGCTCAGCTTAAAATCCGCGGGTCATGGGGAAGAACCTGGGAGTCAAGCTGCTCAGTTCAGTAATTCAGGAGCGGAAAAAGGTGCCAAAGTTCACATTTTGAATGCTGGCAGGGCGCTGAAGTGTCCATCGGAGAGGCAGCAGAGTGTACCTGTTGTGGCATTCGAGGGCGGGAGCAGCTCCTGTGCAACAGCCGTGTAGCAGGGATAAAGAATCTGAGATGCAGCATCTGCTCCACTGAAATGTTATGAGCTCCTCGCAGCCAACCTTGCAAAAACTGTCAGATTGAATCCTCACTGCCTTCCAGAGTCTCACGAGCTGAAGGTTCACAGCCCTTTGAGCATTTTCAGTGGCTTTGAGATGATATCTTAGTTGTCCATTTTCTTGAATTGGGTTGTTGGTGACGGAAAGAGCTTTTGTTGCCTGTGCCTCTGCCAAGGCTCAGTTTTAGTTAGTTTCTATTTTAATATCTTGGTCTCCCAGGTGCTTCAAAATCTCCTCCTCCTTCCCATCTGTGGCCATCATATATCATCAGAGACTGCCATGGCAGCTCACTAGACTCAAGTCCCTGCTGACTGTGTCTGGGCCTGCTGCATGGGTGGATGATTTTTGGAGCCTCCTCTGCCCCTCTTATTGATCATCCCATGATAAAGAGTGATATCGTTGTGTTCCACTCAAGAAGAACTGCCAGAATCTATAATGAAAATATGTAGATCCCCCAGAGGCACTAGGACCCAGCGGGAACCAGAAATCTTAAGGAGGGTCGGTGCCGAGGTAGGACCACGCATGCGTGGCACTGAGAGACTGCCTCGCGCCTGTGTAGGCTATCTCAGCATTGACCTTCCCCAACTGCCTCACTTCCTTTTTCCCCACTGTCGAGTGCGCTTCAGGGATGACATTGCTCACCTGCTGGGAGGCAGATCTTCACGTCTGTACAACAGCAGCTTATAGTTATTCAGTTTTGATTAGTATCAGTTCTCTCAGTATTTTTTATTAAAAAAAAAAGTTATTTGAAGAAAGAAATTCTCTCAGCCTGCCATCGACGGAGTCAGCCATGGACAGTATCAGTGATGGCAGGGAGACTTCACTAGAAAGCTGTCCGTTGCCCTTTACGGGGGGGGGGTCCAACCAGAGGCAGTCCAGTGCTCAGGAGGGATGGCAGTCCTCCTGTAAGCACAAAAAGAAGTGGGCCCATTCCCAGTCTTTGTCGGGGACCCAGCACCACTCTGTCTCAAGTTCTTCTCCTTCCTGTTGGAAGAAGAAGAAGTGGTACCATTCGAGGTTGCCCTCTGGTAGGTCTGCGAGGGAGTCTTAGGTAGTGGAGGGTGGTAGACCCACTCCAACCCCTCCGGGGTCCCTAGTGGTCTCCGCCCTTAACAGCCAGGATTCCAGACACTAGAGCCCCTCTGTCCTCTGTCAAGGTTTCCGGTGAGCAGTTTCACCATTGGATCGCTCTTATGGAGCACTGGGTATGGTGTCTGTCTCAGTTGCCCTCACCGGTTGATCCAGTTCACGGACCCTCAGGTCTTGGAGCCGCTGGGCCACAGCCGGGACATTTGGAACAGGATGCGCATTTGGTGCCGGCGACGGAATTTTTACCCTCTCCAGTATTGGCGCCACCGACACCGGTTCCACATGCCTTACCCCCTCACTATGTTTCCACACAGTGGCCGGCACAGGTATCACATCCTTCCCCCTTTTCTTCTAGGTCTGACAGGGGTTCTTCAGGTCTGGTGCCGCGAGCGGTGCCTTATTCTGCGGTGCCATGTGCAGAGTAAACTCCTTTGATGCCATGTTCAGTGCCAGGTTCTTCAGTGCCGCGTGTGGTGCCAGGGGCTTCAACGCTGTGTGTGGCGTTGGGTACTTCAGTGCTGCATGCGATGTGAGATGCTTTGGTGGTGCCTACAGTGTCCGGTACTCTGGTGCCGCAGGAGGCATTGGGTGAGTCGTTGCATGCGGCATCAGGGCCTCGGTGCTGTGTGTGGTGTTGGGTTCTGCGATTCCGCGTTTGGTGCCGAGTTCCTCGGTGCCGCATGCGACACCGGGATCTTTGATGCTGATGCAGGCCCTGGTTTCACCTGTGTACCCTTTGCCTAGGCCAGACTTCGGCCTTACAGGATTAGCACCTGACTTCTCAGGGGTGGAGGTGGAACGTGATGAGTCTGATCCTGACTTGCTTTTGCCTGACAATGTTGAGGATGACTTAGTCTATGACCTGGAAGGCAAGCCTTCTATCTCCGCTGATTCTCTGGTCAAGGACCATTCCTTTCAGTCCCTACTCAGGAACATGAGGTCAACCCCGGCCCTACAGACTTCCTCAGTAGACCCAGGTAGACTTTTACGTCTCCAGTTTCTCCATGTTCCCAACATTTCTACGAACCCATGCCTCCTGTGCCCACCTCTTTTGAGACCTTGTCACAAGCAGTGTGGGACAAGCTGGTGCAAATCCCTTCTGTGGCCAAGGCCATAGATAGGAAATATGCCCCTCCCAAGGAAAGAGTCTTCCAAGCATCGCAACTTATTGCACATGGTTTAGTGGTACTTGTGGGGAAAAACAAGGCCGCCCTGTCCCAGGGCACTTCAGCCCAACCTATCAATAAGGAGTCTCAGAAGATTGACACTTTGGGGAAATGGGCTTTGGCAGCCGCAACCTTGGGCATGCGTATTGCCAGTTATCAGGGCTATTTCTCTCAATACGAGTACACCCTTTGGAATTCTCTTAAATCAATAGTCGAGAACCTCCCAGAGTCTGACATTAACATGGAGCTTCTCCAGACACCAACCTGGGGCATAGAGTCCAATAGTCATCAGCTGAAAGCTTCTATGAATGCCTATGACACTGCGGCTAGGGTGGCTGCCGCTGGGATTTGTATCAGACAGGAATCCTGGCTCAGAACATCAGGTTTCTCACCCAATGCTCAACAACAGGTTATGAATGTCCCTTTTGATGGTACTTATCTGTTTGGCCCTCAATCTGAGCAAGTGCTACAGGCCGCCCAGAAAATCAGGACTGCCATTAAAATAGCCAGGCCGGCTCCTTTGGTTCCATGATGGGGTGGGAACTATCAACAGTTTTGTAATGGACAGTCCTTTCGAGGTAGAGGCTGAGGAGCCTTTAGCAGAACTCAGACTCCTCAGCCACAGAAGAAAACACAGCAAAAGGCACAGGGCCCAAAAGCACCCAGTGCCACCCTCTGAAAGTATGGCCTCGGTCTCACCACAACTGCCTGAGGTAGACATTTCCACGGCAGTGGGAGGTCATCTGACTCATTTTACAACAGTGGAGGTCCATCACCATGGACAAATGGGTCCTCAGGATTATTCGGGAGGGCTACTCTCTCAGTTTCGCAGAGATCCGCTGGATTTTCTGCCGAAGCAGCAGGACAGCCTGTCCACCGCTCAGTCAGAACTTCTTACTTTCAAGATACAGGGCCTCTTCAGAAACAGGGTAGTAGAAGTTGTTCCTAGGGCAGAGAGGAACACGGGTTTCTACTCCCATTACTTTCTGGTTCCAAAGAAGACAGGCGGCATACGTTCAGTTCTTGACCTCAGAAAGTTAAACAAGTATCTGTTCAGGGAGAAGTTCAAGATGATTCCCCAAAGTACCTTACTTCCACTTCTCCATCTGTTCGACTGGTTGGCATCCCTGGATATGCAGGATGCCTACCAATACATCTCAGTCCATGCAAGTCACGATAAATATCTCCGCTTCGTAGCCTTGGGTGAACACTACCAGTTCAAAGTCCCACCCTTTGGGCTCTCCTCGGCACCTCAAGTCTTTACAAAGTGTTTCACAGTTCTCGCAGCACATGTCAGAAAGCTCGGCGTCCAGGCCTGTCTCTACCTGGACAACTGGCTTCTAGCAAGTCCGTCCAGTCAAGAGTCACAGGAAGCGGTCTCCACGGCTTCTCAGTTCCTCACCTCCATGGGAGTTCAATTGAATCTGGAAAAATCCCAACTTCAACCCTCCCAACAGCTCCTCTTCATAGGAGCCCTCCTAGATACCACCAGGGTGAGGACTTTCCTTTCGGAGGCCAGAAGGAACCATATTCTCCAGATGGCTCACTACATCAGAGAGAACACTTCTGTTTGAGCTCTCTCCATGCAATGGATGTTGGGCCTCATGGTCTCATCCATGTTCATGGTGCCTCTAGCCTGTCTGCACATGAGGACCACCCAATGGATGCTCAGCACAAAGTGGTTGCCGACCACACTTCCGCAGTCTTACCATATAAAAGTGAAAGACCCTCTTACAAGATCACTTGCATGGTGGACTCAGGAAGACAAGCTCCTTCAGAGTCTTCGTTTTGCCCAACTGGAGTCTCAGATCACCATCGCCGTGGATGCATCCCTGATCAGTTGGGGAGATCACTGCTAAGATCTCCACACCCAAGGAGTGTAGAGTCAGAAGGAGTTTCATCTACACGTAAATGTTCTAGAGATGAGAGCTGTCCCCTATACCGTCCGAGCCTTGAAGAATGTTCTCTGCCGCAAGGTAATTCTCCTGCAGATGAACAACAAGGCTGTGATATACTAATACAGCAACAAGCAGTGTGGAGTGCACTCCTACCCTCTGTGCAGGGAGTCCATGAGTGTGTTGGAGTGGTGCCTCGAACACGATACTCTGATTCTGGCAGTCTACCTGCCAGGAACTCAGAATGACCTGGCAGACGCCTCAACAGGACAGAGGTGGATCCACACGAATGGTCTCTCACACCAGACGTCATTCAAGTCGCTGTTCGATGAGTGGGGAAGTCCAGACCTGGACCGTTTTGCATTCCCACTGAAAGCTAAACTGCCTCTATTCTGCCCCAGAAATCCAGAACCTGGTGTTTTCTGTCAGGATGCATTCAGACTGCGGTGGACAAGACTCTTTCTGTACTCATTTCTTCCGCTTCCGTTAGTTCAGAGGGTGCTGCTCAGATTGAAGGCACAAGAGGGCAGGATCATTCTAATTCCCCATACTGGCCTCGACAGCTATGGTTTCCATTGAGCAACAGGTTGTCAGAAGTCCCTCCGAGGCAACTTCCTCTGAGAACAGACCTCCTGACACAGGGGCCCCTGGTCCATCCCAACCTGTACTCCCTACATCTCCATGCCTGGTCCCTGAGGAGATAGAACTGAGTAGGTTCAAAGTTTCTCAGAGAATCTCGGAGATCCTCTTGGCAGCATGTAAGCCCTGCACTAGGAAGACTTACACAGCTAAATGGAAGCGCTTCTCGATTTGGTGTGCAAAGTCCTATGTGGCCCCTTTCCATTGCTTACTGAATAAGGTGTTGGAGTACCTCTTAGTCCTGTCAAATGCAGGACTGCAATACTCGACAGTAAAGGTACACCTCTGCACAATTTCTGCCTATCATGAGCCAGTGCAGAACATGACGCTGGCTCAGCTGCCACTAGTCGAGGTTCCTCAAGGGCATCCTGCACACTAGACCCCCGTTCAGGAAACCGGTGGCCATGTGGGATATTAACCTCATGCTAAACATGCTCATTCGTAAACCTTTTGAGCCTCTAGCCACCTGTGACTTGGAAGTTTTTGACCTAGAAGACCACCTTCCTGGTGGCCATCACTTCTGCTTGCAGGGTCTTGGAAATACATGCCTTGATCACAGACCCTCCATATACTGTCTTTCACAATGATAAGGTGGTACTTCGTACTCACCCTAAGTTCCTGCCCAAAGTGGTTTCAGACTTTCACCTCAATCAGCCTTAGGTTCTCCCCACTTATTTTGCTGACTTCCAGAATAAAGCGGAACGCACCCTTCACTCTCTGGATGTCAGGAGGGCTCTACGATTCTACATCAGTAGAACAGGGGAGATCCATAAACATGGAAACATAGAAACATAGACTTTGACGACAGATAAGGACTGCTTGGCCCACCTAGTCTGCCCATTTCCGTACCTAATAGATAAGCTGCAGATCCTAGTTAACCAACAGCCTATTTCTTCCTGCCCCCCACAAAAATTGCCTGATGTCTGTCCCATGCATTCTTGAATTCTCCCACAGTTTTAGACCCCACAGCCTCCTCAGGAATGCTGTTCCGTGCATCCACCACCCTCGCTGTGAAAAAATAGTTCCTCACATTGCCCCTAAACGGACCCCTCCCCATCTTCAAATTGTGTCCCTTGTTCTTGCACATCTCTTTTCTGAAAGATGCTACCCTCTTGGACTTTGTTGATTCCACTGAGGTACTTAAAATTTCTATCATGTCCCCCCTCCTCCTTTCCTCAAAGGTATACATATTAAGCTCCTTTAGTCTCTCCTCGTCACGACTTCTCTTGCAGACCCTGCACCATTTTAGTTGCCCTCCTCTGGACTGCCTCTATCCTGTCTATGTCCTTGCGGAGATGGGGTCTCCCAGAACTGGACGCAGTACTCCAGATTAGGTCTCACCAACTGCCTGTACAGAGGGATAACAACTTTCTGTTTTCTGCTGGTGATGCCTCTCCCTATACATCCCAGTATCCCCTCAGCCCTCCCTACTGCCTTCTCTCATTGCTTGCTAACCTTAAGGTCATCTGATATGATTACCCCAGGTCCCTTTCCATTTTTGTTGTTGTTACTACCTCCCCCCATTGTGTAATCTTCCCCTGGGTTTTTGTTTCCCAGGTGCATTATTTTGCATTGAATCCAAGTTGCCATACTTCTGACCATTCCTCCAACCTTGCCAAGTCCCTTGTCATCCTTTCCATACCTCCTTGTGTATCAACCCTGTTGCAGATCTTTGTGTCATCTGCAAAGAGGCATACTTTTCCTTCCAGTCCCTCTGCAATGTCACTTATAAAGACATTAAAAAGGACTGGACCCAGTACTGAACCCTGCGGTACCCCACTTGTAACTCCTCTTTCTTCAGAGTGGACTCCATTTACAATTACCTTCTGTGTCCTGTTGTCCAGCCAATGATTTACCCAGGCTACCACCCTGGGACCCACTCCAAGACTGGTTAATTTGACTATTAATCTTTTGTGTGGGACTGTGTCAGATGCCTTGCTAAAGTCTAGGTAGGCCATGTCTACAGCCCCTCCCTGGTCTACTACTTTGGTCACCCAGTCAAAGAAATCAATTAGATTTGTCTGACATGACCTTCCCGCTGTGAACCCATGCTGCCTTGGGTCCTGTGCCCCACTGACCTCTAGGTACTCAACAATTCTTTCCTTCAGAAGTGATTCCATCACTTTCCCTACCACAGAGGTCAAACTGACAGGTCTGTAGTTTCCTGCCTCTATCTTGGTCCCACTTTTGTGATGGGGAATCACAGCCGCCTTCCTCCAGTCCTCAGGTACCACACCATCCTCCCATGATTTGTTAAAAAGGGTAGTCAGTGGTTTCATTAGTTCTCCCCTTAATTGTTTTAGAATTCTGGGGTGAATTTCGTCAGGCCCCATTGCTTTGTCCACCTTTAGTTTTAGGAGTTCTTTCAGAACCTTTTCTTCTGTGAAAGGACTGGGATCGACTCCCTATCCAGAGTGCGCCTGTTAATTGGATTAGGCACCTCCCTCCTCCTCTTTGTGAATACTGAGCAGAAATATTCGTTCAGTATCCCTGCTTTTCACTGTCCCTCTCTGCCCACCCACCATCCATTCTATTCAGCCTCACTTTCCCTCCCTTTGTCTTTCTACGCTCCCTGATGTACCTATAAAAGGTTTCATCCCTCTTCTTAACCGAGTTGGCTATCTTTTCCTCAGTTTGGGCCTTTGCTATTCTGACTTTCCTCCCTGCTTCCTTCTGCCTTAACTGGTACAACTCTCTGTCCTGCTTCTTCTGTGTTTCCTTATACTTCCCGGATAATATCTTTTTCTCCCTGACCTTCTCTGCCACCTCTTTTGAGAACCATAGTGGCTTTTTCTTTCATTTTGATTTGTTTATTTGCTTCACACAAAGGCCTGTTGCCTCTGTGATGGCAGTTATGATGTTTCCCCATTATTGCTCCACCCCTACTTCTAGCCTGTTTGTTAGTGCTTTTCTAAGGCACTCTCCGATATAGCCAAAGTCAGCCCTCCTGAAGTCCAGTACCTTCACTTTTGTATGGCTTGACTCTGTAGCTGAGTTTATCATAGACCACACTGTTTGGTGGTCACTTGTTCCCAGATGGCAACCCACGTCTAGATCTGAGATCCTCTCACTGTCCCCATTTGAGAGTACGAGGTCCAAGATTGCTCCCTCATGAGTGGATTCCAAAACTAGCTGCCTGAGGCATGCAACCTGTAGGGCATCGAGAATGGCCCTGCTCTTGGATGTGGCTGCAGCAAATGTGCTCCAGTTAACATCTGGCATATTCAGGTCTCCCATCAACAGTATCTTCCCTTTCTCTGCCATCCTAAGAATGCCTTCTATCATATCCTTGTCCATTTCCTCCCCCTGACATGGGGGTCTGTATACAACCCCTGTGCGGATTGTGGTGCCATTTCCAGTCTCTAAGGTGACTCACAGTGCCTCCTCTCCTCCCTGTTTACTGTTTTGTTCAGTTGCTTTGATCCCTTCCCTTACATAGAGAGCTACTCCTCCCCCTCTTCTCCCCTCCCTGTCTCTCCTGTAGGTTGTGTACCCTGGTATGTTAACATCTTAATCATGGTTCTCTGTGTACCATGATCTTCCCTTGTTAATCTTCGCCATTCGTTACTGTTGGGTGTAAGCCAGAGGCGTGAACCTGCCACAGGTTTTTTGGAGAGGAGTCGACACTTACGGCGCCTCCCCCCCCCAAGAGCGACACACTACGTGGTGCACAAGGGGCGGCTGTTAGGCGCCACAGACTCCTCCTCCATCCCAGTTCTGTTTCTCCCACCGTCGAGGCTGCACCTGCTGCACGTGTATTCTTACTGCGCCATTTGGCCTAGTTCTTCATCCCAGTTCGATTTTCCCGATGCCATTGACTCCGGTAAGTCCGTTCCATTTTCTTTTTCGACGGCGTCGGGAACTTTGCTGTGTTTTAGGTTATTTTTGCATCATGCCCGGTTCGGGAGCTATGCTAAAATCGAAAGTGGGTCATGCCCCATGTGTCGGGTGTTCCTGTGGCCGGCATTTTTCCATGATGGACCGGCATGATGTCTGCCTTCAGTGCCTGGGACCTAACCATGATATGGACAGATGCGACACCTGTTTCTTGATGGACTGCCGTGTTCTCGAAGTCCACACGTTCAAAATCGGCACGGCCTTGCCAACTTTTGGAGGATGGCGTTGCTCTCTGGCCTCCCAGACCAGGTCTCTAGACCCTTCCTCCAGGTCCCCTCCCAGGCCTATATGGTGTGGTGAGGAGGAGGAGGCCTCCTCATCTTCAAGCCTTGTCGAGGAGGAGGCCTCTTTCATGGTGTCAGGGGAACATCGTGGTCCCTCCCAGGGCCATGGTGGAGACACCGTCTCAGCAGTAACCTCTTCAGAGGTGAAAGCTCCCCCAGTGTCACGGCCCACAATTTCTGGGTCCGGTTGGTGGACCCTCGGCGTCGCCCTCAGCGCAGTCTCAGATCCTGGCACTGTTGCGATGCTGGTGATTGGGGCCGTGGTGCGGTGCCGTCGTTGGTTTACATCACGCTGTGGCACCACAGGTCCGTCGACCTGCTAGCAGCACTGTTGGGTTCCGTGCCACAGGCGGCACCGGGGACCTAGCTGGAGCCATAAGCGGATTGGGGCCGAGCTCTGGTGCTGCGGGCGATGCGCAGGGACCTCGCGGTGCCGTGCTTGATTCTGGTGCTGCTAGTGGTGCCATTTCTCAAGGGACTCTTGGGGTGGCCAGCATCGAGGTCCTTCTGCTCGACTCCTCCTCGGAGGCAGACGAGTCAGAGGTTGACCCAACTTGGCACCCCGATTCCTCGGAGTCAGAGTCTTTTCTGGAACGCAGAGTCAGGTGATCCAGCATTCCCATTCCTGAGTCCGCAGATCCATCTTCTTCCGAGGATCTCCAGGCTGGGGGTGGCCTGGAGTCCATCGGGGTGGGCGGTTTGGGGATTAAGGAGTGGGCTGTCTCCTCGGAGGGGGCTGTGGCTGCTACCGTTCTGGTGCTGCCACGTCTTCTCAGGGTGGACTAGGGGTTCTGTCTCCAGGGGCCTCCCTCGGGAGGCCTCAATTTCGACAGGGCCTATCGCTGGGGTCGAGGAGGAGGGCGTCCTCAGAGTCTGAGGGGTTGAGGGGTCAGGGTGAGGGGCGTTGAGTTCCGCCTTCTGCCCCTCGGGGTGTAGGGAGGAGTCGAAGCACCGAACCCTGTCTCTCCCTCTTGGGCTCTAGGGACCCCTCTGATGGCATTGCTGCAGGTTGCCCTTCTGGACTCTTGCAGCCCCAGGTGCGTCACAGGGGAGGTTCCCCATCCAGGCTCTTCCAGAGTTCGCTCCCCCAGGGTTCCGTTTTGCAACCTGGATTGATGTCCGGGACCCCGCCAGCTCGGGCTCCGTTTCCTGAATTTCAGAGCCCTAGCAGAGGACAGTTGCCTTCTTGTAGGTGCCCCTCTCCCATTCCTTTGCTGCCACCTCCCTCCCTCCTAGGCCATGCCAGTCCTACGGGCACATTATCATGCAAAAAAAAAAATAATTTCTTGAGCCTTCCGTTCTTCTCAGAATGGATCCTCTTGTGTGGCAGGGGAGAGGAACGAGTAGTATTTATCTCTATCCTAAGGGAACTCTTCTGATTGCCCCTGGGGGTGACCGCTTGGCTCCTTCTTAAGCCACGTTGTTCAAGTCACAGTTAAAGAAACCGTTCCTGAAATGGTTAGGTTCCTTTTTCTAGGTCCCCTCTGGCATGTCTGAATCTCCTGTTTTCGCCAGCCTCTGCTAGTTAAACACTATCCTGGCACTCCCATTACCTTGAACTGGTGATCCGTTTTGCCTTGCCTTCGGGAAGTCAGACTGAGTTCCCACTCTGTCCTTTTCCGCAAAGGGGTGCCCTCTTTAGGGCTCAAATAACCCCTCCTCCCCACACACATCTGTGTTAGCACGTAACAGGGTGCTAGTGGGCTTCCTTACCCTTCCTAGTTGGGTGCTGTCCTTTCGGAACAGATTTTCTGCCTTGGCAGTCTGTGAGCTCTCAGCTGGAGTGTAAGGGGTTGGGGATGGCGGGAGGTACAGAGAGTCTGCCTTTTGTGTATCAAGCTGTGCAAAAGGTTCAGTGGAACCTTCTTCACCAATCTTCCTAAATGGGATGCTTGCTTCCTCACCTTGGTCCTGGGCTTATGGGCCTTCAAGCCAATTCTCACAACTTGGCAGAACTTCTCCCTCCTCCAAACATCCCCCTCTCTCTCTCTTCTTCTTCCTTCTTCTCTCTCTCTCTCCCCCTTATCTGTTCCTCCCTTGGAGCCACCCCAGGAGTGAGGCCCTTCGGTCCCATAGGGTAGGTTTTCCTCTTTCCTGTCCTCTATCGGCTTATCCCTTTTTCAGTTTACATCCTTTCCTTTACCTATCCCTCAGCTCTCTTGCCTCGCTCTCCTTTTTTCTTATCATTATTTCGCCTCTCTGGCTTACAGAACTGGGATGGGGGAGGAGTCTGCAGCGCCTAACGGCAACCCCTTGCGCACCACGTGGTGTGTCGCTGTTGGGCGGCGCCCGTGGCATTGACTCCTCAAAAAACTCTCGCTATGGTGCGCTACTGCTTGCTACACCCAAGCAGTAATGAATGGTGAAGATACAAGAGAAGAGCAAGAATTACAGTAGGTACGTATCTCCATTTTCTAGACTGCTACGATATCCAGGCATCCCTCTTCCATCAAGGCCACCAGTACAGGGAGGTTGTTGCCCATACTATGGGCATTGGTGCTCATTACCCTTTATTTCCTGATGGCCTTACCCCTTTTTACCCCATCCCTGTCCTTATTGCCTTTGTCACTTTCTCCATTTACCCCTGCCCTTCTCCCTGTCGACATCTCTAACCTGGTGTTTACCTCACTTACTACCCTGACTTTTTTTGGGGGGGGCTAGGATTTCCCTGCTCCTTTCCAGTGCCTACCCCCTTGGCTAGTTTAAATGCTTGCCAATGAAGCATTTAAACCTATCACCTAGGATCCTGGTTCCCCTCCTGGACAGATGCAGACCATCACGCCAGTATAAGCCTGCATCACTCCCAGTCCCAATGAAGCCAAATCCCTGAGCTGTGCACCAGTTTTTCAACCACTGATTGAATCCTATGGTGTGGAGCACCCTAGCCTCACCTATGCCATAGACAGGCAGCGCCTCTGAGAAGGTTACCGTGCATGCTACTTGTCTAAGGCCCCCCCCCCCCAACTCCACAAACTCTTCCTGCACTGCTTTGATCCCTTTCTTAGCCAGGTCATTTGTCAACCAAGCAACTCTTCGTATTGTTCAGCATGGCCCAGCTGCACCAGCCAGTGGCCATTAGATGCATTTCTGCTACTCGATGGCGCAGTCCAAGTTGGAGGGCCTGGTGATGCCCACTCTACCAGACTGGTGGCAGCATCCCTGGCGGAGATCCATTCTGTACCCATTGCGGAAATCTGCAAAGCAGCTACTTGAAGCTCGGTGCATACCTTTGTGAAGTACTAGCTCTAGATGTCCATACCAGACAGCGCACTTCCTTTGGCAGGACAATCCTTAATGGACGTTTGTCCTGAGTGAGCTCTGTTTCCTGCAGCCCTGCTCGGGGGATTGGTTTTTAGCTTGATACTCACCCAGCTGTATGAATGAATGATGAAGACTTTAAGTCCAGAAAGATATGAATTTTACATACCTACCATAATTCTTGATCTTCTTGGACAAGTCTTTACCATTTATTCATATGCCCACGCACCACCCCCAAGCTCACTCATCCTGTTTCTGGTCTTTACTCCCTCATGTGTTGGGGCTATGAAGACTTTGTTTCTGGACCCTTCATATACGGGTCAACTGGGATGTCTTCTGTCTGGATTAGGTTAGGTGTTTCCTAGTTAGTTTGTGCTGCACCTTCTCGGTCAAAAGGGTACTGAGGCGGTTGGAGGGTCGACGCCGAGATAGTCTACTCAGGCGCTAGGCAGTCTCGCAGTGCCATGCATGCTCAGTCCTACCTCGGTGCCAACCTTCCTGAAGATGTTTGGCTCCCGCTAGGTCCTAGTGCCTCCGGCGTAGTACCCAACAGCATGAAGGAATGGTGAAGACTTGTCCAAGAAGATCAAGAATTACGGTTGGTATGTAATTTTCATATTTTGCCAGATAGATAGGTATTGTGGCTACTATAGCAAATTCAGAACGGCTGGCCTTGTTATCCACAACAAACAACAACAAGCACTCAATCAAGTGCAGGAATTTAAATATCTTGGTATTACCCTTGACTGCACACTCTCCTACAACTCGCATATCCACCACATCTCTAAGCCATTAACTCAAGAATTGGAGTCCTCTACCACCATCGCCACTGTCTGGCCAGTGAAGCCATGCGTACCACAGTAACTAGCTCCATTCTGTCCATAGTTGATTATGGGCTAGTATTCTACAGTGCTGCCTCAGATACCATCCTAAATAGAATTAGGACCACCCTAAATAAGTGCTGCAGGCTTGTCACAGGAGCAAGTAAGCATACACATACCTGCAACATATACAGACACTTTAAACGGCTCAACCTTTATGGTAAATTAGCCTATCAGACCTGCCTCCTGGCAAAGAAGATATTCCTTCACCTCACCCCGCCCCCGCCACACATGCTTTCATGTAATCTACCCATAACTCTACTTTACATGCAGCTTGCTCAAATCCACGTACCTTGTCCCTTTCTGTAGTACTTTCTCTGGCCCAACAGGCCTTCTACAACAGGGCACCATTGCTAATGAATGGTCTCCCATCTGAAGTCATTGATGAGAACAATCTTGGCCCATTCAAGCAGAAACTGCGCCACCACCTAAATGACCTTACCAAGTGCGACTCTACCCACTAGATCTGCGGTTTGTCCCTTCCCTCATCAGACCCCTGTCACCCCTTATTCCCATCCTGCTCCCCCTGCCTGTCTCCTCCCCACCTCCTCTCTCAACCATGGCCCTAATCCACTTTACCTCCATCACCCCTCCTTTCCCCTGTCACCCTCCTCCTCTGCCACCCTCACCTTTCCTCCTCTCCCTCCCTCTCTTCCCTTCCCCTGCCATATTGCACCTGCTCCCCTTCCTCTGCCCCTTGTCCTCTCCCTTTCCCACTCTCACTCCTCTCCTCCCCTCCTCCTGGCTACTCACACCCATTTCCCTCTCCTCCTTGTCCAATGACCTCTCCCTTACTCCTCCCCTCCCTCTCCCGTCTCTCCCCCCCCTTTTTGTGCCCCACTGCACTTCATGTGAATTCACTTTATGAAAATGTTTTGTTTCAGACAGCTTTTCCCCATCTTGTCTCTTTCCACACTCAATACCCCTGATGCACCTTACACTCACCTACACCCTTGCATTTTTGCTCAACTAACTCCCTCCTTGATGTACATCTCTTAGCTTATGACTCCCTGTAATCTGGTATCATCACCTCCTTATCCAAGGGCACCTACTGTTGTTACCTCATGATGTTAAAACTTTTGTCTATGTACTAATGCGTCTCAGTATTATGTAACATGAATCGGCTGTATGTTACTTTTGACTGTATGATTCTATGATTTCCTGATCTTCCTAGACATAAAGTCTCCACCACTCATTCACATTAATGGGACTACGCCGGAGGCACTAGGACCAAGCAGGAGCCAAAAATCTTCAGGAGGACGGCACTGTAGGCCACATGGAAGCAGTGCTGTGAGACCAGCTTGCATCAGAGTAGGCTACCCCTCAGCGCCTACCCTCCAACTGCCTCAGTTCTTTTTTTTCCCTACTACGAGTGCACTTAAGTGACATCGCCACCCTGCTGAGTCAAATCTTCGCCTCTCATACAGCAGCTTTAGTCATTCAGTTTTGATTTGTAGTAATATTTCTTTAGTTTTTATTTTAGTTAAAAAAGATTCAAAAGTTTTTCTTGAAGTATACAGAAGTCCTTTCAGCCTGCCTTCGACAGTCAAGACATAAACGGGGCGGTGACGGTAGGGAGACTTCACATGAAAGCTGTGTTTTCAGCAGGGCTAGGTCCGGTCTGCCGCCCTCTATGGAGGGGGAGTCTGACTACGGGCAGGCCGTTGCTCGAGAGGAAGGGCGGTCCTCCCGAAAGCACAAAAAGAAGCGGGCCCGTTCTCAATCTTTGTCGAGAACCCAGCACCACTCGGCCTCAAGCTCTTTTTCGTCCCACTGGTCAAAGAAGAAATGGTACTGCTCGGGGTCGCCCTATGGGTATGTCTACTCAAGAATCGTCGATAATGGGGGACAGAAGGCTGACTCCATTGGGGTCACCTGTGGCCTCTGTTTCTAGTGGCCGGCATCATCGACTCCATAGTCCTTCCCTTCCCCCTGGGGTGATCCTCCGGTGAGCAGTTTCATCATTGGGCTGCAATTATGGAGCAGTGGGTTTGGCAGTTGTCCCGACTTTCCAAGTCTGCGGAGTCAGCCCCGGGGCCCTTCAGGCCTAGGGGCTTCGAACCCACAGGTAGGAGGGTTGGGGCTTCCTAGTCGCGTGGCACCTTCTCCGGTGTCGTCAACACTGTGCCCTTGTGCTTTTCCCCCTCACTTAGCTGCAGTGCAGGGGCCGGCACAGGTACCATTTTCTCCTACTCGTGTTTTCAGATCTTCATCTTTGGGCGCTCCGAGAGTTGGCTTGGGGTCTCTGGGCGCTGGTGCGGCACATCCTTTGACTCTGGTCTTGGTGCCACTAGCGCCGCATCGGAATCTGGGATTCCCAATTCTGATTCGAGGAGCATTCCCTCCTACTCTCTTTCCTCCCTTTCCTTTATACGCTATCCCTCCTGGACTAGTAGGAAACGACATTGAGCCTGATCCGTGATTAGGAGACGGCTTTGATGAAGATTCATCTCTCAGAGTGGGGAGTAAGCCCTCTACTTCAGCGGAGCTTCTGGTCGAGGACCTGTCTTTTAAGTCTCTTCTGAAGAATATGAATTCCACACTCTCTCTCTCTCTCTCTCTCTCTCCAGACTTGGGAAGTGGATCTGGGGAAGTTGTTGTGCCTTCAGTATCTGCATGTCCTGGAGATCCCTGTGGAATTGACTCCTCCAGTACAACCCTCTTTCGAGACTCTCTCACAAATAGTGTGGGACAATCCGGTGCTTATTCCTTCCATAGCTAAGTCCATAGACAGAAAGTATGCTCCCCCTAAGGATCGACCAATCCTGGCCTCTCAAACCTTTGCTGCCGCCATAGTGGTCCTGGCAGAAAATGACATGGCCATCCTCCTTCAGGAGTCTACGGCCCATCCAGTGAACAAAGAATCTCATAAGACTGACACATTGGGGAAGCGAGTCTTCACCGCCGCTACCCTAGGTATGCGTATTGCTAGCTACTAGGGCTGTTTCTCACAATATGAATATACCATCTGGCATTTGCTAAAAGCTACTGTGGAGACTCTCCCGGAATCAGACGTTACCTCAGAGCTCCTCCAAACTATCACTATAAGTATTGCGTCCAATAATCAGCAACTTAAGGCTGCTATGAACACCTTTGACACTGCTTCTAGAGCAGCAGCAGCAGCTGGGATATGCACCCGTTGCCATTCGAGGTTACGGAACTCGGGGTCCACAAATGATGCCCAGCAATGAGTCATGAATTTACCATTTGATGGTGCTTATCTGTTTGGCTCACAGGTGGAGCAGGCACTCGAGGCCACACAGAAAACTAGGACGGCTATCAAAATGGCCAGACTGGCCCCTGCTGTCCCTCAACAGGGCTGGAACCGCCAGCAGTTTCATAACTGTCAGTCCTTTCATGGCAAAGGCAGAGGGGGTTTCAGCAGAAACCAAGCTCCTCAGCCACAAAAGAAAAAGCAGCAGAAGGCACAGGGCCCAAAAGTGCCTAGTGCCGCCCTCTGAAAATCCATCCCAGGTCCCTCCTCAGCTGTCCAAGGGGGACTTTCCTTGGCAGTTGGGGGGCATCTGACTCACTTTTCCAATCAGTGGAAGTCAGTCACTTGTTCAGACAAATGGGTTGTCAGGATAATTCAAGAGGGTTATTCGCTGCATTTTTCGGATACCCCTCTGGATCGTCCACCCAAATGACAGCCCACACTGTCAGTGGCTCATTCAGACCTCCTTGCTTCTGAGATTCAAGGCCTTCTGAACAACAGGGCAGTAGACATAGTTCAGTGGGTGCAGCAGAACACAGGTTTCTACTCCCATTACTTCCTGGTTCCAAAGAAAACAAGCAGTATGCGCCCTGTTCTAGGCCTCAGGAAGTTAAACAAGTTTCTCTTCAAGGAAAAATTCAAGATGATATCACTCAGTACGCTTCTACCTCTGATTCATCAAAACAATTGACTGTCCTCCCTGGACATGCAGGACGCCTACCAACATGTTCCCATGCACCCAAGACACCACAAGTATCTCTGATTTGTGGCTCTGGGTCAACACTATCAATTCAGAGTACTGCCGTTTGGGCTTTCCTCAGCGCCAAAAGTTGTTACGAAGTGCTTCTCAGTTCTCGCGGTGCACCTAAGGAGGCTCGGAATTCAAGTCTTCCTATATCTGGACGATTGCCTACTAACAAGCTCTTCCAGACAAGGGATTCAGGAAGCAGTGTTCACAGCTTCCAAGTTCCTCACATCTATGGGAGTTCTGTTGAATCTGGAAAAATCGCAGCTACAGCCCTCCCAGCAACTCCTCTTTATAGGAGCCCTCCTGGATACCTCCAATGCAAGGGCCTTCCTCCCAGAGGACAGGAGGCACTATATCCTTCAGATGGCTCACTGCATCAAAGAGAACGACTCAGTCCGAGCTCTCTCAATGCAGCGGATGCTGGGTCTCATGGCATCATCAGTGGTCACGGTGCCCTTGGCTCATCTTCACATGAGGACCACTCAGTGGATGCTTAGTACTCAGTGGTCTCCAACCACACATCCCCAGTCCTTTCGCATCAAGGTAATGGAACCTCTAAAGCAGTCACTCACCTGGTGGACTCAAGGACAACCTTCCTAGAGGCTTTCCCTTTGCTCCACTGGAGACACAGATCACCATCACCACAGATGCTTCCCTAATCGGATGGGGAGCTCACTGTCAGGATCTCCACACTCAAGGTCTGTGGAGTCAGGACGAATCTCAACCCACATAAATGTTCTGGATTTGAGAACTGTCCTGTACTCTGTCCGAGCACTGAGGGACATTCTCTGTCGCAAAATAATTCTCCTTCAGACAGACAACAAAGCGGTGATGTACTACATCAACAAACAGGGTGGGGCGCACTCTTATCCCCTGTGTAGGGAAGCAGTAAGAGTGTGGGATTGGTGCCTAGAACATGAAGCCCTAATCCAGACAGTTTACCTACCAGGAGTCCAGAATTATCTGGCGGATCACCTTTGCAGAACGGAGGTGGATCCTCACGAATGGTCTCTCAATGTAAACGTCGTGCAGTCACTCTTCAAAGAGTGGGGCACACTGGACCCGGACCTTTTTGTGCCCACTCAATGCAAAACTGCCTCTATTCTGTACCAGAAATCCAGAACCTGGACTTTTCTGTCAGGATGCATTTAGACTGCAGTGGACAAGACGCTTTCTGTATGCATTTCCTCCTTTTCCCTTAGTGCAGAGGGTGCTATTCAAGCTGGAGGCACAGAGGGGCAGAATGATCCTCATTGCCCCATTCTGGCCTCATCAGATTTGGTTTCCATTGATCAACAGATTATCGGAAATTCCACAGAGACAGCTACCACTTCATATGGACCTTTTGACCCAGGGCCCAGTGGTCCAACCCAGCCGGTGATCCCTTCATCTCCACCCATGGTTTCTGGGGAGATAGAAGTGGGAAGATTTGATTTCTCATGTAGAGTCTCAGACATTCTCCTAGCAGTGCGCAAGCCAGCTACTTGGAAAACTTACATGGCAAAGTGGAAGCGATTCTCCATCTGGTGTACAAAGTCCTCCCTGGATCCTTTTTCTTGCCCACCAAACAAAGTCCTGGAGTATCTGCTAGACCTGTCTAATACAGGGCTGCAATACTTTACCATGAAGGTCCATCTCTGCACGATCTCAGCTTATCACAAGCCTATACACAGTGTCTATAGCTCAGTTACCTTTGGTTAAGAGGTTCCTTAAAGGTATACTTCACACTAGGCCACCAGTCAGGAGACCAGTAGCCACTTGGGATAGTAACCTTGTGCTAGACATGCTCACCTGTAAACCTTTTGAGCCTCTAGCAACATGTGAGCTGAAGTTCCTTACCTGGAAGGCTGCCTTTCTCGTAGCCATTACCTCTGCTTGCAGAGTGTCTGAAATACATGCCCTAGTCACAGACCCTCCGTATACAGTACTTTACAAGGATAAGGTGGTTCTCAGAACTCATCCTAAATTTCTCCCCAAAGTAGTCTCAGAATTCCACGTGAACCAGCCCTTGGTTCTTCTGACTCACTTTGTGAACTTCCAGAATGAAGGAGAGTGTACCCTGCATTCTCTGGATGTTAAAAGGGTTTTGTGTTTTTACTTAGACAGAACTAAAGAGATCCACAAGTCAAAGCAACTCTTTGTATCATTCAGCATGGCCCAGCTGGGTCAGCCTTTTGCCATCAGTTGTATTTCGGTGTGGCTAGTGGCATTTCTTTGCCACTGCTATTCCATGGCACAGGTTAAGCTGGAAAGCAGGTTATATGCCCATTCTACCAGAGCAGTCGCGGCATCTCAGGCAGAAATACAAAACGTGCCCATTGCAGACATTTGCAGTGCAGCTACTTGGAGCTCCGTGCACAGTTTTGTGAAGCACTATGCTTTGGATGTCCATGCCAGACAGCATCTGTCCTTTGGCAGGGCAATCCTTAATGGACTCCTGTCCTAAGTGAGCTCCTCTCTCCTGCCGCCCTTCTTGGGGGATTATTTTAGCTCGGTACTTTCCCATTAGTGTGAATGAGTGATGGAGACTTTATGTCCAGGAAGATATGGAAATTACGTACCTACCGTAATTCTTGATCTTCTTGGACGAGTCTCCACCACTCATTCACACATCCACCCTCCATCCCCTGAGCTCACTTGTCTGTTTTTGGTCTTCACTTCCTTGATGGCTGGACTGTGAAGGCCCTATTGTGTTGACCCTTCTTATATGGTTCATTTGGACTATCTTATGTCTGACATAGGTTAGTTTCACTAGGTTAGTTTATGCTGCACCTCCTGAATACAAAAAAAAAAAGGCACTGAGGTGGTTGGAGGGTCATTGCCGAGGTAGCCAGTATGGTGCGAGCCAGTCTCGTGGTGCCTCTTCCACGCGGCCCTACCTCGGCGCTGGCCCTCCTGAAGATTTTTGGCTCCCGCTTGGTCCTTGTGCCTCCAGCGTAGTCCCATTAGTGTGAATGAGTGGTGGAGACTTTGTCCAAGAAGATCAAGAATTATGGTAGGTATGTAATTTACGTTTTTCTCTTTTTATTTATTTATTTATTTATTTTTTTTACTTTATACTTTTACCTCCTCGGCTGGGGTGGTGTTCTTCTGGATCCCCATCACTTGGGCTAACTTACCTTGCTTGCTGCCCCGGCCTCAGTTAGAGCTCTGACCCTTCTGCCCTGCCATCCCAGGTTGCTTCACAGCAGGGATTTATCCCATGCACTGCAGAAACCTGGAGGCTGGGGGCTGAAGGGGAGCTACCTTAAGTGAGACCGCTGCGGCACCGATGGAATCGGCCATCATCACGCCGGAGGATTGATTTTTGGCCCCCTTTATCTCCCCATGGCGTGGGCGTGCAGTGGCATTAAGGACGCTTCTGTGCACATGCACAGTGCACCCGATGCCTGCCCGCACCAGCCCACACTTTGATTGCCGAGCTACACCTGCCCCCAGCCACCGCCAGGGGTCAGTGTTCCAGCGATCTCCCCATCTCTCCCTCCCCGAAGGAGGAGAGCAGTCCATGGGACGCTCCATCCTCCTTCACCCGGCCGACCTCCAGTAACTCGAGTCCGCCTCCTGAACCCAGGTCGCTGGCATGGTGTGGAGGTGTGGCGCCAGCACCTCAACCTTCAGTGCCACCGGGCTGGCTCTTTTTTATTGTTTAATTCATGTTTACGTGGAACCTTTGAAAAAAAAAAACTGTGGTTCAAAGGCATTTGTAATCCTAGTATTCAATAAATAAAAATAAAATAAATAAATCAATAAATATTTTAAAGCACTGTATAAAAGTCTCAGGATTGAGGAGCCAAAACAAAGCAAGTTTGTTCAGTGAGTGTGCTCCACATCGTCCCCCAAGGGATTTAATGCAAAGAAGTGCAAGATCATGCACATAGGGAAGAGAAACCCTGAAGCCACCTATAAGCTGGGAGGGGAGTTGCTGGCAGTCACAAAGGAAGAAAGAGACTTGGGCATCATCATCACCGATGACCTGAAATCATCCAAGCAGACCTCTAAAGCAGTAGGTAAGGCTAGGGGGATGTTAGGGTGTAATAGTAGGGGTATCACAAGTCATAAGAGGGAGGTAATAATACCTCTTTACAAGACACTAGTTAGGCCCCATCTGGAGTACTGCAGTACTGGAGGCCACACCTTCACAAGGACATTAACCAAATTGAGGCAGTCCAGAGAAGGGCAACCCAAATGGTGCAGGGACTGCAGCAGAAGACATATGAGGACGATTAACGGAGCTCAATATGTATACCCTTGAGCAAAGGAGGGAGAGAGGTGATATGATCGAAACATTCAAACACCTTAAGGGCATTAACAAAGTGAAAGAGTCTAACATGTTTAAATATAAGAAAAATAGCAGGACAAGAGGACACAGCATAAGATTAGAGGGAGGCCAATTAAGGGGGAATGTGAGGAAATTCTTTTTCACAGAAAGAGTGGTGTATGCATGGAACGGCCTACCTCAGGAAGTGGTGGCTATGAATACAGTGCAGGGCTTCAAACAGGCATGGGATAGGCACAAGGGAGCAATACAGATGAGTATGAATAGATGGCCACTGACAGAGCAAAGGCCGATGGCACATTTATAAGGTAGAAAAAGAAATGGGCAGATTGGTTGGGTCTTGCGGTCCTTATCTGCTGTCAACCTCTATGTTTCTGTGTAATCGTTTCATGAAATCTTGAAAGAGAAAGTGATGTCACTGAAGGGCAAGTTCTAAGTTGTTAAATATGCTGCCTTGATGTAATTTACAGACAGTTAAGTCTCAGGACTTGTGACACCTACAAGAAAGCCCGGTACCTCTTTTGAAAGATAGATCTTACTTCGAGATACAGCTCTTGCAACAGGTTACACCATTAGGACTGAAGCCGGCAGGCATCAGGACCCCACGGAAATCTTCTAGCTAGCAGTCTTCAGCGGGGACCGCCTCCGACGTCGGTCCCGCCCCCGACATCAGACGTAGTACATAAGGAGGCGGTCCCGCCAGATTCCCTGTTTTCCTTTCCCGCCGTCGACTTGCATGTCTTGACCCTTCGGTTCGTTTCTAGCATGCGACGCCTGGTTAAGTTCTTCCTTCGGGAAAAAGTTTGTTTTTTCTGCTCAGCTTCTGTCTGATGTTCTCTCCAACTTCCGTTGAAGACCATCCGTCCAAGTGCGCCTGTGGGAAACAAATCCCATTCAAAGACCCGCATTCGGCCTGCGTCCGGTGCCTAGGCCCAGACCACGACACCCGGGCCTGCTCCTTCTGCCAGGGGTTCAACAGCAGGACCCGGATCCGTCGCCAGAAGGCCCTTCAGGCGTTCCTGCTCGAGGAAAAGATTAAAGCCATGGACGCAGCCTCCAAGGGGGAATCTTCCGACAAGGCCCAGAGACACCTCGAGAAGCATAGGGAGAGAGTGAGATCCGGGTCCCCGTCTAGGGCCTCTGACTCCCATAGCTCTGGCTCCCGGTCCGACCGCTCCCCTTCCCGGGCCCGCCTCAGCCTCCCCTGCAGCGTGAAGACTTGGGTTCCTCCTCTTCCTCAGGCCAAGACCTCCAGAACTTCTTCATCCTTGGCCACTAAGACCCTGTCGAGGTTGGGGGACCGCTCATCACAAGTCCGGTCCCGCTATCTCGAACCTGACGCCAGGTCAGTCTCTTTGCCTCCTCCTCCCCAGCTGAAGACCAAAGAACTGACTTCACTTAAGAGATCTGCCGACTCGGGGCCGCCCACCTGACGCCGGGCAAACACCATTGGTCCTGAGAACAGACGACGCCAGACGCCTGTCACGGTTAAGCCTTTCGCCCCCACACGCCGCTGCGGGGACCGACGTCCATACCTACTGAGAAGAGGACCCCTTCTCCCACTGGACGCTGGGTCAAGAGGCGATCATGGAGGAGGAGCTGACCCAGCCCAAGGACCAGACGGCGAACCCGTCCTGTTGCACCCCCAAGGGAACCCTCGCCGGAACCTGAGACCCTTGGGGAGCCGACGCCGGAACCCGACGACCGGCCATCGGTGCCCGGTCCGTCGTCGGGCCTCAACATATCTGAGGTCAAGGAGCTGTTTACTTATTGGTGGAACACCATAAAGAAGGATGTGGTTCCCACACTTCCTCCTCCTCCTTCTCCTCCACCTGTGACTCAGACGGCCCCCGCACCCCCTACTTCACCCAGGGATGCGGGCCGAGTACCTCCCCCCCAAGGAGCCTACGGATCCTCCTGGGGTAGAACAGGGAAAAGGAGACCTCCATCCAGATCTTCTTCAGGGTCACCCAGCCCCAAGAGGCCCAGAAGGTGCCGCCGTTCGCCTTCAATGGAAGATACGGGATCGGACTTCTCGGATGGATCCAGATCCCCCTCTCCGATCAACTTCCCTTCTCCGGACCCACGTGAGCTTCCAAGATCTCCTCCGGATGACCCGTCGTTCTCAGAGATTATGAGGCATATCCAGGAGAACATGGGCTGGGATGCAGAGGAACTAGACCTCGAGAGATTACGCCTTGCCAGATATCTTCAGCAGAAAGATCCTAAGCCTGTGGTGGTGCCACCCTTGGTGGAGACATTTGTGGATGTCACCAAGGCAGCGTGGAAACGTCCACACTCGCTTCCGGCGATGCCGAAGAAAGCTGACCGCCTGTACAAGGCCCCTAGGGAGGACCAGTACTTGGCATCACATCCTCTGGCTGATTCTTGGGTCATTACAGCCTCTCATGACCAGTCCCAGAGGCCACAACATTTGAGCACCCTGCCACCGGACCCAGAGTTCAAACAGCTGGACGCAATGGGCAGGCGCACCTATGCATCCGCTACCTGCGCCATCAGATCCCTCAACTACTTGACCCACATGGTACAGTTTCACAACGCCTTGTGGGAACAGGGACTGGATCTGGCAGACAAGATGCCAGAAGGTGAGCAGAAGGAGGAGTTACTGCAACTCCTTTGTACGAGTTCAGACGTGGGAACCCAGGTGCTGTGAGCCGCGTATGATTCCTCGGACTCCTCGGCCAGAGCGGTAGCTTCAGGTGTATGCCTCCGGAGATGCTCATGGCTCCGTATCTCCGGATTCACCCCGGACGTCCAGAAGAACATCCTGGATGCCTCGTTTCATGGAGAAGTTCTTTTTGGTGAGTCCTCACCAAACTTCAAGAGGCTGGGAAGGCGGTGTGGTCTGTCCAGGCTATGTACAGACCCAAGCTTAGTTCCTTTCGCAGGAACCAAAGCCGTTTTTGAGGCCGGATGCAGAGACAGCAGCCCCGCGCCGGCCCGCAACAGAGGGGCTTCTTCTCCCGCAGAGCCTAGGGGAAGTTGTCCGCGGGCCGGAGCCAGCGACCAGCTAAGCCGGCCAAGCCTGCTGGACCCTCAGCCGCCACAGCATGACTCCTTCCCAGCCCCCGCCCCTCAGGATCAACGGGACACCAAGGTTGGGGGCGGCATTGCGGACCACTTGCCAGGGTGGCAGTCCATAACCACTGACAGGTGGGTTCTTCAGTTGGTCGAAAGAGGCCACTTTATAGAATTCATGGACAAGCCACCCATAAGGCCTCCTCTGCTCTCCCATTACTCGGGTCAGCACAGATCACTCATCAGGCAAGAGGTACTCGTGCTCCTGCAAAAGGGAGTGGTGGAGTATGTCCCAGAGAACCAGATAGGATCCGGATACTATTCCCACTTCTTTCTGGTTCCGAAGAAAACAAGGGACCTCCGTCCAATCTTGGACCTCAGCGACCTCAACATGTCGGTCGCCTACAAACATTTTCGCATGGTGACCCTCCAAGGACTCATTCCCATGCTGAAAAAGGATGCCTTCTAGCGCCTCTGGACATGCAGGATGCCTACCTGCACATCCCTATAGCTCAAGCGCACAGGAGGTTCCTACGCTTCAAGTTTCTCGGCCACCACTTTCAGTTCTGGGCCCTTCCGTTCGGACTGTCTTCGGCCCCCATGGTCTTTACCAAGTGTATGGTAGTCATGGCAGTGTCTCTGAGGAGACAGGGCCACTACGTTTTCCCGTACCTGGACGACTGGCTTCTCATGGCCGCCTCCAAAGAGGCGCTGTTGATGGCTATTCAGAGCACCCAGGACCTGTTCCAGTCTCTGGGCATTCTTATCAACTATGAGAAGTCTCTTCTAGTACCGTCCCAGAAGCTGCAGTTCATAGGTGCAGTTCTGGACACCATCCAAGGGAAATCCTTTCTTCCCGACGAAAGAGCGGAACACGTCAGATCCCTCATCAGGGATCTTTCGGCGAAAAAGACCATCCCCGCCAGAATGGTCCTTCACTTGCTCGGACATATGGCTGCTGCCATTCCAACCGTCCCTTTGGCAAGGCTCCACATACGGGTAACTCAGTGGATGCTCAAGGTGCAGTGGGACCAAAAGCAAGACCACATGCAGCATCCGGTCAGAATCACGAACGCCGTGATTCGAGACTGGCAATGGTGGCTAGACCTAGGACACTTTCATGGTGTCCCGCTTACCACGCCTGTCCCCAAGGCACCGTCTCCACAGACGCCTCAGGGCTGGGATGGGAGCACACCTGAACGGGGTGAAGTCCCAGGGAACATGGACCCCTCAGGAAGCTCACCTCCACATCAACGTGCTGGAGATGAGGGCGGTCCTTTACGCCCTGCAGGCCTTCCAGTCAGAAATACCGTTGAGTACCCTTCTGCTTCAGACAGACAACACGGCGGTGATGTATTACCTCAACAAACAAGGAGGCGCACACTCTTACCTCCTCTGCAGGGAGCCTGTGAGAGTGTGGGATTGGGTAATCCGATACGGCACAAGCCTGATTGCAGTTCACGCTCCCAGAGTGGACAACACATCGCAGACGGCCTGAGCTATTCCCAGGCCAGAATCCACGAGTGGGAACTTCTTCAGAAGGTAGCAGAGGATCTGTTTCTTCGATGGGGCACTCCAGAGTTGGACTTATTCGCTTCCCCATCCAACGCAAAACTGCCCAATTTTTGCTCACTAGAGCCAGGGCCTGGTGTTTTCTGGCGAGATGCGTTGTCCCTCTTCTGGGCAGACAGATTGCTCTACGCTTTCCCTCCCTGCCCATTGATCCAGAGAGTTCTTCTCAAACTGCGCAGGGAGCATGCAACAATGATCCTGGTAGTCCCTTTCTGGCCCAGGCAGATTTGGTTCCCCATGCTGACACAGTTGTCCCGGGAACCTCCAGTTCCGTTGCCTTTCAGCTCCCACCTATTGTCTCAGGAGGAGGGTTCTCTAGTCCACCCGGACTTACGCTCACTGAACCTGCATGCATGGCTCAACCAGGGGGGTGGCTACTTCCTTTGCAGCACTGCACAATGTCTCCACCTCGGCCATTTGTGCTGCAGCTACTTGAAGCTCTGTGCACACATTTATTAGGCACTATAGCCTGGATATTACATCACGGCGGAGAGCCAGTTTCGGCCTGGCCGTTCTACAGGGTCTCCTGTCCTAGAGTCAGGGCTTGTTCAAGATCTCTCCTATTCCCCTCCTCCCAGAATGCTTACAGGCGCTATTGCTTGGGAATCAGTCCTAATGGTGTAACCTGTGACAAGAGCTGTATCTCGAAGTAAGATAGTACAGTTACGTAAGAACTTACCGTAACAGTAGATCTTTGAGAACAGCTCTTGCAGCAGGTACCTTCCCGCCCACCATTCCCTCTTGGAGGAGGTATGGCCTACCAGGCCTTGACAGGAGCTTATGCTGTTTTCTTCTGATGGCGGATCCTTGGTCTCCCCTTCTGATGTCATCCTGCGGCTGGGAGACTCCGGTGGGAGAACTGGGGAATCTGGCAGGACCGCCTCCTTATGTACTACGTCTGACGTTGGGGGCGGGACCGACGTCGGAGGCGGTCCCCGCTGAAGACTGCTAGCTAGAAGATTTCCGTGGGGTCCTGATGCCTGCCGGCTTCAGTCCTACTGGTGTAACCTGCTGCAAGAGCTGTTCTCGAAGATCTACTGTTACGGTAAGTTCTTACGTAACTGTACTTTTCATGTGCTTTGCAATGTTTAGTTCCCCTTTAAACCTGCTGCGTTTGTAATCTCTAGTGCTATTTCTCTGTTATCTAGCTTAGTAATGTTTCTGTATTTAATTTAGTCTGTTTTACATTTTTGTTACAAATTTCCTTGGTATTTTGGATTTCCTTTTGCATAAATTCAAGTTTGCATTGCACGTGTCCTGCTTCCTCTCCTGCTTTTCCAGTATGTTCAACACTCTATCAGTAGATTTGCCTAAAGGCTCCAAAGTTTGTCCACTGGTGTACTAGCAAAGTGAGTACCTGGTGAAGTCACTTCAGATAATGATTGTGAAACAGGATTGCTTGGTCCAGTATCTCCAAAAACTGCAATGGTTTGTGTGACCACAGATGAGGGATTAAGACCGAGATCTACACTCCCCTCACTTTGTGAGTAAAGCTGAGTGCTGATGTTGCTTCGCCTGATAGTCTGGGTGAGAAAACAAAGTCAACTGCAAACTACTGTGCCAGGATCCACTATCAGATGCTGAGACAGGCGCTGCTGGACTTGGCTTTATTAATAATCCCAAGGGGGAAAGTGCCAGAAGAGAGTCCGAGCTCAGACGCTCTCCACTCTAGACGGTTGAATCTTGGCTGTAGAAATTTCTTCTCCAGTGGTCTCACTATGAATGAGGTGAACTCCTCACTAAAAGAAGACATTCTCTTTTCGGACATGGATTTATTACCCAGTTTAACAGGTTCAAAGGTAAGGAAAATAGTGTGTATTGTACACAACTGCGTGAGCTCCCTCAGCATGCTGCTGCTCAGTTCTTGACAGCTTGGTCAAACAACACCACTTCTTTACTGTTTAAATATTTTTCCCCATTTCATCTGCATTTTGCTCTGTTTGCTCATTACGTTTGGCACAGTAGTCTAGCTTCTTTTGAAAACCAAGTTACTTTGATTATGCTTGAAATGAATGATGAACATCTTTAAAGCTGGTAAAGTTTCATTCTTAAACATGTTGCTCGTTTGTCTGTTTCAGTTGTCTCAGCTGTTTCAGCTGTACCTACATCCAGCTTTGCAGTAAGAGTTTCTCTCACAGTGGGAGCCGAGGTCACAGCACCCAAAACATTTTGCACTGCAGCCTCGGGACTACCCGCAGGGTATGACACACAGTTTTTTCAATAGGGACTTTATTACCCTTCTTATCAGGATTCTGAATTTCAAGAAGTGAGAACCCAGTGTCTGTGCTTTTGAGCCTGTTGTGCTTCTTCTTGAAGTTTCTTCTCTTGAGTTTTGTGCCGTAACTTGTGTGAGATTTATTCTGACAAAGTCGGCCAGTACAATTAGATGAGAGCAGATAATAAAATCTTCTGGTAAGAGAGTGAGGAGCGTGTATTACAAGTGTCCTGCAGCAGCAGTCATCTTGGAGTTCTAAAGGGTTATGTAAGCAATAACACGATGGGGTGTGGTTTATTCTGGATAAACGCATGCCTAGGGGCGTAGTGAGGCCTTTAGAAGTGTGTTTATCCAGAATAAACCACCCCCAGAGAGTGTTATTGCGCTTATAAAATGGGTATATATATTGAGGAATGTTATAGCTTTTTTTTAAAAATTGAATATTGAAAGTTTTCTTTTTGTAAGTAAAATAGTCCCTCCGCTGTTCCCATCGTCTGTTCTGGTGCCATTTTCTCTGAGATCTGTTGTTTCCTTCACTGAGAGGCTGCTTGTCTCCCTCTCACTTTCTGGGCCAATTGTGTACGTATTTTGAGAGTGTTTACTCTCACACCTGCCTCTTCGTATTCATATACAGAGCAACTGAGGCAGGTCATTAGGCCACCAGCAAGACCAAGATTTCTTTGTGGTCTTGCCAGCAGCAGGCTTCCATCTGTGGTTGCTTGTGCTGTAACACTGCCAGCACTCTCACTCTCTGCCACTTGGAATGGAGAGTGAGTCCGTTGCGGAGTCGGGTGAGGGAGGTGAGCAAGAGACCGCTGCTCAGTCAGCTGAGGAGCACATTGAAGAAAACAATATAATTTATTTTTCTTTCTTGTCCAGTCCAACTCTGCTTTGTTGTTCCGGTGTTTTCACAGTGTGTGATGAACAGGGAAGGGACATGGGTTGGGAGTACCACATCAGGAGCAGTATTGTGTGGGTCAGGTTCGGGATGGAAAATGTTTTGGGTTACAGTACCTTTGCTTCTGCGTGATGTGTGGAGTGAGATGGAGGAAAGCAGCATGCAGAAAGATAGCGACTGAATGAACCGCTCGTGGTTTCATTCACAGCACTGTCTGGTTTCACTGTTCCCGCCACTGCCAGTCAGGACTTCAGATCGGAAGGGATCCATAAGGTGCCAGGCACAAGGATATCCTGGGTGAGCGGGTCACTTGAGGTGGCTCCTGTTTTTTGCTGTGGTATGTCCAAAATAAAAGACATAGCTGGCAGGGGGTGCTAGCCAATCAGGTTTCTTTACTGTCTCTACCCACTTTATAAATGCAAACATGTTAGGACAATCACATGGTGCTCCAAGACTGTTTTAATGTAGCGAATTTAAGGCATTACACCAATTTGCACTTAGGACAGGGACATTGTGTGATACAAACTGAAACTCTTGAATTTTGGCCCTTTGTGACTACCCTAATTGATTGAGTGTTTTTAAAAATGGGTAACTTGTAAGGCACACTATGCCAAAGCTCACTTATGGTGCTACTTGAGGGAGAGGAAACAAGGAGGTACAGAGTAAATTCTGTAATAAACAAGTAACAGATGCAGTGATGGTGAGAATAAGACAACCATGAGACTGCAGGTACAATAATTAACTGAGTAAACTATACAAGATGCTGAACAGCAGCACAGCCCTAGAGCATAAATATACAGATGTTTATAGGGCCAAGAAATGTGAGATGTAGATAAAGTGCAGGGCAGCTTATAAATCCAGTAGAATGTCCAAGTAGGGGCCCCAGAGGCACAGAGGAGAGACAATTGACAAGGGCAGGTGGAGAGAGGAGACATGGGGCAGGAGAAGGAGAGGGAAATATAGTTTAGCTGCAAGGATTCAGGAGTTAGATGGGGCGAAGGTGAAGAGAAACAGAAGTTTGTTCCAAATTGCTGGGCGCCTGAATGAGAACACAGACTGGCCAGAGGAAATCCAGCAGGCAGGTCCAGAAAGGTTAAGAGAATCTAATGAACTAAGGGGGAGTAGTTGTTAGGAGGGAGGCGGGATAGGAGACATCTAAGGTAGGGAGGAAGAGAGGAGGACAAGAATTTGGACAGAAAGGATGCACAGTAAAGCAGATGCTGGGAATCTGGAGATGGCAAGGAGAGTAATTAAAAGAGGAGAAAGTGATGAGTGGATTGAGGGTAGTTAGAAGCAAAGTGACAGAAAGCATGGAAGAGAGGGGCCATGCTGTCTAGGGAGATTTTTGTAGCAGCCCCATAAAAATTCACAGTTCATCTGGGGTAGTAAGCAGTCCGTATTGCGGTAGAGAGCTCCAGGTTTGGAATGTAACTTCATGAGGATGGTGTAGATATGTTAGGAGAAATCAAGGTGTCAGTATAAAGGGGTGGTCCCCCACACCTGCCCTCCAGTTCTTACCCGCCGTCGGCTTGCGAAAGTACCTTGTGGAAGAACAGCACTCATTTGTCTCGCCATTTTGGATGAGTATTACCATTTTCTACATCTATTTCATTTCTCTCAAAGTTTGTTAAATTACCTCGCTGTGTATGTCGTCCCCGACACCCTTGGAATCGCATAAGAACAAGTGCGACTCATATGGATCCCAGCTTCCTCACAAGGACGGCCATTCTCTCGTGTCTTTTTTGCTTAGGTCCAGACCACTGCATGGAGGAGTGCGAGCACTACCAAAAATTCAATTCTGCCACCTGGAAATGGAGACAGCAGTCCCTGGAGGCCCATTTGTTAAAAAAGAAAATGGCATCCATGGAGAAAGAATTGAAGAAATTGAGGCAGGTGTCCACTTCTCCTGAGGGCCATCATAAAAAGAAGAGGGACAAGGAGAAACACCGAGAATGGGACTTGTCATCCACAGCGGCCACAACTTCGGCTGGAGTCGCCCTTCAGGTAACTTCCTCCGGGGATCGCCCTTCAATGGCCACCTTTGGTGGTAACTAAACCGCGGCTGAACCCCCCGACAGGCGTGGCGCTTGGCCCGCCGGAGCCTCCGTGTAAAGGAGGCCTCCACTCCACTCATGGCCCCTAAACGCCGGCCTCCGGGTAAGAGGGTGTGATAAGTCGGGCACTGGCTCCACCGACATCCGCCTGACACGGTTGATAAGTTGGCTGTCGCCCTCCGACGACCACCCAGCCCACGACCCCACGCCAAGCTCTGACACCACACCTGACGCCGGGAGTCACCACAGTGCACTTGATTACGTGTCTCCTGAGGTTCCAGCTCACCTCCACTCCCCCAGGGGAATCTGCTCTTCCTCCTGGCTGGGGTCAAGGATACTGAATGTTGCCATCGGGGTGCCTCCACCGACTCCCTCAGATGCTGGACCCGATGCTGGACAGCCCGACGTCACTCCTCCGCATTCTGTCCCCGACAGCAGACCCCTCCGCCGTCAGGTCCAGCTGGGCTCCTGAACCCTCCTTTGGGTCTGCCCACTCCGGGCCCCATACCCTCCAGGCCGACACCTGATCCATCTGGTCTGCCTGCAGGGCCAATGCCAGGACCTTTGGTTCCATTGGAGCCCCGGGCGCCTGGATTCCCGATGCCGCGATACCCGACACCACAGTATCCGGCTCCTCAGTTCCCAAAGCCACAGTATCCGTCGCCACAGTACCTGGCGCCTCAATACCTGAAGCCTGGCCTCCTGCCATCAAGTTATGGGTACCCTTATTATATGTTTCCAGGTTACCCGTATCCGAGCCTCCTCCCTTCCTCCTCCACCTCCTCCTCCCCAGCCTCAGGTGGACTTGAGGGAGGTTTTGGCCTCCTGGTGGGCTGAGGCTAAGACCCAGCTCATCAGGGAGGTCGAAAGCTGTTTGCCGACGCTGGACCCCTTACATCGGCGAGAAGAGACTTCTCCACCTTTATCCGATGCCAGGGCAGAACCATCTGGATCTCGGGCTAGGGAGGATACACTTTCCCGGTATTCCCCAGAGGGGACAATCCACCACCACATAGGGAGGACTCTTCATCTTCATCGGAGCCATCAGATTCTGATTCTGATTCTGATTCTGGCCACTCTGATCCCGGAGATGAGCTACATACTCCAGAAAACCCCCAGACTGCAGGGTTCTCCAAAGTCTCCTCTGAGGACCTTCCTTTCTGAGCTGCAGAGAAGATCCAGGCTGCTTGTGAGTGGCAATCAGTGGAGCCAGATCCCCAGCGTAAAAAACTTGCTGCTCATCTGGACCCCCTGGAGATCTCTCCCACCCTGATTCCACCCTGGCTCAAGCTGCACATGGGTCTTGTCTCCACTATTTGGCAACAACCTTCCTCCTTAGCCCCTCTCCCTAGAAAGGCAGATAGGCTATACCACGCTCCAGAGAGTAAAAACTTCCTTAGTCTTCACCCAAGGCGGATTTGATGGTGATTAGCGCCACTCACGACCGATCCGCCAACCCAAAGCACCTCAGCTTGTCCCTCCTGACAAGGAATAATGAATTCTGAACCAGTATGGGAAGAAGATTTATGCTTCTTCCACTCTGGGTATGAGGGCCCTAAATTACGTCAGTCATATGGGGGACTACCAGAAGTCTGTCCTCAGTCAGGTGGAAGCAAAACTGGATTCCTCCCAGATTCCTAGATTAAACAGGAACTGGGAGACTTGGTCCATTCCGCGCATTCGGCCTGTAGACACATGCTCCGTGCTGCCTACGATGCGGTGGACATGGCAGGTAGGAGCTCGCCTTTCGCCGTAGGCCTACGGTGCCATGCCTGACTCCATGTGTCAGGTTTGGCCCCTGAAGTGCAGACTGTGATTCACGATGCTCCTTTGGGGATCTGTGCTTTTGCTTGCGATGTCAAGGACATAATCACAAGTTGTAGGAGAAGGGTTTGACATTGAAATCTGTCCAGACAATGTACAAATCCTCCCAAGGGCAGAACGCCCTTTTGGTGCCAAAACCACCAAAAACCAAACACAAGCAAGATGCCGAAATAAGCGTAAAGCCACATCAGCAGCCAAAGCTCCCTCTAGCAAAAAAGTCTCCGGAGCTCCGGCCGCTGCTCTGCCTCTCCTTGCCTCTCCCACTGCCTCTGTTAGTATCAGAGGAACCCGTAGGGGGGAGATTTTCCTCCCATCTGCTGGGTTGGGAGAGGATAACGGCAGATGCTTGGGTGCTTCAGCTGGTATCAGCAGGGCACGCAATAGAATTCATCGAAAAACCTCCTCGTGAGACTCCCCCAGTCCTCGTACTCCCTTGCACCCCAGTTGGTACTAGAGGAAATCCATTCTCTTCTTTTGAAGAAGGCAGTAGAACCCATCCCCACCACACCTGCAGGGGACGGGATACTATTCCCATTTCTTTCTAGTACCAAAGAAGACCGGAGATCTGAGACCCATATTAGATAACAGCTCCCTCAATCAGTTTGTGCAGTACAAACGGTCCTGAATGCTCTCACTACCAAGCCTTCTTCCCATGCTTCGGTCAGGACTGTGGCTATGCACCTTGGATATGCAGGATGCATACCTCTATATCCCCATATGCCATTCCCACCTCAAGTACCTCCATTTTTGTTTTCAGGGATCACACTACCAGTTCAGGGCCCTCCCATTTAGCCTTTCCTCTGCTCCCTGAGTATTTACCAAATGCCTGGCAGTAGTGGCGGCCTTCCTGTGTACCCAGGGAGTTCAGGTCTTCCCCTACCTGGACAACTGGCTTCTAGCAGCTCCGTCCTGGGAGGAACTCTACCTCCCTTTCTCTCACCCTACAAGTTTTCTGCAGCCTGGGTATCACAGTCAACCAGGCCGAGTCCCACCTGGTCCCTGCCAATGTCTGCAGTTCATAGGGGTAGTGTTGATATGACCCTAGGCAAAGCTTTTTGCCTCTGGGCAGAACTGAGATGCTTTCAAGTCAAGCTCTGCTCTTGTTGGTTCTCAAATGGGTTGGAGCCAGGAAGGTCCTTCGCCTCGGGTTTAATGGCTGCCATCCCCACTGTCCTGCTAGCGGCTCACATGAGAATCTCCCAGTGGACTCTCAGGTCCCAGTGGGACCAGCCTCGAGATGACCTGGGCCACGAGATCCTAGTGTCAGATCCGGCGATTAGGGACTTGCAGTGGTGGACGGTTCAGGAACACCTCAACCAATGGGTCCCGTTTTGTACCGATCCCCCTACCCAGACTCTGATGACAGACACGTCAGGGGCAGGCTGGGGTATCCATCTGGGGTCCCACAGGACTCAGAGCAGCTGGTCTCAGTTCGAGCAGAAACTTCACATAAATGTCCTTGAGCTGAGGGCAGTTCTCTATGCCCTTCAGGCTCTCTTTCCTGTCATTCTTCCTGGTCATCTCCTGATCCAATCAGACAACATGTGTGTAGTCTGGTACCTCAACAGACAGGGAGGAACTCGTTTCTATCCCCTCTGCCAGGAAGCAATGAGGGTCTGGTACTGAGTGTTTCAGCACAACCTGCACCTGATGGCTGTCCATGTGCCAGGAGAGGAGAATACTCTGGCAGACATCCTCAGTCACTCGTCAGCCAGGTCTCAGGAGTGGGTACTCTATCAAGACATCATAAACAACATCTTCCAGCAGTGGGGGACTCCTCAAGTGGATCTCTTTGCTCCCCCGAGAACGCCAAGCTTTCCACCTATTGCTTGCTCGCTCCAGGGCGAGACGTTTTTTGGTGGGATGCGCTGTCTCTGTTGGAAGGGCAGATTCATTTATGCCTTCCCTCCCATTCCTTTGATTCCAAGAGTGCTCAACAAACTTCAGGCGGAGGGGGCGCGAATGATTCTCATCGCTCCCTTCTGGCCGAGGCAAGTTTGGTTGTTTCTTCTGCAACAGTTTTCCGAGGAACCTCCTCTTCCTCTACCCTGTTGCAGCATTTGCTGCCCCTGGTCCATCCAGGCCTCAAATCATTTCACTTTCATGCGTGGCTCCTACAGACGTAGCCAAAGTACACTTTGGCGTTTCCCCCTTAGTAGCGGATAATCTTCGCTTGTGAATCTTCACCATTCATTACTGCTGAGTGTAGGCCGGATGCGCTCACCTGCCATGGGAGCTCTTTTGTTTTTTGTTTGTTTTGAGAAGGCGTTGGTGCCAACGGTGCTACCAAGAGAGCCGACGTATTCAGAGTGTGCGAGGGGCAGCAGTTAGCGCCGTAGACCTCCTCCATCCCAGTTCTGTTTCTCTCACCATTGAAGCTCGCACCTGCTACGTGAGTTCGGAAAAAGTTTTTCTATGCCATTAGGCCTTCTTCAACGCTGAGTTTTCTCGATGCCACCCTTCATCCGGTTCTACATCCAGACGCCATTGAGCCCAGTAAGACTGATCTTTTATATATATTTTGATGGCTCGGGATCTTTGCTGTTTTGATAATTTGTTAGCATCATGTCCAATTCGAGGGCCAAACATAAATCCAAGGCAGACGTTGCCTTATGCGTCGGTGCTCTGTGGCGGCACCAGCCAGATAATAATTTTGTTAGAGCAAGGGGTGTAGGATATTTCAGATGTGACTTCTTTAGCTTCAAAATAAGCCACAAAATGCAACACAGAGCATCTAGGACCCCACGGCTTCTGGGATCCTGGCAGCCCTAAGACCCACAGTTTTTTTTTAAAAGTTGCAGACGGCACTTCTCTGTCACAGATCAACATGATGTTTGCCTTCGGTGCCTGGGACACAACCATGATATGGATCACTGCGATACCTGTTTTTCCATGGACCGCCATGTACTGGAAATCCGCATGTTTAAGATCGGCAGGGCTTTTGGAGGACGACGTCACCCGCGGGCTTCGTGAGAGGCCAGATCTCAAGACCCTTTCTCCGGGTCTCTCCCGGTCTGTACTGCCCGATGAGGGAGGAGGAGGCCTCCCTTCCAGCCTTGCTGAGGAGGAGGTTTCTTCTTCAGCACTGGAGTGGCGTGATTCCTCCCAGAGTCACGTCACTGGTGCTGCCCCGCAGTCACCCTCAGGCTGCTGCAGGATTTTCACAAGGGAGATTCTTTTTATGCAGTCTGCAACTTTTAAAAAAAAACTGTGGGTCTTAGGGCTGCCAGGATCCCGGAAGCCGTGGGGTCCTAGATGCTCTGTGTTGCATTTTGTGACTTATTTTGAAGCTAAAGAAGTCACATCTGAAATATCCTACACCCCTTGCTCTAAGCAAAATTATTATCTGGCTGGTTGCAGGGTGAATACATATATTTATAAAATGAGCTACAAACAATCATGAATCGCATTGGACAAACACCATCAGGTGACCGTGCGTATATCAGAGTGCGACAGCACACCTAAGGGTGGGTTATCTATTACGTATTCAGTGCCGGGGGGCAGCAAGATGCTGCTAATGTAATATACCTAAGGCATTGTCTTAGATATATTATGTTATCAGCTTTAATATCTGCAGCTGTATCTACTGGTGTGTAGGTAAGGGGTCTGGGGCTGCCAGGCCCCCAGAAGTTCTGGGGTACTAGATGCTCTATGGCTTATTTTAAACCAAAACAACTAATCTGTGAGCTCCCCTCCACCTCCTGCTCTAAGGACAATTATTACTATCTGGGTGGCTCAGATTGTGTGTGTGTGTGTGTGTGTGTATATATAAATAAAATGATAATGCACTGAACCTCAGTGTAGAGTCTGCAACTGGTTTTGGCTGGGTATTGTACATTACTAACTTACTGCAGTGCTGGCTTGCTTCTAGGGCAGGGGTCTGGGGCTGATCCGTCCCCAGAATCCGTGGGCCACGGTATGCTCTGTGGTGCACTTTTGTGGCTTATTGTAAAGCAAAATAACTCATCTATGAGCTCCCCTCCACCTCCTGCTCTAAGGACAATTATTACCACCTGGGTGGCTCAGATTGTGTGTGTGTGTGTGTGTGTGTGTGTGTATATATAAATAAATAAAATGCTAATGCACTGAATCTCAGTGTAGAGTCTGCAACTGGTTTTGGCTGGGTATTGTACATTACTAACTTACTGCAGTGCTGGCTTGCTTCTAGGGCTGGGGTCTGGGGCTGACACATCCTCAGAAACCATGGGCTACGGTATGCTCTGTGGTGCACTTTTGTGGCTTATTGTAAAGCAAAATAACTCATCTATGAGCTCCCCTCCACCTCCTGCTCTAAGGACAATTATTACTATCTGGGTGGCTGTGTGTGTGCTCTGTGGTGCACTTCTGTGGCTTATTTTAAGTCTAAATAACTCATATCTGAGCTCCCTCTACCCCTTGCGTAACCCCCACCCCCCAACTCAATATACCATTTAAGCAATTGAGTCAATCCAACATGCCCTATAGCAAGGCTAGCAGGATGCTGAGATGTAACGATAAAGGTATTGATAGCAGAAGAAAGGAGGTAATACTTCCCCTCTATAGATCTCTGGTGAGGCCTCACCTAGTGTACTGTGCCCAGTTCTGGAGTCCTCACCTCAGAAAGGATGAGGATAGTTTGGAGACAGTGCAGCACACAGTAACTAACATGATTCAGGGACAGCAGGGCACATCCTATGAGGAGCACCTCAAGGCATTAAATATGTACTCATTAGAGACCAGAAGAGAGAGGAGATATGGTAGAGACCTTCAGGTTCCTTAAAGGAATTAACAAAGTGAACTGCTGGGTGCTATTTAGCCTGAGTATCAACCATGGGTCACATGGACATGAATGGAAATGAACAGGAGGTAGGTTCAGGAGAGATGTGAGGAAGTAGTACTTTATGGAAAGGGTGGTGGAACTTTGGAACAGTCTGTCAGCTGAATTGGTGGGTGCAAAAACAGTCAGAGGAGGGGACATAATGAAGGAAATTGTGGTTACGGGGTGGGGGACGTGACAGGACCAAGGAGGAGGATAGAGGGAGGATGGTGAGGGTTAGTACCCTGTAGAAATTATAGGTTCCAGGGATTATAGGGAACACAGGCAGACTGAATTGACCTCTGGTCTTTTTCTGCCGTCATTGTTTATGTTTCTATACCAGGCACCCTGCCTGGAAAAAATTCTGTAACATAATTCTTAGTTCAATATTGGGTACTAAGCTTGTTGCACCACTCCATTCTCCAATGTGGTAGGCATGACAAAGGGAGTGAGGGGAAAGGTGATTTGACGGTGGTGGGGATTCCCAGTGCAAAGTTATCATCTCCTAAATGCCTACCCCCACCCCCACCATGCCGCCAAAAGTATATTGGGTATGTTCATAACACTGAACTGTAGCAATAAATGTCATTCTACTGACACAAGTGGTCATCTGGAGAAAACGCTTATCACAGCATATTTGATTTAATGGCGTATGGCACAGATGACACAGACAAAAATGGAACTGAATATCAGTGCAAATGGGACCACAGTGAAGACCCCTGTGAACAGCACAATTAGTGAGGTGGCAGTGTAGATCCCAGCCAGACCCTTCCAAACACTTGCATTGCTTTTCCACTGTGGCACCTTTTTTGCTTAACTTATGAAAAGTTAAAACAGACATATGAAACATGACAACTTTGCATTTTGTATAGAGGAGGATTTAAGTAATTTATTTCTAAATCTTCAGCCCACCCACCTGAACAACTCCTTTGCCCAACTACACTGCCTATCCCTTGATATACAGTTATTAAGAAAAATAGTAGCCAGCAAAATGTACCTGCCAGTGACTGATAATATTATAATCTGAGGTCCTCTGCTTCTTTTTTGCTCTCCTGGAGATGTCGTCTCTGAGCCTGCCAGCATGCTCCATCTTCCTCGAGTGCTAGCTGACAGTGTGAACTGAGGGCAGTGGCCGTGCTGTATTCCAGTCACATTCACGATGCTGACGTGAGCTGCAACTAGCCAGCCAGTCATAGGGGGAGGGTGCGGAGAAAGACTCGCAGTCAGCTCCAGTCATCTTACTGCCACCAAGGAAGCTGATTGGCAGCAGATGGAGGGGGCATGCAGACAAAAGTGCTTGGGTTCATCATGTGTGCATAAGCATTCTGTGTCAGTCACAAAATAAACAGAAATGATGAAAAAATGTTACAAATGATGAAAAAAGGGGTTCTTTCAAACCAGACTAACCCCCGGCAACGGCTATGCACCTCACAGACGTGCAGGTTCCCCAGTGTCATGGCCCTCGGTTGCGGGGCCCGGCACTGGCAGACCCAATGCTGCAGAGCGTGCCCGTCAGATCCTGGTGCTGTTTGCGCGCCAGTGATTTGGCGAGTTGTTGGCAGTGCCACTTTGGGTTCCGGCATGATCCACGGAGCTGGGGACTCGGGCAGTGCCATTGGTGGCACCGTTCTGAGTTCCAATGCCGTATGTGGTGCCGGGGACTCAGGTGTGGCACCACTCTGGGTTCCAGTGCCGTCCGCGGTGCCGAGAACTTGGGCGGTGCCATTGGCAGCGTCATGGCCTATGGCGGTGCTGTTCATGGTGCCGTGGACGGAGACGTTCCTGGAGTTGCCTTTCTGGAAGTCGTTCTGCTCACCTCGGAGGAGAGGAGGGGCGACTCGAAGCGGACCTGGATTGGCAACCCGATTCATCAGAGTTGGAGGTCTCTGTAGCGCGGCGCATCAGGTGGCCCAGCGTTCCTCTTCCCGAGTCCCGAGCAGGTTGCCTGTGGGATCCTATGGCTGGGGTGGCCTGGGATCCCCTCGGGCGATGACTCTGGGATTTGGGAGGGTAGTCTCTCTTCTGGGTTCCAGGCAGCTGCCATTTCTGGTGCTGCTGGGACCCCGCCTGGGAGAGGGCAGAGATCCCTGCTCTCTGTGGCCTCCCTTGGGGGGCCTGCAGAGCGGGGAGCTCCTACACTGGTTTCAAGGAAGAGGGCTGCCTCAGAGTCTGAGGGGTTGAGAGGTCAAGGTGAAGAGTGGTGGCGGACCCCTACCGCTCTGCAGGGGGTTGGGGAGGAGTCACAGTGCTGAACCCCACCTTTCCCTCGAGGGCTGAAGGGCGCCTTCTGGTGGCAGCGCAGAGGGTCGTCCTTCTGGACACATGCAACCCCAGTTGCGTCACTGGGAAGATTCCCCTTCTGGGCTCTTCCGGAGTTTTCTTTCTCAGCTTTCTCCTTTGCAACCCAATGTGGTCTGAGTGTCCCAGTCACAGAGGCATCGTTCCTGGATCTCAGAGCCGGACACATCCTCTCAGGTGCCCTTCACCCATCCCTCTGCAGACACCCCCTCTCTTCCAGGCCATGTAGTCCTATGGAGTCCTTTACTTGGGAGACATTCAGAGCTACTAGGTGACCTTTCCTTCATATGTTAGGGCCATGGGCGAACAGATCTTCCGCTGCCCCCGCGCAGGAGTCTTCCTGATCATTCAAGCTCCACTTCCTCCTCGTCTTCCCCTTCTGAGGAAGAGGAACTTCCTGTCCACCTGTCTGATGACGCTGATTTCACAGAATATCAGCAGTTCCTTTCGAGACTGGTTATGGAGCTCCGTATTTCCTTTGTTCGCAGGGACAATACTGAGTGGCAGACCTGTGCATTCTTTAGTGAATTCAGCACTCACCACCTCGTGGAACCTTCCTGGCCAGTCCCTTTTCAGGAGGTGTCTGTCTGCACCTGGCAGTCTCCAGCTGCCACTTCTCCAGCCCCGGCAGACTGCAGGAGACAGTATTGTGCCCCCCCACGAGTCTCTAGGTTCTCTGCCTCACCCGCCTTTGGGCTTGACGTCCCTAGACACTCCTTCCAGGCCTTGGCACTTGGCGCACGATCAATCCCGGATCTGGATTCCACAGAATTCGACTGGTGGGGACGAAGAGTATTCTCTTCTGCTCATGTGTTGATGTGTATAGGTTCACATCAGGCACACCATGCTGTCTACAACAGGCATCTGTGGTTGATGCTGGCTCAGGTTCTGGCATCTGTACCTGATAATGGAGCAAAGTCCAGACAAGCCATTGCCCTCTCTGCACAGGGTCTGGAGCTTGCAAGGCACCAGGCAAGGGTGTCTTTATGACGCTAATGAGGTGGCTTCAAACCAGCAAGGACAGTGATCTGCATAAGGTGGACGGGCATGGCTTTGTCTGTCCAGACTGTCACCCATTGCCCAGCTTAGGGTGACTTCCTCTTCTCCGGGGACCCATCTGTTTTGCCGCAGGGCAGGAGGATTCTTCAGGGCATTCTCCATCCCCAGCCACGGGCTACCCCTCATCCTCAGCAGCCTTAGACTGTCTCAGTCTATTGGCTAGGGTCTCCCCCTCCTGCTTTCCACCAGTAGGAGGCTGAGGGATCTGTTCCCTCAGGGCTGAACTTCAGGCCCCCTCCAGGGGGGCTTGGTACTCACCCAGCAGTAATGAATGGTGAAGATTGACAAGGGAAGATATGAAAATTACGTACCTACCGTTATTCTTGATCTTCTCTTGTATCTTCACCATTCATTACTGAATCCTGCCCACCCTCCCCTCATGGGCCTCAATTCTTGGGCGTCTCCCCCATCCTGCTCACCTTCCACTCCTTGAGGCCAATTGGGGGCTGAGTTCCCCTGGAACCTCAGAGCTCTCTGTCCCTTCCCTGAAGTCACAGAGTGCTTGCTTCAGGGGATGGCGAGTAGGGCTTTCGTCCTAACCATCTGAGGGAACTTCCTTTGATTCTCTTATGTACGGGGTGTCCCCCGGTTAGGGGGTCCTCATCCTCTGAATTCACCCTATGACTGTTTTTTTTCAATACAGTTCTAAGAGAGTTCACGGGCGTTCTCCTTCTCTCTCGTTCCTCTTTTGGCTGTTCCATATTTCTCTCGAAATGAAACTATGTCAGTATCCCATGAGGATACTGTAAATGTTTTTGTCATCTACTCCTAAGTCAGGTCTCACTCCTCCTCTGAGCGGACCTGTTCCTCTTCTGGAGACAGCTGTGAGCCTAGATTGTGGGTTACTTAAAATTTAGAATAAATAGAGAGGTCTATCTTCAAAGTGGTAAAGACCTGTGGTCCAAACTTAGACTCTTAACCCTGAACTGGTGGGATTCTTGCTCCCTTGTCTTCAGTTCCTGCTGGGATTTGAAAAATTTAAGCCAGTGGTCTTCCATTTTACCTGGACGGAAGTCCTCCTTCCTCACCATTTACCCCTTTCTCTTCTTCCTTCCTTTTCCTATTCTTACTTTCAAACAACATGAAGTCTTGCTGTATTCTGACAGTAGCAGTGAGTCCCAACCTGAACTGCCCGGAGATGAAAAGTTAGCTTTCCATGCCAGGCATGGGCAGCTGAACTCGGCTTCAGTTGAGACTCTGTCTGTTGCTGTTTAAACTCAAACCATCAGATTCTTTACTCCACCTCACTGAACAGTCGCTCCGGAGATTTCTCCTTCTGCTCAGTTCAGTTTGTCGGTTAAAGTACCGTTTTTCTCGGTTTTCGACCGAATTTAAACCGCAACCTGTCAGTTCAGTCTCTGTCTGTGGTATTTGTGAGTACTAGATAGGTTTTATATTAATTCTTTTCTGTGTGGAACTTGTAAACAGTTTATCAATTCGGTTTGAACTGATCAAGTTGTTAGAAAATCTTAAATTGTACTTTTAGAGTGTGGTTACCGGTTCTTATCGGTTTTAAAAAAAACGGATTTTATTATGTTTTCCCGACCCGATGACGACGGTCAGGAACCGATAAGAGGGTCTTACCTGGCAGATTGCCATTAAAAGGGTAGGTTTGGTTAGGACTGGCACAATGTCTAGAAACCAAAAGAAAAACTGAGCCCACTGGGTTTCAACACTGTATGTGTGTGTGGGAAGTCTTCCCTAAGGCTGACCCCACCACCTGTGTTGATTGTCTGAGGTTTGACCACCTCAATGCAGACTGCCAGATTTGTAAAAATTTTCCTGCAGCTACCCTAGAAAGAGGTTGGTGGGCTCAGGAAAGGAGGCCAAAAATGCGCTGAACCGGATGGCCAGCCCGGTTTGGTTCAAACCGAACCTGAAGGAGTGCCCTCTGACCAGGGTGAGACTTCTTCGGGCAAAAGGAGATCCGATTCTGAGGAGTCGGTTCCAGCAAAGAGAACTAGAAAGGAAAAATCAGCTGGTGTGGAGCCAAAACTTTCCTCTCCAACCGCTGAAGAAATAGCCAAAGCTATCAAAATTGTCCAGTCGCTTTCCCCGGTTCCGACCGAACCGGCACCATCAGGGAGGCGCTCGGTTCGGTCGGTTCCACCGGTTCAACATTATGATTTAGAGGAGTATTATGAACCAGAGGAGGAGGAAGAGGAGTATGAGGAAAGTGAATGTGGATTTGAAAGTCTGGATGTGCCCATTGACCCGGACATCTCCCCAGACAGACCTAGGAGTGTCTCCTCCTAGGCTTTCTAAGTCCCCTCTCATTTCATGTTTTATAAAAAAGTGGCTGAAACCCTCCAGCTTCCTATGGAAGAAGCTGTGGATGACCAAGAGGAGCCTGACTTTGTGGAAATGATGGATATCCCAGAGTCTAGAGACTGTCTATTCCCTTGCACAAATCTTTTGGACACAGACATTTAAAATTTTAAAGACTCCTAATACTATACCTCCTGTGGATAAGAAATGGACAAAAGGTATGCATTGTCAGGCTCAGACATGGAGTTCCTACACAACATTGCAGCCATGTTGGGGTAGCGCAGGCTGCAGCCTGTGACAAGGCAAATATTCCTTGGCTTCACACCCCCCAGACAAGGCCTCCAGGAGGATTGATGCCATGGCAAAGAAACAGTACATGGCAGCATCCTTGGGACTCAGACAGGCCAATTATATGGCTTATGTTGCTAGGTATCAGAAATCCGGATGGGACACTGTCATGGCTTTAGCAAAACAGGTCCCTGACCAGCTTGCCAAGGAGCTGGAGCAGGTGGCTGCTGATGGTATTGAGGCATCCAAGGTGCAGTTCCATGCTGCAGTGGACTCAAATGATGTGTCATCAAGAGTCATGGCTACATCTGTGGCACTTCACAGAATGGCTTGGCTCAGATGTACTAGCCTGTCACAGGATACCCAGACTAAGGCCATGGATTTTCCTGCTGTGGATAATTCTCTGTTTGGGGAGCAAACAGAGAATTACATGAAGAAAATGGACGAGTATAGGACCACCTACAGGAGTGCCCAGGCCAAAGAAAGGCAGGCCACTCCTCAAAGGCAGCATCCCAGGGGCAGGGGCAGGCCTTTTCATAGGCCTTTCTACCAAGCCCAGGCCTCCTCTTCTGCCTACGCTCAGAGGGGGTTCTTTAGAGGGAGAGGCAGAAGGGGTACCAGCAGACCTGCTTCCACCCCCTCAGCCAAAACCACCTGCCAAACAGGCACCCTGATGGGTTTGCCAGGGGCGATTCTCCACCACCTGTAGGGGGCAGGCTGGCTTACTTTATCCAGTACTGGAAGTCTCTAACATCAGACAAGTGGGTCCTGGAAGTAGTAAGCCAGGGACTGGTTCTCAGCTTCAAAAGATTTCCAAAGCTGAGAACCAGATCCTTTCCACCTGCAAACCCCTCAGAGGCACTTGCCCTAGAGGCAGAGGCCTCTTCCCTCCTAGCTCTCAGAGCTGTGGAAAGGGTTCCACCCCTACACCAGGGCTAAGGGTTGTACTCCAGGTACTTCCTTACCCCAAAAAAGACAGGAGAATGGCGGCCCATCCTGGATCTCAGATACTTAAACAAGCACCTTTTAAAACCAAAATTCAAAATGGTGACTCTGGGAATAATTCTACCCTCTCTAAGGCCAGGGGACTGGCTAGTGTCCCTGGACCTCAAGGATGCCTACTTCCATATTCTCATCAGAAGCTCCCATCGAAAGTACCTCAGGTTCAGAGCTGCCCTCAGGCCATTACCAGTTCAGAGCAATGCCTTTGGTCTGACCTCTGCTCAAGGGTATTCACAAAATGCCTGGCAGTAGTAGTTGCTTCTCTAAGAAGGCAAAGGATTGCCATCTTCCCTTACCTGGATGACTGGCTTATTGTAGGCCAGTCCCCAGACCAAGTCAAGTTACACTTACAGGTAACTCAGCAACTGCTCACCTCTTTGGGTTTCCTTCTGAATCTTTCAAAGTCAGTTCTAGAACCTGTCCAGCTCCTCACCTTCATAGGTGCAGAGCTAGACACAGGAAAGGCCAGAGCTTTCCTTCCCCTGGACAGGGCAAGGACCCTTATCTCTCTGGCCTCCTCATTCACCCTGCAGGTGTCTCGACCAGCAAGGCATTTTCTACAGCTCCTGGGGCACATGGCTGCTTCCACAGCAGTGGTGCAGGGAGCAAGATTTCAGATGAGGGACATTCAGTTCCATTTGAGAGCCTTTTGGTCTCAAAGGAAGGACCCTCTGACCAAATTGATCCCAGTGACTCGAACCCTGATCCAGGCTCTACAGTGGTGGCAGGATCAGAACAATCTGAGACAAGGAGTCCCCTTTGTCACTCAGTCTCACTCTTTAATCCTTACTACAGATGCCTCCCTCTTGGGGTGGGGGGCTCACTTGGGCGACCTGACCACCCAGGGGTTGTGGTCCCCTCAGGAATCTGTGCTTCACATTGAACTGTTGGAACTCAGAGCAGTGTTTCTAGCACTTCAAGCCTTTTCCAAATCTGTTCAGAACAAAGTTATCCAGGTCAGAACAGACAATACCACCACAATGTGGTACATCAACAAGCAAGGAGGCACTCGGTCTACGGCCTTGTGCACAGAAGCAATGAAGTTGTGGTCTCTGGCTTATTCCCTGAACACCTCCTCACAGCAGTTCACCTTCCAGGCAAGGACAATGTCCTGGCAGATGCTCTCAGCAGGATATCCCAGGGCCATCACGAATGGTCACTGGATCCCTGGTCTTGGAGGTGATATTTCCAGATGGGGCACCCACAGATAGATCTTTTTGCAGCCCTAGACAATCACCAACTTCCCCTTTTTTGCTGCAGGCCCCCAGTGTTGGGCTCAGTCCCCCTGGATGCCTTAGTTCTCAGTTGGGAAGGGAAGCTCCTGTATGCTTCCCCCCCTTCCCTCTCCTGTTCAAAGTGCTAGTCAAAATCATATTTCAACCCTGCAAGATGATCCTGATTGCTCGAGATTGGGCCAGACAGCCTTGGTATCCACTCCTACTGTCCTTAGCAGTCCATCTTCCTCTGTGTCTTCCCAGGAGTCACAACCTGTTAACCTGTGCTCAGGGGAGGGTTTGGTACCCGAATCTCAAATCTCTCAATCTCAAGGCCTGGCTCTTGAAGAGTTAGGGTTTGCTGATTTACACCTCTCCCAAGGCGTAATGGACATTCTGAAGGCTTCTAGGAAACCTTCCTGGGGCTACTTATAATTCCAAGTGGAAAAGATTTTCCATATGGTGCTCTGAAGCATACTTCCCAGAGTCTGCTGATCTGCCCACAGTCCTTGATTATATGGTCCATTTAAATAGCTTGGGGCTTAGACCAGCTACAGTGAAGGTGCATCTGGCAGCTGTTTCTGCTTTTATCTCAGCAGGTAAGCCTCTTCTCTTTCAGCTCACCCTGTATTCTCCAAGTTTTCAAGGGATTGCTTACACCAACCCTCCTTTCAGGGACCCTGCCCCTGCTTGGGACCTTAATGTTTGCATTGCTCAGTTTATGCAACCCCCTTTTGAGCCTTTGTCTTCAGCAGAGCTTAAGTACTTGACTTGGAAAACTGTGTTTCTGGTAGCCATCACCTCTGCCAGACGCATAAGTGAGTTACAAGCTTTGTCAGTGGAGCCTGATTTTATCTCCTTTCTTAGAGACAAGGTGGTCCTCAGGACTAACAGGAAATTTGTGCCTAAGGTGGTTTCAGATTTCCACCTTAATCAATCTGTGTCTCTTCCTGTGTACTTCACTGACCATTCCTTCTCTGGCGAGAGGAGGCTCCACAGTTTAGATGTGAAAAGAGCCCTTAGCTACTACATAGAACGTACCAAGGGTCACAGGTTTGACTCCTTCCAACTGTTCCTCACTTATGGTGAGGTTGGTAAAGGGGAAACCTGCCACTAAAAGATCCATTGCCAGGTGGATTGTCTCTTGTATCCAATTATGCTACGAAAAACTGGGTAAGGTTCCACCCTCAGACCTGAGGGCTCACTCTACCAGAGGTACAGCTGCTTCCCTGGCTGCTGCCAGGGATATCCCTATTCTGGAGATCTGTCAAGCAGCTACCTGGAAAACAGTTAACACTTTTACCAAGCATTACTCCCTGGATATCCAGGCTAGGAATGATGCTCAGTTTGGCACAGCTGTGCTTCAGAGCCTATTTCCTAAGTAGGTTCTGTCCCTCCTCCATGGAGGTACTGCTTGGTAGTCTGCTACTGTCAGAATATAGCAAGACTTCATGTTGTTTGAAGAAAAAATTACTCACCTTAGTAATGTTGTTTCTTCTAATGGAGTCTTGCTGTATTCTGACCTCCCCCCTGCCTGCCCTTCTCAGAACCTCTGTTTTGGGATGTGGGTGGACAGTGGTAGTGTTGGCACTCAGTAGATGCCCACCTTGTTGTTTTTCACCTCCTTTCTTGGGTGAATTGGTATTGTGTTTTTCATTTTTTGGGTCTCCTGACTTGAGTCTTTGTTTTGGGACCAAAAAATGTGTTTTTATGTTTAGTAGCCAGTTGGCTAGTGTAGGTTTACAGCTTCCACACAGGACCTTAGTGAGTTTGCTCATAAAGATCTGACGGTTTGAGTTTAAACAGCAACAGACAGAGTCTCAACCGAGCTCGAGCTCAGCGTTCCATGCCTGGCATGGAAAGTTAACTCTTTCATCTCCGGGGCAGTTCGAAGGTTGGGACTCACTGCTATTGTCAGAATACAGCAAGACTCCATTAGAAGAAACAACATTACTAAGGTGAGTAATTTTTTCTTCTCTTCCCCTAGAACCGCCCGAGGATTGAGGCCCTGTGGTCACTTAGGGTAGGGTCCTCTCTCTTTTCTGTCCTCTCTTCAGCTTATTCCTTTTTCAGCTTATTTCCTTTCCTTTTCCTATCCCTCGGCTCCCTTGCCTTGCTCTACTCCTGTAACCTATTTCTGCCTCTCTGGCTTCACGGAACTGGGATGGAGGTATCACGGCGCCTAGCCATACCCTACTTTTACTCGCAGTCATTCGCTCTCTAAGGTGGTGCCATTGGCCCTGACTCCTCCTTCCAAGAAACAAAACAAAAAGAGCTCCTGTGGCGGGTGCGCGCATCCGGCTTACACTCAGCAGTAATGAATGATGAAGATACAAGAGAAGATCAAGAATTATGGTAGGTACGTAATTTTCATTTCCAGTGGAGGCCAGAAAGCCTTCCACCAGGTCTACCTATGCTATGAAGTGGAAGCGTTTCGCTATTTGGGCCAGCTTCAAGGATTTGGAACCTTTCTCCTGCCCAGCGAACAAAGTCCTGGATTACCTGAGGCATCTGTATAACCTGGGTCATAGCTACTTCTCTATGAAGGTACATATGGCAGCTATCTCAGCCTAATACATTCCCTTCGGAGACAGGACTTTTGCTCACTTGGAAGTCTCCAAGACTTTCTTGAGAGGGGTTCTCCATTTAAGGACCCTGATCCGCAATCCTGCTCCTCCTTGGGACTTAAACTGTGTCCTAGAGAAGCTCACTGCCTCCTTTCAAACCGGCAACTGAGGCAGATTGAAAGTTTCTTTCTTGGAAGACACTGTTTCTAGTGGCCATTACCTCCGCTCGGAGGATTTCTGAGCTGCAAGCCCTTACGTGCAAAATCCCATACTTGATTTTCACAAGGAAAGGGTGGCCATGCACACTAATCCCAAGTTTCTTCCAAAGGTGGTGGCTGAGTCAACGTTAAATCAATCCATTGACTTTCTGTTACGAGGTGTCAACGTGGCTCAGTTGGTAGCACATCCGCCTCTGGACCAGAAGGTCGTGGGTTCTCGTCTCACACCGGGATTGGACTCGCACCTAAAAATCGCTGGCATCTGAATGCAGTATTGGGGGGTGCTGTACTGCTGGGGTGTGCTGTCCTTTGGATGAGACATTAAACCGAGGTCCCTTCTGCCCATCCTGGTATTGTCCTGGTGGGTGTCCAGGTGGAAGTAAAAGAACCCAGGGCACTCTTCGCAAAGAGTAAGAAACATTCCCGGTGTCCTGGCCAACATTCCCCTTCCCATAAACCGGTTCATGCAATTACCCAGGCTGTGTGTGGGTGATGATGTGCGATATGGCAGCCACCACACATTCAGTCACTTCACTACCAGTCTAGCATTGCTTGTAAAGCGCTTTGGATGTATGAAAAGCGCTATATAAATACAGCTTCTTCTTCTTCTTCTTCTTCCATTGAACTACCCATGTTCTTCACAGAACACTCCAATCATGGAGAATATCTTCTGCACAACCTGGATGTACATAGAATACTGAGATACTGTACCAATAGGACTAAGGATCTCAGAAAGACGGATCAACTCTTCGTTTCTTTCACTAACAAAAGAGAAGGCAATGCTGTTTCCAAGCAATGCCTTTCTAAATGGTTAGCAAATGGTATCACTTTCTGTTACGAAAAGTATAACAAGACCCTGCCATGTCAGGTAAGAGGCCACTCCACCGGGGAGGTAGCCACCTCTGCTGCTTGTTTCAAGAATGTGTCAGCGACAGAAATCTGTGCAACCGCAAACTGGGCTTCCATCCATACTTTCATGAAACATTACAGTTTGGACATTGCCTCTCGCCGCAGAGCAGGCTTCGCTTTGGCTGTTCTGCAAGGACTCCTTTCATGATCTCTGATCAGACTTTAAGTCATTTGTGGATGATGACGACGACTCCCGATCTTCCCTTGTCAATCTTCACCATTCATTACTTCCTGGGTGTAAGCCGGAGGCGCGCACCCGTCACGGGAGCTTTTTTTTTTTTTTAAAAAGTTGCCTAACGGCCCGCCCTGGGAAGCGGCGTCATCGTCATGCGGCGGCGGCAGATGTAGCGACCGACTCCTCCTCCAACTCAGTTCTGTTTCTCCCGCCCGTCGAGGCAGCACCTGTTTTCGGGCGTCCATTCTCCACTGCGTCAGCGACTCCTCTTTCCACTTTCGGCGCCCGATCGGTAAGACCGTTCTTTTTCTTTCTAAGCGGCGCGGGTGTGTTTTCCTCTGTTTTTCTTGTTGATTTCGCGTTATGTCGGGTCCAGGCTAAGCGTGTTTGAAGAGCGCCCCTATCTGCGTCGTGTTACTATGCCCGGCATTTCTCCGTCTCGGACCCGGCATGGCGTTTGTCTTCGTTGCCTGGGACTAACCATGACATGGATTAGATGCGGCCTGTTTCTCATGGACGCGTGTGTCTCCCTGATCCAGCGTTCAAGCTCGTAAAGCCCGCCGACCTTGAGACGGCGTCGCTCAGGGATTCTCAGGTAAGGTCTCTAGGCCCTTCCCGGGTCCCCTCCGGGCCTACTCTGATCTGAGGAGGAGGGTCTCCTCGTCTTTTCTTGCCGAGGAGGCCCTTCTGCAGTGTCGGGGCGTCGTAGTCCCTCCTGGGGCATGGCGTAACGCCCTCGGCAGTCACCTCTTGAGATGCAGGCTCCCCGTGGCGGGCCCTCGTCTTTTGGGCCTAGCTCGGGTGGACCCTCGGCGCTGCCTTCGGCGCCCGTTTGGATCCTGGCGCCGTTCGCGGTGCCGGTGACGAGGCGTCGCCCGTTTAATATCGGCGCCGTTCGCGGTGCCGTGATCAGAAGTGCGCCGTTGGCGGCGCCGCTTTGAATCCCAGCGCCGTTCGCGCGCGGTGATGAGTGGCGCTGTTGGCGGTGCCGCTTTGGGCCTTAGCGCCGTTCGCGCCCGATGCTGAAAGGCGGCGCGTCGTGATGCCGCCCTCGCCTTCCGGCAGCGCCCGGCGCGTGGGCTAGTCCTTCCTCTCCAGGCGGTGCCGGCCTTGCCCGGCACCGTTGGGGTGTGGAGCTAGGCCTGGCTGCTACGGCGTGAGGGAGGCGGCGGCGCTCCCATGGTACCCGGGGCCATTCGCGGCCCGTAGCCTCGAGGACCCCTGGGGTGGCCAGCATTGAGTCCTGCTGGTCTCGTCCTCCTCGGGCGATGATTCAAGCGTGGACCCATCCTGGCACCCCCACTCTTGCAGTCTGGGTCCCGGTGGCTGAAGGTGCCAGGCGGCGCGGCGGGCCCCTCCTCTGTCCCCCTTTACGCCTCCTGGGGTTTCCCCGGCTGGGGTGGCCGGGAGCCCTGGGGGCAGGCGGCGGGGGTGGCGTGGGGAGGCTCCCCTCTCTGGAGGCCGGTGACAGCTACCTTGCAGGGTGCTGTCACTCTCTCTGGGGACAGGGGGCGCTGTGGTGGGGAGGAGGGCCCTCTCGAGGTCCGAGGGGTCGGGGCAGGGGTCTGCTGCTCGGTCTTCCTTAGCCACCTCAGGGGGTGGCCAGGGCAGTGCAGAGCCTCGCCCCTCCCTCCAGGGTTCTAGGGTGTCCCCGAGGCGTTTGTGCGGACTGCCCTTCTGGATCCATACGGTCGAGCGTCGTCACGGGGAGGTTCTCCCCAGGGCTCTTCCAGGCTCCGCTTCCCCAGAGTTCCGTTCTGCGGCCTGGTCTGATATCCGGATCCCCCTTTCCAGGGCTCCTTTCCCGGATTCAGAGCCCTCGCAGAGCAGTTGCCTCAGCGGAGGTGCCCCTCTCCCATCTCTCTGCCTTCACCCCCCACTCCCAGGCCATGTCGGCCCCACTGGGTCCGTTATCCTGGGAGGAGCAGTTCAGGGTTCTCGGCGGCCTTCCCTCATCGTTAGGTACATGCATGAGCGGGTCTTTCGACTCTCCCCACCGCGAGGAATCCTCTGGGCATTCAGTTCCCCATCATCCTCGTCTCCCTCCTCCGGGGAGAGGAACCCCTGCTCATCTGTCCTCCGATGCTGATTTCACAGAATATCAGCGTTTCCTCCGAGGATGGTGAGGGATCTCCAGTTTCCTCGTTCGAAGAGACAATACCCGAGCAGGGAGGCGCGTAATTCCTTGGTGAATTCAGTGCCCAGCATCTGGTGGTACCTTCCTGGCCTATCCCCTTCAGGGAGGCGTCTATCCGGTCATGGCAGTTCCCCTGCGCTTCTTCCCCAACCCGGCGGACTGCCAGCGTGGGTATTGTGCCCCTCTGAGTCTCTAGGTTCCCTTCCAACCCGTCCTCAGGTTTGGTATACCTGGATACTCCTTCTGAGGCGCCGTTGCCTGGCGCCACGACCATCCACCAGTTGGACTCTCTCCAGTTCGACCCGTTGGGAAGCGAAGAGTATTCTCTTCTGCTCGTGCGAGTGCATGTATTGCATCACATCAGGCTCACCAGCGCTGCCTACAACGGCATCTGTGGTCGATGATGTCCCAGCTGCTGGCATCTATGCCTGTCGGAACAAACCAGACAAGCCGTTGCCCTCTCCGCGGTAGGCCTGGAGCTGGCAAGACACCAAGCAAGGGCATCTTATGACGCCAATGAGGTGGCTTCCAGGCTTGCGGGGACAGCGATCTGCATCAGGCGGACGGCATGGCTTCGTCTTTCCAGGTTGTCACCCCTGGCCCGGCGTAGGGTGATTCGCTCCGCCTTCCGGGGAACCCGTCTTTTCTCTTCCAGAGCTAGGAGACTTTTACAGGGGCTCCCTCCGTCTCCTCGTCCTCGGGAGGCACCTCCTAGCTCTTTTCCCTCTTAGGCTTTCTGAATAAGCCAGGGTCTTCTCCTTCTGTTTCTCACCAGCAGAAGGCTGGGGGTCTTGTTCCCTCAGGGTATGGCCTCTTCCCCCTCCAGGGGAAGAGGAGCTTGGTACTCACCCAGGAAGTAATGAATGGTGAAGATTGACAAGGGAAGATAGGAAAATTACGTACCTACCGTAATTCTTGATCTTCTCTTGTATCTTCACCATTCATTACTTACACCAGCCCACCATCCCCTCAGTGCCTCTTCCTGTGGCTTCTCCACCTTCCGTCTCCTTCCTCTCTCTGCATTTATATAAAATATAGGGAAAATTCCTTAAATTTTCCAAAAAAAAAAAAATATATATTTTTTTTTGGGGGGTTCTAAATCCAGAAAAATTACTTACTCTAAGATTTATGGGCCATCTAAGTGGATTGCATTGGCGATCAGACTGCACAACTATCTCTTGCTATTCTTATGGCAAGATACCTCTGGGTTTTTGGCCTGGCTCAGGCTATTCAGTTTTGATCCTGCAATCCCGTGTTCAGGTAGTTGCCCTGAAATCTCATTCCCCCTCTATTCTTACCTTGCAGAGCAGAGGCGCAATACGTCTGTTCCTTTCTCTTTAAAAAAAAAAATGCTGAGGGAACTCTCCGACTGCTATAGGCATCTTGGTATCTGGGTCATGCATCTAGTTAAAAAAAAAAAAAAAATATTTTTATCTGTAAAAAAAAAAAATGGAGAAATCAAACAAGAAGGCAAATGAGAAGGTAGGCTATCCTTCTGGCTGTTTTCTGATGGTTTCTCCTTTAAAGTTCCTCCTGGACAATTTTTACAGTAGAGCTCTGCTGACCATATCAATCTTAGCCAGCCTAAGCCTTGCCCGGCCTTAGCCAGTCAGTCTGAGTCCCATTTCTATCTTGAAAGCATCAGAAGGCTTACATTTTCCATTTCTAAACCCTGAGCAGCACTTTCATGCTGCTGGGGTTTTATTCTCCCTCCTCGGCTGTCCCTCCAGTTAAAAGGCCCTCCAGCGGCCAGGGGTGGGTGTCAAGGCTAATGGCATGTTGAAGATGAGGACTATGCCCTCCTGAGTCTGTCTAAGCGGGTTCGGTGAACCTTCTCTTCAGCTCTATCTCCGAGATTCTTGCTTCCCCTTTAGTAGAGCCTTCAGCTACAAGCTAACTATGCTCGTTGGGCCTTCTGGTCCCTTCAACATCCCATCTCTCTTCTCTTTCTTCTTCTTCTTCTATTTTCTCATTTCCTTACTCATCTCTCCTCCTAAGAGTCGCCCAGGTAAGGAGGCCCTGCACTTCTAGGCTAGGGATGTTCTTATCTCCTCTGTCCTTCCTCCATCGGCTTATTCCTTTTCAGTTCATTCTTCCTTGCTTTGCTATCCTCGCTATCTTGCCTGCTATCTATATTTTCTGCTTTCACTTTTGCCTCTCCGGCTCCACGGAACTGAGTTGGAGGAGGAGTGATCGCTACTGCAGCCGCCCCTCGCGCATGGTGTATGGCGTCGCTCTCGAGGCGGGGCCGTTAAACAAAAAAAAAAAAAACTCCCGTGGCGGGTGCGCCTCCGACTTACCCAGGAAGTAATGAATGGTGAAGATACAAGAAAGATCAAAATTCGGTAACGTAATTTTCCTTTTTTTCTCTTTGTTCCAGACTGCTTTGGACTCTGTCCTATTGTGAATACCTACTGCAAGAGCCTTCTCGAAGTAAGATAGTACAGTTACGTAAGAACCGTAACAGTAGATCTTCGAGAGAGGCTCTTGCAGTAGGTATTATCTTCCCTCCCTCCCTCCGTCCCCCTCAATTTCTTATTTTCATGTATGGGGGCATATCCTCTTCTCTCCTGTCATGCCTTTCTGGCTTTTGGTGGGAAAGAACTGGAGAGCAGGTGTGGGGGACTGCTCCTTTATACTGACGTCAGCTGACATCAGTCACCTGACGTGGGGGTGGTCCCCCGCCAGAGACTGCTAGCTAGAAATTTTTCCGTGGGGTCCTGATGCCTAGCGACTTAGTCCTATTTGTGAATACCTACTGCAAGAGCCTCTCTCGAACATCTACTGTTACAGTAAGGTCTTACATAACTGTACTTTCTGATCAAGCCACACTGTAAGGTATTTAAAGGAGGGGACATTGTCCAGAGGGGAGCCATCAGATGTGGTGAAAGACGGATTGGAGGTGAGATCAACTAGTTTATGCCTAGTGCCAAAGGACATTAAGGTGGTCTTTTTGCCCAAATCTTGCCCGGAAAAAATAATCCTTTATGCTGATGATGCCGTGATTCTCTCCTCTCACAAGGACCCAAAACCCTTACTCCAGAGCCTGCAACTTGCTTTCTCCAATGTTGAAAAGTGGTTCCTAGATCACAAGCTGGTCCTAAATCGCAAAAATACAAAATCCATGCTTTTCTCCAGTCCACAAAACAGAAAAAGACAAATTCCACTCACAATCAAAACATACCCAGGAAATACCCTTGAACAAGTGTCTACATTTAAATACCTTGGAATCACCTTTGATCAAGGTCTTACCTTTGTGACCTGCATAGATAACACAGCGAAAACGGTGAACCAGCGCATTGGTATCCTGTTCCGAAACCAGCTGTTCCTTACCCAAGCTGCTCTGAGGATTGCTATCCAAAGCTCTGTCATCTCAATCATAGACTATGCCTTAATTATCTATGGCTCTGCCACTACCACCGCACTAAGGCGCATCACAACCACCCTAAACAGGGCCTATCAGCTGCTCATTAGAGCGCAGAGACGTACTCATACCTGTGAGCTCTACACGGAAACAGCATGGTTGCAACTCTCAAATCGCATAAGGTACCTCACATGCTTGATGGCAAAAAAATCCATCTTGGGCCTCACTCCGCCGTGTATCCAAGACCTACTCTGCCCGAATACCAGCATCCATCCCACCAGAAGATTGGAACACCAACCTCTCCAGGTCCCCAGATGCCGGACCACACAGGGCCAAAGATCATTTGCCTATCATGCCCCCATCTGGTACAATGCCCTAGCTCACTCACTATATCCTCCATTTCACTAGGAGCTTTCCAATCTATGCTTTATGTGCACCTCTCAGCCTCTAGCTCCTGTGACTGCCTTGACTAATGACTCTTCCCTCATGGCTGTTTTTTCTGTTTTTCATCCTCCTCCTCTGCTCCTCTCTTGACAAAGACATCTGAGTAACTCTAACTACTCTAAGTCTGCTCCCCTCCCCATATCTCCTCTTATCTTTCCCACCTGACCATTCCTCCAATGTTTTTTTTTTTCTTCTCTTGGATGTACTGTATTATACTGACTTATTGAAACCTTTGTAATTTGCTGACCATTCTATTGTAGCATGTCTTGTTTGTTTGTACATTGATGATGTGGAACCTTTGTAAAAGAGCCATTGGCTCAAAGGTAATAATTCCTAGAACAATAAACTAAACTATACTAAACTTTTGGTATTTAGCAAAAACGAAACTGATTTAAGATGAATCGTCTCTGGACATTAAGTCCTGTTGACGCAGTGGGTTAAGCTCCTAGAGAGAGGGGCTAGAGGTGTAGAGGACTGCATAATCGGAATATGTATGTATGTTGGCATTGACATAGGCAGAAGGGAGGTCATTGAAGAACAGGGAGAAAAAACTGGGACCAAGATTGGAGTCTTGTGGGGCACCAATCTAGATGGGGGGAAGGGGGGGGCGGTGGCAGAAACAGAGCCTCCTACCTGGACTGGCTGGTAATGGTCAGAAGATAGGAGCAAACCAATTCACTGTTGAAGCAGAGAGATCCACAAGCCTCAATTTATCCAACATGAGAGGGTGGTCAATAGAATCAAAGGCCTTGTCCAGGTCTGTGATGATGGCTAAGGTCTTGAGACCCTTGTCCATTTCTCTGAGAATGGAGTCAGTGACCCTATGTAGCTACCCAGATGAATTCCTGAGTATCAAACAAACTTCATGAAAGTGTAGTGTACTCGGAAAATCATACCATCTCGGGGGCCTAATGAAATAATAAATCTATTCATCCTTCAGGCTTGTGGTTTATTACCTCATTAGGCCCCTCGATGGCATTATCTTCTTGAATATTACACATTGCTGTGATTTATTGTATATTTATTCAATAGTAATTAAAGCTATTGACATTTATTCTCTATGCGCGTCCTCTCTCCTTTTCATGACCTTATGTAGGAACCATCCCAGGTACCCTCATGAACAATCACATGAACGCTGGCTTGTAATTTGTTACTACTCGACTTCCACTTTACATGTATATTACTTCCAGGCAATGTGCTTGTGCACTTTATTTGTATTTTAACTGTTGTTCCAATTTATCCAATGTATTTGATTTTGTTATAAGCATTTGTGCAGTAGGAGTGGGCTCCAAAGCCTTTGCATAAATTCATTTAGTCTCACTAGTGTTGAATAAACAGTGGTTGTAAGATTTATCCAGTAACCTAACGTCAATCAATCATCATTTATTCAACACCCTGCCATCAATCATCACCCCCTCCTGCTGGAAGTAGATCACTAAACACTGCCCCCCCAAAAGTATTCCTGTCACGATCCATTTAGACTTTAAAATCACACAGAGCCCTTGAGAAATATTAATTCCCACCCGACTCGTCCTGATTTCTCAGCACCTCCAAACACTCCCCCAGCTCCAGCCAATAAAAACAACAGTACCATTTTTTTTTAAAATGTTTGCTCGTTTCTCTTCTCTCAGCTTGCCTGCAACCCAGGCCCATCAGTGCTCACTCTGTGCCCCCACGCAAATGTTTCCGTCTATCTCTCTCGACACAAACTGCCACAAAAGTCGCTGACTGCAAGATCAGTGAGGCACATCAGAGAAATTGTTGAATGCAGGATCAACCAGATAAATCCAATTTTAAAATATTGCAACACTAAGTTGAACGCAGGATCAACCAAATACATCTTTCTATTACATAAACAGTAAAATGGACACAGACATTCTCGCTAAGCGAAACAAAGCCGTCATGTTTTTTTTTCTGAATGCCCACCCACATACACAAAAAGGACCAATCACGAAAGACATTACAGCAGAGATGCAATGTCCTGACACCAAGACCCTAGCAACCGTCCTAGGAACCCACAGCATTAAAGGCGCAACACCACTTACACTGAAAATAAACCATACAACTTTAATAATTTTTCAAAAATAATTAAATAAATACAGTTAATTATCACAACCCCACAAGATCCCTGCCTATTGCATAAATGAAATACACAACAGGGACCTTGTGGAATATACGATTTATTTGCACTTGTGCTATTTGACCTTGGGCACATTACTTATGGCTTACGCCACTCGTGAGGTTACCCAAGGTCAAACAGCACTCGTGAAAATATTATGCATGCAATGTATTTGATTTTGTTATAAACTCCTGTCCCATCCTCAGTTAATGTAATTTGAACTTTCTGTATTACCCATGTGCCGTCTTTATGGCCCGAGTCGTGCCTGAAAACGGTTATTTGGATCAGCGCACCTACCCAGTAAACAAACAAATAAATAAATATATTCTGTAGTGTTTAAATCTATTGATAAATCAAGTTGAACGGCTCTGCTATCCTCACCTGCAGGATCCCCCCCATGCGCACTGACCTGGTTGTTCCTTTTCAGACGGTGGACCTTGTTGGGGTGGTTTTGCCAGGTCCTCCCTTCGGGCAAAGTCCACTGAGCACCTGTAGCCCAGGTATAGATCCTAGAGCCTCTGGCTCCTGTTTTCCCTTTGGGCCTATACCACCTCTGCCTGAACTTCCAGGGATCATGGGTCCTCTGGGACTGACCACCTGGGGTCAACATGGAAGTGTAGCTGGTGCTTTGTACCAGTACCACAGACATGCCGACTGGGTCAAGTTCCTTCCCAGCACCCTAGCACTACCCTCTTGCACGTCCAGCACCTCCTCTCTGAATGTACTCCTCTGAGGGCATGGAATCCTTCCCGTATGTGTCTTTGGCTCCTGAGTACACTGTGTACCAGACATTCCTAATGGACATACTGCATGTGGTGCTGGACCTTGGCATTATTGCTTCACGTAATACCCTGTCCTACCAGCTGGGACATCTAGGAGCTTTCAGCGATACCCTTTGTGTCATCCCTTCCTGGCCTAAATCCTTCGAGGAATGCTCTAAGACAGTTTGGAAGCATTCCCTTGCTCTTCCTTCATCCCCAAGGGATGTGTTACAAAGGCATTGCACACCTGTAAGTTCTGCAGGTGCAATACCTCACCCCACTTTGGGGATTTAGGTTGTGCAGACTCCGACAGAGCCTTGTCGCTCTGTGCATGACGGACCTCCTGAAACTGATTTGGCAGAGACAGGTGTTTTGGGCAGGAAGGTTTTTTCTTGGCTCATACCATGATATGCATTGCTGCACATCAAGTACATCAGACAGCCTACAACAAGCACCTGTAGGTGCAGCTAGGACAGCTCCATGCTGCATTCGGAGTTAGCCGGGCAAGCCATCTACCTTTCTGCCAAGGGCCTGGAGTTGGCAATGCACTAGACAGTAGCATCATACGATGCCAATGAGTTGGTCTTCAGGCTGGTGGGAACCGGAGTCTGCATTTGGTGGAAAACATTGCTTTGCCTCTCTCGATTGGTACCTATGGCACGCTGGAAGGTGCTTAACTCCCAGATCCAAGGGGCTCACTTCTTTTCCTGTAGGGTCAGTTGGGAGCTATTGGGGCACTCTTCTGCTCATCCATCTGTTCCAGACCGATCTCGGGTCTTGCCAAACTTGTAAGGAGCCCCTGCCCTCAAGTGTCCCCCTCCATGCAGAGGGCAGAGGGTACTTGTTACTCTCAAGGTGAGCCTAATCCTCCCATTTTGGGAAGCTTGGTACTCAAACCCATAAATATGAATCAGTGGTAAAGACTGACTCTTGAGAGCTGGCCTGGTGGCGCTGAGGGTTGAGGCACTGGACACCGCATCTCGCGCCACACAGGCGACCCGGGTTCAGGAACGAGCCCGGGTCATTGGGGGTCGGCAGGGAGGGTGAAGGATTGAGCATCCCTTGGACTGCTCTCCTTTCCCAGGAAGGGGGATTCCACCAGCCGATGTACTTGTAACCTCTAGTGGAGGCTGGAGGCACTGCAGTACTCGGCCACGAGTCGCTGGGAATCAGTGCTTTAGCAGACGTCTTTTGGGGGTGCGCAGGAGCATGCATCCGCCGAGCTGGACATCATTGCACGTCCGAGCTCTCAGGGAGTTCAAGAAAAAGTGGAAAACAATGGCGCCATGGATAGGCGACGGCATCAAGTCCCCCATGTCCTTCGCTGGGCCATACCCATCTGTCCTTCCAGGTCCTTCACCTCAGCCCTGCCCTGCAGCCGGAGTCTGAATCTAAGAGCACCCAAGAGGTGGAGGGTGACCCACCCTGGGAGGGTTAGACCAGGGGTGCTGGCTGCAGGGAGGTGAGGAAGAGAGAAGGTTCAGTTTGGGGGGCCTCTGGCTGGCAGGATAAGGGTTCGGATGCCCGAGAGAGTTTCATAGGGGCCATGACTGGAGGGAAATAAAGTTTAAAAAAAAAAAAAAGATTGACTCTTAAAAGATACAAAAATTACATACTTACCATAAATGTTGATCTTCCAGAATATCTTCACCATTGACTCAGACACCCGCCCACCATCACCTTCTCTGCTGAGAACCAGGGCCTCTGGCAGCTCACCCTTTGGGTACTGGCAGCATTTAGTCTGCTATCTCCTCTGCCATGGTCCATATTGGTGATCATCATTTTTGTTAAAAAAAATAAAAAAATAAAAAATTGAACACTCTGATTTAAACCCTCACTCAAAAAAACAAACAAAAAAATGGAATGGGGGTCATTTAGCTCACCTACCAACCAAAATAATTTTTTGTTTTTTCACTTGGAGTGGGGAGGTGGTCAACTTCCTGCAGTTTTTAACTCCCTTCTTTTCTCTGCCCAGGATATATCCCCTATACGGTGTATCCCTGTTAGTTGCTATTCGCAGTATGTGCCCTGAGCACCATCCAGTCTAACTCCACTGAGTAGATGATCTGTGTGTGGAAGGGTGCAATGCACTCATTTGGATAAATGCACTAGCTTCACACAGGGTACATCCCTGTGGTTGCAGGGAGAAGCGGGGCATGTTCTTCCTCTCATGTTGGAATTTTTGAATAGTATCCCTTGTCACTTCTCTCTATGCGCTGGGCCTCAACCACTCTGTCTGGAGCATGCCAGAGGAGATGATCACATCTTGCCTCTCTAGGACTGCTAGTTCTACAACTCCTGTTCTCACCATCCCTGCTTTTCTGTCATCTGTCATAGAGAAAAGAGGATTATGAGTTTACTCTCATTCATAAGGTAGAAAAAATTGGCAGACTGGATGGTCCTTATGTGCCATCAACTTCTGTGTTTCTATGTTACTTTCGTTTATTCAAGTTCTGTCCGGTGGCATGGAGTTATTATTTTTTGGGAGCCCAAATGTCATTTTTCTAGTTTTGGGCATTTTTGCCATCTCATTTGCAAGGGATTCCCAAATTGGACTTCCCCTTTGCTACTTCTGCCAGAACCATTTTCTCAGGGCTGTTGTCCTGTCTTAACCCACCACTTTCCACACTCTGTCTGGCTAGTGGTAAATGGTTCTGGCTCTTTTTAGACCCACTACCCTTGTGCCACCTGGTAGGCCCAGCACTTAGTCTCTTAGTCGATAGGCTCTAACTGGTTGTTTATTTTACTTCCTATATCCTTTTACTATGCCTTTGGGCTAAAAAGTGTTTAGTCCTCTTTTATTTTCCTTCCACTTTGTTTCCCTGCTGGCAAACAGAACTGAGGTACATGAGGGAGCTGATGATGGTTATTGGCTAGTTCGCTGTGCCGCGTGAGGTACGTGCAGTGCACAAGCGGTGTCAGTATCGGACATCAGCTCCCTCCCTTGAAGAAGAAAAATTCCGTGGGGTCCTAGTGTCTCTGGTCCTAAACCCATCAGTATGAATCAATGGTGAAGATATTCTGGAAGATCCAGTTATGGTAAGCACTTCATTTCATTATAGCTTTTTCTTCCTTGGCTGCTCCTCATCAGGGATATACCCTGCTCTGGCCTGGAGTTCTGTCCCTTGGTCCAGCTGCCACCCTGTGGCACCCATGGATGGGTGCCATGAGGGGAGGGCCATCCTTCCCTCACCAACCTGAGGCAGTCCACCAAGTGGACAGGATCCATTGTGAGGGACCCTAGAACTGGGGGGAACAAGGGGTATCAGCCAGTCATATAGACACTAATGGGTTTTTCTCCCCTGTCCCTCCTCCTTCCCTGGTGTGTGCCAAGCCTTCTGACACCTGTGGAAGGAGCAACCTCCGCTGGCCAACCCCAGGAGTTGCTGCAGTGATGGGTGTCTGATGCCCTCCCTCGTAACTGCAGCGCACTTCCGAGTGGCAACTGCTGTAGTCTGATCTGCCTCCTGATGTGGGGACTTGAGTTTGTGCCCGAATCCGGGCTACCTGCATGGGCATTGGGGCTATTCAGTATGATTCTAATCATGATTGCATCTACTGTATATGCAGTATATATCAAATACTACTAAATACTGAGATTTAGATATAGATTTTTCCCAGAAGAAACTAATGGCTTATAAAAAGATTATTTTATTCTTCTCATCTCATCTTCTTTTAATTTCAGTGCAGTAACTGCTCATTGCTGCTTTTATTGCTTCTTTTACTGCTTGTTGTTGATTTCACTTGGTAGCAGGTTGATTTTTTTTTTTTTACTAGTAAGGGACTAGCAGGGAATTGTTTTGGGGCTATTGAGAATGTGAAACTTATTTTGGTGTGCTTTAAATGGGGCTTTATTTCTTTGAATTAGAAACCTATTTCTTCTGATTTCAAACATATTTTGGTGTGCTTTTAGTGGGGCTGTTATTTCTTTGAATTGGAAACCTATTTCTTCTAATTTCAAGCCTATTTTGGTGTGCTTTTGGTGAGGCTGTTGTTTCTTTGAATTAGAAATTTATTTCTTCTACTTTCAAACCTGTTCTGGTGTGCTTTTGGTGAGGCTGTTGTTTCTTTGAATTAGAAACCTGTTTCTTCTGGTTTCAAACCTATTTTGGTGTGCTTTAAGTGGGGCTGTTATTTCTTTGAATTAGAACTGTATTTCTTCTAGTTTCAAACCTATTTTGGTGTGCTTTAAGTGGAGCTGTTATTTCTTTGAATTAGAACCGTATTTCTTCTAGTTTCAAACCCGTTTTGGTGTGCTTTTAGTGGGGCTGTTATTTCTTTGCTGTCTTTACTTGCTGCACATTTTAATTTTATTTAGTGCAGTTTGGGGAAGGGTGCTAATTGTCTGGCCTGGGGCCTCAGCTACCTGATAATTGGAGGCAGAGCTGAGTCAGATTTGTGGTAGCAGGTTGCTTTTTGACTTCTCAGAAGAGGCTAGAAGGGGAAGGGATTAGATGCATTTTTAGTGCAGTAACTTTTATTGCCCCTTTTACTGCTTATTGTTGATTTCACTTGGTAGCAGGTTGATTTTGTTTTAGTACTTATAAGGGACTAGCAGGGAATTCTTTTGGGGCTGTTGAACATTTGAAACCTATTTTGGTGTGCTTTTAGTGGGGCTGTTATTTCTTTGCTGTCTTTATTTGCTGTTTGTTGATTTCACTTGGTAGCAGGTTGATTTTTTTGCTACTTATAAGGGGCTAGCAGGGAATTGTTTTGGGGTTGTTGAAAATTTGAATCGTATTTTGGTGTGCTTTAAGTGGGGCTGATCTTCCTGGACATAAAGTCTCCACCACTCATTCACACTAATGGAAGTTCCCTGGAGGTGCTAGGAGCCAGCGGGAGCAAACTTTTTCAAGAGGGCCAGCACTGGAGATGGAGCCGCGAGGAAGTGGCACCGTGAGCCCTAGCTCATGCGGTAATGACTATCTCGGCATTGACCCTCCAACTGCCTAAGTTCCTTTTTTCCTGCCGTCGAGTGCACTTCAGTGACGACGTCGCTTGCCCACCGGAGTTAAAACTTCACTAGCAGCAATAGTTTAGTTTTATTTTGAATCAGTACTGATTATTATTTTTAGTCTACAATTGTACAGCAGAAGTCTTCAGCCCTCCATTGATGGAGTCGACCATGAGCGGGTCAGGTGATGGTAGGGAGACTTCATATGAAAGCTGTTCAGTCAGCCAGGCCGGGTCCGGTCCGCCACCCTCTCCCGGGGGCTGACAATGGATGGTCCAGTGCTCAAGGAGATGGGCGGTCCCCGCGAAAGTATAAAAGGAAACGGTCCCATTCTCAGCACCGTTCGGCCTCGAGTTCTTCTTTAACACATAGGTTGAAGAAGAAACGGCATCACTCGAGGTCGCCCTCTGGTATGTCTGTGTGTAGATGGTCGATTATTAGGGCCAGGCGCCAGTGTCCACCTCTGTTGGAGTCTCAGGATTCTGTCTCTGGTGGCCGACCTCCTAGACACCGGAGCTCTTCTCCACCTATTGGAGGAGCTTCTAATGATCAGTTTCTCCAGTGGGCTGCTGTTATGGAGCAGTGGGCTTGGAGGTTGGTCCAGTTGCCTGAGCCTGTCAGTCTGACACCGGGGCCTTGGAGCCATTCAGTTTCAGAGGGACGGGTAGGGCGGTTAGGCCTTCCTAGTCGTGCGGCACTTTCTTTGGTGCCATCAACTCTGCGCTCAGGTGTTTATCTCCCTCACATGGCTGTGGTGCAGGGGTCCACAATGATGCTTCTATCTCCTGCCATTTTTCCCTCTTTTTCTTCAAATCGCAGTTTTCAGACCCCCGTGACACTTTTGACGCCGCCCGTGGTGTCGCAGGCTCTGTCAGTGCTGTCTGCAGCGGCGCAGGCTCTGTTGGTGCCATTCGCAGCGCTGGGGCTCTGTCAGCGCCGTATGTGGTGATATTTCTGATGGCTCCTCCTTTCTTGTTCTCGGCACAGTTTTCCTCGACGACGACGACGGGGATTTGTGCGGTGCCATCCGGTCTTCAGGGGCTCTTGACTCCAATTCTTTCTTCTTCTGTTCTTTCTCCTGATTTTCACTCCTTTTCTGTCCATATAGTCTCCCCTGGACTTCAGGAGATGATTTTGAGCCTGATCCAGATCTTCGCCTGGGTGATGATGTTGATGACACTGCCCTGGGATCAGGGATCAATCCTTCTGCAGAGCCTGTGGTTGAAAACCTTTACTTTAAGTCTCTGCTCAAAAATGAAAATTCTACTCATTCTCTCCAGACTACAGAAATGGATCCTGGGAGGCTTTTGTGACTCCAATATCTTCATGTCCCGGAGATCCTTGTGGATTTAACCCCTCCGGTACAGCCCTCTTTTGAAACCCTCTCACAGATGGTGTGGAAGAATCCGGCTCGCATTCCTTCTGTGGCCAAGTCCATAGATAGGAAGTATGCCCCTCCCAAGGATCACCCCATTTTGGTCTCAAAAGTCTTTGCTGATGCCATTGTAGTCTTGGCAGAGAATGATAAGGATGCCATTTCTCAGGGATCTACAGCCCAACCTATGAACAAAGAATCTCGCAAGATAGACACCTTAGGTAAGAGAGTCTTTGCTGCCTCAACCCTGGGTATACGCATTGCCAGCTACCAGGGCTATTTTTCTCAATATGAGTATCTCCTTTGGCATTCCCTCAAAGAAATGGTAGAGGCTCTGCCTGAATCAGAAGTTAACTCAGAACTACTTCAAACCAAAACTAGGGGTATTGAATCCAATAACCAACAGGTTAAAGCTGCAATGCACGCTTACGATACCGCCTCCCGGGTGGCGGCTGGCATCTGCACCCGCCACCACTCTTGGCTGCGTACTTTGGGCTTCACAAATGATGCCCAGCAGCAGGTCATGGCCTTAACTTTTGATGGTATGTGTCTGTTCAGGCCTCAAGTGGAGCAGGCTCTGGAGGCCATGCAGAAGATTAGGTCTGCCATTAAGATGGCTAGACCTGCACCCGCCCCTTCCTGAAGGGGTGCGGACAAGCATCAGCTTCACAACCGTCAGTCCTTTCGGGGCAAAGGCAGAGGAGGTTTTAACAAAGACCACATCCCTTAGCCACAAAAGAAAGTGCAGCAGAAGGCACAGGGGCCCAAAGTGCCCAGTGCCACCTTCTGAGTTTCTGGCCCAGGTCCCACCTCAGCTGGCTGAGGGGGGACTACTCCTCAGCGGTGGGAGGACGTCTGACTCAGTTCTGCAATCAGTGGAAATCTATAACATCAGGCAAATGGGTCCCCCGGATAATCTGCGAGGGGTACTCTCTCAATCTTTCAGAACCCCTTCCGGATCATCCTCCCAAACGACAGCCCAGGCTGTCAGTAGTACAGTCAGACCTTCTTGCTTCCGAGATACAAGGCCTTCTAAACAACAGGGCAGTAAAAATAGTTCCGCTGGATCAATGAAACACAGGTTTCTACTCCCATTACTTTCTGGTCCCGAAGAAAACCGGCAGCATGCATCCCATTCTGGATCTCAGAAAGTTAAACAAGTTCCTTCACAAGGAGAAGTTCAAGATAATATCACTAGGTACACTGCTACCTTTGCTTCAGCGACACAATTGGCTAGCCTCCCTGGACATGCAGGATGCCTACCAACACATTCTCATATACCCAAAGCACCACAGATACCTAAGGTTCATGGCTTTGGTTCAACACTGTCAGTTCAGAGTCCTGCCCTTTGGGCTATCCTCAACGCCTCGAGTTTTTACAAAGTGTTGTGCAATTCTCACAGCGCACCTCAGGAAAATCAGAAAACAAGTGTTCCCATATCTGGACGACTGGCTCCTAGCAAGTCCCTCCAGGCAAGAGACTCTGGAGGCCGTGGCCACGGCCTCAAACCTCCTCACGTCCATTGGAGTCCTGCTGAATCTCAACAAGTTGCAGTTGCAGCCCTCCCAGAATCTCCTCTTCATGGGAACTCTTCTGGACACCTCCTCTGTGAAGGCTTTTCTTCTAGAGGACGGAAGGAAGCGATATCTTACAGATGGCCTGATACTTTAGAGAACCCAGCTCGGTTGGCGCTATCTCGATGCAACGGATGCTGGGCCTCATGGCATCCTCGGTGTTCACTGTACCCTTAGCTCATCTCCACATGAGAACCTCTCAGTGGATGCTCAGTACTCAGTGATCCCCCAACCGCTCACCCTCAGTCCTTTCTCATCAAGGTGATGGAACCTCTGAAGAGGTTGCTCGCCTGGTGGTTGCAGGAGGACAATCTTCTGGAAGGATATCCCTTTGCCCCTCTGGATCATCAGATCTCCATTACCACGGATGCTCCCTGATGGGTTGGGGAGCACATTGCCAGGATCTCCACACCCAGGGTAAGTGTACTCAGGACAAGTCCAAACTTCACATAAACGTCCTGGAAATGAGAGTCCTCCTGTATGCAGTCCGAGCCTTGAAGGACATACTCTGTCACAAGAACATTCTCTTTCAAACGGTCAACAAGGCAGTGATGTACTACATCAACAAACAGAGTGGTGAACACTCTTACCCATTATGTAGGGAAGCAATGAGAGTGTGGGAGTGGTGCCTGGAACACAAGGCTCTGATTCAGGCGGTTTACCTGCCAGGAGTACAAAACATGCTGGCAGACTGTCTCAGCAGAATGGAGACAGAGCCTCACGAGTGGTCTCTCGACTTAACCGTCATTCAGTCTCTCTTCAAAGATTGGGGAACTCCAGACCTGGACCTTTTTGTGTCCCCACTCAACGCAAAACTGCCTCTCTTCTTCTCCAGAAATCCAGGACCTGGCATTATTTGTCAGGATGCGTTGAGGCTGCGGTGGACAAGATGCTTTCTATATGCATTTCCTCCTCTTCTCCTAATTCAGAGGGTACTACTCAGATTGGAGTATCGGTGGGGGGGGGGGGGCAGAATGATTCTCATTGCCCCGTTCTGGCCTCAGCAGATATGGTTCCCACTACTCAACAGTCTGTTGGAACCTGCCCCGAAGATGCTTCCCCTTCAGACTAACATTCTGACCCAGGGTCCTGTGGTCCATCCCAATCTGAGGTCACTTCACCTTCACGCTTGGCTCCTGAAGGGATAGAGGTGAATAGGTTCAGTGTTTCTTATAGAGTTTCAGATATTCTTTTGGCTGCATGTACACCGGCCACTAGAAAAACCTACACAGCCAAATGGAAGCATTTCTCTATCTGGTGTGCAAAATCCTCTTGGAACCCTTTTTCCTGCCCACCGAATAAAGCCTTAGAGTACCTTTTAGACCTCTCTAATACAGATCAGCAGTACTCCACAGTCAAAGTTCATCTTTGTGCCATTTCAGCATATCATGAGCCGGTACTTTCCATGTCACTTGCTCAGCTGCCTGTAGGTAAGAGGTTTCTTAGGGATATTCTGCATACTAGACCTCCTATCAGACATCCAGTCGCAGCCTGGGTCATTAACCTTGCTCACTTGTAAACCTTTCGAGCCTCTAACTACTTGCGACTTGAAGTTCCTCACTTGGAAAACAGCCTTCCTGGTGGCCATTACTTCGGCCCGTAGAGTTTCTGAAATGCTTGCACTGGTCACAGACCCCCAGTACATTTTATTTCACAAGGACAAAGTAGTTCTTTGGACTCATCCTAAGTTTCTCCCTAAGGTTGTCTCAGAATTCCATCTAAACCAACCTTTAGTCCTTCCTACCTACTTTGCAAACTTCCAGAATGAAGGGGAGCGTACCCTTCATTCACTGGATGTTAAGAGAGTGCTGCGGTTCTATCTAGAGAGAGCAAAAGAAATCCGCAAGGCCCAACAACTGTGTGTTTCCTTCAGCGAGACCCGGCTGGGTCAGCCTGTCTCTATCGGATGCAGTTCAGCGTGGCTGGTGGCATGCCTTCACCACTGCTATTCTATGGCACAGGTCAAGCTGGAAGGCAGAGTGTACGCTCACTCTACCAGAGCCGTCACAGCATCTCTGGCGGATATCTACAACGTGCCCATCGCAGATATTTGCAATGTGGCTACTTGGAGCTCCGTGCATACTTTCATTAAGCACTACGCCTTGGATGTCCATGCCAGACGACATCTGTCGTTTGGCAGAACCATTCTTAATAGACTTCTGTCCTAAGTATGTGAGCTCTTTATCTCCTGCCGCCCGTCTCCAGGGATTATTAGCTCGGTACTCTCCCATTAGTGTGAATGAGTGGTGGAGACTTTATGTCCAGAAAGATATGGAAATTACGTACCTACCATAATTCTTGATCTTCTTGGATGACATCTTCACCACTCAGTCACACGCCCACCCACCATCCCCCAAGCTCACTTTTCTGTTTTTGGTTCTTACACAGGTCATTCGGACTATCTTATGTCCGATTTTTAGGTTAGTTATGCTGCATCTCCTCGGAAAAAAGGTACTAAGGCAGTTGGAGAGTTGACACTGAGATAGTCCTTACCGCACGAGCCGGGGCTCTTGGTGCCGCTTCCTCGTAGCTCCATCTCAGATGCCAGCCCTGTTGAAAAAGTTTACTCCCGCTGGGTCCTAGCGCCTCCGACGAACTCCCATTAGTGTGAATGAGTGGTGGAGACTTCATCCAAGATGATGAAGAATTACGGTAGGTACGTAATTTCCATTTATTTCTTTGAATTAGAAACCTATTTCTTCTGATTTCAAACCTATTTTGATATGTTTTTAGTGGAGCTGTTAATTCTTTGCTGCAGATTTTTCCCAGCCTCTCACCTCTGCCCCCACTCTTGATTAAATGTCCTGTTAAATCTGATTGACAGGAGCCAAGCACAGAGAATAGCAGGGGCGGTGGAGTAGGAGGTGGAAGGGGGAGTAAGCACGCCCTCAGCACAACAATTGTTTTGGCTCATTTTTTGTTGTTTTCCTTCTTAAAATTATCTTAGTGCTTAGTGGCAAGATTTTTGGGACAGGGGATTGATACTTTTTTTTTCTGTCTTTTCTGATGGATCAGTGACAGGATTTGGACAAGAAATTGTTTCTGGATTTATTTCATTGATATCACAGGAATTTGAACACACTTACTCAAAGCAGCTAGAGTCCATAATCATAGTAGGGGCATAGTTGAAGCAATTTTGTAAATGGGGGAGAGAGAAGAAGAAAAAAAGCTACAGTGTACAAAAGGGAAACAAGCATTTGTCAATGCTGAAAGTTCGCTGTTGGTATTGCTGTTGTACATGCCTCACATGTCTTTCTTTGTATATTCCTCTTCCTTGCATTTTAAGTCATCACTCTCAACACAAATTTCTTATGTGCTTCCAGCACTGGTTCAAATTAGAGAAACAAGCATTTGTCAGTGCCAAATGTTTGCTTGCTGGTATTGGCATTGGTAGTGCAGGAGTTAGAGTGATGCATAATAGGAATGGCAGTGAAGTATTGAAGTAACGCCAACTTCCACCCCCACCCTGTAGAGACAGACAGGCGCTGGGTGCGTGCCTTTGGGTCCTCGGCCAAAACACTCATGCCATTCCACCTCACACCACCCTGCAGACACCAATCAGTGTGCAGTGTGACTTGAGGTCTTCAGCCCTTACGCTTACCCCATTCCATAAGGAAATAAGCTGAGATGGGTGCAGTATAGCAGAATTGGGTGAACATTAGGGCAGAAGACCCCATGGCACACCTCGATGCCTTTCAGTGTCTGCAGGGTGGTAGTGGGGATGGAATGGGGTGAGCATTACAGCCGACGACCCCAAGTCAGACCCCCGACGCCTGTCAGTCTGTACAGTGTAGGCGTTACAGTTGGAAACCCTGATGCCCCGGCGTTTGTTGGTATTTTTGCTCCAGATTTTCAGCATGGGTTTTTTCAGACCCCACCTCATGAACAATGGCTGCATCATTTCGTTACTCAATCCCAAAAGGTGATTTCACAACACAATGTAACGCAGTCATTGTTTGGAGTGTTTTCACCAAATTTTCAACATGGCCTTTTTGGGACCTCCCCTCATGAACAGTGACACTGGGATTTTGTTAATCTGTCCTGAAAGTTAATTTCGCACAGCAACTGCACCATTCTGTGCTATAGGTGCAAAAACACATTTTAGGAAGGATGCAAAAAATGACAGCTGTACTGTTCATAAGGGGATATGAAAAAATGGTAACGTTGGAAATTTTTGAGTGAAAACAGTAAAAATTGATGAAGTTTCAAGTGTGCATAGAAACTGCAACAGACACCCGTAATGCAGTCATTTTTGGGAGTTTTTCACCAAATTTGCAACAAAGGCTTTTTGTGACCCTACCTCATGAACAGTGGCACTGTCGTTTTGTTAATTGGTCCCAAAAGGTGATTCCGGACAGCGACCTCAAAATCATTTTTCAGACAACATGAAGTCTTGCTGTATTCTGACTATTGCAGTGATATCCAACCTTTGAACTGCCCCAGAAAGGAAAGAGTTAACTTTCCATGCAAGGCAGGGAACGCTGAGCTCGAGCTTGGTTGAGACTCTGTCTGTTGTTGTTTGAACCCAAACTGCCAGATTCTTTACTCCGCCTCACTGAACAGTCGCTCCGGAGATTTCTCCTTTGCTCTGTTCAAATTAGTCTGTTAAAGTGTCATTTTTCCCCTCGGTTCAACCGAATTTCTTCTATGTAACCTGTCGGTTCAGTCTCTGTCTGTGGTACCATGAGTACTAGATAGGTTTACTGTTATTAGTTTCTGTGTGGAACTTGTAGACGTTGGATCGGTTCGGTTTGAACCGATCAGGTTTGTAAAAAAAGTTTATTCTGTTTTTTAGAGTGTGGTAACCGGTCCTTATTGGTTCTAAAAAAAACGGATTTCATTACGTTTTTTTCCACGACCCGTAACACGGTCAGGAACCAATAAGGGTGTCTTGCCTGACAGATTGCTGAAAAAAGGGTAAGTTTGGTTAGGACTGGCCATGTCTGAGAAACCCAAGGGAAAAACCGGGTCCACTGGGTTTCAACACTGTAGTGTGTGTGGGGAAGCCTTTGCTAGGGCTGACCCCCACACCACCTGTGTTTATTGTCTGGGGTTTGACCACCTCGATTCAGACTGCCAGATTTGTAAAGTTTTCCTACAGCTACCCTGGAAAAGAGTAGGTAGGCTGAGGGAAAGGGAGGCCAAGAGTCCACGCTGACCCAGATGGCCAGCCCAGTTGGTTCCAACCGAACCGAGAAGGAGTAGCCCTCTGACCAGGGTGAAACTTCTTGAGCAAAAGGACAACCGACTCTGAGGAGTCGGTTCCGGTTAAAGGAAAAAGAAGGGATAAGTCAGCTGGTTCGGATCCACAAGTTCTTTCTCTGACCGCTGATGAAATAGCCAAAGCGATAAGGATTGTTCAGTCGCTAACTTCGGTTCCGACCGAACCGGCACCATCGGTTAGGGGCTCGGTTCGGTCGGTTCCCCCATTTCCGGATTATAATTTAGAGGATTTTTATGAACCGGAGGAGGAGGAGGAGGAGGAGGAGGGAGAGTATGAGGATAGTGATGGTGATTATGAAAGTCTGGATGTGCCCATTGACCCGGACATCTCCCCAGACAGACCTTCAGGTGTTTCTCCTCCTAGGCTTTCTGAGTCCCCTTCCCACTTTATGTTTTACAGAAAAGTGGCTGAAACTCTCCAGCTTCCTATGAAGGAAGCAGTAGAGGATCAGGAGGAGGCTGATTATGTTGAAATGATGGACATCCCAGAGTCCAGGAGGCTGTCTATTCCCCTCCATAAGTCTTTTGGGAAACAGACAATAAACATTTTAAAGACTCCTAATTCCATACCTCCTGTGGACAGAAGAATGGACAAGAGGTATACTCTTTCAGGCTCAGATACGGAGTTCCTTTCCCAGCAATGCAGCCATGTTGGGGTAGTGCAGGCTGCTGCCTGTGATAAGGCAAATATACCCTTGGCTTCACACACCCCAGATAAGGACTCCAGGAGGATTGATGCCATGGCAAAGAAACAGTACATGGCAGCATCTTTGGGACTCAGGCAGGCTAACTGTATGGCCTACACAGCTAGATACCAAAGTCTAGATGGGACACTGTGATGGCTCTAGCTAAACAGGTCCCCAACCAGCTTGCCAAGGAGCTGGAGCAGGTGGCTGCAGATGGTATTGGGGCATCCAAGGTGCAATTTCATGCTGCAGTGGACTCCAATGATGTTTCATCTAGAGTCATGGCTACATCTGTGGCCCTTCGTAGGATGGCTTGGCTCAGATGTACTAGCCTGTCACAGGATACCCAGGCTAAGGCCATGGATTTTCCTGTTATTGGTAATTCTCTGTTTGGGAGCAGACAGAGAACTACATGAAAAATGGATGAGTACAGGACCACCTATAGAAGTGCTCAGGCCAAGGAAAGGCAAGCCACTCCTCAGAGGCAGCATCCCAGGGGCAAGCCTTTTCATAGGCCTTTCTACCAAGCCCAGGCCTCCTCTTCCGCCTTTGTTCAGAGGGGGTTCTTCAGAGGGAGAGGCAGACTGGGTACAAGCAGGCCTGCTACCACCCCTCAACCTAAAGCCCCTGTCAAACAGGCACCCTGATGGGTTTGCCCGGACCGATTCTCCACTACTCGGGGGCAGGCTGGCTTACTTTGTCCAGGACTGGATGTCTTTAACATCAGACAAATGGGTCCTGGAAGTAGTAAGCCAGGGACTGGTTCTCAGCTTCAAATAATTTCCCAAGATGAGAACCAGATCCTTTCCACCTGCAAATTCTTCAGAGGCCCTTGCCCTAGAGGCAGAGGTCTCTTCCCTCTTGGCTCTCAGAGCCATAGAAAGGGTTCCACCCCTACACAGGGGAAAGGGATTGTACTCCAGTTACTTCCTAACCCCCAAAAAGACAGGAGAATGGCGGCCCATCCTGGATCTCAGATATTTAAACAAGCACCTTTTAAAACCAAAGTTCAAAATGGTGACTCTGGTAATAATTGTACTCTCTCTAAGACCAGGTTACTGGCTAGTCTCCCTGGACCTCAAGGATGCCTATTTCCACATTCTCATCAGATGCTCCCACAGAAAGTACCTCAGGTTTGAGTTGCCCTCAGGCCACTATCAATTCAGAGCAATGCCCTTTGGCCTAACATCAGCTCCAAGGGTGTTCACAAAATGCCTGACAGTAGTGGTTGCTTTCCTAAGGAGAAAAAAGATCTCCATCTTTCCATACCTGGATGACTGGCTCATAGTGGGTCAGTCTCCAGACCAAGTAAAGTCACACCTACAGATAACTCAGCAACTGCTCACTTCTCTAGGATACCTTCTAAATCTTTCAAAGTCAGTTCTAGAGCCAGTGCAGCTCCTCACCTTCATAGGGGCGGAGCTGGATACAATAAGGGCAAGAGCCTTCCTTCCCCTGGACAGGGCAAGGACCCTGGTGACACTGGCCTCTTCATTCACCCTTCAGGTGTCTTGACCAGCAGGCATTTTCTGCAGCTCCTGGGCCACATGGCTCCCTCTACGGCAGTGGTCCAAGGAGCAAGATTTCAGATGAGGGACATCCAGTTCCACTTAAGAGCCTTCTGGTCCCAGAGAAAGGATTCTCTGACCAAGCTAATCCCAGTGACTCGAACCCTGATCCAGGCTTTGCAGTGGTGGCAGGATCAGGACAACCTAAGGCAGGGAGTTCCCTTTGTCACGCAACCTCATTCTCTAATCCTTACCACAGATGCCTCCCTCTAGGGCTGGGGAGCCCACTTGGGGGACCTGACCGCCCAAGGGTTGTGGTAACCTCAAGAATCTCTGCTTCACATCAGTCTCTTAGAACTCAGAGTAGTGTTTCTAGCACTTCAATTTTTTTCCAAGTCTGTTCAGAACAAACTGGTTCAGATCAGGACAGACAATACCACCACAATGTGGTACATCAACAAGCAAGGGAGCACTCGATCTACAGCCTTGTGCACAGAAGCAATGAAGTTGTGGTCTCTGGCCTATTCCCTGAATACCTCTCTGATAGCAGTGCACCTCCCAGGGAAGGACAATGTCCTGGCAGATGCTCTGAGCAGGATATCTCAGGGCCATTACGAATGGGCCCTGGATCCCCTAATTTTGAAGGTAATCTTCTCCAGATGGGACACTCCACAGATAGATCTTTTTGCAGCCCCAGACAATCACCAACTTCCTCTTTTTTGCTGCAGACCCCCAGTGTTGGGCTCAGTCCCCCTGGATGCTCTAGTCCTCAATTGGGAAGGGAAATTCCTGTATGCTTTTCCCCCCTTCCCTCTCCTGTTCAAGGTACTAGTCAAAATCAGATCTCAACCCTGCAAAGTGATTCTGATTGCTCCAGACTGGGCCAGACAGCCCTGGTACCCTCTCTTGCTGTCCTTAGCAGTCCACCTTCCCCTGTCTCTTCTCAGGAATTACAACCTGTTAACATGTTCTCAGGGGAGGGTTTCGTATTGAATCTCAAATCTCTCAATCTCAAGGCCTGGCTCTTGGAGAGTTAGAGTTTGCTGATTTGCATTTCTCTGAAGGTGTTCTGGATATTCTAAAGGCTTCTCGAAAGCCTTCCACCAGAAAGACTTACAACTCCAAATGGAAAAGGTTTACTATTTGGTGCTCTGGTAAGCATATTTCTCCAGAGTCTGCTGGGTTGCCTACAGTCCTGGACTATATGGTTCATCTCAATAGCTTGGGACTCAGACCAGCTACACTTAGAGTGCATCTGGCAGCCGTCTCTGCCTTCTTGTCAGCAGGCCAAGCCCTCTTCCCTTTCAGCTCACCCTGTATTCTGTAAATTCTTCAAGGGATTGCTGCATACCAATCCTCCCTTCAGGGACCCTGCCCCTGCTTGGGACCTTAATGTTTGCATTGCCCAGCTTATGCAACCCCCTTTTGAGCCTTTGTCCTCAGCAGAGCTTAAGTACTTGACTTGGAAAACTGTGTTCTTGGTAGCCATTACTTCTGCCAGATGCATAAGTGAGTTACAGGCCCTGTCAGTGGAGCCTGATTTTATCTCTTTCCATAGAGATAGGGTGGTTCTCAGGACTCATAGGAAGTTTTTGCCTAAGGTGGTTTCAGATTTCCACCTTAATCAGTCTATGTCTCTTCCTGTTTTCTTCACTGACCATTCGTCCTCTGGGGAGAGGAGGGCTACACAGCCTGGATGTGAAAAGGGCCCTTAGCTACTACATAGAGCGTACCAAGGGTCACAGGTTTGACTCCCTCCAATTGTTCCTCACTTATGGTGAGGTTGGCAAGGGAAAACCTGCCACTAAGAGATCTATTGCCAGGTGGATTGTCTCTTGTGTACAATTCTGCTATGAAAAATTAGGTAGAATCCCACCTCAGGCCTGAGGGCTCACTCTTCTAAAGGTACATAGCTGCTTTCCTGGCTGCTGCCGGGATATTCCTATCTTAGAAATTTGTCAAGCAGCCACCTGGAAAACAGTATACTTTCACAAGCATTACTCTCTGGATATCCAGGCTAGGAGTGATGCTCAGGTTTAACACAACAGTGCTTCAGAGCCTGTTTCCAAAGTAGGTTCTGTCCCTCTCCATGGAGGTACTGCTTGTAGTCTGCAATAGTCAGAATACAGCAAGACTTCATGTTGTTTGAAGAAAAAAATTACTCACCTTAGTAATGTTGTTTCTTCTAATAGAGTCCTGCTGTATTCTGACCTCCCCCCGCCTCCCCTCTCAGAACCTGGGTTTTGGGATGTGGGTGGGCAGGAACAGTGTTGGCACCCTAGAGGTGCCCCCTTTTTCTCACCCTCTTATTTTTGTGTGTGTGTGTGTTTTTTTTTTTTTTTTGTTTGTTTTTTTGGGTTTCCTGACTTGAGTCTCTGCCTTGGAACCCAAAAATCTTTTTATTAAATTTAGTAGCCAGTTGGCTAGTGTGAGTTTACAGTTTCCACACAGGACACCCAGTGAGTATAGCTCGTAAAGATCTGGCGGTTTGGGTTCAAACAACAACAGACAGAGTCTCAACCGAGCTCGAACTCAGCGTTCCATGCCTTGCATGGAAAGTTAACTCTTTCCTCTCCGGGGCAGTTCAAAGTTTGGATATCACTGCAGTAGTCAGAATACAGCAAGACTCCATTAGAAGAAACAACATTACTAAGGTGAGTAATTTTTTCTTCTAGACTGAGAAACAAAATGACAGTGACAGTGTTCATGAGGAGGGGTCCCAAGAACCCCATGTTGAAAATTTGGGACCAAAACTCCAAAAAGTGGCTGAGATATCGATCTAAGTTGAAACCCCCCATTTATTTATTTATTGAAGATATTGGATAACACACCTTTGAGTCAAAGACTCGTTTACAAAGGTTCCACGTCATTGAAAACAGAGACACCAGGGACAATAGCAACAACTAGACACAATAGTTACAGAAATGGTTACAGATAACACAGTAAAGCAGCTGGTGATGCAGAGTTAGAGTGCTGCCAAACACTGGTACAGATGGTAGCAGGTAACAAAACATACACTGCACAGCGGTGGCATTAGCTATGCCCTGATAGTTATTTGCGGGCCTAGGCTGGACTGAGGTGTCCATTGTCAAATATAGGCATGCCCAGGGGCGGCTGGACCAGAGTTAAGTCCATAGTCATTGGAAGGGGGGGGGGAGTGGGTAGGGCTAAATCAAGGGCAGTCACAGACTGAGTCATGAGTTATTAGGTCTCTTAGTTGGGACTTGAACTGACCAAGTTTGGGTTCTGTGAGGAGGGAGTTTGGGAGTGAGTTAAGCCAGCTTGGTGCCAGGTACCTAAAAGTTCTTTGACCCAAAGTGGTCTTGCAGCAGGTACCCTGAAGTGGGTTGTCGCCGATTGCTGAGTGAGGGGGGGTGGACAGTGGTGCCTGGAGTAGGGGGGAGAAAGCAGGTAGGAGTAGCCCTGCTGTTCTTTTTTTACCAAAGAGGCAGGTCTGATATTTGAGCCTCCTGTCAAAGTTTAGCCAGTTGGTTGAGGCGTAAAGGGTGCAGGTATGTGTGAGTCTGGCACAGCCAGTAGCAAGTCTACAGGCCTTATTAAGGGCTAGCCTAATTTTGTTTAGGTACGTGTTGTCGGTTGCTCCATAGATGATGATTCCATAGTCTATGAGTGATAGTACTGATGCAGAGACAGCTAGGTGGAGAGCTTCTGGTGGGAGGCAGTGCTTGTACCAGTGAAGTAGACCAATACGCACATTGACAGCAATGCTCAGTATTCGGATGTGCTCATGGTAGGTGAGCCCAGAGTCTAGGGTGATACCTAGGTATTTGAACGAGGTACCCTGCTCAGGGGGGTCATTTAGGGAGTTCAGTATGAGCAGGGGTTGTCCTATATTCTTGTTTTGGGGGTGTGAAAACACCATGGATTTTGTATTTTTGTAATTTAAGACTAGCATATGTTGAATGAACCAGAATTCAGCTTCCATGAAAGATTTTTGGAGCGCTGAGCGGAGGGCTGTGGGATCAGTGTGGGAGCTGTAGAGGACGGCATCTTCCACACACAGGAGTTGTTTCCTGGAGCAAGCCTTGAGCAGGGAGTTGAGGAACAGGGAGAAAAAAGGGGGGTCAAGAACAGAGCTCTGTGGGACACCTGACCTGACTTAGATGGGGGAGGACAGGGTATGAGCAATCCTGACTGTCTGGGTTCTCTCAGACAGATAGCTGGCAAACTAGCCAGTGGTCTCTGGGGACAGGCCTGTTTGTGTGATGGAATCCAGGAGTATTGTCCGGTGTACCATATCAAATGCCTTGGAAAGGTCTATAAAAACAGCACCAGCAGTGTGGCCAGTGTCCAGAGATGTATGGAGGGCGTTTATATTTGGAGAGATAGTCCGTTAGCTGGGGGGGGGGCCACAATCTTCTCCAAGGTTTTTGAGAGGGGAGGCAGGATTGAGATGGGGCGGTAGTTCCACGGCAGGGTGCGGTCACCACTTTTAAAGATAGGGGTGATGAGGGCAGATTTCCATTTAGAGGGAGACTGGCCCAGTGATAGGGAGTGGTTCAGAAGCATGGTGAGAGGGGGGAGAACTTTGTTGAAGGTGAGTCTAAGCAGTTTAAGGTCTAGTGTGTGTCTGCTGAAACGTGATTTGCTGAGGACCTTGAGTAGAAGGGGGGCAGCTTCGCACTGAGATAGTGCTTTAAAGTGGAATGGGGGGGGTGAAGAGGGAGCAAGGTGGTGCTGGAGGGGTGGGAGAAGAAATTGTGGGGGAGAATACCAGTAAGGTTGGAGAAAGAGTCATTAAATGTATTTGCAATCAGGGCAGGGTCTGTGGTGATAGACCCATTGGCCCAGAGTTGGGAGGGAGGTTCAGTGGAGGCTTTGCCACGGAGCTTTTTGAGGGAGTCCCAGAACTTGCAGCCCGAGCCCCAAGTGGCAGTGAGCAAGGTTTGGTAGTACTCAGCCTTTGCCTTACGAATACTCCAAGTACATTTACTGCGTGCTTCTTGGTAGCTGTGCCTATCAGTGGGTTTACCAGTATCCAGCGCAATGTGCCATAGATTGTCACATTCGTGCATCTGGTCCAGCAGGGCTTGTGATATCCAAGGTGTGTCAACCCCTTTGACTCTGTTTGCTTAGGGGTGCATACTGGTTGTAGGCAGAGTTGAAGGTATCGACGAAATGGTCGAGGGCAGAGTCAGTGTTCAAGGCGGTTTTGATGGGGGACCAGTCACTAGCTAAGAGGCACTGTCTGAGGAACCGAAGTTTGCCAGGTTTGAGGCGGCATTGGAGGATAGTTTTGAGGAGGGGCCTTTTTAACACTATAAGATCAGTGACAGAGCACCGGGGAGTGGTCACTCAGGGCACTGGGTAGTACCGTGACCTGGGTTGCTTTGTGGGGTGCATTGATGAGCACAAGATCAAGGAGGGTGGCAGTACCAGTCTTCTGGTTGATTCTACTAGCAGTGGTTACAAGTTGGGACAGGTTTTGAGAGGCTGCAGCATCCCTAATGGGAGCCGATGCGTCAGCTAGCCAGTTTATATTAAAGTCCCCAAGGTCAATGATGTCAGCACTGTCAGGATGTGTCTGGAGATGGGTGAGGACAGAGTGGAAAGCAGTCTTCTGAATTTGCGGAGGAGTGTATATGGTGGAGAGGAACAGTGAGGCTCTGTTTGGGGCAAGAGTGATCTTCAGAGTGAGAGTCTGGACCCCATGTTCAAGGGTTGGGAATGGGAGGGCGAGACATTATACTGAGTCCTGGACATACAGTACACATCCACCCCTTTTTTTAGAGGTTCTGTCGGCACAGTGTAGCGTAAAACCAGGAAGTGAAACTGCGGAGTCTGGGGTGCGGTTGTTGAGCCAAGTTTCATCTACCGAGATGACATCAGGGCGATTCTGGGTAACCCAGCCCTGAAATTAATCAAATTTCTTGAGGAGACTACATATATTAAGGGAGGCAATTATTAGATCCTTAGGAATAGTAACATTGTGGGGGGGGGGGCCTGGGCTGGGGTGGACGTCTCCTGAGAGGAGGAGCAGGAGGATGCGCAAGGATGCCCGTTTTAGTCGCTTCTTCATCAGCTTAGGCACCAGTTGGGAGGGGCAACAGCAGCTTATGGAGATGGGGGTGGGTTGGTCCCATAGTGAGGGAGAGGCAAGGAAGAGCAGCGTCCACTGCCCTACCATGGCAGCGTCAATAGGGGAGATGGTGGGGAGAGCATGGTCCATTGGTAGAGTAAGTGTGGTGGTACACTGGTAGAGGTGGGAGGGGGGCTAAGGTGAGAAGCCAGGTGAGAGGTGGTTCTGGTTCACCATGTTGGGAGATGTGGGGCATCCCCTAGCAAAATGAGGGGGGTTAGTGTTAGCAGTGCAAGCCACATGGCAGAGTTGGTAGTAGAAAGCAGTGTCATAATGAGCACAAGGTGGTTGGGTGGGGTGGGAGCCAAAAGCTTTAAGAGCTTTAAAAAAAACTGAAAGAAAGTAGCCTGACCTGTTGGCTTAGTGGTAGAGCTGCTGACTTTGGTGTCAAGGGTCCAGGGTTTGAGGCCTACAAGGGGACAGTAGCAAAATATGGGGAAAAGTGGCTACAGTGGGGGTATAATAGTAGGAAAGTGAGGAGGAGGAGTGGAGATTAGAAGGGTAAACAGAGTGGTGTGAGGAAGGCAAAAGCAGGGGCTAGGAAGGGCACTGTAGTGACTCCTAGTGGTCAGAAAAAATATTAGCTGCAAATAGGAAGTGGAATGGAGATTAGCAGAGTGAACATAGTGGTGCCAGGAAGGGCACTGCAACAACTCTTAGTGGTTAGAAAATATAAGCTGCAAATGGGAAAGTGGACACTTAGAAAACAGAAGGCTTAGAAAACAGAAGATGTGGTCATGTGACATGTCACATAACCAGTATGCAGCAATAAAGGTAGCACTGATGGGCTAACACCCCTTCAGAAAGTAAGCTGGAAGGAGAGAGGCTTTACCTCTTACAGCCCTCTGTGAATCCTGGAGTCCCCTGAAGTGAGCTCTTCAGCATGGCCATATTTCTGCTTGATTGCCATTGTAGGGCTTACCATGGTTTTCTTCAGTTTGTGGTCAGCTTTTGAAGAGTGCAGACGTGTTCCCGGTCCACAGAAGATCGCTGCTTCCAACCTTTGGAAGTAAGTATGGGTGAGAGGGCGGGGTGCAGGGAGATGGGGTGCACAGTGGGAGGGTGCGGGTTGGGGGAGGGGCGGTGGGAACAACAAGGGACCATTTTCTTTTTTTTTTTCAGGTTTAAAAAAAGACCTGCCGGCCAGTGGCACTGAAGGCTGAGGCACTGGATGCCCTCCTCGCGCCATGTCGGCGACCGGGTTCGGGAGTGAGCACAGGGTCGGTGGGTTGAGGAAGGAGCGAGAGTCCAGGGACTGCTCTGCTTCCTCGGGGTTACCATGCCAGTGCAGCAGCTACCCCTGGTGGAGACTGGGGAGGAAGCGCAATGCCCAGCCAGCTGTAGAAGGGGTTGAACTGCGGCGGACGTCTTTTAGGTACGCACGGGAGTGTGCGTACGCTGAGCAGGATGTCTTTACATGTCTGAGTTCTCGGGGCTGTACACCAAAAAGTGAAAAACCCCTCTACCTCAGGTGAGGTGATGGTGGCTGTTGGTAGTCCGACCACATGTCCAGAGTCGGCCATTCACTCTGCCACTCCTTGGGGGTTCTGGAGCCTCTCCGTGGGGCAGGAGAGCCTGGAGCCCTTGCTTACCCGATGCAGTCGGCTGAAGGGAGGTTCAGATGGGCAGTTGAGTTGCAGGCCGAGTACGGGACCCTGTGAGATGCCCTGAAGATAGGGGAGCAAAAAATAGAACTTACAAAAAAAAAAGACCCTTTCTTTTTTACAGGTAAAATATTAATAACATGGATTTCGGCACACTGGGGTGGGCTCGCAGTGTGCCAGAGTACTTGGAGGGGGGGAAGATCAATGCTGATCCAGGCATTGGGCATCCAGAGGTTGGCTAAGAATATAGGGGCATGGGCGGCGGGCGCATCCGACACGCGGGTAGGGCATACGGTGTCGGAAACATCAGAGAAGTTTTGGCACACTGGGTGGGCCCCAGTGTGCCACATTAAAGGGGGGGTACATGCTGACACGGGGATTGAGCACCCTGTTGTCGGCAGGTTGGAGGGGGGGCGGATCCACTAGCGCGATCACGCTTAAAGTGAAAGTGCCTTCAGGCACTGTATACTCCCAGCCCGTACAGAGTTTAAGCTGTGGCCTACTCCGCACGGGTGGGAGAAGAGGAGCAAAAGGAGTCAACGGGAAGTGAAGGCAGCAGGGGAGGAAAGTGCCTCCTCCCTCCTTCCAGGAAGGGACCGTTGGGGGGGGCAGAGATGTCAGCCAGGCTGATCGGGACGCAAACAGCTGTTTGCTGCGTGGTGACTTGCAGATGAAAGGAAAAAGCCACCACATGGTTGGTGTGGCTTTTTCTTTTCAAGTGCAGACCACTTCAGGTAAAACAGCATCATGATCAGCCTGGGTGATGATTGATGTGATACTGCTGAGACCCTTGTAGAGCACTCTGCGTCGGACAGACAGTGTCACACCCCTCAAAAGTCACTCATCCCAAGAAGTTTGACATGCATGCACAAACTTAAAAAGCATCAAATCAAAGGGTGGGTGCATAAAAGGATTAAGTACAGAAGATGCAGAAAGGGTAAGGAAGGAATAGGCAAAGAAAGATGATGAGCATCATGCAGTGCAGTGGTTGTGGGGCAGCAGTGTTCAGGACTACCTTCTAGACAGTGCGGTGCTGTCCTATCTACCGGCACCTCTGTGTGTTGAGGGCAGAGATTTTAGGACTCCGAGAAGAGTTGGCGAGGATCCAGGCAGCCTCCCCCCCCCCACACACACACACACACACACACAGGGACCACCATGTCTACCACCACTCCCTCAGAGGATGCCAAGGAAGGAGTGACAAATGGACTATGGTGGGCTCAGGAAGGGTGAGGGAGGAGGGATGAGGGCACATCCCCCAGCCAGTGACACTTCATAACTCGTATGCCATCTTGGCAGAGCAGGAAAATCACACAGCATCTCAAGAAGTGGACACCAAGGGAGTTGAGGGAGATCATCCAGGATGGAGCCCCAAGGGCAGCTGGAAGGAGAACATAGAGGAGGAGAGGAAGCAAATCCTGTTTGGGGACTCCATCGTTAGGGGTGTAGATCTGGGGATAGGCAACAGTGGGGAAAGGGAGCTAGTGTGCTTACCTGGAGGCACAGTTCGGAAGGAGGATAAGCGGATCCTAAGGATCCCTAAGGTGGTGGCAAAGAGGGGGGAGCTGGACGTCATTATCCACATAGGGACAAATGACCTGGCAGGAGAGGGGGTGGATGTAGGTAAAGTACAAGAGGAATTCAGGTAGCTGGGGAAGAGTCTTGGGCAAGTAGTACACTCTGTAACCTTCTCGGAGGTTCTTCCTGTCCATGGCAAGGGAGAGGGCCGTACTGAGACAGCCGCATCATGGAATTCAACACATGGCTGAAGAAATGGTGTGGGGAGGTGGGGTATGGCTTCATTGTGGACTGGGACCTCACCTGGAGGGATGAAGGACTGTATTCACCAGATGGCTGCATCTATCCGGGGGGTAAAGGTATCCTCACTGAAAAGTTTAGATGCTTCCTCAGCAGGAATTTAAACTAGCCATGAGGGAGGCAAATGCAGTCAGGGGAATTACTGTAGTCCACCCTCCACATGACATATCTGGAGATAAGGAGACCCCAATTAGTAGACTGACACAATAAAAACAAGAAAAAAAATTGGCTACATTAGGAAGAAAAACAGAAAATTTAACTGAAAGACATCACAGGGCACAAAGGGTGCACAGGATAGAAGACAGTGTTCACAAATGCCCGCAGTCTGGGAAAACCAAGATCTAATAGCGTTGATGGCAGACACAAACCTGGACACCGTGGCTATTACAGAAACGTACACAGAAACCCATGACTGGGATACAGCCATACCAGGATACACACTTTTTAGGAAGGATAGGGAAGAGGGAAGGGGGGTAGCTATTTATGTGAAGGAGGGGATTAAAGCAACAGAGGCTCAAGAGTTATAGGAAGGAGTGGAGGCACTGTGAGTCATACTAGAGGAGGGAAATAAGACTGCCATTCACACTGGAGTTGTTTACAGGCCCCCTGCCCAGGGGGAGGAAGCAGATGAAGTTCTGGTGGAGACCATCCACAAAACTGCAACCAAAGGGGAACTACTGCTAATGGGAGACTTCAACCTGCCAGATGAAGACTGGAGCACTCAGACTGCAGGTACAAAAAGGAGCAGGAACTTCATGACTGCCCTGAAAGGGGCAAATGTAAGACAGCTAGTAGTAGAACCCACCCAGGAGGGGGCTATACTGGACTTTGGTGTTGACCAATGGGGACAGGATCATAGATGTTGAGGTGGGCAGTCCCCTTGGTTTCACTGACCACAGGACAGTATGATTTACTGTAACCGCAGTGGCAAGGAAAGTCATACAAGGATTAGGGTTCTGGATTTCAGGGGGCCAACTTTAAGGAAATGGGGGGACAGCCTAAAAGTGCCCTAGCTGTAGAAGGTACAGGAGGAGATGTAGAGGAACAGTGGTCTAGACTAAAAAGAGTCATAACATGAGTAACAAGATAGTATGTTAGAATGCATAGTAAGAGTAAAAGAAAGAAACGGCCACTATGGTTTTTGATGGTAGTGGCTGAGAAGGTAAAGGGACAAAGAAAGGCCTTTAGGAAATACAAGCAGACTGAAAAGGATGAGGACAGGGAGAAGTATCTGGAGAAACAGAAATAGTCTGGGAAAGCAGTCATAAGGGCTAAGGTACAGACAGAGGAAAGTATAGCACAGGCTATTAAGAAAGGAGATGAGACCTTCATCAGATACATTAGTGAGAGGAAAAAAGACCAGAAGTGGTATTGTTAGGCTGAAGAAGGAAGGAGGAGGGTGGGTGGAAGATGGCCTAGAAAAGAGTGAGATACTGAACAAATACTTTTGCTCAGTGTTCACCAGGGAAGGGGAGGGTGAGGGACCAAAATTCATTAGGAGGGGTAGTTAGGGGAAGGAGGTTGACACCAGCTCATTCGCTGTGGAAAGAGAGGAACTTAGGAAAATAAAAACAGACAAAGCAATGGGGCCATATGGGATTCACCCAAGGGTATTAAAGGAACTCAGTGATGTACTGGCAGGTCCACTGACTGACCTTTTCCACTCATCTATAGAGACAGGGGAGGTACCGGAAGACTGGAGGAGGGCAGAGGTGGTCTCTCTCCACAAGAGTTGGCAGTAGGGAGGAGACAGGCAATTACAGACCTGTAAGCCTGACCTCAGTAGTGGAGAAGCTAATGGAGTCCCTACTTAAGGAGAGGATTGTGACGTTTCTGGAGACTAGCAGGGCAGAGGATCCAAGGCAGCATGGATTGTCAGCGGGAAGGTCCAGTCAGACAACTCTAATTGAGCTCTATGACTGGGTGACCAGGGTGGTAGACCAGGGAAGGGCAGTGGATGTGGCCTACCTGGATTTCAGCAAGACCTTTGACACTGTCCCATATAGGAAATTGTTAACTAAATTGAGAAACCTGGGAGTGGGTCCTATGGTAGTAAAATGGGTTGAGAACTGGCTAAGGGACAGGACTCAGAGGGTGGTAGTAAATGGCATGAAATCAGAAGAGAGGGAGGCAACCAGCGGGGTGCCACAGGGATCGGTGCTGGGACCAGTCCTGTTCAATGTCTTCATTAGCGACATTGCAGAGCATCTGGAGGGAAAGGTATGCCTGTTCGCGGGTGACACCAAGATTTGTAACAGAGTTGACACACCGGAAGGGGTGGAAAGAAAGAGACAGGATCTAAGCTTATTGGAAGAATGGTCAAGTGTATGGTAGTTGAGTTTCAATGCTAAAAAGTGCAAAATAATGCACCTGGGTCACAGGAATCCAAGCGAGGAGTACTAGATGGGGGGTTCTGGCCACCACAAAGCAAGAAAGAGACCTGAGGATCATCATATCAGATGACATAAAGGTGACCAAGCAGAGCAAAAAAGCGGTGGGGAAGGCAAACAGAATGCTTAGATGTATAGTTAGGAGCATAACCAGCAGAAAGAAAGAGGTGGTGACGCCACTGTACAGATCACTAGTAAGGCCTCATCTGGAGTACTGCGTCCAGTTCTGGAGGCCACATCTCAGGAAGGACATAGACAGGATGGAGGCAGTCCAGAGAAAGGCAAGAAAAATGGTTCATGGGCTGCACCAGAAGCCGTATGAGGAAAGACTCAGGGACCATAATATCTATTCATTGGAGGAGAGGAGAGAAGAGAGAGGAGGGATATGATAGAGACATTCAAGTACCTTAGGGGTATAAACAGGGTACAGGAGAGAAGCGTATTTCAGAGGAAGCATTGCACAAGGACAAGGGGATGATATGAGGCTGGAGGGAGGAATACTGAGGGGTAATGTCAGGAAGCACTTTTTTACAGAAAGGGTGTTGGATCCATGGAACAGCCTTATAAAGGGGGTGGTGGGGGCTAAAACATTACGGGGGTCACGAGCGCATGAGATAGACATAAGAGTACCCTGGAAATGGGCAGAGAAGGCATGCCACAGATCAAATAGAATCTGGGCTGTCAACACTGAGTAGGGAAATGGGAAGACTAGATGGGCCGTATGGTCCTTATCTGCCGTCAGATTTTATGTTTCTTAGCCTAATTCTTTACCTGTAAGTCCAAGTGTATTCTTCATTCCACTTCGAGATACATGTGCAGTATCTATTTTTAGTTAAACTGTAAATATATGTGTTACATTTAGGGACACAAATATGTTTTTTATAAGAAAAACATGCCTTTCCAGGGTCTAGGATAAAAAGGAAAGTGCAGACGCAGAAAAAACTATCTTGAACTGTGTATTTCTGTTGCTTTAGGGCCATATTTTTCAATGTGTCTCTCTTGTTCTCGGCCCATGGCAAAAAAAAAAATCTTTGAATTTGAAACAGCAGTTCTGATATAGTAGGCAGGCATTTTACTAGAGAAGTGCTTATTCTTTGAGCATTGGCTCTTAACACTTTAGGGGAATATTCTAGCAGTATTGTAACTTCTTCATAAACCAGAATCAGCCAGTTCTTATCCTGGTATAGAGGAGATTTCTTTATGTTTTATTGCTTCAGTTGAGTTTAAAGGTGTAATTAAGCTTTATTTAAAATGGCTGCTATCTACATACAGTATATTAAAAGTGTGATTCAGAGTAAATAAAAAGTATAATTTAGACTGATAACGGCTTTTGTTCTCTACATTTTGATAGTTTGGACAATAAATCTCCACTGTGACCAAATTCCAGCATAATGCTTAGCAGTTGGGATACAGAATTCTTTGGAATAACTCCTTTATAATGCTTTGCTTTGTTGTATAATTATTTCAGACAGAAGTCTGAGATGAAGCTGAAAGGCAAGTGGTAAGGGTGGGTTTTCCCAAGTGCTGAAACTTATTCAATAATATAGCCAGCTTGGGGCATTGCTATGGGGTTAGGCTGACACCGCAAATAAAACTTTGAAAAACATAATATTTAGGTACAATTCAACTTGCATTATATATATATTCTACAGATTTCTCATCAACATTATTACTGAGGAAACTAGCATGAATACATGATCTTTATAGCTCAGAGTTCATCTGCCTCTGTAGCTTACTCCATACTTCAAGTCAATCTGTTGCCATGGGAGTAACTGCGATGTCACAAGCAGTGCATTATGAGCTCAGGTAGGGAGAAAGCAACAGGAATAGATGATCTCTTCAGGAGTACTGCTTTCATGCAAATTACCTCAGTAATAAATAATGGGAAAGAGGAATACAGAACTAATGTGAAATACAAGCTGAACTGTCTAAATATTATGTTTTGTTAAAGTTCTCCTGAAAGTGTCAGCTGCTCTTTAAGCATCACCAGTTAGGGTGTAGATCTGTAACAACCCTTAATAATAGCTAATAACAACAGAAGGCTACAAGAGGTGTCAGTGAAAGGTTAATACAGTTTTTAGGAAGGGAGCCTTAAGGCAAATTTACATTATTTAGTGCTAAGAAAAACAGTAGATGGCAACACTAAATGACAGAGTACAGTAAAATATTTTCCTTCTTAGGCCGGCACTGACCTTTTTTAGTGTCACTTGGGTCAAGAACCCATTGCTGTTTAAAGGGACGTATACTCTAACTTTTGTGCACTGCTGTGAGTGGTGCCCAAGGGCTGCTTCTTCGCAGATGAAACAGGCTTGATGTATTAGGAGCCAATGCATTTCAGCAGTGCTGAGCTGCTCAGCTGATGGGGCATTTTCTGACCCTGTGTGGACTCTTCCCCATGTGCAGTGTTGCCAGAGATGGCTTTGCTCCACGCACCTACCCCTTCCTGATTATTGCCCCATAGCGCTGCGTGCCACGCTTACTGTGGACTCCAAAATACTGCCAAAAGGCAGCTGTAGAATATGTACGCCTTACATCTCCCTCCTTTACCTGTCAGTCTTCTTCCAACCCATTTTATAGGCCTCTGACACCACAAGGAAATGGATAACAAATGTAATATTGAGGCACAATTCAACTTACATTTCATAATTGTTCTTTAATTATTATTTTATTTATTTAGTATTTTGTTGACGGGGGGGGATGCAGATGCAAACTAATTTACAGAACCAGATTAAGCTGTTGGTGGTATTTTAGTGAATTATCTTCCCTCTTTCTTAATTACTAAGTAAATGTGCATGAAAACAGCATCTATGTGCCTTGGCCCTCTTCAGTTCTTGCAGTTTTTCTACACTTGAAATCTTATCAATCTGTTTGTGACATCACAGTCTGTTGCTACAGAGATGCCACGAGTATGGAATTATGACTTCAGGTCCTCTGTAATAAAGAAGAAGGGGAGCAGTAAATATAATGAATATATGAAATACAGTATAATCTAAATTGTGTCTTAATATTACATTAATCCAAAGGCTTCCTCATGGTATCGGACTGTTTAAAGAGAATGCTCACTGTTAGTGTTAACAGGACCTAGTTATCCTCCACCCTTCACACTTACCGGCATCACAGATCTCAAGTTGTTGGAGCAGACTTGGATAATAATCTCTCAGTTCTGTCAGTGAGGAGGTGTCCATCTCTGCATGAACTTTAGTTTCATACACAGTCATTTATTCAGTTATTGTTATATGCTGCTCTATGGGATACCTTTTGTCTTCAATTTCAGTTGTCCTTTCCAGTTTTTTTTTTTTATAATTTTTTCTTTTTATTATTAAGTTTTTAACTTATATACATACAGGTCATCAGTGTTTATACAGCTTAAAACATTTACAACTGGTCACCCTATACGGTCAAACAGTTGAGCCAATACATTTCATAATCATTAAAATACAGTGATGATTTCAGAGTCATTCTACCTCCCATATTGGGTTACGATCTAGTTCTGTTGGGCAATAAATATACATATGCCTCCAGTATCAAGGCTCTAAATCTCCCACTTGTATCATACCAGCTGGGTCCACTCTTCCAGGCTCTTTTTGTACATGGACCACAACCTCGCGGGGGGAACCAGGCCTGGGACCTCTGGGCAGAGCAATCCAGTCCCCGAACCTATGATTTCCAGCCGCTACCCAGGTGTGCTTTCCCTAAGGAACAAAGGTAGGGTCTTTTAGCATGTAATATATCTGCCAACCTGCCCATCTCGTGGAGAATACCTCCTCTCGTTCATTCAGGCTATGTGTTATTTTTTCCATGTTGTAAATTTGTATTATGATTTCCCACCAGTCGCGTAGTGATGGGGTTTTCGTTGTTAGCCATTGCCTAGTTATTGCTTTTTTAGCTGCTGTTAAGAGCAACAAAAGCAGGTATCTGGTGTTTGGGCCTCTATATGGCCTGGGAAGGAGGAGGAACAGATACATCTCCAATGTCAGTTGGAGCTGCGGATCTATGAGTTCTCGCAGTTGGGTCTCCACTTGTTTTAAGAAGGCGGAGAGTGCCGGGCATGCCCACATAATGTGGGTCAGGTTCGCTTCTGGCTCACCACACCGTCTCCAACACTCTGCTGATTTGTTTGGTGAGTAATGTCTGGTGACTACCGGGGATCTAAAGTAACGGATTAATACTTTCCAGGCGTATTCTCTCCACTGGTGTGAGCTAGTAACCTGGGTTGAATAGCTGCACACCAATCTCCAGTCCGTTGTGGAGAATTGATACCCCATCTTCCTATACCAGTGCGCGCGGATATTCTCAGTGAGAGCATCCCTTTGTAAATTAAGGGATTGGTAATATGAGGATATCAGGTGTTCCTGCTTCCACGTGTTGTTTAATTGAATTTGGAATTGGATCAGTGCTGGGTAGTTCTCTGGGCTTCGTAAAGGCGGTGGGAGGCCTTCCACATAATGTCGGAGTTGTAGGTATCGGTAGAAGTCCTTGTGTGGTAGGTGGAATTTTGCTTGTATTTCCGCGTATGTCCAGATTTTCCCCCTGGGTCATTATTTGTGGGAGGTACTTTAGCCCCTGTTTTCCCCATTCCATGAACCTAGCGTCTAGGTTGTTTGGGGTGAAGTCCAGTAGTGTGGGGATTGGACAGAGCAACGCTTGATGCAGTGGTAGTCGATGTGCTTTTTTAAGTGTGAGCCAATTCCGGAATTGGTCTGCTAACCAAGGGTTAGTAATCTGGTGGGGTCTTTTCCCTGGTTCCTGCCGATACATGGCCCATAGGTATGTCTGGTTGTTCATCAATACCCTCTCTATCTCTAGCCAGTGTGGGTTGGTGGTTTTATTTTGTCTGGCCATCATGTAGACCAGGGTTATTGCCTGTTGATAAAGTTTTAGGTCTGGAAGTGCTAGGCCTCCATCCACACGAGCAAGACAAAGCACCTTTAGGCGGACACGGGCCTTCCGGCCGGACCATATGAATTTGCCTATTAGGCAGTTTATTTCTTGGAAGGTCTTCAGTGGTATATATAAAGGAACATTTTGAAATAAATATAGAGCTCTTGGGAGAGTAATCATTCTGATTAGATCTATCCTTCTCGCGAGGCTCAAGGGTAGGATAGACCATGCCTGTAGATCTTGTTTTAGCTGTGTAATGAAGGGGATATAATTATATTTATAATATTTTGACACATCTTGGGGTATGTGGATTCCCAGATACTTCAGTTTTATCAGGTTCCATCTGCCTGGCAAAATATCCCGGACGTTCTGTGTAGGGGTGTAATGAAATGTAAGAATTTCCGTTTTAGTCAAATTAAGTTTATATCCCGACACAAATCCATAAGCGTCTAAAATGTGTCGTACCGCTGGTAGTGATTGTTCGGGGGTTCAGGAGAAACAAAAGGATGTCATCTGCATATAGGGCTATCCGGTGCGCCGTGTCTCCTATCCTTACTCCCTCGACCTGGTGGGATTCTCGGATTCGCTGTGCCAATGGTTCGATAACCACTGCAAATAATAGTGGGGGCAGTGGGCACCCCTGCCGAGTTCCTGTTTGGAGCTGAAAGTACTCAGAGTGATGCCCGTTTACCTTCACGCAAGCCCGGGGGGCGGAATATACATTTTGTAGGATTTGGATGAAGGTGGGGGGGAACCCAAATTTGCTTACAGTTAGGTATAGAAAGGGCCAGGCCACTCTATCGAAGGCCTTTTCTGCGTCCAAACTTGTTAGTACCATGGGCGCCTCCATTTTCTGCATCTGGGTTCACCAAATAGAGAGAGCGCTTGATGTTATCTGTGGTGGTGCGCACTCTCACAAACCCGGTTTGGTCTTTATGTATCAGGGAGGGGAGAATCTGATCCATACGGTGCGCTAGTATGCTCATACACAGTTTATAATCCTGATTTAGCACCGAGATGGGTCTATATGATGCGCAGTCCTGAAGGTTTTTACCCAGTTTAGGAATCACCAATATGGTCGCGGACGACCATGACTGAGGTGGGGAGTCCCCCTCTAACACTGAGTTAAACACTCGAAGGAGTGTAGGCATGATCTGAGTTCTAGTAGTCTTGTAGAACTCCGCTTCATATCCTTCAGGCCCTGGAGCTTTTAAAGATTTGGCATTAGCTATGACCCGTGCCACCTCTGGCATTGTAATGGGTTCAACCAGCGAGTCTCTGTGCTCCTCTGTGAACGTCAGGAGGGTGTCGGCATTTAGATATGCTGTCAATCTATCTGGGGGTGGGGTAATCTCTGGGGTATACAGGGCTCTATAGAATGTGGTGAAGGCCTCAGCGATATCCTGTGTTTTGGAGAGCGGTTGGCCTCCCTCCGGTTGTTTTATGGTTGTGATCGTTGCGCCTTTCTTCTGCCTACGTATTTGATATGCAAGCAGATGCGTAGCTTGTGGGCCGACTTTGTAGTATCATTGTTTCAGAAATGTGAGTGCTATTTCAGTCTGTTGTTGTACTAATCTATCCAGTACCTGTTTGGTTTGTTGTAGCTGAGGGAGGAGCGACTCATCACCCTGCTGGTGTGCCATTTGTAAAAAATGAAGCGTGTCCTCTAGCTTGGCCCTATACTCCTCGCGCTGCCTCACCTTCTCTACTGTGTATTTAATTATATGTCCCCTAAGGACTGCTTTAATCGTGTCCCAGTGTACCGATGGGGATGAATCCGAGGCCAGGTTATCTGCCAGGATTTCGGTGACTTTTTCTGAGACAAACTCTCAGAATTCTTTTGATCGTAAATGGTGTGGATTTAGCCTCCATTGCGTGCTTCTAGGCTGTATGCCCAAGTCCCAATGGATAATTAAGGGTGCGTGATCCGAGATAGAGATGTCGCCCAGCTGAGAATCATGCACAACATTCAAATTTTCTACTTGGGTATAGGCGTAGTCTATATGGGAGTAAGTGCGGTGCACCTGGGAGTAATAAGAGTAGTTTCAAACAACATGAAGTCTTGCTATATTATGACTATTGCAGTTTGTCCCAGCCTTAGAACTGCTCCGGAGGTGAAAGAGTTAATTTCCATGCAGAGCATGGAGCTTAGAACGCGAGCTCGGTTCAGAAGCTCTGTTAGGCTGGTTTCAAACCGAAACCGTCAGATTCTTTACTCCACCTCACTGAACAGTCGCTCCGGAGATTCCTCCTGTTGCTCGGTTCATTTCTTTGGTTTAAAGCGCTATTTCTCGGTTTAATTTAACCGCGATTTAATTATTTTAACCGCAAAACCGATCGGTTCAGGCTCTGTCTATGGTAATCGTAAGTAATAGATAGGGTTTTTTCTGTGTGGAACTTGTAAAGTGTTATCGGTTCGGTTGAACCGATCGAATTGTATTAAAATATAAGTTTAAAGCCTTTTAAGGCTTCTTAGAGTGCGGTTCCTGGTTCTTATCGGTTCTAAAAAAAACGGATTTCATTACGGTTTTTTCCACGACCCGTGACACGGTTTGGAACCGATAAGGGTGTCTTGCCTGGCACTGCCATTAAAAGGGCAAGTTTGTTGGTTAGGCTGGCATCATGTCTGAGAAACCCAAAAGAAAACCCGGGCCCACTGGGTTTCAACACTGTAGTGTCTGTGGGGAAGCCTTTACCAAGGCTGACCCACACACTACATGTGTCTATTGTCTGGGGTTTGACCACCTCAATTCAGACTGCCAGATTTATAAAATTTCCTGCAGCCACCCTGGACAAGAGAGTGGGCAGAGCTCCAGGGAACTAGAGGCAAAAAGTCCGCTGACCTGATGGACAGCCCGGTTCGGTGCCAACCGACCGAGGGAGTGCCTCTGACCAGGGCGAGACTTCCTCGGCCAAACGAAAAGCTGGCTCTGAGGAGCCAGTTCCAGCAAAGAAAACTAAAAAATCAGCAGGTTTGGAGTCCAAAATTCCTTCTCCAACTGCTGCAGAGATAGCCAGGGCAATACAGATTGTCCAGTCCCTGTCCCCGGTTCCCTCCGAACCGCCACTGTCTGGCAAAAGGTCGGTTCGGTCGGTTCCAGTGGTTCAGGATTATGATATAGAAGAGTTCTATGAACCAGAGGAGGGGGATGAGGATTATGATCAGTGTGAATGTGACTTTGAAAGTCTGGATGTGCCCATTGAACCGGACATCTCCCCAGACAGACCTTCAAGTGAGTCTCCACTTAGGATTTCTGAGTCCCCTTCTCATTTTTTGTTTTATAAAAAAGTTGCTGAGACCCTCCAGCTTCCCTTAGAGGAGGCTTTGGATGAGCAAGAGGAGCCTGACTATGTGGAGATGATGGATATCCCAGAGTCCAGGAGGTTGTCCATCCTTTGCATAAATCTTTAGAAAGCAAACAATAAAAATTTTAAAGCTCCTAATTCTGTGCCTCCTGTGGATAAAAAGATGGACAGGAGGTACACTTTGTCAGGTCCTGATACAGATTTTCTTTCACAGCAATGCAGTCATGTTAGTAGCTCAGGCTGCAGCCTGTGATAAAGCTAATATTCCACTGGCTTCACATCGTCCCTGACAAGGATTCCAGGAAGATTGATGCCATGGCCAAAAACAATACATGGCAGCATCCTTGGGACTCAGACAAGCTAACTATATGGCTTATGTTGCAAGATACCAGAAATCTAGATGGGATACTGTCATGGCCTTAGCCAAACAGGTCCCTGGCCAGCTCAAGGAGCTGGAGCAGGTGGCTCTTGATGGTATTGAGGCATCTAAGGTGCAATTCCATGCTGCAGTGGATTCTAACGATGTATCCTCTAGAGTCATGGCTACATCTGTGGCTTTTCGGAGATTGGCCTGGCTCAGGTGTGCTACTTGTCACAGGATACCCAGTCTAAGGCTATGGATTTTCCTTGGTGGGAAATTCTCTGTTTGGGGAGCAGACAGAGAATTATATGAAGAAAATGGATGAATATAGAACCACTTACAGGAGTGCACAAGCCAAGGAACGGCAAGCCACTCCTCAGAGGCAGCCCCCAAGGGGTAGGGGTAGGCCTTTTCACAGGCCTTTTTACCAGACCCAGGCCTCCGCCTCTTCAGCCTATGTACAGAGGGGGTTCTTCAGAGGGAGAGGCAGATGGGGTTCGAGCAGGCCTGCTCCCACCCCTCAGCCTAAAGCCCCTGCCAAACAGGCACCCTGATGGGATGCCCAGGGTTGGCTTTCCACTACCTGTAGTGGGCAGGTTGGCTCACTTCGTCCAGGACTGGCAGTCTTTAACTTCAGACAGGTGGGTCCTGGAAGTAGTGAGCCAGGGTCTGGTTCTCAGCTTCAAGAAATTTCCTAAGATGAGAGCCAGATCTTTTCCACCTGCAAACCCTTTAGAGACTCTTGCTTTGGAAACAGAAGTCTCAACCCTCTTGGCTCTCAGAGCTGTAGAAAGGGTTTCTCCCCTTCACCAGGGCAAGGGTCTGTACTCCAGGTACTTCCTTACCCCAAAAAAGACAGGAGAGTGGCGGCCTATCCTGGATCTAAGATATCTAAACAAGCACCTTTACAACAAAAGTTCAAAATGGTGACACTGGGAATGATTTACCCTCCCTAAGGCCAGGGAACTGGCTAGCCTCCCTGGACCTCAAAGATGCCTACTTCCATGTTCTTATCAGAAGCTCCCATCGAAAGTCCTCAGATTCAACTGCCTCAGGCCATTATCAGTTCAGAGCAATGCCCTTCGGCCTCACTTCTGCCCCAAGGGTGTTCACAAAATGTCTGGCAGTAGCAGTCGCTCACCTAAGAAGGCAAAAGATTGCCATTTTTCCCTACCTGGACAACTGGCTCATTGTGAGTCAGTCTCCAGACCAGGTCAGATCACACCTGCTAGTTACCCAGCAGCTGCTTACCTCTCTGGGATTTCTTCTCAATCTTCCAAAGTCAGTTCTGGAACCTGTCCAGGTACTCACCTTTATAGGCGCAGAACTGGACACAAAGCAGGCCAGAGCCTTCCTTCCCTTGGAAAGGGTAAGGACCTTAGTGGCTCTGGCGCCTCCTTCACTCTGCAGGTCTCTGACCAGCAAGGCATTTCCTACAGCTCCTAGGGCACATGGCTGCCTCCACAGCTGTGGTGCAAGGAGCAAGATTTCAGATGAGGACATTCAGTTCCATTTGAAACTTTTGGTCTCAAAGAAGAGATCCTCTATCCAAGTTAATCCCAGTGACTTGAACTCTGATCCAGGCCCTTCAGTGGTGGCAGGATCAGAGCAATCTGAGACAGGGGGTGCCTTTCATCCCTCTGTCCCATTCCTTGACCCTTACTACAGATACATCCCTCTTGGGATGGGGAGCTCACGTGGGCGACCTCTCCACCCAGGGATTATGGTCCCCTCAGGAATCTCTGCTCCACATCAATCTGTTGGAACTCAGAGCTATTTTTCTAGCACTTCAGGTTTTTCTGCATCTGTTCAGAACAAGGTGGTACAGGTCAGAACAGACAACACCACTACAATGTGGTACATCAACAAACAAGGGCTTCGGTCTTGACTTTGCACCGAGGCGATGAAGTTGTGGTCTCTGGCTTACTCCCTGAACACTTCCCTACAGCTGTTCACACCTCCCAGTCAAGGACAATGTCTGGCAGATGCTCTCAGCAGGATTTCCCAGGGCCATCACGTAATGGTCACTGGATCCCCTAGTACTGGGGATAGTGTTTGCCAGATGGGGCACTCCTCAGATAGATCTTTTCGCAGCCCCAGACAATCATCAACTTCCACTGTTTTGTTGCAGGCCCTCAGTGTTGGGCTCAGTTCCCTGGATGCCTTTCTCCTCGATTGGGAAGGAAGTTTCTTTATGCTTCCCCTTCCTCTCCTGTTCAAAGTACTAGTCAAATCAGGTCTCAGCCCTGCAGGATATCCTGATTGCTCCAGACTGGGCCAGGCAGCCCTGGTACCACTCCTTCTGTCCTTAGCAGTCCATCTTCCCTGTGTCTCCCCAGGAACCACAATCTGTTAACCTGTGCTCAGGGGAGAGTTTGGTATCCGAATCTCAAATCCCTCAACCTCAAGGCTTGGCTTTTGAGCAGTTAGAGTTTGCTGATTTGCAACTTTCTCAAAGTGTTCTCGAAATCCTGAAGGCTGCTAGGAAGCCTTCCACCAGGGCTACCTATAACTCCAAGTGGAAAAGGTTTTCCATATGGTGTTCTGGGAAACATGTTTCCCCGGAATCTGCTGATCTACCCACTGTATTGGACTACATGGTCCATCTTAATTCTCTGGGACTGAGACCAGCCACCCTGAAAGTGCACTTGGCTGCTGTCTCTGCCTTCATTTCAGCAGGGAAGCCCTCTTCTCTTTCTGCTCATCCTGTATTTTCCAAGTTTTTTAAAGGATTGCTTCACACCAATCCTCAATTCAGGGATCCTGTCCTGGCTTGGGATCTTAATGTATGCATTGCTCAGCTAATGCAACCCCCCTCTGAGCCTCTGTCTTTGGCAGAGCTTAAGTATTTGACTTGGAAAACTGTATTTCTGGTAGCCATCACTTCTGACAGGCGTATAAGTGAGTTACAGGCTTTATCAGTAGAAACTGACTTTATTTCCTTTCACAGGGATCAAGTAGTCCTCAGGACTAACAGGAAGTTTTTGCCTAAGGTGGTTTCAGATTTTCACCTTAACCAATCTATTTCACTTCCAGTGTTCTTCACTGACCATTCCTCCTCTGGTGAGAGGAGGCTGCACAGCTTAGATGTTAAGAGGGCCCTAAGTTACTACATAGAGCGTACCAAGGGTCACAGATTTGACTCCTCCAACTGTTTCTCACTTATGGTGAGGTTGGGAAAGGAGACCTGCCACTAAGAGATCCATTGCCAGGTGGATCGTTTCTTTATCAATTTTGCTATCAAAAGCTGGGTAAGGTTCCCCCTCAGGCCTGAGGGCTCACTCTACAGAGGTACAGCTGCATCTCTAGCTGCTAGAGACATCCCTATCTTGGAGATATGTCAGGCAGCTACTTGGAAGGCATGCTTACACTTTCACCAAGCATTACTGCCTGGATATTCAGGCCAGGAGGGATTTTCGGTTTAGCAACCCGTGCTTCAGAGCCTATTCCTAAGTAGGTTCTGTCCTCCTCCATGGAGGTACTGCTGTGTGTCTGCAATAGTCATAATATAGCAAGACTTCATGTTGTTTGAAGAAAAAATTACTCACCTTAGTAATGTTGTTTCTTCTAATAGAGTATTGCTATATTATGCCTTCCCCCCAGCCTGCCCCTCTCAGAACTCCTACTTTGGGTATGGGGTGGGTAGTCCTCTGTTGGCATTTATTGATGCCCTCTTTCATGTTTGGGTGTTGTGTTTATTTAGTTATTTTATCTTATTTTTCTGGTCCACTGACTTGAATCTTTGTGTTGGGACCTGGAAAATGTGTTAATATATTAGTGGCCAGTTGGCTAGTGTAGGTTACAACTTCCACACAGAACCTTAGTGAGTTTTGCTCGGAAGATCTGGCGGTTTCGGTTTGAAACCAGCCTAACAGAGCTTCTGAACCGAGCTCGCGCTCTAAGCTCCATGCTCTGCATGGAAGTTAACTCTTTCACCTCCGGAGCAGTTCTAAGGCTGGGACAAACTGCAATAGTCATAATATAGCAAGACTCCATTAGAAGAAACAACATTACTAAGGTGAGTAATTTTTTCTTCTCGCTTGTGGGTGTAGTTTCCGCCATATGTCACACCATCCCATTTCCGAGACAAATTTATTAAAAAATTTCTGGATGGTTGGTTGTTTCTGTGGTCTCCTACTTGAGGAGTCCAGCCGTGGGTCCGCTGTTAAATTAAAGTCCCCAGCCATTAGGAGAGTACTTCTAGTCAGCTGAACTATTTTGTCCAGTAACGGCCGCAGCTGTGGGACAGTGATGCCCAGTGGGAGATACGCATTGACAAGAGTAATCTCCTTATTATTAAGCTTTCCTCGGGCGATGACTAGTCGGCCTTCCGGATCAGACCACATTAAGTCCACTTGGTAAGGGGTATATGGGAGAATAATGATGGCAGCGTCTCTGCGTCTGCCTCCTTTATAAGAGGCGTAGAAAACTTGCCCTCTGCTTAGTTTAGCAAGTTTGGCATGTTCGGTTGGATTCATATGGGTTTCCTGGAGGAAAACTATATCTGATTTGGTTCTTTGAATGTATGCTAGTGCCTTTGACCTTTTAGTGGGGGAAGCTAGGCCATTGATGTTTAGGGAAAGTAACTTTAATCTTGGTGCGTGCATCTCAGCCTATGGTTGTGACGCTTGTGACCCGGCACCCGCACCCCTCCCCCCAAGGTGCCCCGAGCCCCCGTGAGATCTGTAGTGATATTGACCAAGGTGAGTTCGATGACCTTATTACAGACATAACAACATATATTATCAACATACAACATAGGTGTTTGACACCTCCATGTGGCTAACATGGCCATATTAACGAGAACTAAACAATTGGTGCTTCCACTGATCTGGGCAATGCCCTGATCTTAGGCAGGAATTTAATCCTACCGTGTCGGCCCTTCTTTTCTAGGGGCCTTAGGTACCAAAGGTACCTATAGGGGAAAGGTAGTTGGGGTAGGTGGCATATTCAGCGAAGCATTGGGCTTCCCTGAGAGCTGTCCAGTAAAAGAGGCGTTCAGGCAACATTATGGTGGGTTTAGTCCTCCGTGTGGTGGACGGAGGGTTCTACCTCCTAGTTCTGGTCACCCCTGTCCCGCCATTGACTCCCCATGAACTGGGAGAACCTGAGGGGATCATCCGGGGGTGTCACCCTGTACCTGGAGTGTATTCCCTCGCCCCTCCCTCCCAGGCAGCTCCCCGTCCCCCAGGGTCCGGCCGGACAGTCGAGAGCCACGGTACCATCCATTGTACCCCTGACAGGGGTTACCCATCTTATGTCCTCCAGGCCTCTCATTAGCCTCCCCTGTACTCAGTCACCCGGGCTGCCACCAACAACTGGTCTCCGGTGGCCCTGGCATGAAGCCAAGAGCCAACCACTGTCATCGGTGTACTCCAGGGATATTTCCTATCGAGGACTACGGGTGGCGACCGCTCCCGCCCTGTCCTCGGCATCCCATCTGGACTCTGTCGTGTGATAGTGCCCATCATTCGTTTAGTAATACCAATTCATTCCCCCCCCCATCCCAGCCATTTCTTTGTTCATTTTAGTTCATTTAGTCTGGCGCTGGATCATTGGTTTTCTGCCCCTTCCCCCCATCCCAATGTTTTTCCCTTCCCAAAGTGCTTTAAGCTCCACTTCCCACTTCCCTTATGTTTCTCTTGTCCTCTCATTCTCGTTTGTCATCTTCCCCAGACGTATCCCTTTAGATCTCTCCAGTTTGGTTGTGCGTGCTGGGGCATGTCTCTAAATTCCCCTCATCTCCCAATCCCCGTATATGGAGGGGCCTTAGCCCACAAGGGACTTAGGACTGTATTAATTCAAGTTCCCCTTAACCCTTGTCGCTCGTGCAGAGTGTGGCAACAGCTGTGGAGTTCAGGTACATCCGCATGAGGGTCAAGGAGAGTGTAATTTGGAGCCAAGCTTTATTTCCTCCGTCCCACCCCGATTCATCTTTAATCCCCAGGAAGTTAATAGTCCCCCGATCATTCCCAGGAAACGAGCCATTACTCATCTAGAAGGTCCTGGAGATGTGCATCAACCTCCCATCTCATCTCCTCTCTGCTCTTCCATCCGAGTGTCCTTTCCAGTTTTAAAACAAATCTTGCCAGTTTATCCTTAAATTATATACTATATAAAGATTCAGGGGTGTAGCCAAGAATTTTAAACGTGTACGTGAGAACTAATGGAAATGCTGCCCCTCCCCCCCCAAAGTAAACACAAACCAAAAGGTGTGCTGCCTGGCCACACAAACAGTACCCCACTCTCATTTCAACCAACAATATGTAGTAAGCCAATGATCGTAATAGATTCACAACATTTTATTTTATCTGACAGACACACACTATTAGTCAGTCAGAAATTGGCTGGCTTTTAGTTACAATGTTTAGGATATGTTCTGATGATAAGCTTCTGTACCACATCAAGGTAGCCAGCCTTACAGGAGTCCATTTACACCAGCACTCATGCATACATACATACTCGATTGCGTTACTCATACAATTATGGCCTATAGGTTTAGCACCCACACATCTTCCAAACATCATTCACAAACTCACACTAAAGTATCCGGGGGGGGGGGGGTGGAGTTCTTCGGGTATATCAGGCTCTGTTTGTTGTCCCGAGGCTCATGTTGCTCCTGGATTTTCCAAATTTTACTGTACTCAGCAAAGTACACTTACTGTAGTATGCCTGCCAACACCCATGTAAAGATTTTACTGAGGATTTTCTGACCTCTCAGAGCAGTAATTTACATCATTACAGTGCTTTCTGTTGACAAGCAATCAAGTAACAAACAAGAGGTGTGGGACCAGTTAATGGCAAACACATGTTTTTACTTTATACGTTTTATTCATTTTTAAAAAGCAGTATGCAGCATAAATGATACACCCAGAATCTTGCAGACATCTGAATAAAACATTAAAGAATAGTTACATGATGAATGTGGAGAGCAATATGCACAAATGCAGCAGCCTGGGAAACAAAATCCCAGACCTGGTGGCATTGATTATGGAAGCAGACTTGGACATAGTAGCTGTTACAGAAACGTGGTACACAGAAAACCATAAATGGGATACAGTCATACCAGGATACGCACTTTTCAGGAAAGACATTGTAGAAAGAATGAGTGGAGGGGTGGCCATGTATCTGAGGAAGGGAATCAAAGCAACAGAGGTACAGGGGCTGCAGGAGGGAGCGGAGGCACTATGGGTCACTCTGGAGACAGAAAATGGTACCAGTATTTGGACAGGGGTGATCTACAGACCTCCAGCTCAAGGGGAGGAGATAGACGAAACGTTACTGGAAGCCAGCCTCAAAATGGCAACCAGAGGTGAAATACTACTGCTTGGGGACTTTAATCTGCTAGATATAGTTTGGAGCACTCAGACTGCGAGTACAGTTAAAAGCAGGAACATCCTGACCGCACTGCTGGGGGCATGCCTAAGACAGCTCATGGCTGAACCCACCTGCAAGGGGGCTATACTGGACCTGGTGCTCACCAATGGGGACAGAGGGTCAAGGATGTAAAGGTAGGCAGCCATATAGGAACCAGTGACTTCAATGTTACCACAGTAGAAGAGACCAACCACACAAAAGTTAAAGTCCTGAATTTCAAAAGGGCTAACTTTGACAAAATGGTGGAATGTTTCAGGGGAGCATTGGCAGAAGAGGACTTGGGGGGACATAGAAAAGCAGTGGTCTGTTCTCAAAGGGGCCATAACAGAGGCAACGAGAAAGCAGCAGCAAAGTAAGAGTAAACAAAATGTAAGCCCCCCAAAATGGACTTACCTGCTGGGACAAAGAGAAAAGGCAGCTCTACCCCTCCCCCCTCCAAAAAGCAAGAGAGGAGGAAGACTGCCTGCTGGCAGGGGGCTCTGGCTACTCCTCCCCCGTGGGAGGAAGAAGAAAGGGGTGGAGAAAGGCAGAGCTGGTGGGAGAGAGGAAGAGTTTTTCCCAGAGAAGACTGGGGGCTAAGGGACTGGACTGGAAGGGACAGTTAAAGTGAGCCTCTGGCTTTGGGGACTGCTCCACGCAGTGGCTCTTGAATTCCAGCCAGAGGAGCGCCCTGCAAGCTGAGTGGCCACGGGTCTGGCTGAGGGGAAGCTTATCCACCCTGTGTCTTCAGTGTGAATCTACTGCTGCAGTAGAAACCAGAGAGCGATAGAAGGACGAACAGGCCTGCCTGGTGAATACTGTATACAAAAGCCCTTGGGCAAAGCTGGAAAGGCCAGGCAGGTGAAGAACAGTGCCTCCTCCACCCTTCATGCATATCCTTGAATCAGGGAGACCATTATCCTCCTGGGGAAGCTGTGAGTACTCCTTGCTGCAGCTCTGGAGATTCTTGGTTTGCATCAGCTAGGAGGGTTGGGGAAGAGCCCCACCCCCAATGACAGACGATTTTCCTTGAACCTGTGTTGCTCTGCAAGGGCCCCAACGAGAGATTGCAGGCCTGCAACTGAGAACGGTGAGGTACCCACTGTCTGGGATTGCACCCAGGGGAGGGGGGAGAGCGCATACTGGGTTGTGTGCCTGATTATGTGGAGTCTCGAGGGAGTAGCCCTCACCTCATTTTCTTAGATCATTTTAAATAAAGAGGGATTATTGTTTGCCATCTTACATAAGTGTTTGTGCTTTGTTATCATTGTTGCAGGGTGGGAGTGTTGATCTAACTGTGCCAGAGGGGTCAGTCATTTTTCCTGGGGGGCGGTAACCTATCTTGCCCACAGGAGGCTGTACCATTGCCCCAGGTCGAGGCACCAAGTCACCATTGGCGATCCGGCCAGGACTCAGACCCGGCCCCCTTGGGGAAGTACGTTGAGGACCCCGAGGGCTCCGGGGCAGCCCAGGTGAGTGAGACAAGAGGGGCTGTTGCAAATAGAAGTACCTCTGAGGTTCTAAATTATTGACCCTGTGACTGCCCAAACGCGACTGTAGTTGACCTCCTTACCCCACGTCTAGGTGTATTTCTCTAGTATTCTTATAATCCTGTGGTTGGGTGATAGTTTTGTACTGAGTTAATGGGGGGGGGGGTGAGCCAGGAAAATGGCATACCAGGATGTAGAGGACTGGTGCAACTTTGAGGGGTTGGACTCCCATAAGATGCTGCTCTTGCGTAACGTGACAGTGGGGCGACAGAAGGAGGACATATTAAACATCTTAGAGGGGGCTCTGCCCAACTGAGGGGGGTTGAAGATCCAGAGGGTGGCGATTGACCGGGTTCGGGGGTGTAGAGATATAACCGTGGAGGTGGGAAAGGATTTGGACTCTGTGGAGGTACCCCCCAGAAGTCACTGCAGAGGCATCTAACGAAACCTGGGCCCTATTAAAAAAGGGGTCACCCAGCGGCCCGCCCCTTAGGAAGCCGGCCCCCGCCCAAGGAACAGAAGGGTTTTGAGACTCTGTTGGGGGAGTGGCTCAAGGAGGAAAGGAAGACCCTGCATGATATCCAGACTCTGCTCCCAGGAGGGGGGCACCTCCGATGGGTCTGTCAGGTGGGTCGATCCCCTATATGGGGGTGACCCATGAACAGTATAAGAGGTTGCGCACATTCTCGGGTGCCCTCCCCACGCCCACGAGGGAAGACGGTTTCCACTCCTGGAGCAGTCACACTGCCCAGATGATCCACGACTGGGGGTGCTCGGAGGAGGAAAAGTGCAAGAGGGTCTTGGAGAGCCTCCGGGGTATGGCACTAGATGTGATGCAGTCCCTACGGGCCAGTCAGTCCCACTGCACCCCCAGGACTATTTGGACATCCTGCGGGAGCACCTTTGAGGTGGTCGAAAAGAGGGAGGCAGTGCTGAACCAGCTGTGAGGCAATACTCAAAAGGTTGGCAAGAAACTGTACCAGTACATCACCCGAGTCGAGACTGTGGTGCGCAAGCTGGCCAAGGCTGGGCACAACACCCCTTCCATGGTGGTGCAGATGCAGCTAGAGCAAATACTGAGGGAGGAAGTGCACTTCCCCCTCTCACAGTAGTTGTCCTCGGGCTGCAGGATCAGAAGAACAACCCCACCTCTTTCAAGCAGCTGCTGGAAGAAGTCAAGGAGGAGGAGGCCCAACAGGAAGTGGGGGCCCCGTGGGTGGCACTCACCACCACCAGAGCCACCCTGCAGCCAAAGGAGTTAGCCCAGCTTGAACTGGTCAGTTCGCTGGACCTGGGGTGGTGTTGCAAGATGTCCAGGGCATGAAGGACCTAGTAGGGGCAATGCAGCTGACCCTCTCTTTCCCAGCCAGGGAGGCACCTGACACTCGGCGGCCACCCCCAGACTGTACAGTTCCGTGGTCCAACCCTCGAGGGTCCCTAGGACCCCAGGACAGGTGGATTTGCTTCAGGTGTGGGAAGGACAGCCATACCAGGTGGGGTTAATGCAGGGAGGCAAACCCCCAGCTGGTAACTGAGAGACGCCTGGACCAGGAAAAACTCCAGCAGGGGTCGGTAAGGGAGCAACCCTCACCCCGAGATGACCTTGCTCCACCCTCTGGACTGACCCACTAATACCTACCGACCGGGGCGTGCCGAAGGGCTTGATCGGCCCTCGGGCCGACACCGAGGTCCTGATGGAAGGGGTGGCCTGCTTCACACTGCTGGACAGTGGATCCCAGGTTGCCATCATCCACCGGCTGTTTTATGACCAGTACCTAACCCACCTCCCTCTCTGACCCATGTCAGGGTTGTCCCTGTAGAGTATTGACAGCACTGATTACCCATACGATGGGTATTGTGTAGTCAATATCTCCTTCCTAACAAAGGGAGGGGAAGCCCCGCCCACTACAGAGGCCTTAGCGTTGGTCTGTCCAGAGCTGAAGAGCATGTCTGACGCCCCGGTACTTTTTGGGACCAATGCCAACATGTTTCAGAGGTTGGCCCAGATGTGTCATGACTGGGGTGGCATTGGTGAGCTTGCGAGCCCTGTAGTTACTGTTGCCATGAAGCAGTTGGGGTTTGAAGTGACTGGAGACCCCAGAGGGACCGACGGAGGCGGGGTTGGAGTGGTCCGGCAGGTAAAGGGGGGAAACTAACTCTTCCCCAGTTGCTGAGTGCCATGCAGTAGCCATCACTCAGTTCGACCGAGCCCCCTCTGGAGAGGTTCTCATTCTTGATGCCCCTCCTCCGGGCAGCCTACCACATGGGCTGTTAGTCCAGAGGGGTACTGCCCACCCCGGACAGTTCCCAGGCTCGTCGAGTTACGGTTAGAGTTTGGAACGAATCGAAAAGGCCAGTGACCATCCAGAAGGGTTGTGTGTTGGCGTCCATTTTTCAGTGTGTTGGAGCCATGTTTGTCACCCTGATGGAAGACCCGGGGGAGGAGACAGACCCATCATTGTTCGATTTCGGGAGCTCTCTTATCTCGGACAGCTACAGGCTGAGCCTGAGCCACAAGTTGGCGAAACGCCGGCAGGTTTTCTCCTTGCAAGAATGGGACATGGAGTGTGTTATTGGGGAGGAACACTGCATCCGATCATGAGACGACTGCCTGTTCTGGGAGTGGTCGCATCAGTTGGCCTCTGGAGATATGGAGGATGTCAGGAAGCACCTGATTGAGTTGCTGAACGCTGGGGTCATCAAGGAATCCCAGAGCCCGTATGCCTCCCCCATAGTGGTGGCCTGGAAGAAGAATGGGGCAGTGAGGATGTGTATAGACTACAGCTCCCTAAACAGGCAGACCATTCCCGACCAGTACATGGTGCCTCCAGTGGAGGATGTGCTAGATAGTCTGTCAGGGAACCGGTGGTTCTCGGTGCTGGATCTCCAGAGCGGGTACTACCAGATCCCCATGGTGGAGGAGGATAAGGAGAAGATTACTTTCATCTGCCCACTGGGGTTCTACCAGTTCGAACGGATGCCCCAGGGCATATCCGGAGCCCCTGCCACCTTCCAGCACCTGATAGAAAAGGTTGTGGGAGACATGAACCTGCTTGAGGTCATAGTCTATCTGGATGACCTCATCATTTTCGGGTGCACATTAGAAGAGCACGAGGCAAGACTGGAGAAGGTGCTGGACCAGCTGGAGGAGTTTGGCCTGAAGGTCTCCATAGACAAATGCCAGTGCTGTCAGCCTGCAGTCAAGTACGTGGGGCACATTGTCTCCACCAAAGTGGTGCAGACAGACCCGGCTATGGTGGAGGCCCTGAAGTCCTGGCCTCAGCCCACCCTCTTGCGAGCCCTGCAGTCCTTCTTGGGGTCTGCGGGTATAATCGGCAGTTCATGAAGGACTACTCCCTGGTAGTATATCCCCTGAATGACCTGATGCAGGGTTATCCTCCAATGAACTGGAAGAAGGGTCAACCCCTCCACAAGGATTATCTGTGCATTGGGGTACCTTTTGGGGCCCATTGGACTCCGGAGTGTGAGGAAGCTTTCTGGGAGATTGTCCGGAGGTTGGGGGAGGCTTCGGGCCTCGCTTTCACAGACCCACTTAAATTGTACGTCATGCACACTGATGCCAGCCTGACCGGACTGGGAGTTATCCTGTATCAGGAGTACCCTAAGGGGTTCCACCCCATGGCATTTGCTAGCTGTGGCCTGACCTCCTCTGAGAAGAACTACCCAGCGCATAAACTGGAGTTCTTGGCACTAAAGTGGGCGGTCACGGAGAAGTTCCTCGAATACCTGTACGGGGTCCTGTTCACTGTGTGCATGGACAACAATCCCCTAACTTATGTCACCACCATGGCCAAATTGGATGCTGCAGGGCATCGATGGTTGTCGGCTCTCTCAGCATATAACGTTAGCCTGGAGTAGTGGAGTGGGCGGGTCAACGTGGACATAGATGCTCTGTCCTGACGTCCACTCAACGACACCCCAGACCTCACAGTCCAGGTGGAACTGGCTCTGGTGTGGGTGCTCTGCTCCTAGGTGGGGCCCCCTAGCAATGCCGCCGACTGTTCCACCTGGAGCATAGAGGTACTGGGAGCTCCCCCGAAGCAATCCCTTCAGCTTATCTAAATTTTGCAGGTCTGGACCTCTCGTCCTTGCCGCAGCCTAATAAGGCCAATTTGCAGCGGGAGGAAGGGGTGGACCCTCACATCCAAGACCTGTTTTGGGCCCTCATGAAAGGGATGTCACCCCGGCAGGTGTGGAGCAACCACCCTGATGCTCGGTGGCTGCTCAGGGAATGGGACAAGTTGATGCTGTGGGATGGGTTGTTAATGCAGGTGGTGCAGGATCAAGATTCCTCAGGCCTTTCGAAACAACAGTTGGTGTTGCCAGGTGTCTACCAGGAGGTGGTCCTCGAGTTGCTGCATGACGATATGCAACACCTAGGCTACGACCACACCTTGGTTGCCTGCCAGGTTATATTGGCCCTGGATGAAGGCAAATGTGGAGAGCTACTGCAAGTGCTTCCTGTGGTGCATCCAGTGGAAGACTTTGCCCCGACAGGCCGCGCCCTTGGTCAACATCCACACCAGTGGGCCCCTGGAGTTGGTGTGCATGGACTTCCTGTCCTTGGAGCTGGACTGGAAGAACACGGCCAACATACTGGTCATCACAGACCACTACATCCGGTATGTGCAAGCTTTCCCCACCACAGATCAAAAGCTGAGCACCATGGTTAAGTTTCTGCAACAGTATGTCCAACACTACGGCCTCCCCAAATGGACCCATGCTGACCAGGGCCAGGATTTTGTGAGCTGTCTGGTGAAGGAGTTTCTGTCATCCCATGGCATACAGAAGTCCCACACCACCCCTTCCCACCCACAGAGGGATCCGCAGTCGAATGCTTCATCAGAACACTGCTAAACATTTTGGGCACCCTGGACCCCGCCAACAAGGTGAACTGGAGTCAAAACGTGGGGCAGTTGGTGCATGCATACAATTGAAAGAAAAATGACGCGACCCAATGCTCCCCCTTTTACCTTATGTTTGGTCGGGAGGCCCGACTGCCAGTGGACCTTTGCTCCGGGGTATCCGCTGATGAGACCTCCCATAAGTTGTACCTGGTGTATACCAGGCAACTGAGGGAACAGCTCTGGGCAGCCTACAAGCTTGCCTCCAAGGTGGCAGCTTGTAGCTGTCAGGAGAACAAGTGGAGGTACGATGCCAAAGTACAGTCAGGAGCTGGAAGTGGGAGACCAGGTCTTACTACGTAATCTGGGACTCCAGGGGAAGCACAAAATCCAGGACCAGTGGGTCCCAGACAGTTATCTTGTGGTGTAAAAACTGTCTGGCCTGCAGGAGTATGGGCATGTGCTCGAAAAATCGGTGCACTGAAACCATTTGCACCCCATGGGGGGAGATCGTGCCACCCCTGACCTCGGGACCCAACCCGCCAATGGCATGACGTCTGTAACCCGAGGGAAGCTTAGGCAGTGGGGACCGGTTTCTTCTTTCCCTTTGGGACACCCAACCGGGGACACTGACACCGACCCCCTGCCACCCCAGGAGGAGCAAAGGGACCAGTCCAGCTATGAGAGGGAATCTCCCTGTTCTTAGTGGGGGGGCAGGATCCAGACAGCCCCCTCACCCAGTGGGAGTGGTATGGCCGAAACTCTGCCCCTTCTACGAGTACCAGTCACCCAGATCCTGCATTCTGCTTGAACCCTGAGGCCTAGCCTTTCGTTCCAGGGGCCCGTCCTGTTGTTCCTGTGTTGGGGCCCAATCTAGGTAGTGTTTTGGATAGTCAAGGAGGCCACCTAATGTGCCCTTCTCCTCCAGACAGTGAGTTAGCTGCAGCTCCAGGCACCACCCCTGTTTCTGATCTAACCCCAGATAGCGTAGAGGTACCGGGTCAGCCCGGGGGCGGGTGCGGTAGACTATGAACCTAAGGGAAAACACCCCACCAGTGAATCGATGCCAGTGCCCCACGACGCCCTGCCTAGACGATCGGGCCAACCTCAACGGCCAATTATAAAGTTTACATACGACACTCTGGGTGAGTCCACAAACCTGCCCATCCATGCCATCCACAAGTCACTGGTTCCTGTTCTCTATCCCCCATTCTGTTGCCCTAGGGAGGGCGTGGGGAAGTGTAGGTGCACACCCTCTCTTAACTGTATATAGTCCATTGATGTGGCTGGACCTGATACAAGCCTAGCTGTGAATGTGATTACTGTTTTTTTTTTTATTTAGAATGCTTTATTGGTATTTTGTTAAAGAAGAAAGTAACAATAACATGAACACAAGAACACATAATTAACAAGACATGTAAACACATCACAACTACCCCCCCTCCCCAATTCTGGTCCCACCCCACTATTCACCCTGATTACTCAGTCCCCCCCACTGCACCAATTATACAAGTATTTGGTGTAATATGTAAGGGGAAACAGATACAAGTCAACATACACTCTATTCTGAGAATGTTGAACAATTTATCAGACTAATGAGGAGCTGTTACCAATAACAAGGCTTCCAATTTGCCCCATTTCTTTATATAATTATGCATACTGTGTTGATACTAGTTATGGTCTTTTCAACTCGTAGATTGTACAAAATAGTATTAAGTCACTCTGTAGGGGAAATTATTTCTTGGTCCAGCCAATGGCGTAATATTAAGCATTTCACTGTCAAGGTTATAAAGGCCATATGAAATCTTCTCTCCTTTACAGGGATATCCAAAAGAGTGTCCACCACACAGATTTCTGGGGTGAAAAATTCAGCCAGGCCCAGGAGGGGATCTAGTGTTGTTCTAAGTGTGTCCCAAATTGGAGTTACCCTGGAACACTCCCACATAATATGCAACATGGACCCCTCTGTGTTACAGCATATAGTGCAAGTAGCTGATGGAAGTTTGCCCATTTTGTGTAAATGGGTCGGGGTGAGATATGTATTATGCAAGATGGGGAACTGCATAAGGCGAAGTCTGTCATTAGATGTGTATCGATAAGCATCGAGCTAAATGCGTTCCCAATTCAGCGATGCAGAGGGCAGCACCCTTTCCCAGTAGTGGGATTGCCCACTAAGGTGAGGGATATCTGTGGAGAAAGAAGGGTGACTAACTTCGATATGACATGGGGTTGCCAAGAGAGAAACTGAATTTCGGGTAGAAGGTTACCGTTATCAGTCTTACATTCTCCAGATCCAAACCACTGAATTAACATGTGGTGTAGCTGAAATGCTTTAAAAATCTGTGTGTTAGGGAACTGTAGAAATGCCAGAATGGCTTGACTGTCCATCAGGAGTCCATCTCTGTTCAGGTCAGAGACTCTTTTGTCTAGAAGTCCTGGGAGCCGATTCGAAGAGATAACCTTACTGTCTACTCTGAGATTGGGATTATGGCATAAACGTTGTGAAATATCCTGTATGTTCTTGTAACACATAGACCTGCATAACTGGTTATGCACTCTTAGTGAGGTGTGTATGACAGTTCCCTTCAAGTTCAGAGGTAGTTTGTTAGGAGGAATGAATAAAAGTCCAAGTGGGGAAATCCCGGCTAGTGCTATTTGGTGCCTTTCAATTTGCAGCCAAATAGGAAGATAATCTTGAGATTCAGGATGTTCTGAGAAGGTGGCCCATCTGGCATACTTTGAGGTGTGGCTAGCCAGGTAATAAAGATAAAAGTCAGGGAGTTTAAGACCACCCAACTGTTTCAGGGCCGCTAAGCAGTTGTATGCTCTACGGGAAGGTTTCCCCTTCCAAAGGAAGCGGGAAATTATTGATTGGAGTCTCTTGAACCAGACCCGAGGAAGAAAAATGTTAAGCATATGGAGAGGATAATATATACGTGGGAGAACATTCATTTTGATCACATTAATACGGGCTTGTAACGTGAAGGGGAGCAAGGTCCATCTGTTCAGGTCTTGGGTAACAGAATCCAAGACATTTTGTAAATTGAGTAGTTTAGTGAGAGATTGTTTCTGGGAGAGGGCGATCCCCAAGTATGTGCATTTGGAAACCCAATTCAGACCCAATTCTCTGCACTCAGAGGAAAAGGTTTGGTGATTCAGGGGCATCACAATAGTTGTATCTAAATTTAGTTTATAATTGGAATGAGTACCAAATTGGGAAATAAGGCGTAAAGCTTCAGGTATAGATGTCTTGGGATATGAGATACTGTATGAAGAAGGATGCCATCTGTTTAGGCAGAGACGTTGATATCGAGGGAACCCACCAGGATGCCATGGAGAACTGGTGAAGATTTTAGTTCCCTGATCAGTGGCTCTAAGTAAAGATTAAACAGGAAAGGGGAGAGAGGACATCCCTGGCAGGTACCTGAGTGAAGAGAGAACCACTTGGAAAGTATACCATTATAATAAACTTTAGCTTTTGGGTCAGTATATAAAATGTGTATCCACTGAAGGAATTTAAAGGGAAATCCGAATGTAACCATAATCAAAAATAAAAACTCCCACCAAACCCTGTCAAAGGCCTTCTCCACCTCCAGAGAGACCAGTGCCATCGGGATCTTGGAGTCTCTGGCCACAGAGAAGACATACTCTAATTTCCGAAGATGATCAGCAGATGATCTGCCTTTCATAAAGCCTACCTGTTCAGGACATATAAGGGGTTCCCATACCTGCATTATTCGGGTAGCCAGAATTTTAGCAGCAATTTTTATATTGTAGTTGATGAGGGAGATAGGACGATAGTTGGTGATCCTATCCGGTGTTTTGTTAAGTTTAGGCAGGACAATAATAAGTGCATCCAAGAGGGAGGTGTCTGAGATCTCTTTGTCACAAAGATAGGAAAAGAGCTGGGACATAATGGGTATTAACTGTTTTGAGAAGACCTTGTAGAAATTAGAGGGAAAACCATCCAGCCCTGGCGATTTATCCAATTGCATGGATTGGAGGGCTTCAAATATTTATTTGGAGGAAATGGGACGTGTGAGACATTCCTGCTGGGCCGGAGGTAGCTTGGGTAGTCAGACAGAATCAAGATACTCTTTAGATACTTGTTCTGTGGAAAGAGCATCAGGGAAGCAATAGAGATGGGAATAGAAATTATCAAACTCTTGGGCAATATCCGTGGGAGAAGTTTTAGGCATGGCATTATCTTGAGAAATGATGGAACGCACTATCAGCAAGGCTTCCTGCTGCCGAAGCTGTAAAGCTAGCAGGTGCCCTGCCTTTCCCCTTGGTCCACATACTTGGCTTGTGTTTTTAAAAGAGCGTATTCTGTTTTCTCCCTCAACAGGTCGATGTACTGATGTCTTAACTTTCTTAAAGTCGCCTGAGCAGTATCAGAGAGGTCTACTGCCTCCTTACTTTCGAGGGCAGTTATCTGAGCAAGTAGAGTCCATAGGGTCGATTCCTGCTTCTTTTTCCTGGTAGCCGCCAGGCGAATACATTTACCTCGTAGTACACATTTCAGGGCAGCCCAGATTTTATCAGGGTCTGCAATGGAGTTCTTATTGAGTTCCCAATAATCTACAGTGAGGGCTTTTATCCTGGTTAGCACCCAGGGGTCCTTTAAAAGTTGTGTATTAAGTTTCCAACATTTATCTTTCTTTAGGTTGGGACAGAGGTTGTATATAATCCAAACTGGAGAGTGGTCTGAAAGCACTCTTGGTGCTATTCCGCAGTCAACTACCCCAGGCAAAGTTAAGGTACTAAGTAAGGAATAGTCAGTTCTGGAGATTGACTTGTGGACTGGGGAGTACAAGGTGAACCCTCGTTCCTGAGGGTGGAGTATTCGCCATGGGTCACAGAGGCCGCCCATGCTGAAAAGCTCTCTTAGAGCCTGTTGGGTGGGGGAAAGCTTAGAATGCATGCCAGACTTATCCAGGTCCGAAGTGAGGGTTGTAGTCCAATCCCGGCTAGGATCAGTGTGAAGTGTACACAGGGTGCTAATAGATTAACCATGTCTAAGAAGAAGTGGGGTGATTGAACATTGGGTCCATAGAAGCATCCTATTAACAACTCCGCTTGATCCAGGATACCGTGTATAAGTAGGTATCTGCCTGTGTTGTCATTAATTTCAGTGATTAGCTGAAAGTTAACTCCCTGTGAAACGAGAATCGCAACCCACCTCTGAGAAGAGGAGTCCCCTGCCGCAAACACATGTCCCACCTGCTGTCACCGGAAAAGTAGTTTTTATGATGCCAGCAAATGAGTTTCCTGGAGAAAGGCAACTTGACAGTGCATTAGAGATAGGTGCATCAGGATCTGGTGTCTCTTTTCTCTGGTGCATACCCCCTTAACGTTATATGACACATATTTTACCGCATTCATGGTATACTTATAGACTTTGATAATGGTATAATCCGGTCGGTGTTCAGGGATAAAAGCAAAAGGTACAGTGTTTTCCCCTCCCCTTCCCTATTCCATCCCCTATCTTCATAGCAACAGCTAAACCACCGTCCCATTCCCCCATCCATGTGTTCACCTAACTTATTTTTTCACTATTACTTCTCACTTAATTAGCCACATACAACCTCCGAACAGGACTCCCTGTCCTCCCCTCCCTGCTCTCTTCCTCCAAGCTAAGAAAGTAAAATAAAATCGAATCCCTTATCCTAGGGAGTATAAACCTTAAGCCCTATTAACCCAGCATACTGACATCTTGCCCTATGTTATGACAGAGCCTAATTAGATAGACAAGTAGATAAATTAGCAGTAGTCTTAATTTGATATTGGTGTCTCTGCATTAACATAACATAACATAACATAACGTAACGTAATGTAACATAACATAACATAGAAAGGAAATCTTGAGGTATTTTGGTGGGCCTTGTATACCAACGTTAATCGGAGCAGTACTTGTAGTTAGGTGAGCGTAACACTCTAAAGCAAAAGTTATGATTTCAGGCTCCAGTATTCTTTCTTGACACACAATTTACCTTGGGTCAGTAAAATTAGACCAATGGGGTCATAACAGGTGACTCCTGACCCTCAGAACGGAATACAAAATTAAAAGAGCATCTGTAAGTTTGCCGGTCTTTCTTCCTGTGCTACAGTACCTTTAGAAGGGAAAACCTGTGAAGATAAAAATAGATAACAGTTTGGTCTATGTCCATTGAAGTCAGGTAGCCAAGCTTTGGGTTCCTAAAAAACACTGAATCCCTTCCCGGGAAAAACTGACTTTGACTTGGTGAATCAAGCAGTTTTAAGGTTGTTTGTTTCTGCGTATTTTAATATTCAAGTGACCACTCTGGTAATTCTGTGGTGGCGGAAGTCAGACTTTCTGCACCGACGAGGGTTTCACTTAAAATGATCCGTGAAGAAGTTTTGTAGACTGGCTATTGCTTGTTCCTGCGATTCAAAGGTGTGCTGAGTGTCCTGATAATGGACCTGGGGTACAGCTGGATACTTCATTCTAAACCTAATTCCGGCCACAATAAGTTTGGAGACGATAGGGTGCATCTCTGTTCTTTTTTGCCGGACTGATTTAGGCAAGTCCTGAGCAACTCTGATTCGCCATTCTTCCCATTGCACTTCGCTCAGGTCTCGCATTTTGTTGAGAATGTGCTGTTTATCTAAGAAATTCAACAGCTGGAATAGCAGTGGGCACGGAGGGGCTCCTAGCGGAGGAGTGGGGCGCAGGGAGCGATGGGCCTTCTCAGCTGTATAATTCAGGCCATTGGGAGAAGGGTCCGCTATTTTGTTGCAAAGTTTCTGGACAAATATGATAGGGGAAGACCCTTCCTCACCTTCTGGGAGCCCTAGGATTACAATATTGTTGCGGCGTGATCTTTGAGATTTTCTATTTTGGCTTCCATGGCCTTCAGATGTTGGTGCAACTGTGTCACATCAGGATCTAATTTCGCCCTCTAGTCATCCAACGATGAAATACGAACTTCATTATCTCCAGTCCATTGTGATAGCGCAGCTAGAGGTGAGGTAAGAGTTTCGACTGAATTTGCAAGAGATTCTAAAGTAGTTTTAATTGGTGTTATTCCTTCCCAGAACTTTTCTTCGGTCAATGCGGCCTGGGGATTCGTGCCTGTCACTGTACCGCCTGGGGACACCTTAGAGCGCTTAGGATTTTTTTCTTTGCTCGGTGTGGTCGGTGGAGTGTGGCAGAACAAACTATCTTTCATTTCAGCTTCCATCCCCGAGAACCTCTTCCTTAAGGATGATCTACTCGACTTCCCCAGGTATTTAGTAGCCAGAGCTAACTTTTGGGTAAGGAAGAGACACAGAAATTTGGTTTTTAAGAAAGTGGATCGGGAGCTCAGAGAAAAGGCGTCCTGCTCAGTTGGCCATCACATGCCTCCCATCTTGAATGTGATTATTGTTGGTGCTAGTTAGGAACCAGGGGTCTAGCTAGAAAAGTGCATGCTACCTGTTATGAGTTCCTAAGAAGAAAAAAGGGAGCTTGTCAGGACGCCAAGTTTCCAGCCAGGGAAGTGTGTAAGCCGCCCCAAAATGGGTTTACCTGCTGGGACAAAGAGAAAAGGCAGCTCTGCCCCTCCTCTCCTCCAAAAAGCAAGAGAGGAGGAAGACTGCCTGCTGGGAGAGAGGCTCAGGCTACCCCTTCCCCCACGGGAGGAAGAAGAAAGAGGTGGAGAACGGCAGAGCTGGTGGGAGAGAGAGAGGAAGAGTTGTTCCCAGAGGGGACTGGGGGCTAAGGGACTGGACTGGAAGGGACAATTAAAGTGAGCCTCTGGCTTTGGGGATTTCTCTACACAGGGGCCCTTGAAATCCTGCCAGGCAAGAGCCCTGCAAGCTGAGTGGCCACTAGCCCAAGTCTGGCTGAGGGGAAGCTGATCCACCCTGTGTCTTCAGTGTGAATCCACTGCTGCAGTAGAAACCAGAGAGATAGAAGGACGACCAGGCCTGCCTGATGAATACTATACACAAAGGCCATTGGGCAAAGCTGGAAAGGCCAGGCAGGTGAAGAACAGTGCCTCCTCCACCCTTCCTGCATATCCTTGAATTGGGGAGACCATCATCCTCCTGGGGAAGCCGTGAGTACCCCGAGCTGCAGCTCTGGGGATTCTTTGGTTTGCATCAGCAATGAGGGTTGGGGAAGAGCCCCACCCTCAATGACAGACTGATTTTCCTTAAACCTGTGTTGCTCTGCAAGGGCCCCAACGAGAGACTGCAGGCCTGCAACTGAGAACGGTGAGGTACCCACTGTCTGGGATTGCACCCAGGGAAGGGGGAAGAGCGCATACTGGGTTGTGTGCCTGATTATGTGGAGTCTCGAGGGAGTAGCCCTCACCTCTTCTGTCTTAGGTCATTTTAAATAAAGAGGGATTATTGTTTGACATCTTACATAAGTGTCTGTTCTTTGTTATCGTTGTTGTGGGGTGGGAGTGTTGATCTAACTGTGCCAGAGGGGTCAAGTCACTAAGGGGATATATCATTGTTTCTAGGGGGCGGTAACCCGTCTTGCTCACAGGAGGCCGTACCATTGCCCCAGGTGGAGCCACCAAGTCACCATTGGCGATCCAGCCAAGACTCAAGCCCTGCCCCCTTGGGGAAGTATGTTGAGGACCCTGATGGCTCCGGGGCAGCCCAGGTGAGTGAGACAAGAGGGGTTGTTACAAAAAGAAACAACCTCTTCGGTTCTCGAAGGAAGTGGCCAGGAATACAATACAGTACAGTACAGTAAAATACATTACAGGGTTGAAATGCATGGTCACAATACTAACTCGGAGAGCAGAATGCTGGACATAGTTATGATGAATCAGACGTTTAACCAACATATGAGTCTTAGTTTCGAGATACAAACAATTTCAACAGATAACTTTCAATAACAGTGAAGAATCTAATAACTGGAACGTGAAGGCTAGAACACAGGAGCAGATTCGAGCAGGGACTGGATGAATTACCTGGAGGAAGAAGTGCTATAGGGTGGTAGGGTGATTAGGAAGCAAAGACAGGTAGAGAGGAAGTGCAATGGGTAGTGTATTAAAGGGTAGCAACAGGAGAAGTGTTGCAGCAGGAGAGAGCAGAATTGCTGCTTAAAGGTAATAGGTGTTTGTCAGTTGCATACTGGAGGTGGGATACTGTTCCACTGCTTAGGGGCTATGGAGGAGAAGGCCACTGTACCATATTTAGTGCAAGACCTTGGAATATTTATAATATCTCAGTTTCCGAAGACCTGAGCGAATAAGGTTTAGAACTAGGTACCAGTAGGGATGCTAAGGAGAGCGGTTTCAGGGTAGGTTGAATACTGTGGATGGTCTTTCAAGGTGGAGGTACCTAAACCAAACAATAGAAACACACTGGATACGGGGGTTAATACTAGCCCTTTCACAGGAGAAAGGGTTCTGAAGGAACTCTTAAAACTGAAGGTGGACAAAGCAATTGGGCCTGATGGGATTCATCCCAGAATTCTAAAAGCACTAAGGGTAGAACTAGTGACACCACTAACTACCTCTTTAACAGATCATGGGAGGATGGGGTGGTACCTGAAGACTGGAGGAGGGCAGATGTGATTCCACTTCACAAAAGTGGGAGCAGGGCAGAAGCAGGAAACTATAGACCTGTTAGTTTAACCTGAGTGATTGGGAAAATGATGGAATCACTTCCGAAGGAAAGAATTGTTGAGTACCTAGAGGCCAGAGGAGCGCAGGACCCAAGGCAGCATGGATTCACAGCGGGAAGGTCATGTCAGATGAATCTAATAGATTTCTTAGACTGGGTGACTAAAGTAGCAGATCAAGGAGGGGCTGTAGACATGGCCTACCTAGACTTTAGCAAGGCATTTGACACAGTCACACACAAAAGATTAATATACAAGTTGGCCAGCCTGGGAGTGGGTCCCAAGATGGTAGTCTGGGTAAAAAATTGACTGGAGAACAGGACACAGAGGGTAATAGTAAACGGAGTCCACCCTGAAGAAAGGGGGTTACTAGTGGGGTACCGCAGGGTTCAGTACTAGGACCGGTCCTCTTTAATGTCTGTAAGTGACATTGCAGAGGGACTGAAAGGAAAAGTTTGTCTCTTTGCAGACGACACAAAGATCTGCAACAGAGTTGATACACAAGGGTGGGGTGGAAAGGGTGAGAAGGGACTTGGCAAGGTTATAGGGATGGTCAAATGTAAGGCAGCTTAGATTCAGTGCCAAGAAGTGCAAAGTAATGCACTTTGGAAACAGAAGCCAAGGGGAAGAGTACACAATGGGGGGTGAGATACTAGCAACAACAAAAATGGAAAGGGACCTGTGGGTAGTCATATCAAATGACCTAAAGGTAAGCAAGCAATGTGAGAGGGCAGTAAGTAGGGCTGGTGGGATACTGGGATGCATAGGGAGAGGCATCACCAGTAGAAAACAAGAAGTTGTTATCTCTCTGTACTGACAGCTGGTGAGACCCCATCTGGAGTACTTTGTGCAGTTCTGGAGACCCAATCTCCGCAAAGACATAGACAGGATGGAGGCTGTCCAGAGGAGGGCAACTAAAATGGTGCAGGGTCTGCACCAGAAGACATATCAAGAGAGACTTAAGGATGTTAATATGTATAGCCTTGAGGTGAGGAGGGAGAGGGGGGACATGATAGAAACTTTCAAATACCTCAAGGGAATCAACAAAGTCCAAGAGGGTAGCATCTTTCAGAAAAAGAGGTGTGCAAGAACAAGAGGGCACAATTTGAAGCTAGACGGGGGATGGCTCAGAGGTAATCTGAGGAAGTATTTCTTCACGGAGAGGGTTGTGGATGCATGGGACGGCCTTACTGAGGAGGTTGTGGAGTCAAAAACAGTGGTGGAATTCAAGAGTGCATGGGACAGCCATAAGGCAGTTCTAGGGGGTGGAGGTAGGAAGAAGCAGGCTGTTGGTTGGCTAGGATCTGCAGCTTATCCATTAGGTAGGAAAATGGGCAGACTGGGTGGGCCAAACGGTCCTTCAAACAAGATGAAGTCTTGCTATATTATGACAGTTGCAGTTTGTCCCACCATTAGAACTGCTCCGGAGGTGAAAGAGTTAACTACCATTCTAAGAATGGAGTTTAGAGCGCGAGCTCGGTTAGAGACGCTCTGTCTGGATAATTTCAAACCTAAACTGTCAGATTCTTTACTCTGCCTCACTGAACAGTCGCTCCGAGATTTCTCCTTCTGCTCGGTTCATTTCTCGGTTTAAACAGTATTTTCTCAGTTAAATTCAACACGAGTATTATTATTTTAACATAAACCGATCGGTTCAAGCTCTGTCTGTGGTATTGTAAGTAATAGACAGGTTTATTTCTATGTGGAACTTGTAAATGTTTATCGGTTCGGTTCCGAACCGATCAGGTTGTTTAAAACTTTAAAAAATAAGCATTTAAAGCTTTTAGAGTGTGGTTCCCAGTTTCATGACGGTTTTTCCCGACCGTATGACGAGTTGGGAACCAATAAGGTGTCTTGCCTGGCACTGCCGTTAAAGGGCAAGTTTCTTGGTTAGGCTGGCATCATGTCTGAGAAACCCAAAAGAAAAACCAGGCCCACTGGGTTTCAACACTGTAGTGTCTGTGGGGAAGCCTTTGCCAAGGCTGACCCACACACATGTGTTTGTGTCTGGGGTTTGACCACCTCAATTCAGACTGCCAGATTTGTAAAATTTCCTGCAGCCACCCTGGATAAGAGGTGGGCAGGCTCGGGAACGAGAGGCCAAAAGTCCGCTGACCCGGATGGCCAGCCCGGTTCGGTGCCAACCGAACAGGAGGAGTGCCCTCTGACCAGGCGAGACTTCCTCGGGCAACGTAAAAAGCTGGCTCTGAGGAGCCAGTTCCAGCAAAAAACTAGAAAATCAGCAGGTATAGGTCCAAAATTCCTTCTCCAACTGCCAGAAATAACAAAGCTATACAAATTGTACAGTCACTTTCTCCAGTTCCGTCCGAACCGCCTCTGTCTGGTAAAGGTCGGTTCGGCAGTTCCACGGTTCAGGAATATGATATTGGAGATTTTTATGAACCAGAGGAGGGAGGAGGATTATGAACAGTGTGAATGTGACTTTGAGAGTCTGGATGTGCCCATTGAACCGGACATCTCCCCAGACAGACCTTTAGAATCCCCCCTATGCTTTCTGAGTCCCCTTCTCATTTTTTGTTTTATAAAAAGGTTGCTGAAACCCTCCAGCTCCCATTAGAGGAAGCTGTGGATGAGCAAGAGGAACCTGATTTTGTGGAAATGATGGATATCCCAGAGTCTAGGAGATTATCTATCCCCTTACATAAATCTTTTAGGAAGCAAACAATAAAGATTCTAAAGCCCTAATTCTGTTCCTCCTGTTGACAAAAGATAGACAGGAGGTACACTTCATCAAGGTCCTGATCAGATTTCTTTCACAGCAGCAGTCATGTTGGGTAGTTCAGGCTGCAGCCTGTGATAAAGCTAACATTCCCCTGGCTTCACATTCTCCTGACAAGGACTCCAGGAAGATTGATGCCATGGCTAAAAAACAATACATGGCAGCGTCCTTGGGACTCAGACAAGCAAATTACAAGGCTTATGTGGCAAGATACCAAAAATCTAGATGGGACACTGTCATGGCTTTGGCTAAACAGGCCCCTGGCCAGCTTGCCAAGGAGCTGGAGCAGGTGGCTGCTGATGGTATTGAGGCATCCAAGGTGCAATTTCATGCTGCTGTGGATTCTAATGATGTATCCTCTAGAATCATGGCTACATCTGTGGCTTTTCGTAGGTTGGCCTGGCTCAGGTGTACTAATTTGTCACAGGATACCCAGACTAAGGCTATGGATTTTCCTGTGGTGGAGAATTCTTTGTTTGGGGAGCAGACAGAGAATTACATGAAGAAGATGGATGAATACAGAACAACTTATAGGAGTGCACAAGCCAAGGAGTGGCAAGCCACTCCTCAGAAGCAGACCCTCAGGGGTAGAGGTAGGCCCCTTCACAGGCCTTTTTACCAAACCCAGGCTTCTTCTGCTTATGCTCAGAGGGGGTTCTTCAGAGGCAGAGGCAGACGGGGTGCAAGTAGGTCTGCTTCCACCCCTCAGCCCAAAGTCCCTGCCAAACAGGCACCCTGATGGGGTGCCCAGGGACGATTCTCCACTACCTGGGTGCAGGCTGCCTTACTGTCCAGGACTGGGAGTCTCTAACATCAGACAAATGGGTCCTGGAAGTAGTAAGCCAGGGTCTGGTTCTCAGCTTCAAAACATTTCCAAAGATGAGAGCCAGATTTTTCCACCTGCAAACCTCTAGAGACTTTTGCCTTAGAAACAGAAGTCTCAACCTCCTAGCTCTCAGAGCTGTAGAAAGGGTTTCTCCCTACACCAGGGCAAGGGTCTGTACTCCAGGTACTTCCTTACCCCAAAAAAGACAGGAGAATGGCGGCCCATTTTAGACCTAAGATATCTGAACAAGCACCTTTTGAAACCAAAGTTCAAAATGGTGACTCTGGCAATGATTTTACCTTCCCTAAGGCCAGGGGACTGGCTAGCTTCCCTGGACCTCAAGGATGCCTATTTCCATGTTCTAATCTGAAGCTCCCACCGAAAGTACCTCAGATTCGAACTGCCCTCAGGTCATTACCAGTTCAGAGCAATGCCCTTCGGCCTCACCTCTGCCCCAAGGGTATTCACAAAATGTCTGGCAGTAGCAGTTGCTCATTTAAGAAGGCAAAGGATTGTTGTCTTTCCCTATCTAGACGACTGGCTCATTGTAGGGCCAGTCTCCGGAACAGGTCAAATCACACCTGCAAGTTACCCAGCAGCTGCTCACCTCTCTGGGCTTCCTGCTCAATCTTCCAAAGTCAGTTCTGGAACCTGTTCAGGTACTCACCTTCATAGGTGCAGAATTGGACACAAAGCAGGCCAGAGCCTTCCTACCCTTAGAGAGGGTAAGGAACCTGGTGGCCCTGGCCTCCTCCTTCACTCTGCAGGTCTCTCGACCAGCAAGGCACTTCTTACAGCTTCTAGGACACATGGCTGCCTCCACAGCTGTAGTGCAAGGAGCAAGATTTCAGATGAGGGACATTCAGTTTCACTTGAGAGCCTTTTGGTCTCAGAGAAAAGATCCCCCTTTCCAAGTTGATCCCAGTGACTCGAACCCTGATCCAGGCCCTTCAGTGGTGGCAGGATCAGAGCAATTTAAGATTAGGGGTCCCCTTCATCCCTCTATCTCATTCCTTGACCCTCACTATGGATGCGTCCCTTCTGGGATGGGGAGCTCACATGGGCGACCTCTCCACCCAGGGAGTGTGGTCCCTCAGGATCTCTGCTCCACATCAATTTGCTGGAACTCAGAGCTGTCTTTCTAGCACTTCAAGTGTTTTCTGCATCTGTTCAGAACAAAGTGGTACAAGTCAGAACAGACAACACCACCACAATGTGGTACATCAACAAACAAGGGGGCACTCGGTCTTCGGCCTTGTGCACCAAAGCAATGAAGTTGTGGTCTCTGGCTTATTCCCTGAACACTTCCTTCATAGCAGTTCACCTCCCAGGAAAGGACAATGTCCTGGCAGATGCTCTCAGCAGGATTTCCCAGGGCCATCACGAATGGTCACTGGATCCCCAAGTACTGGGGATAGTTTTTGCCAGATGGGGCACCCCTCAGATAGACCTTTTCGCAGCCCCAGACAATCACCAACTTCCACTGTTTTGTTGCAGACCACCAGTGATGGGCTCAGTCCCTCTGGATGCCTTTCTCCTAGATTGGGAAGGGAAGTTTCTATATGCTTTTCCTCCCTCCCTTCCCTCTCCTATTCAAGGTGCTGGTCAAAATCAGATCCCAGCCTTGCAGGATGATTCTGATTGCTCCAGATTGGGCCAGGCAGCCCTGGTACCCACTCCTTCTGTCCTTAGCAGTCCATCTTCCCCTGTGCCTCCTCAGGAGGCACAATCTGTTATCTTGTGCCCAGGGGAGAGTTTGGTATCCGAATCTCAAATCCCTCAACCTCAAGGCCTGGCTCTTGAGGAGTTAGAGTTTGCTGACCTACACCTTTCTCAAGGTGTTCTCGACATCCTGAAGGCTTCTAGGAAGCCTTCCACTAGGGCTACTTATAATTCTAAATGGAAAAGGTTCTCCATCTGGTGCTCGGGGAAACATATTTCCCCAGTATCTGCTGATTTGCTCATTGTTTTGGACTATATGGTCCATCTTAATTCTTTGGGCCTGAGACCAGCTACCCTGAAAGTACATTTGGCAGCTGTGTCTGCTTTTATTTCAGCAGGAAAGCCCTCTTCTCTTTCCACTCACCCTGTATTTTCCAAGTTTTTCAAGGGATTGCTTCATACTAATCCACCTTTCAGGGACCCGGCCCCTGCCTGGGATCTTAATGTTTGCATTGCTCAGTTGATGCAACCCCCCTTTGAACCTCTGTCTTCTGCAGAGCTCAAGTATTTGACTTGGAAAACTGTTTTTCTAGTAGCCATCACTTCTGCCAGGCGCATAAGTGAGTTACAAGCTTTGTCAGTGGAGACTGACTTTATTTCCTTTCACAGGGATAAAGTAGTCCTTAGGACTAACAGGAAGTTTTTGCCTAAGGTGGTTTCAGACTTCCATCTTAACCAATCTATCTCCCTTCCAGTGTTCTTCACTGACCATTCCTCCTCTGGTGAGAGGAGGCTGCACAGCTTAGATGTTAAGAGGGCCCTTAGTTACTGTATAGAGCGTACCAAGGGTCATAGGTTCGAATCCCTCCAACTTTTGTCACTTATGGTGAGGTTGGAAAGTAAACCTGCCACTAAGAGATCCATTGCCAGGTGGATTGTCTCTTGTATCCAATTTTGTTATCAAAAACTGGGAAAGATTCCCCCTTCAGGCCTGAGGGCTCACTCTACCAGAGGTACAGCTGCGTCTATAGCTGCTGCCAGAGACATCCCTATTTTAGAGATATGTCAAGCAGCTACCTGGAAAACGGTACACACTTTCACCAAGCATTACTCCTTGGATATCCAGGCCAGGAGGGATGCTAGATTTGGCACAGCCGTGCTTCAGAACCTATTCCCTAAGTAGGTTCTGTCCCTCCTCCATAGAGGTACTGCTGTGTATTCTGCAATTGTCATAATATAGCAAGACTTCATGTTGTTTGAAGAAAAAATTACTCACTTTAGTAATGTTGTTTTTCTAATGGAGTCTTGCTATATTATGACCTCCCCCCCAGCCTGCCCCTCTCAGAACTTCTACTTGGGTATGGGGTGGGCAGTCCAGTGTGAGCACCGGTTATGCCCATTTTATGTTTTCACCCTTCTTTGGGTTTTGGGGTGTGGTGTTTTATTGATCTTACTTTATTATTTTTGGTTCCTTGACTTGAGTCTTTGTGTTGGGACCAGAATATGTGTTTATATTTAGGTAGCCAGTTGGCTAGTGTGATTACAACCACAGAACCTTGGTGAGTTTTTGCTCGTAAAGATCTGACAGTTTAGGTTTGAAATTATCCAGACAGAGCTTCTCTAACCGAGCTCACGCTCTAAACTCCATTCTTAGAATGGTAGTTAACTCTTTCACCTCCGGAGCAGTTCTAATGGTGGGACAAACTGCAATTTTCATAATATAGCAAGACTCCATTAGAAGAAACAACATTACTAAGGTGAGTAATTTTTTCTTATCTGCCGTCAAATTCTGTGTTTCTGTGTAAGAGATTGAATAGAGCAGTAGGGGAGGGCCATCCAAGCATGCTGTAGAGCTGGCAGTGATGAGTTAGGCAGTTACAGGCAAGGGCAAAGGGGCAAATGGTTTTAGGGGCAGTGAGCGTAGACTGGTAGGCCACAGGAGAGTTTTGGAAGAAGTGAACTGCGAGTGATAGTTATTCGTGCCAATGGGGAGAGGTTACCTCTGGTACAGTAAGCTATGCTTAGGCTGGAGTTAATGGCCTTCCATATTAAGTGAATATGGGTGGAGAAGTCGAGGGAGGAGTCAAGAGTAATCCCTAGGTATTTTATGGAGGGGACAGTGGCTAAAGGGTTGCCGTTATCACAGGTTACTACTAGAGGAACTTTCGTATTTTTCATATGGTGAGGGGTTCCAAAGAGCATTGCTTGAGACTTTGTGTAGTTCATTATGAGTTAGTTGTCATTAAGCCAGGATTGCACGGCTCTTAGATTGAGAGCAAGGTCGCAGTTGATATCCATTACCACTGAAGCATGACTAAGGAACACCAGGTCATCTGCGTATAGGAGAGGAGTGGAGTTATTGAAGCAGGGGTGAACAGAATTGATATGAAGAGAGAACAACTGGGGTCCAAGGATTGAGCCTTGGGGGACACCAAGGGAAGCAGGGAGGTATTCAGAGAGGCAGAACCAATTTTTGACACGCTGGTGCCTTTCAGAGAGGTAATTAGCAAACCAGGGTAGAGCATGCTCAGAGATCCCGATTGTGCTTAATTTGTTTAGGAGAATGGGGTGACTGATCATGTCAAAGGCTTTAAGTTGTGATGGTAGGGGGGTTGTCTATGGTCCGCCGCCCTTTGCAAAGAGGGGATCCGACCATGGACAGTCCTGTGCTGTGGTGGGGGGAGTCCGCCGAAGCACAAAATTGGTGGTTCCAGGGATCCAGCTCCGCTTGACCTCGAACTCTTCTTTCTCCTGTGGAGGAAGAAGAATCGGTACCACTCGAGGTTGCCCTTTGGTACGTCTGCACAGGGATCATCAGTGGTGGAGGTCGGTAGGCCTGAACTGATTTCGGTGGGTTCCCCTCTGGCCCTGCTCTTAACGGCCACTTCTTTGACACCGGATTCCATCTCTGTCCTCGATGGGGGTCCCGTGAGCAGTTTCACCTCTGGGCCACTTCGTTGGAGCAGGGGTTTCAACATCTGTCCAGTTTTCCTGGTCGGTGGGCCTGGTTCTGTGGCCTCCGGGCCTCAGAGCTGCTGGACTGGGACCAGGTCGATTGGGTCAGGATGTGCGTGGTGCCCGCTTGATGCCAATGCCATCATACTGACCCCTTGTGCCTACCCCCTTCTCCCTTTTCCATGTAGGGGCCGGTATAGGTACCGATTTCTTTCTTCCCCTTTTTACTTCAGAATCTGTGGTGGCGGTGCCATTGGTGCTGCACGGCACTGTCAGTGCCTTTGGTGTCACGGATGGTGCCATTTGTCCCCTGCAGTGCCGTGGCTGCCAGGCAGTGCCATTGATGCCGTGTGACACCATGGACGGTGACGCTGGTGCACGCAGTGCCGTGGGTGGCATCCACACTGCTCAGTGACTACCCCTACCAAGGGTTATGCCAGCACCATGGGTGGTGCTGGTGGGTGCTGTGCTGCGGAACAGCTGGTTTTCCACGGATCTCTTCTTCTCCGAGGAAGTTGAGGAGTGGTTTTCTGCTGAATGGAGCTCTGTTCTGCAGTATACTTCCACAGGGGCCTTGCAGCTGGAGATTCACGGATAATCCAGTTAAATTTCTGCTGTTTTTTCGTTGATGGAGCTGTTATTCTGTGCTGTTCTGCCGGCAGAATTCTGCACCATGCGGCACTATTACTGGTTCCATGAGGTGGCGTCAAGCTCCTCGACACTGTTCCAGGTAGGGGAGTCTCTGACGATTTTGACCTAGGCCTCCCTTGGAGGTTCTTCTGGGGTTGAAGTAGTTCTGGATGAGTCTCTCCCTGTCCTACTTGTTGATGATACAGTGGATGACTCATTTGAGTGGCTGGAATGCAAGCCTTCTGTATCACTAGAGTCTGTGATGGAAGATCTTCTTTTCAGTTTTTCCTCAGGGATATGTGGTCCACCATAACGTCTCAGGCTTCTTATGTGGACCAAAGACTTCTGTGTCTGGACTTCTTTCAGTCGTCAGTACAAGTACTCCTTTGGATCACACTAATTCAATGGTCGAGAGCATTCTAGACTCTTCCACTCCTTTGACAGGAGTATATAGCCCCCCCCGTGATACTGCACCTACAGTGGCTTCCATCGGCAATGGGTGATTTTCATCTCCTCAGACTGGTTCGGTCCTCAGTTTTATTTATGGACGCTCAGGCCCCATCTGCCCCTCAGATGGACGACATCATCTTCATTCTTGTAATAGGTAGTCTTTTCAAGGTAGAGGCTTGAGAACCTTGTCAGGCACTAACTGATTTTTTTTTTAAACAGACATCATCTCAGCAGATTGCCTAGGCGGAAAGCACCCAAAACCATCTTTCTGGATCCGACCCGGGTTCCGCCTTCAGCTCCTGAGGCGGTTGTCTCTTCACAATGGTGCAGGGGACCTGACTTCTTTTACTTTTAGGGGATGTCCAATCCAGTGGCGGTATGGGTCATCAGGTTTTTCCAAGGGGATTCTTTCTTAATTCAGAGATGTTTCCCAGGCCTGGGCAGCACCCAGTGTGTTGTTTTTTTTCTGTCACTCTCTTTTCTTGGATCAGTGCCTTGGAGCATCAGAAGGAACTCCATGGTGAGTCAGAACACAGGTTCTACCTGGGCATAAAGTCTCCACCACTCATTCACACTAATGGGAGTTCACCAGAGGTGCTAGGACCCAGCGGGAGCAAACTTTTTCAGGAGGGCCGGCGCCTGAGATGGAGCAGCGAGGAAGCGCACCACGAGCCCCAGCTCGTGCAGTAATGACTGTCTTGGCATCGACCTCCAACCACCTCAGTTCCTTTTTTCCCCGCCGTCGAATGCACTTCAGCGATGACATCGCTCGCTCACCGGGAGTTAAACTTCACTAGAAGCAATAGTTCAGTTGATTGTTTTGTAGATTATTTCAAATCAGTTCCGATTATATTACTAATTTTAACAATTGTACAAGAGAAATCTTCAGCCCTCCATTGACGGAGTTGACCATGAGCAGGTCAGGTGATGATAGGGAGACTTGTATGAAAGCTGTTCAGTCAGCCGGGCCAGGTCCAGTCTGTTGCCCTCCCTGGAGGGGGGGTCTGACAATGGACAGTCCACTGCTCAGGGAGCTGGGCGGTCTCCCCGAAAGCATAAAAGGAAATGGTCCCATTTTCAGCACCGTTCGGCCTCGAGTTCTTCTTCGACACATTTATTTATTTTTTTATTTGGTTTTTGTTAACTGGGTAGGTGAGCTAGCCATAGAATGAATATTTTCAGTCATGACCCGGGAGGATTACAACATGAGAAAGAAAACACAACATTACAAGTACTGTATATACAAGACTGGAGAAATACATGAAAAACAAATTACAAATAAAAAAGCAAATTACAAATTGGCTGAGAAACTATACATGGTGAGGTCAAGAGAACATGTAGGGCAGAGTACGCATATAAACCATAAAACCAGCTATCTAACATATAGGGAGAGCTGGGAAACAGTTACAGTAACCTAGCGAGTACATAGTAAGTGCGAAGTTTAAGTAAATATAGTTTTTTACTTTGAAGTGAGGCAGGAAAAGCAATCATTCTTATTCTTATGAGGCAGATTGTGGAGGAAACACCACTGTCCAGTGAGACAAGGATGATGCATAAACGCTGGACGGAGCAATTAGAGAATGGAGTGGGAAGGGATGTAAAAAGCAACCAAACATATTGGAGGGAGGAGTGGGAGGAAGAAGAAAGAGACAGGTTAGTCGTTAAGAACACAGCAGGCAGCTGGGAGGTATGCAGAGGGAGAGATCAAGGGGCTTGAAAACAGGTGCATGAGTTTGAGGCAAATAGGCTGGCACGGAGTTCTTTTTTAAAGAGTGCATGGGATGGCGCTTGGTGAAGTGTTAATGGTAGGGCATTCCATTGTAGTGGGGCATAGTGAGAGAAAGCTTGGGAGCCTTTTGAGGTTTTACACCTTGGTACCTACAGCAGCGACTTATCAGCCGAGCGTAGCCCATAGAAACAGCATAGCTTGGGTTTTCGTTACATTGAGGACCAGTTTATGATCGGATAGCCAGTTTTGAGTTTTCTGGAAGGCTGATGAGAGGGATGAGTTTAAATCGGACAGGTTTTTGGAGCTAGCATATAGAACAATATCATCCGCATATAAGAGTGACGAACAGGAGGTGAGATCCGGGGTGATGCTGTTGATGAATATAGAGAAGAGAAGGGGCCCTAGAATTGAACCCTGGGGTACCCCAGTGTTTAGAATAGCCTGGTTCAAGAAGGTGGAAGCGTATTTCACAAATTGGGCACGGTTTGACAGATAACTACTTAACTAGTACACAACACCCATCGAGAAACCCATAGACTTTAATGTTGCAAGAAGAATTGGGTGGTCAACAAGATCAAATGCTTTGGTCATATCTATAAAGACTGCCCCTGTGAGGAGGTCTGCATCCATGGCGGACAGGGTGTCAGTGGTGAATTTTAGCAGGGCCGTGGAGGTGCTATGGCCCTTTTGGAAACCATGTTGGGCAGAGGATAGAAGATTGTTTTTGTGTAGGAAAGCAGTTGTTTGAGTAGCAACGAGCTTCTCAAGAATTTTGCTTAATACAGATAATATTGCAATAGGTCTATAGTTGGAAGGGGCTTTAGAGTCACCTTTATTAACCACTGGCATGATTCTGGCAATTTTCCAGATATCAGGAACATGGCTCTGACAGAGGGATAATGTAAAGATCCGGGCAAGAGGAGAGGCTATGAATGGGGCTGCTATCTTCAAAAGTCTAGGTTCAGTGCCACCAGAGCCAGTGCTAGTGTTGTCTGGGATACAGTTTAGGAGTTTTAGTACTTCTGACCTAGAGATGGCTTTGAAGTGAAAAGATTTTCTTGATGTATCCGTGTGTGCCTCAGTATGTATGCCTAGGGGTTTCATTGTAGGGAAGGCTGAGGTGTATTTGGACAGGTCAGAAAATTGTTGTTTGAAGAAATTAGCAATTGTCCACAGATCATTACAGTGGATACCATTTAAGATCATAGGTCGAAGAAGAAACGGCATCACTCGAGGTAGCCATCTGGTACATCTGCATGTAGATGGTTGGTTATTAGGGCCAGGCGCCGGTCTCCACCTCTGTCAGAGTTGCTGGTCTCTGTCTCTGGTGGTTGACCTCTTTAACACTGGAGCTCTTTTCCGCCTGTTGGAGGAGCTTCCGATGAGCAGTTTCACAAGTGGGCTGCTGTTATGGAGCAGTGAGCTCGGAGATTGTTCCAGTTGTCCGAGCCGGTCAGTCCGACACTGGGACCTTCGAGCTGTTCAGTTTCGGAAGGACGCGTGGAGCGGTTGGGCCTTCCTAGTAGCGCCTTCTTCCTTTCCAGTCCGTCGACTCCAGCCGTCAGTGTTTATCCCCTCACATGGCTGCGGCGCAGAGGTCACACAGATGAGACTATCTCCTGCCTTTTTCCCGCTTTTACTTCAAATTGCAATTTTCAGACCCCTGTGACACTCTTTGCGCCATCTGCGGTGCTGTGGGCTATTTCGGTGCCATCTGCAGTGCCGCGGGCTCTGTCGGCACTGTCTGCGACACTGCGGGCTCTGTTGGCACCATCTGTGGCACCATGGGATCTGTCAGCACCATCTGCGGTGCCGTGGGCTCTGTCGGCACCGTCTGTGGCACCAGGGGCTCTGTCGGTGCCATCTGCAGTGCTGTGGGCTCCGACGGTGCCATTTTCCTCGACGGCGCCGGGGATGAGTTTGGCGCTGTCCAGTCTTCAGGGGTTTTTGACTCAGATTCTTTTTTCTTCTTCTCTTCCTCCTGATTTTCACTCCTTTCCTGTGTATACAGTCTCCTCCTGGACTGTCAAGAGATGATTTTGAGCCTGATCCAGATCTTCGTCTGGGTGATGATGTTGATGACGCTGCCCTGGGAGCAGGATCAATCCTTTTGCAGAGCCTTTTGTTGAAGACCTTTCCTTTAAGTCTCTGCTCAAGAATTTCAATTCTACTCTTTCTCTCTAGTCTACAGAAATTGATCCTGGAAAGCTTTTGCATCTCCAATATCTTCATGTCCCGGAAATCCCTATGGATTTGACCCCTCCGGTACAGCCCTCTTTTGAGACCCTTTCACAGATGGTGTGGAAGAATCCGAGCTCTCATTCCTTCCGTGGCCAAGTCCATAGATAGGAAGTATGCCCCTCCCAAGGATCGCCCAATTTTGGCCTGACAAGCCGTTGCTGCTGCCATTGTAGTCCTGGCAGAGAATGATAAGGCTATCCTACCTCAGGGATCTACAGTCTAGCATATAAATAAAGAATCTCACAAGATAGACACCTTAGGTAAGAGAACCTTTGCTGCCTCAACCCTGGGTATACGCATTGCCAGCTATCAGGGCTATTTTTCTCAATATGAGTATGTCCTTTGGCATTCACTCAAAGCAATGGTAGAAACTTGGCCTGAATCAGAGGTTAGCTCAGAGTTACTTCAAACCATAACTAGGGGTATCGAGTCCAGTAACCAGCAGGTTAAAGCTGCAATGGACGTCTTTGATACCGCTTCCCGGGTGGCGGGGGCTGGCATCTGCACCCGTCACCACTCTTGGCTGCGTACTTCGGGCTTCACGAATGATGCTCAGCAGCAAGTCATGGCCTTACCTTTCAACAATATGTATCTGTTTGGACCTCAGGTGGAGCAAGCACTGGGGGCCACACAGAAGACTAGGTCTGCCATTAAGACAGCCAGATCCGCACCCTCCGCCTCTCGAGGGGGTGGCAACAAGCGACAGTTTCACAACCGTCAGTCCTTTTGGGGCAGAGGCAGAGGAGGTTTTAACAAAAAACAGAACCCTCAGCCGCAAAAGAAAGCACAGCAGAAGGCACAAGGGCCCAAAGCGCCCAGTGCCACCTTCTAAGTTTCTGGCCTAGGTCCCACCTCAGCTGTCCGAGGGAGACTCCTCCTCAGAAGTGGGAGGACATCTGACTCAGTTCTACAACCAGTGGAAATCTATAACATCAGACAAATGGGTCCTCTGGATAATCCGCAAGGGGTACTGTCTCAATCTTTCGGAAACCCCTCTGGATCATCCTCCCAACCGACAGCCCAGGCTGTCAGCCGTAGAGTCAGACCATCTTGCTTCTGAGGTACAAGGCCTTCTGAACAACAGAGCAGTAGAAGTAGTTTCACTGAATCAATGAAACACAGATTTCTGTTCCCCTTATGTTTTGGTCCCAAAGAAAACCGGCAGCATGCGCTTCATTCTGAATCTCAGAAAGTTAAACAAGTTCCTTCACAAGGAGAAGTTCAAGATGATATCACTGGGTACCCTGCTACCTTTGATTCATCAACATGATTGGCTAGCCTCCCTGGACATGCAGGATGCCTACCAACACATTCTCATACACCCAAAGCACCACAAATACCTAAGGTTCATGGTATTGGGTCAACACTATCAGTTCAGAGTCCTGCCCTTTGGGCTATCCTCGATGCCTCGAGTTTTTACAAAGTGTTGTGCAATTCTTGCTGTGCACCTCAGGAAAATCGGAATACAAGTGTTTCCCTATCTGAATGACTGGCTCCGAGCAAGTCCCTCCAGGCAAGAGACTCTGAAGGCCGTGACCATGGCCTCAGACTTCCTCACATCCATTGGAGTCCTGCTGAACCTCAACAAGTAGCAGCTGCAGCTCTCACAGAAGCTCCTCTGCATAGGAACTCTTCTGGACACCTGTGAGAAGGCTTTTCTTCCAGAGGACAGAAGGAGCGATATCTTACAGATAGCCTGATACATCAGAGAGCACAGCTCGGTTCGAGCTATCTCAGTGCAGTGGATGCTGGGCCTCATGGCATCCTCGATGTTCACTGTACCTTTGGCTCATCTACACATGAGAACCTCCCAGTGGATGCTCAGTGGTCCCCAGCCACTCACCCTCAGTCCTTTCTCATCAAGGTGACAGAACTTCTGAAGTGGTCGCTATTCTGGTGGTCACAGGAGGACAACCTTCTTGAAGGATGTCCCTTCACCCCTCTGGATCATCAGATCTCCATCACCACAGACATGTCTCTGATGGGTTGGGGAGCTCACTGCCAGGATCTCCACACCCAGGGTACATGGACTCAGGGCGAGTTTCAACTTCACATAAACATCCTGGAAATGAGAACCGTCTTCTATGCAGTCTGAGCTTTGGAGGACATACTCTGTCACAAGAACATTCTCCTTCAAATGGACAAGGCAGTGATGTACTGCATCAACAAACAGGGCGGTGCACACTCTTACCCATTATATAGGGAAGCAATGAGAGTGTGGGAATGGTGCCTGGAGCACAAGGCCCTGATTCAGGCAGTTTACCTGCCAGGAGTACAAAATGAGCTGGCAGACCGTCTCAGCAGAACAGAGGCAGATCCTCATGAGTGGTCTCTCGACTTAACCGTCGTTCAGTCACTCTTCAAAGAGTGGGGAACTCCAGACCTGGACCTTTTTGCGTCCCCACTTAACACAAAACTGCCTTTCTTCTGCTCCAGAAATCCAGGACCAGGATGCGTTGAGGCTGTGGTGGACAAAACACTTTCTATATGCTATTCCTCCTCTTCCCCTAATTCAGAGAGTAATGCTCAAATTGGAGTCCCAGGGGGGCAGAATGATTCTCATTGCCCCCTTCTGGCATCGGCAGATATGGTTCCCGGTACTCAACAGACTATCGGAAACCCATCTGAAAATGCTTCTCCTTCAGACGAACCTTCTGACCCAGGGTCCTGTGGTCCATCCCAACCTGAGGTCGCTTTACTTTTACGCTTGGCTCCTGAAGGGATAGAGGTGAATAGGTTCAATGTTTCTCGTAGAGTTTCAGATATTCTTTTGGCTGCGCACAAGCTGTCCACTAGAAAAAGCTACACAGTTAAATGGAAGCGTTTCTCTATCTGGTGTGTAAAATCCTCTTGGAACCCCTTTTCCTGCCCACCAAATAAAGTCTTGGAGTATCTTTTAGACCTCTCAAATACAGGTCTGCAGTACTCCACAGTCAAAGTTCATCTTTGTGCCATTTCGGCATATCATGAGCCGGTACTTTCCATGTCGCTGGCTCAGTTGCCTGTAGTTAAGAGGTTTCTTAGGGGTATTCTGCATACTAGACCGCCTATTAGATGTCCAGTCGCAGCCTGGGACATTAACCGTGTGCTAAACATGCTCACTCGTAAACCTTTCGAGCCTCTAGCTACTTGCAAGTTGAAATTCCTCACTTGGAAAACGGCCTTTCTGGTGGCCATTACTTTGGCCCATAGAGTTTCTGAAATACATGCACTAGTCACAGACCCCTGTACACTGTATTTCACAAGGACAAAGTAGTTCTTAGGACTCATCCTAAGTTTCTCCCTAAGGTTGTCTCAGAATTCCAACTAAACCAACCTTTAGTCCTTCCTACCTACTTTGCAAACTTCCAGAATGAAGGGGAGTGTACCCTTTATTCGCTGGATGTTAAGAGAGCATTGCAGTTCCATCTAGATAGAATGAAAGAAATTTGCCAGGCTCAACAACTGTTTGTTTCCTTTAGCGAGACCCGGCTGGGTCAACCTGTTGCTATCAAATGCATTTCAGTGTGGCTGGCTGCATGCCATCACCACTTCTAGTCTATGGCACAGGTCAACCTGGAAGGCAGAGTATACGCTCACTCTACCAGAACAGTCACGGCATCTCTGGTGGAAATCCATAATGTACCTATTGCAGATATTTGCAATGTGGCTACCTGGAGCACTGTGCATACTTTTATTAAGTACTATGCCTTGGATGGCCATGCCAGATGACATCTGTCGTTTGGCAGAACCATTCTTAACGGACTTCTGTCCTAAGCCCGTGAGCTCTTTATCTCTTGCCGCCCATCTCGGGGGATTGTTAGCTTGGTACTCTCCCATTAGTGTGAATGAGTGGTGGAGACTTTATGTCCAGGAAGAAATGGAAATTACGTACCTACTGTAATTCTTGATTTTCTTGGATGAAGTCTCCACCACTTTTTCACACACCCACCCAACATCCCCCAAGCTCACTTCTCTGTTTATGGTCTTCACTCCCTCAATGGCTGAGCTGTGAAGACTTTATTGTTGACCCTTCTTACATGGGTCATTTGGACTATCTTATGTCCGATTTTTAGGTTAGTCCTTCTAGGTTAGTTATGCTGCACCTTCTTGGAAAAAAGGTACTGAGGCGGTTGGAGGGTTGATGCCGAAATAGTCATTACCACATGAGCCAGGGCTCGTGGTGCCGCTTCCTCGCGGCTTCATCTCAGGCACCAGCCCTCCTGAATAAGTTTGCTTCTGCTGGGTCCTAGCGCCTCTGGCGAACTCCCATTAGTGTGAATGAGTGGTGGAGACTTTGTCTAAGAAGATCAAGAATTACGGTAGGTACGTAATTTCCATTTCCTACTTCCTTGCTTGCTTCCAAGCTTACAAACGTCATTCTCCCTCTCAACCTTATAGGTCAAGTAGATCCTTGTTCAGAAAGGAATTTTTCGGTAGTCGAACCTTCGCTTCCTGCAAATTGGCTCCGTGTCAATCGCATCGGGCTAGACTCTTTGGAAGCAGTTGCCTCAGCTTCCTCTCCCTTCCCCAAGAGGAGTTTTTCTTTTTTGGGCAATGTGTCAGGTTCACCTCCCCAGCAGCTCCTTCCCTTAGGAGCTCCCCTAAATTTTTCCGGGTGAGGGAGGCCCTCTTTCACAGAGTTATTCCCTTTGGGCAGATGACAAAATTGTGATGTTTTTGTCAGCAAGCAAGGTAGAGCGTTTTTCCTACCCCTTTGCAGGAAGGCCATGGTGGCTGGTGCCTTGAGCACGCCATGCCAGTTTCAGTCATTGTGCAGTCACTTTGATGACTGGGGCAGCCCTAGTCTGGTCCTTCCTGCGTCCCCTCTTAATGCAAGTCTGCCCCTATCCTGCTTCAGAAATCCAGGCCCTGGTGTATTCTGTCAGGATCATTATCACAGTAGGCAAGTTGTCCTGTACATTTTTCCCCCTCTTCCCTTGGTTCAGGGAGTGCTGCTCGAGTTGAAGGCAAACTGGGGCAAAGTGATTAGACTCTGGTTCTCCCAGACCTTCGCAGATGTCCTTTGAATTGTGTATGGGCCTTCCACCTGAAAGGCTTACGTGGCTAAATGGAGACTCTTCTCCATTTGATGAACAAATCCCACCTGGACCCTTCGGTGTTCGTCAAGTAATGTGTTAAAGTGCCTCTTGTACCTGTCTTTTGCAGGTCAGCCATACTTGGTGGTGGGGTACACATCTGCACTTCTTCGGTCTAACTTGAACCTGTAGACTTTCCTCTGGCTCTTACCGTTAATCAAGTTTTTGCCTTAACTCCAGAAGGGAAAGGTGCATTCCCTTCTCTCTCTGAATGTTATCTGGTTCTGCGATTTTTCTTCGACAGAACAAAAAAGCTACACTTTGAGCAATTTTTGTAGCTTCAGCATGCCTCAGGTAGATCAACTTCTTGCCTGAGATGTTTTTGGCTAGCTTAGTAGCATGTCTTCGACACTACTATCCTTGTTTTAGACCAAACCATAAGGCCGGTTTCACACCACTCTATCAGAGTAGTAGTGGCTTCCTGGCAGAGATTCGTATGTGTTCTTTGCAGTCTACTGCAAGATAGTGAGTTGAAGCTTAGTGCATACCTTTGTAAAGCACTATGTTCTGGATGTCCTTCCGACAGCTCTTTCTTTTTTGGCGGGACAGTCTCTTGGACTTACGTTCTGAGTGAGCCCTATCTCCGACCGCCCTGCTCAGGGTGGGTTGGTTTTAGCTTGTTACTCTGCCATACTGTACGTGTGAATGAGTGGTGGAGATTTGAGTCCCAGGAAGATATGGAAATTATGTATTTACCGTAATTCTTCATCTTCCTGGACGCAATCTCCACCACTCGTTCACACGCCCACCCACCATCCCCCGGGCTTACTCGCTTTTGTTTCCTTGGTCTTCACTGTCTTGTTGTTCAAGCTGTGAAGACATTGTTCAGTTGACCCCTCTTGCATGGGTCATCTGGGCCAGGTTTAAGTAAGTTATTTATTTTCGTTAGTTGCACTGCACCCCCTCGGTCGAAAAGGTATTGAGGCGGTTGTATGGTCAACACCAAGGTAGCCTATACAGGCATGAGATAGCCTCATGGTGCTGCGCATGCATGGTCCTATCCTGGTGCTGGCCCTTCTGAAGATTTGTGACTCCCACAGGGTCCTAGTGCCCCCCGGCATAGTCCCATAAGTGTGAATGAGTGGTGGAGATTGCATCCAAGAAGATCAAGAATTATGGTAAGTACGTAATTTCCATTTTTAGTAGTTTGGGTTCAAGGTCATCGGGACCGGCTGACTTGGAATCAGGGATCAACCGTAGTAGTTTGCAAACCTCCGCAGTGCAGACTTTTTTAAAGAAGAAGGGGGGTGAAGATCTGCAGGTGAAGTTGTAGGGCGAGTAGAGGTGTCCAAATGTGGGTTTAAACCCTTAATGATTGGGGAAAGATCTAAGAATTGCCTGTTGAATGTGTTAGATATGGTTCTAGGGTTATTATAGTTCACACCATCTATTTCAAAATCTGATGGAGTGGTACGGTTGGCGTGTCCAAGGGATTGCTTAAGGTTATTCCAGTAGTGTTGAGGGTTATTATGTGCAGAGGATAGCATAGCTGGAAAGTAGTTGCTCCTGCTTTGCCGGAAGACTTAAATACCTATAAAGAGCCCAATCAGAAAAGGAGTTGGTTACTTTAAAGGAGGCCCAGCTTTTATCTCTTTCTTTTTGGAGAGATAGGATAGGGCATGTGAGACATTTTCTTCTCTGACCCCAGACTCTTCTAGTGGTGAGAGGAGCACACTTATCCTGAAGTTTGAGCAAGATAGTATTGAAATGTGATATGGCTAGGTCAGTGTTGGAGGTGGCCCTTAGGTATGATCAGTCTTAGTTGGCCAGTTCTGACTTGAATAAGGCATGTGGTTGAGGAGCGAATAGTCACAAAAGCAGATTAGAGGAGGTGTGGTCCCTCTCCACAGAAGTGGAAGCTGGGAAGAATCAGGCAACTACAGACCAGTCAGCCTGACCTCGGTGGTGGGGAAATTGATGGAGGCACTGCTAAAGGAGAGGATTGTGTTATTCCTTGAATCTAGCAGAGCACAGGATTCAGGCAGCATGGATTCACAGCTGGAAGGTCATGTCAAACAAATCTAATAGATTTCTTTGACTGGGCGACCAGTGAGGTAGATCAGGGAAGGGTGGTGGATGTGACCTATTTACACTTCAGTAAGACCTTCGACACTGTCCCACATAGAAGGTTGGCAAACAAGTTAGACTGCATGGGGTAGGCCCCCAGTGGTAAACTGGGTCAGAAATTGGTTTGGAGGAGGCCTACTAAGATGGTGTAGGGTCTACATGAAAAGCCCTATGGGGAGAGGCTAGGGGAACTCAGTATGTATTCCCTGGAGGAGAGAGAGGAGGAGGACATGATAGAAACATTCAGGTACCTCAGGGGTATAAACAAGGTACAAGAGGGTAGTGTCTTTCATACAAGAAGATGTGCAAGAACAAGGGGTCACAAAATGAAATTGGGGGGGGGGGTCCAGGGGCAACATGAGGAAGTACTTTTTCACTGAGAGAGTGGTAGATGTTTGGAATGTCCTCCCTAGGGAGGTGGTGGTGGGGAACACAGGGAATTCAAAAATGTATGGGATAGACATAAGGATACCATAGTGATAGGAAATAAAGGGTGAGATGCAAATCAACTAGGTTCTGTATTTTTTATTTTTTTTTAGTAGGTAGGCAAACTGAACAGACTGGGTTGGCCACACGGTCCTTATCTGCCGTCAACTTCTATGTTTCTATGTAAGGGCCTACCTATTGGCACAGTGGTAGAGTCACTACTTGCTGTGCCAAAGACCCAAATTTGGGAATGTGCCTGGGTCATCAGACAGCTGATGAAGGGAGAAGGGAGCATCCCAGAGGATGCTTTCCTCCTTCAGGAGGGAGGGTGGAGGGCCACTAGTTTCCCTGAGGTACTGTCACTTGGGTAACCATGGGAGGAAGTGCAGTACAGACAGAGTTGATGGTTGTCGTCCAGGCTCGCACTGGTGTGCTGTCGTGCATGCCCCACCCCGAGCTCCTTGCGAGGCGATGTCCAAGGGACAGGAAGCAAATGGAAGGAAAGTGCCCCAGCACTGCAGACGACAAGCTCTGGTTCACTCACGGCTCTCATAGCCTCCCATAGCACCTCCTAACACAGCATAGAAGTTTAGAGGGGTCATCCTCTGTCTTCATCCCTCCTAGGGTTACAGCTAGGAGGAATAGCCACAGGTAGGGATGCTGGGGCTGGGTATTCACCTTGGGATTTCCTGAGAGGAAGCAATGCTGGTGGCTGAAGGGGGCTTAAAGCAGCAGTATTAGCTGAAAAAAAAAAAATCACATAGTTTTTTAGCAAAAATGTATTTCTGACATCCTAAGATTCATGCTCAGTATATTTTTAGTTTTCTCAGGACCTCACATGTGTGATGCCGCGAGACTAGCTCACGCTGTATAGGCTATCTTGGCGTCGACCCTCCAACCACCATAGTTCCTTTTTTCCCCACCGTCGAGAGTGTTTCAGTGACAACCTCGCTTGCATGCTGGGAGTCAAGTCTTCATCTATATGGCAGGAGCTATAGCCGTTCAGTATTCATTTAACTTACTACTTTTAGTGTGCTTTTATTTAAAAATAAAAAGGAAAAAGAAAGAAAATCTCAGGCTGCCATCAATGGAGTCAACCTTAGACGTAGTGGTGATGGTAGGGAGACTTTGTTTGAAAGCTGTGATGGAAGTGGGGCTGAGTCCGGTCCATCCTTCATGGAGGGGAGTCTGACCATGAGCAGCCCAGTGCTCGGGGGGGGGGGGGAGACAGTCCCTCCAAAGCACAAAAGTAGTGAGCCCGTTCCTGACCTCGATCACGGACCCACCTCTGCTTGACCTAGAGCTCTTCTTCCTCCTCCTCTCAGTGGAAGAATCAGTACCACTCGAGGTCACCCTCTGGTATGTCTGCACGGGGATCATAGGTGGTGGAGAGCGGTAGGCCTGTCCCGACTCTGGCGGGGTTCTCTGTGGCTACATACTTAATGTCCACATTCTTCAACACCTTCTGGCCTCAGCCACTGGGCCGGGTCAATGGGGCCAGGATGTGTGTGCTGTATTCTCAGTGCCAAGCGCCAGTGGCGCCTACTTAACATGCTTACCTCCCTCACCTTTTTTCCCTGCAGGGGCATTACAGATGCTGCTTTCCTTCCCCCCTTTCTTCAGGTCTAGGGTCAGCAGTGGTGCTGGCGCCGCGTGTGGTGATGGTGCTGTGGGTGATGCTGGTGCCACAGGTGGTGCCCACGCCACAGATGGAGCTGAACTCCTTGACGACGATCTGAGTGGTAGTGTCTCCCGTGGTCCTGGCCTAGACCTGCCTTTTGGGTGTTCTTCTGAGGTAGAAGTGGATCTGGATGAGTCTCTCTTTGTCTTGCTTTGTCGAAAACACAACGGATGACTCATTTTAGGGACTGGAATGCAAGCTTTCTGTATCAGCAGAGCCTGTGATGGAAGATCTCTTTCCAGTTTTTCCTCAGGGATATGGGGTCCACCATAACATTTCAGACTTCATCGGTGGACCAAAGCAGACTTCTACATCTTGAGTTCCTACATTCTTCAGCGAGTACAACCTGTTGAACACACTCAGTTCAATGGTCAAGAGCCTCCCGGAATCTAATATTCCATTGCTTGGGCATATAGCCGAATAATCTGCTAAAAGCTCTTATGGACACCTATGACACTGCCTCTAGGGTGGCTGCCATTGGCAGCAGGTGATAATGTCTCACTGATGGTGCTTATCTGTTCAGCCCGCAGGCTGAGCTCTGGAGGCTGCTCAGAGCATCAGGGCTGCCATTTAGAGAGCATTACGGCTCCTCAGAGGGACGGGAACCATTGACATTCTAGTAACTAGACAGTCCTTTCAAGGTAGAGGCCTAGAAACCTTTGTCAGGAACCAACTCCTCAGCTGCGAAGAAATTGCAGCAGAGAACTCAGGGCTCGAAAGCGCCCTGTACCATCCCCTGTGGATCTGGCCCATGTCCCTCCTTGGCTGTTTGAGGTAGACACCTCTCGGTGGTGGGGGGAGGCATCTGATTCAGTTTTACAACCAGTGGAAGTCCATTTCAGTGGATGTATGGTTCATCAGAATTGTCTGAGAGGGATTCTCTCCCAGTTTTGCAGATATTTCCCCAGATCTAGGTGGCAGCCCAGTCCATCTGCCTCTCAGTTAGACCCTCTTGCTTTTGAGATACAGGACCTCTGTGGGAACAGAGTGGTAGAAGTTGTTCCACAGCTGTTCAGAACACAGGTTCCTTTTTCCATTGCTTGGTTCCAAGATAACAGGCGGCATGTGCCCAGTTCTCGACCTTGGAAGGTTAAACAAGTACTTGTTCAGGGAGGAGTCCTCTAAAACCTCGGTGTTCAAGTCTTCACTTCCTGGATGTTTGGCTCCTAGCCAGCCCATTTGGGCTGGAGACACAGGAAGCAGTTGCCACATCTTCTCAGTGGCTCACTTCCAGGAGGGGTTTTCTGATTTGGGGAAGGTGCCAGATTCACCTTCCCAGCAGATCCCCTTCATAGGAACCCTCCCGGATACCGCCAGGGTGAGGGTTTTTCCTTCCAGAGAACAGGAAAAACGACATCTTCAGATGTCTCGTTACATCACGGGAAAATGACTCTGTTCAGGCCCTTTCCAGTGCAACAGATGCTGGGACTCATGGCATTGTCCACAGTAAACAGTGGTCTCTGACCATGCATTCACAATCATCCGCATAAATGACAGAACCTCGGACAAAATCACTTGCATGGTAGATGCAGTGGGGCAAGCTTCTGCAGGGTCTACCCTTACCCTCTGAAATCTCAGATCACCATCTCCACGGTTGCACTTCTGATTGGTTGGGGAGTTCACTGTCAAGACATCTGCACTGAGGTGTGGAGCCAGGAGGAGTCTCATCTTCTCATAAATATTTTAGAGATGAGAGCTATCTTATATGCTTTCCAAGTCCTGTAGGAGGTCCTATGCCACGAAGTAATCCTACTTCGGTCAGACAACAAAGCTATTAATATATTACATCAACAAGCAGGGTGGCGCGTCCTCCTACCCTCTGTGCAGGAGGCCTTGAGGATGTGAGAGTGATGCCTCAAGCACAGTGCATCAATTCAGACGTTGTGTAGTTGCTGTCGATTGGTGGGGCAGTCCAGACATGGTCCTTTTTGCGTCCCCTCTCAACACAAAACTGCCTCTATCCTGCTTCAGAAATCCAGAACCTGGTGTTTTGTGTCAGGCTGTATCACTGCAGTGGACAAGACGCTTCCTCACACTTTCCTCCTCTCCATTAGTTCAGAGGGTGCTGCTCAAGTTGGAGGCACAGGTGGGCAGGATGATTCTTATCATCCCAGACTGGTCTCAGCAGATATGAATTGCTTTGATCAACAGATTGTCAAAAGTTCCCCCAAGGCAACTCCCTCTATGAGTGGGCCTTCTGACACAGGGACTCTGGTCCATCCCAGCCTGTGCTCCCTTCATCGCCATGCCAGGCTCCTGAGGAGATAGAAGTGGGTAGGTTTTAGGTTTACCAGACAATCTCAGAAATCTTCTTAGCCATGCACAGGCCTTTCACCAGGAAGGCTTGCGCAGCTAAGTGAAAACTCTTCCCCATCTGATGGGCAAAGTCCCATCTGGGCCCTTTCGGTTGCCCACTAAATAAGGTATAGAGGTGCCTCTTGGTCTTGACGATTGCAGATCTGCAGTACTCGGCAGTGAAGGTACACTTCTGCACGTTTTTGGACTATCTTAAGCCAGTAGAGGACATGTCACTCACTGGCTCTGTTACCATTAGTCAACGTTTGCTTCTCCTGTCTTACTTCACTAATTCCAGAATGAAGGGGAGCACTTCCTTCATTCTCTGGGTGTTAAGAGGGTTCTATGATCCTACATCGACAGAACGAAAGAGGTTCGCAATCCAAGCAACTAGTGTATCTTTCAGCATGCCTCGAGTGGGTCAGCTTGTTGCCATGAGATGTATTTCTGCTTGATTAGTAGCATGCCTTCGACACTACTAATCTATGGCGCAGGTCAAGTTGGAAGGCTGGGTTCACACCCACTGTACCGGAGCGGTTGCAGCCTCACTGGCGGAGATTCATAATGTACCCCTTGCAGGCATGTGCAAGGCGGTGACTTGGAGCTCAGTGCATATCTTTGGGAAGCACCACGTTCAGGATATCCTTGCCAGTCATCTCACTTTCTTCGGCAGGACAGTCCTTATGGACTTCCGTCCTGAGTGAGCTCTGTTTCCTACTTGGTACTCTCCCGTTAGTGTGAATGAGTGGTGGAGACTTTTGGTCCAGGAAGATATGGAAATTACATACCTACTGTAATTCTTGATCTTCTTGGATGAAGTCTCCACCACTCATTCACATGTCCACCCACCATCCCCTGAGCTCACTCATTCAGTTTTTGGTCTTCACTTCCTTGTCATTCGAACTGTGAAGACATTGTTGAATTGACCCTTCTTATTTGGGTCATCTGGGCCATCTTATGCCCGGAAGTTAGGGTTAGGTTTTCTTAAGTTAGTTTCCACTGCACCTCCTTGATCAAAAAGGTACTGAGGCGGTTGGAGGATCGACGCCGAGATAACCTATACGGCGCAAGCTAGTCTTGTGGTGCCACGCATGCGTGGTCCTATCCTGGCACCGGCCGTCCTGAAGATTTTTGGCTCCCGCGGGGTCCTAGCACTTCCAGCATACTCCCATTAGTGTAAATGAGTGGTGGAGACTTTGTCCAAGAAGATCAAGAATTACATTTGGTACGTAATTTCCATTTTCTGACGGTAAACAGCACAGCACTATACCATGATACTTAAGTATTTCATGGTAGGCATAACACGGGAGTGGGAACCTTTAAAAAAAGTCCATATCCTATATCTTGGTTCAGGAATGAAAGAAAACGAAAAGAAAAATATATATTTTGATATTTTTGCCAGATGAACCTTATTGCTGGAAAATCTAAATGGTTACTAACAAATACTGCTGCTTTAAAACAGAAAGTTATAAAAACAATAAAATGAAATTTGTATTTATCCTGTATGTATGAGTAGCAGACAAGTGTATCTGCTTGTGTATTTGGTGATGAAATATAACATTTATAAATAAAAAAAGCGAAAATGAAAATTACATACCTACCATAATTCTTGCTCTTCCTGTATATCTTCACCATTTATCACTGGTGGGTTCAAGCCGGAGGTGCCAGGACCCCGCGGGAAGCTTTTTAACTTTAAAAAGCTTTCTTCCTATCTGGAGGAGTGGCCGACGTAATAAACAGCACCACCCTTGAGGCCGACGTACTATGTGGCACTCGCAGGTTGGCCAGTAACGGACACCAGACCCCTCCATTACCTCAGTTCTGCTCACTGGAGAAGGAAACTAGAGATAGAGATAGAGGAAAAAGGGTAGGATGGTGGGGCAAGGGAGCCCAAGGGATAGGAAAAGGAAAGGATATAAACTGAAAAAGGAATAAGCTGGCCACAGGAGGAATGGTGGAGCTCTAAAAGGGTCTGGGAGATGGACACCAACCACCAGGCACTCCAAGGGAGGGTAAGAGAAGGGGTGGAGCAAGAGGGAGGAAAGAAAAGATGAAGAAGGATGAAGGAAAGAGGGGGGAGAGAGAGAGAAGAAGAGGGGGAACCTTCCCTCAGAAGTGCCTGAAGCTTTTCCTGGTGGACCAAAAAGGGGAACCCTTACCTTCAGACTCACCTTCCTTTTTTTTTTTTGTTTAGAAAGTCTTGAGAAGCGAGTGCTATGCGGAGAGGGCTCAAGATTCAGGAAAACTGAGTCTGCTGAGGGAATAGCCAGGAGTTAACACCTCGCAGGTGCGAGCATCCGACAGGATGCCAAGTTGATACCAGATCAGGTGCAACTATCAAGGTCCACCAGAGAAGAAGGGCTATTTGCTCTGTCTGCTCTCCCCCCTTGCAACAAGAGGTGGGGACAGGACCCACCTCAGAACAAAGTCCACTCGGAGGAGACCAAAGGGAAGGGAGGTCCTGGGGCATACGAAAAGTTATTGACCCTTATGTTCAGCACCACCAAGGGTGGTGAGATAAAGAATGACAACCTCTAGAAGAGGCCAAGGATCTCCGGGTGAATCCGAGGGGATTCCTGCAGGGAATAAAGGTGAGCCGGTTAGGGCTTCACGAAAAAGTAGAAGGTCCCCACTGCCCCTGTGATGGCGACAGGAACTTAAACCAGGGAGCATGGATGTACTTCCTAGAAAAGAGGCAAAGCCTGTGAGGGACAGGGTCCCCTTGGTTCAGAGAGTCCCTATGGGAATTACCCATCACAGCCAAGAGGGGCCCTGAGGAGCCCCTAGGAAAAAAAAGACAAGAGCCCATGCTCCCCCCCCCCCGGAATGTAGGTAGCGCAGTCACCCTACGCCAAGCCAAGGGTGACAACTGGGATAGGCAGCACCATGCCGTTCACCTGATGCAGACCGCTGTTCCCACAATCCTGAAGTCTACCACGTTGGCAGCATAAGATGCCTGCGCTTGGTGTCTCGCCAGCTCCAGGCCTCAAGTGGAAATGGTGATGGCCCACCTGCTTGCCTCACTATCAGGCCTGTCTGCTAGGATCTGACCCAGTGTAGCTCATAGGCACCTTTCATAGGCTACCATGTCTGCCTGATGTGCTGAGATGGAGCATAAGAGGCGTGCCAAAGAGAAAACTCTTCTACCCCAGTGAGCGAACTCTGCAGAGTCCGTCTCTGGAGGGCAGTCTCTTAACAAGCGGAGATGCCCAGAAGGGGTATCCAGACACTCAACCCCTGACTCAGAATGGGGCATAGATCCTGGAGACCTGGTGGGAGAGCAATATCTGCGCTGACAGTCCCAAGGGGCTGGAAACAAGGAAGCAGGAAGCTGCCAGGTGCTGTGCGACTCCTGCATAAAAGGGCAAGGCCATGGAAGGATAACCACGGTTTCTTGGCTGTATTTCCCAAGGAATGCCAGCATCGCACATTCAGGATTACGTTAGGTGGAAGGGGGAAGACAGAGTTCCTCCAGCATCATCGGCAGGAACTGCTGATACTCCATGAAATCAGCATCAGAAGATTGGTAAGAAGGGAAGTCCTCTTCTCGGAGGAGGAAGTCAACGACGTAGAAGGACTTTGCATAGGGTGCGATGAAGCTGAAGAAGGAGGAGGTGTAAACACCGTCTCATCAATGGCCCAAAAATAAAGAGGGAAAGCACTTGCCATCGCCCTATACTGCTCCCAAGTGAGGGGCCCCGAGGGACCAGAAAGACCTGGGAAAAGGGGAGAGGAGGCAGAGAGGAAGGAGGGTAGGAAGAATGGCCCTGGGAGACCGATGTCCCTCTGCCAGGGCTGTGGCACAAATGGGAGACTCCTCCCTAGTAGGGGGCTGCGCTGCCCAGACACTGCCTGCTGCTCAGTCTTCCCCGAGCCAGCAGGGTGAAGCCCCAGAGGAGAAAAATCCTTGGTGAGGAGATCGGAGCGGTACAGACCAAGAAGGGTGGCCCCTGTCCCAACCGACTGCAGGGCTCCAGCCTCTAGCTGGAGAGAGGGAGCCTGGGGTGGCTGGGGCTGCTGGAACAGAATGGGATGCCAGCCGGGGCCCCGCTGAACCAGAGGACCTGGACCTGCCCCTCAAGAGAGGCCCTACCTTGGCCACCACTCTAAGGGAAGGGGAAGAGAAAAGCTGGCACCCGCGTAGGCCTCCAGCTCCTCCCCTTGGACTCCATGTCATCACAGACTGCTGATGCAGCATCAGAGATGGAATCCATGATGGGGACAGTCCCAGAGGCAGCACTGTCACCCGAAGCAGCACCGACATCGTCTGTGGCACCGACCACAGTGCCATCACCAAAGGTGGTACTGAGATCCAAGTTGACCTCAGACGTGGTGCCGTCCTCGGGCAGCACAGGCAGCAGAATCATCATTGAGTACTGTGCCGCAAGCAGTGTCGACGCCCAAGATGGCACTGGAGACAGCATCAGAGCTCCCCGCAGCACCAAGAGTGGCACCAGCAGAGAGAAGGATAGTGTCACACATGGCGTTAATTCTAGAACTTGTACCTAGAGAAGAAGACCTCCTACTGAGTCCGGGGAGTGTCCGTAGCTGCGGGGAACTTGGCTGCCAATCTGGGTCATCCTGGTCATCCTCTAATTCCAAAGAAGAGACCATGGTGTCCCCCAGAGAGGCAGCCCCAGACATTCTACCCATCCCGGCACTGAGAATGGTGTCGGGAGGGGATTCAATGGCAGTGGCAGTGCCACCTTGCTCACCAGTACCAGGGTTGGTGCCAGGAGTCGAGGCCATGCCCACTGTAGCCTCCGAGGGAACCGCCAATTCAGGCCCCAAGTATAGCCGAGACCTCAACACCAGGGTTGCCTGGCTTCCTGAAGGGAAACCAGGCCGCGAGTGGTCCACGACTGGCCCTGCGAAGGAGGCCGACTGTCCCCCTGACCCCTTGCCCAGTCTTCCAGTCTCAGCGAGACCCGAGACAATGGAGGCCTGTTGCCCACCGGTGCGTGTAGCAGTGGGGGAGGCCCGAGATAAAGGCCCAGGGACCTTACCTTGGCAACCCTCATGTGATGCCAACCACTGAAGGTTGGGGAGTTGCGACCCAGCCTCGCTGCATGAATAACTAAGGTGCGGAAGACCATGGAGAAGCAGGTGTTGCATTGTTCCATGTCTTCGTTTGGTCCTAGGCAGGTGAAACGCCGGTCATGTGGGTCCGTTATGAAGAAATGACTACTGCAGGGGCGCCAACGCATTGGGGTAGTCCCCACCTTAGATTGCTTTTGCCCCAAACCCGACATGATCGACTGCCGTCAAAATAACAAAAATGGAAGAAAAAGTCTCAACACTGAAACTTTAAAATAACGATGCCTGTACATGGCGAAGAAACAGCATCGAGTAAATGATTGAGTAGAACCAGAAGTCACTGGAAGACGAAGAAGGGGACTGTCTCAACGGTGGGAAGAACAGAACTGAGGTAATGGAGGGGCCAGCATTTGTTACAGACCAACCTGCAAGCACGATGTAGTACGTCAGCCTTGAGGGCAGCACCGTTTCCAATGTCAGCCTCTCCTCCAGATAAGAAGAAAGCTTTTTAAAGCTAAAAAGCTTCCCGGCTGGCCTGGTGGCGTAGAGGGTTGAGGCGCTGGTGCCTTACCTTGACCCACACCAGCGACCTGGGTTCGAGAATGGACTCGGGTTGCTGGGGGTCAGCAAGGGAGGATAAGGATCGAGCGTCCGTAGGACTGCTCTCCTATCCTGGGGTGGGTTTGGGAACAGTATTGCTCAGTAGCGGCCCCCAGTGGAAACTGGAGGCACTATATGAGCGCCGTACAGGGGAACTTAGAAAAAAGCGGAAATACTGCTCATTGGCCACTGGATGACGGCTCTCTGTACCCGACACCTCTGGTGCCTTCCCGGGGCCTCCTTCTCCTCGGCAGCATCCCTGGGCCCTAATTAGTGTGTGCTGGGGCTGTCCTCCCCCACCCCGGTGCCTTCCCCTTCAGAGGAGAGGGACCCGCCCGGCGAAGGAATACGTCGGGATATCCCAGGGATCGGCTGCGATGCGAGGAGTTAGAGGGGCTTGGGTAAGGACAGTGGGGCTTGCGGGGACTTGTGGAGCCCAAAGGAGTGGGGGCCACTGAGCACGACGGGGCGAAGAAAGAAGATAATACAAAAAAAAAGCTTCCCATGGGGTCCTGGCGCCTCTGACTTGAACCCGCCAGTGATGAATAGTGAAGATTGATACAGGTAAGATGAAAAGCTACATGAAATATGTTGCAGAATAAGTACTAATCTGGGTAAAAATAAGACCAATAATAGAACAAAGCCAAACTAGAAATGATTAAAGTTATCTTCAGATTGCATTAAATACTACTATTTTTAAAATTTCTGTTTTTGTGGAGACCCTCTGGTCTTTATTTAATTGTGCTATTTATTTATTTATAATTAGTTTGGTTTTGTCTGGCTCTGTTTGACTGGCCATGTTTTGTTTTTTGTTCCGTGCTCCCACCCTCTGTCACTCCTGACTTACTTCAGCTGCTGGGCACTCTGGCTTGCCCCCCAGGGTGGGGCTACTATCCCCAGATTTACGGTCGGTGGCGTAGGGCCTGCAGTGCGGAATGGACGTTGTGATGATTGGTCAGATGTTTTTTCCTCTTTCTTTGTGCCCCAGGGAGGCATGGCAAGCAGCTTCATGATGGCGCATATGCTGCACGTCTGGCACGCCTCCCAAGTACACTGCCTTGCTCCAGCCACGAGATCCCTGGTCTCCACCAGGGGTCAGTTGAAGTCCAGCAGCTCCCCCTCCCCTGGAGGAGGAGAGCAGTCCGTGTGGTGCTCAGGCCTTCTCCCCCCTGCCAGCCCTCTGACGACCTGAGCTCATTACTGAACCCAGGTTGCCAGCGTCACAAGCGGAAGCTCTATTGCTGCATCGGCAGGCCAGCCCTAATAACTGCTTTTGAACACAAATGAAAAAATAATCAGTCAACTTCTTATCACAAGTTCTTTTGATACCAAATTCCGGTAGAGACAAGATGTTCAGTTGTGGAGCTGAAGTTCTGTAGAGAACCCACAGTAAGTAGAAATCACAGGGGTACTTGTAACTCCCCTTCTGGGGCCCTACACAGAGTTGAAAAACAGTGGATCAGAGTGGTTGAAATTGTGCCACTGTTCTAATTTGTGCCACTTTGTGATATATGCAGTGGAGTCGCAATCCTTTCCCTGCACTATCACAGTGGGCAGTCTTCTTGGACTCAAGTCTTCACCACTCATTCACACTAGTGAGATAGCGCCAGAGGCGCTAGAACCCCGCAGGAGCCAAAAATGTTCAGTGGGGCCGGCGCCGGGATAGGACCATGCATGCACAGCACTGTGAGACTAGCTCATGCCTGTGTAGGCTATCTCGGCGTCGACCCCCCAACCACCTCAGTTCCTTTTCTCCTGCTGTCGAGTGCACTTGGATGTCAACGTCACTCACCTGCCGGAGTCAAACTTTTCATCTATACAACGGTAGCATTAAGCCATTCAGTATTAGTTTAAATTAACATTTTTTATATTCTTTTCTTATTTTTAAAGAAGAAAAAGAAGATTTGTGTAGAAGAAGAACAAGGAATTCTCACCTGCCATCAATGGAGTCTATCTTAGATGGTAGCAGTGACTGTAGGAAGACTTCATTTGAAAGTTATGGCAGGGTCCAACCATGGGCAGTCCTGTGCTTGGGGGACAGTCCACTGAAGCACAAATCTGGCTGTTCCGGGGACTGCCCTGGAGCCAAAATGGTTAATAGAACCTATGCTTATAGTGGAATCTTAGGCTCAAGCTCGTTTTTCAGATCACTGTCCCTGGTTGCACTTCCTGCAACCGTCAGATTCTTTACTCAGCTTGCCTCAGTAAGACGTCTCTAAAAAGCCTCCTTCACTTTCACTGAAGAAATTTTATTTCTCGTTTTTTTCTAAAGTCCATTGTTTATTTTCGGTTTTTAAAGCACTGTCCTTAGTTCACAGGTAGCATTAGTCTAGATTTATTATGATTTTTACAGTTTAATTTTAACTTCTATTGCCGTCCGGTAAGGCGGTTTAAAAAAAAAAAGTGTTTTTACGGGGGTAACTCTCATTCTTGTGTTTAATGTCACAGACCAAAAAACATTGTAAAGAGTGTGGGGAACCATTCGCTAAGGCAGATCCTCATTTAATTTGTGTTTTTTGTTTGAGGTTTGACCACCTTCAAGAGGACTGTTATATCTGCAAAAACTTCTCTCAGTCGATGCTTGATAGGTGACTTAATCAACTGCAGGAGAAGATGTCCAATAAGGCTGCTGAAATGGCTAAGGACAAACCGGCCATGGGCTAAGTTGAACTAGAGAACCAGCCCTCTGACCAGGGCGATGGTTCTTCTACCAAAAAGTGCCCCGCAGATCCTGCTGCTAACCCGGCAACCGGGAGAAAAAGAAAAAAATAAGAAAAGCATGTAAAGGTCAAACTGCAACCGAAAGGGGTAGCGGTTCTGACTGCAAAGGAGATAGCAGACGATATCCGGATAATTCAGGATCTTCCTGGACATAAATTCTCCACCACTCATTCACACTGATGGGATCTATGCCGGATATAGAACCAGCAGGAACAAACTTGCAAAGGGCGGCACCAGAGATGAAGCGAGGGCGTGCTGCGAGCCTTGGCTCATCGCGGCAATGACTATCTCAGCGTTGACCCTCCAACCGCCTCAGTTCCTTTTTTCCACGCCGTCGAGTGTGCTTCAGTGACGACATCGCTCGCCCGCTGGGAGTCAAACTTCAAACTAGCAGCATAGTTTTCAGTTTATTGTTTTGTAATATATCTTGAAATAAGTATCGCTTACTTTTAACTATACTTATTAAAGGAAAGAAGTCTTCAGCCTACATTGACGGAGTTGACCATGAACGGGTCAGGTGATGGTAGGGAGACTTCGTATGAAAACTGTTCAGTCAGCTGGGCCAAGTCCGGTCTGACAATGGACGGTCCGATGCCTGAAAGCATAAAAGAAAAAGGTCGCACTCCCAGCACCGTTCGGCCTCGAGCTCTTCTTTGGCCCACAGCTCAAACAAGAGAAGGCATCCCTCGAGGTCGCCTTCTGGTATGTTTGCGCATCGACGGTCGGTTATTGGGGTCAGGTGCCGGTCTCCTCCTCTGGAGTCACCGCTTTTGTCTCCGTGACTGACCTCTTCAACTTCAGAGCCCTTCCCTGCCTTTTGGAAGGGCTTCCAATGAGCAGTTTCATCATTGGACTGCTCTTACGGAGCAGTGGGCTCAGAAGTTGTTCCAGCTGCCTGACCCGGTCACTCCGAGGCCCTCGGGCCTTTCAAGGAATCGGGTAGGGCGGTTGGACCTCCCTAGTCATGCAGCACCCTCTTCAGTGCCGTCGACTTCACACTCAGGTGTTTTCCCCCCTCACATGGCTGCAGCGCAGGGGGCCACACCGATGCCTCTATCTCCTGGTATTCCTCCTACTTTTTCTTCAAATCGTTTTCATAGCCCTGGATTGCTTTCGGTGCCTTCAGTAGCATCAGGGATGCTCTCGGTGTCGATGAGTCTCTCGGCAGCATTCTCGGTGCCGCTGATGTTGTCGGTGCTGTCCTTGGTGCCATTGGGGTTGTAGGTGGCATCCTTGGTGCTGTTGGGGTTGTCGACGCCGTCTTTGGCACCGGGGGCCCTGTCGGTGCCTCCTGCAGCGCCGAGGCCTCTGTTGGCACCATGTGCTGTGCTGTTTCAAATGACGCCGACTTCCTTGCCTTCGGCCCCGTGTTCCTTTTTGGTGCCGAGGCTTGGTGTGGCGTTGTCCAGCCTTCAGGGATTCTCGACTCCAATTCCTTTCTCTTCTTCATTTCCGACTGACTTTCATTCCTTTCCTGTCCATACAGTCCCTCCTGGGCTGTCAGGAGATGATACTGAGCCTGACCCACATCTTCGGCTGGGTGATGATGTTGAAGGGGCAGGAATTAATCCTGCCACAGAGCCTGTGGTCGAAGACCTGTCATTTAAGTCTGCTGAAAAATTTTAATTCGACTCTTTCTCTCCAGACTAAATATTTCGATCCTGGGAAGCTCTTAAGACTCCAGTAGCTTCATGTCCCGGAGATCCCTATGGATTTAACTTCCCCTGTAAAACCATCCTTTGAGACGCTGTCTCAGATGGTATGGAATAATCCTGCTCTCATCCCTTCTGTGGCCAAGTCCATAGATAGGAAGTATGCTGCTCCCAAGGATCGACCCATTTTGGCCTCCCAGGCCTTTGCTGACCCTATTGTAATCTTGGCAGAGAATGATAAGGCAGTTCTCCTTCAGGCATCTACAGCCCAGCCTATAAACAAAGAATCTCGTAAGATAGACACCTTCGGTAAGAGAGTCTTTGCTGCCTCCACCCTGGGTATGCGTATCACCAGCTACCAGGGCTATTTCTCTCAATATGAGTACATGTTCTTTGGCATTCGCTCACACAGATGGTGGAAGCTCTGCCCGAGTCGGACACTAGTTCAGAGCTACTTCAGACCATAAAAAGGGGTATCGAGTCCAACAGCCAGCAGGTTAACGCAGCTATGGATGTTTTTGATACTGCTTCCTGAGCAGCGAGAGTGGGCATTTGTACCCGTTGTCACTCCTGGCTATGCACTTCGAGCTTCACGAATGATGCCTAGCAGCAGGTCATGGTGTTACCCTTTGACGGTATGTATCTATTCGGATCTCAGGTAGAGCAAGCTCTGGAGGCCACACAGAAGACTAGGTCAGCCATTAAAACGGCTCGACCTGCTCCCACCCCTTCTCGGGGGGGGGTGTCAACAAGCGTCAATTTCACAACGGTCCGTCCTTTCGGGGCAAGGGCTGGGGAGGTTTTAACAAAAAACAAGCCCCCCAGCCTCTAGAGAAAATGCAACAGACAGCATAAGGGCCCAAAACGCCCAGTGCCACCTTCTGAGTTTCTTGCCCAGGTCCCACCTCAACTGCCCGATGGGGACTCTTCCTCAGCGGTGGGAGGACGTCTGACTCAGTTCTACAACCAGTGGAAATCCATAACATCAGACAGATTGGTCCCCCGGATAATCTGCGAGGGGTACTCCCTCAGCCTTTCGGAGGTCCCTCTGGATCATCTTCCCAAATGACAGCCTAGGCTGTCAACATTCAGTCAGACCTTCTTGCCTCCGAGGTACAAGGCCTTCTGAAGAACAGGGCAGTAGAAATAGTTATGATGAATCAACGAAACACAGGTTTCCACTCCCATTACTTCCTGGTCCCGAAGAAGACCAGTGGCATGCGCCCCATTCTGGACCTCAGAAAGTTAAACACGTTTCTTCTCAAGGAAAAGTTCAAGATATTGCTAGGGACCTTGTTACTCTTGCTTCATCAACACAATTGACTAGCTTCCCTGGACATGCAGGATACCTACCAACATATTCCTATACACCCAAAGTACCACAAATACCTAAGGTTTGTGGCACTGGGCCAACATTATCAGTTCACAGTCCTGCCCTTTGGGCTGTCCTCAGTGCCATGAGTTTTTACAAAGTGTTGTGCAATTCTCACAGCGCAACTCAGAAAAATCGGAATACAAGTGTTCCCATATCTGGACGACTGGCTTCTAGCTAGTCCCTCCAGACAAGAAACTCTGGACATCGTAGCCACAGCTTCAGACTTTCTCACGTCCATGGGAGTCCTGCTAAATCTCAAAAAATCACAGTTGCAGCCCTCCCAGAAGCTTCTTTTTATAGGAACTCTTCTGGACACCTCCCGTGCGAAAGCTTTTCTTCCAGAGGACAGAAGGAGTGTTATCCTACAGATGGCCCGGTACATCAGAGAGAACAGCTCAGTTCGAGCTATCTTGATGCAACGGATGCTGGGTCTCATGGCATCCTCGGTGTTTACTGTACCCCTAGCACGTCTCCACATGAGAACCTCTCAGTGGATACTCAGTACTCAGTGGTCCCCAACCATTCACCCTCAGTCCTTTCTCATCAAGGTGACAGAACCTCTGAAGAGGTCACTCACCTGGTGGTTGCAAGAGAACAACCTTCTGGAAGGGTATTCCTTTGTTCATCTGGACCATCAGATTTCCATTACAACGGACGCATGCCTGGTGGGATGGGGAGCTCACTGTCAGAATCTCCACACCCAAGGCACGTGGACTCAGGTTGAGTCCCAGCTTCACATAAACGTCCTGGAAATCAGAGCCGTCCTCTATGCAGTCCGGGCTTTGAAGGATATTCTCTGTCACAAGAACATTCTCCTTCAAACGGACAACAAAGCAGTGATGTATTACATCAACAAGCAGGGCAGTGCACACTCTTTCCCTTTATGCAGGGAAGCAATGAGAGTGTGGGAATGATGCCTAGAGCACAAGACTCTAATTCAGGCGGTCTACCTGCCAGGAGTGCAGAACAAACTGGCAGACCGTCTCAGCAGAACGGAGACAGATCTTCACGAGTGGTCTCTCGACTCAACCGTAGTTCAGTTGCTGTTCGCAGAGTGGGGAATTCCATACCTGACCCTTTCTGCATCCCCACTCACCACAAAACTGCCTCTCTTCTGCTCCAGAAATCCGGGGCCTGGCATTTTCTGTCAGGATGCGTTCAGGCTGCAAAGGACAAAATGCTTTCCATACGCTTTTCCTCCTCTTCCACTAATTCAGAGGGTACTTCTCAAATTCGAGTCTCAGGGGGACAAAATTATCCTCATTGCTCCCTTCTGGCCTCGACAGATATGGTTTCCGCTACTCAACAGTATGTCGGAAACCTCTCCGAAGGCACTTCCCCTTCAGATGAACCTTCTGACACAGGGTCCCGTGGTCCATCCCAATCTGAGGTTGCTTCTCCTGCACGCTTGGCTGCTGAGGAGATAGAGGTGAATAGGTTCAATGTCTCTCGGAGAGTTTCAGATATTCTTTTGGCTATGCGTAAGCCAGCCACCAGAAGAACCTCCACAGCCAAATGGAAGTGTTTTTCTGTCTGCTGTGCAGATTCCTCTTTGAACCCTTTTTCCTGCCCACCAAATAAAGTCTTGGAGTACCTTTTAGAACTCTCAAATTCAGGTCTACAATACTCTACAGTCAAAACTCACCTTTGTGCTATTCAGCCTATCATGAGCCGATACTTTCTCTGTCACTGGCTCAGTTGCCTGTAGTTAAGAGGTTTCTTAAAGGTATTCTGCATACCAGACCTCCTATCAGACATCCAGTCACAGCCTGGGACATTAATCTCGTGCTAGATATGCTTACTCTAAAACCCTTCGAGCCTCTAGCTACCTGTGAGCTGAAATTCTTCACTTGGGAAACGGCCTTCTTGGTGGCCATCACCTCGGCCCGTAGAGTTACTGAAATACATGCTTTGGTCACAGACCCCCCCCCCATACACTGCATTTCATAAGGACAAAGTAGTTCTTAGGACTCATCCTAAGTTTCTCCCTAAGATTGTCTCAGAATTCCATCTAAACAAACCTTTGGTCCTGCCTACTTACTTTGTGAACTTCCAAAATGAAGGAGAGCATGCCTTCATTCTTTAGATGTTAAAAGAGCGCTGCGATTCTATCTAGATAGAATAAAAGAGATTCGCAAGGCTCAACAACTGTTTGTTTCCTTCAGTGAGACCCGACTGGGTCAACCTGTCGCTATCAGATGCATTTCAGCACGGCTGGTGGCATGCCTTCGCCACTGTTATTCCATGGCGCAAGTCAAGCCGGAGGAAGAGTGTACGCTCAGTCTACTAGAGCAGTCACGGCATCCCTGGCGGAAATCCGCAATGTGCCCATTGCAGACATTTGCCACGCAGCTACCTGGAGCTTAGTGCATTCTTTTGTCAAGCACTTTGCCCTAGATGTCCATGCCAGGCAGCATCTTTCGTTTGGCAGGACTATCCTTAATGAACTTCTATCCTAAATTTGTGAGCTCTTGGTTTCTCCTGCCACCCTCTTGGGGGATTACAGGGTTTTAAATAATTGATTAGCAGTTTTTTTCTTGGGACAATGCTAACTGTACAGAAAGTGTTTATATAGGTTTTCTGGAAATGTTATGTTTGTTAAATACAGTGAGGCAAGTGCTATACATTTTTACAATGTTTTAGCACTTTTATGAGAAAAACGCTAATCAATTTTTGGAGTTAAATAAAACCCTGGATTATTAGCTCTGTACTCTCCCATCAGTGTGAATGAGTGGTGGAGACTTTATGTCCAGGAAGATATGGAAATGACTTACCTACCGTAATTCTTGATCTTCTTAGATGAAGTCTCCACCACTCATTCACACGCCCACCCTCCTTCCCCTGAGCTCACCTCTCTATTATTGGTCTTCACTCCCTCAAACTTTAGGCTGTGAAGACTTCTTTGTTGACTCTTCTTATATGGGTCATCCAGACTATCTTATGTCCAGTTTTTGTTAGGCTAATCCTTCTAAGTTAGTTATGCTGTACCTCCTTGGAAAAAGGGTACTGAGGCGGTTGGAGGGTCGATGCCGAGATAGTCATTGCCGCACGAGCCGAGGCTCACGGCGCCGCTCCTCACGGCTTCATCTCTGGCGCCGGCCCTCTTGCAAAAAAGTTTGCTCCCACTGGGTCCTATTGCCTCCGGCGTAGATTCCATCACTGTGAATGAGTGGTGGAGACTTCGTCCAAGAAGATCAAGAATTACGTAGATGCACTTCCATTTTTGCAACCGAGCACTTCGATTCCGGCTGGGAAGGCCCCTTTAGCTCCTCCTACACAAGTTTCTGGTTCATTGGAAATTGAACAGGAAAGGTCAGGTGATGAAGAGGAGGAGGGCCCATATGATAAGGATGAGGATTATGGAGAGGTTACTGAACCAGAGGTTTCTGTGGATCCTCACCCTTCTGACTCCCCTGATAAAGGACATGAGGATTTTATCTTTCATTATGCCTTTATTGAACAGGTGGCTCAGTCTCTTGATCTTCCTACACATGAATCTACTGATGAGGAGGAAGAACAGGACTATAGGGAGATGATGGATGTACCTGTCTCAAAGAGGCTGCTGGTACCTATCCATAAATCTCTTAAGAGGCAGGTTCATAAGATCCTGCAGACTCCTACCTCTGTGCCACCAGTAGATAAAAATTTGGACAAAAAATATTGGGTTGCCAAGGCTGGGGCAGACTTCCTGTTTGGCCCTAGCCATGAGAGAGTGGCACAGGGTGCTGCTTGTGACAAGGCTGGTATTCCCATGGCTTCCCACCCGCGTGGTAAAGATTCAAGGAGGATGGACATCATTGCAAAGAAGACATATCTGGGATCCTCTCTCCTTATCAGACAGACCTCTTATATGGCATACATAGCCAGATACCAGAGGACCCTGTGGGACATGGTTATGGAAATTACTAAATCTATGCTAGCCTCTTTGGCAGCTGACTTACAAGAAGCTGCAAAGAGGGACATTGAGGCTTCTAAGGCACAATTCAGACTGGCTATAGATAATAATGACACTGCAGCCAGACAGATGACTTTCTCTATTTCCCTCAGAATATTTGCTTGGCTTAGGACTACCAACCTAACTCAAGACACACATTCCAAGGCTTTGGACTTCCCTTGTGAGCCCTCCTCTCTGTTTGGTGAACAGACGGAGGCTTACATGAAAAAAATGGATGATTACAAAACAGCCTACAAAAGTGCTGCAGCCAAGAAGAGGTCCTCTACCCCTCAAGAAAACCAAGCAAGGGGAGCTAGAGGTAGGGGTTAATATAGGCCTCATTTTCAGCCACAGGCCTACCCCCAGTTTCAACGGCAGAGGCGCTGTTTCAGAGGCAGGGGCAGAAGAGGTGGAACCCGAACTAGCCTCAGTCACCAACTAGCATCCCAGCCTAAGCAGACACCCTGAGGTATCTATCTGGGTAGCCTCCCCAGTCCAGATAGGGGGCAGATTGGCCCACTACTTCCAGGAATGGAAAACCATCACTATAGACAGATGGGTTCTGGAGGTAGTGGACCATGGATTGACTCTCAGTTTCAAGCTGCAACTAAGGCTGAGAGCAAGAATTTTCAGACCATCTTCTCCCTCCAAAACAAAGTTGTTAGGGGAGGAGGTACTGAATGTGCTATCATTGGGAGCAATAGAACCAGTTCCTCGGGCACAGAGAGGAAGGGGTCTCTATTCAAGATACTTCCTCACACTGAAAAAAACAGTGGAGTGGCAACCCATATTAGATCTCAGGCACTTAAACAGGCATTTACTGAAGCCAAAGTTCAGAATGGTAACCCTGAGCACTATCCTCCCAACCCTAAGACAAGAGAATTGGTTGGCATCATTGGATTTAAAAGGATGCTTACTTCCATATACCCATAAGATAGTCCCACAGAAAATTCCTGAGGTTTAGGCTGCCATGAGGTCACTATCAGTTTAAGGCATTGCCTTTTGGACTTATTTCTGCTCCAGAGGTGTTCACAAAATGCTTGGCTGTGGTTGTAGCACACCTCAGAAGGCAAGGGGTAGTAGTGTTTTCTTACCTGGATGACTGGCTAATCGTAGGGCAGTCTCTACATCAGGCGAAGCAGTTTCTGGCACTGACACAGGAGCTCCTCCACTCTTTAGGGTTCCTGGTCAATCTAAAAAAGTCAGTACTACAGCCAGTGCAGCTCCTGGAATTCACAGGAGCTGAGCTGGATTCAGTGAGGGGAAAGGCTTTTCTCCCACAGGCAAGAGAACATACCCTGGGTTCAACTGGCAGGCACTTTCAAGAATCAAAGCCTCAGGCCAGCCAGACACTTTTCACAGCTGCTGGGCCATATGGCAGCTTCAACAGCTACAGTGTCAGGAGTAAGATTTCAAATGAGGGATGTCCAGTATCACCTCAGACTGTACTGTCATCAGAAATCAGATCCATTATCAAGACTGGTTCCAGTCACACAAACCCTCCTGCAAGCACTGCAATGGTGGTTGGACATAGACAACCTCGGACAGGGAATTCCTTTCCTTCAGGAGCCTCCCTCCCTGGTGTTAACCACAGATGCTTCCCTATTAGGTTGGGGAGCACACTGTTCATGGTACATGGCTCAAACAGGAATCACTGTTTCACATCAACCTGCTAGAGCTCAGGGCAGTCTTCCTAGCATGTCAGGCATTCGCCATCCTGTTACAAGGAAAGGTAGTGCAGGTCAGGACAGACAACATGACCACAATGTACTACATAAACAAACAAGGGGGCACAAGGTCTACACCCCTCTGCACAGAAGCCATGAGAATATGGGGTCTCGCCTACTCTCTGGGGGTTGTCTTGTCAGCAGTGCACCTTCCAGGGAAAGACAATGTGTTGGCAGATGCACTGAGCAGAATAAATCAGAACCATCACAAATGGGCCCTGAACAGGCAGGTGCTACAAGTGGTATTCAAGCGATGGAGCACTCCAGTGATAGACCTCTTCGCAGCCCCAGACAATTACTAGCTTTCCAAATTCTGTTGCAGATCTCCAGTCTTGGGCTCAGTCCCAGTGGATGCCCTCATTCTGGACTGGACAGGGAAGTTTCTGTATACCTTCCCTCCATTTCTCTTGCTACTGAGGGTTCTGAACAAGCTCAGATCGCAGCCTGCCACAATGATCCTCATTGTTCCAGATTGGGCCAGGCAGCCATGGTATCCTCTGGTCCTGGCATTGTCAATGTCCAGACCAATCAGCTTTCCCAGGAGGCACAACTTGTTAACTTCTTCCCAGGACAGGATTCTTTATCCCGGCCTTCAGTCCCTCAGGTTTAAGGCGTGGTTCTTCAGGACCTAGAATATGCTGATTTGCACCTTTCAGAAGGGGTTATGGAGGTCCTTAGGGTTTCTAGAAGGCCCTCCACCAGGAAGATTTACACGTCCTAGTGGAAATGATTTTCCATTTGGTGTCAAAAGAAAGGTCTGGATCACACTGAGGCGGGTTTGCCAGTAGTCCTGGATTATTTGGCACACCTCCATTCCCTTGGTCTTTGGCCTTCTAAACTCAAGGTGCATTTGGCTGCTATATCAGCCTGTCTGTCAGCAGGAAAGGCATCATCACTGGCTTCAAACTCAGTATTTAGAAAATTCTTTAAGGGTTTGCTTCATTTGCACCATCCACATAGTGCCCCCATCCCAGTGTGGGACCTCAACATATGTTTTGCACAGCTCATGCAACCACCTTTTGAGCCTATGTCATCAGCTGACCTCAGATATATAACTTGGAAGGCTGTCTTCCTAGTTGCAATTGCGTCAGCCAGGAGGATCAGTGAGCTCCAGGCCTTGTCCATAGATACTGATTATATTGCATTTCACAGGGACAAGGTAGTCCTTAGGACCAATAACAAGTTCCTTCCTAAGGTAGTGTCTGATTTTCATGTCAACCTGTCCATTACACTACCAGTCTTTTTACTGATCATTCTTCTTCAGGTGAACGTAGGCTGCATAGCCTGGATGGTAAAAGGGCTATCAGCTTTATCTGGAACATACAAAAGGCCACAGAGGGGATAGGACCCAGCTTTTTGTGACTTATGGGGAAGTGGGAAAAGGTAAACCAGCAACAAAGAGGTCCATAACACGGTGGATTGTGGCATGTATTCAGTGTTGCTATAACAAGGTGGACAAGCAACCCCCTCAGGGTCTTAGGGCCCACTCTACGAGAGGAATAGCTGCATCCATAGCAGCCTCTGCTTTCCTTGTTGGAAATCTGTAAAGCAGCTACCTGGAAGACAGTTCACACATTCACCAAGCATTACTGCCTTGATACTCAGGCTAGAAGTGATGCCAGGTTTGGCACAGCTGTTCTGCAGAGCCTATTTCCGAAGTAGGTCCTCAGCTCACCTCCAAAGGCACTGCTTGGGTTGTCTGAAAACAATAAGGTTTCCTGGAGTTTGAAGAAAACATTACTTACCATAGTAATCTTGTTTCTTATAAGGGAATCTTACTGTATTCTGAGCTCCCATCCTCCTCCCCTGCCAGGACCTACAGGGTACTGCATACTGTCTGTACAACTAAAGTTGGGAAACCTGTGGGTTCCTAGTAGCTTATTGGGCATCTGTGACTTGAGTCTTAGTGATGCCCTCTGTTATCTAAGAGGTGTTTTTGTCCCCTAACAGGGGTTCTACTAATTGTTAGATTAGCTTTGTTAGATAATGTCTTTTAGCTTCTGCATGCTTCGTAAGAATCTGATGGTAGCAGGAAGTACAACCAGGGACAGTGATTTGAAAACCGAGCTCGAGACCAACATTCCACTATTAGCATAGGTTCTATTAACCATTTCGGCTCCAGGGCAGTTCTATGGTGAGACCATACTGCATTTGTCAGAATACAGTAAGATTCCCTTAGAAGAAACAAGATTACTGTGGTAAGTAATGTTTTCTTTCTTCGGATCCTAGTGGGTGGAGGTCCACGTGGGATCCAGTGAAATTCTGGCAGTTTTCTGCTAGTAGAACTCTTGTTCTGCGCTGTTCTGCCAGCAGAATTCTGCATTCCAGGGACATGGATATGTTGTTCAATCCACACTTCTTGGCAGGTACCTTGCTGCTTTAAGATGTGCCGCAAAGTCTTCAAGCTGGCTCCTCCCACCCACCTGGGTGGTAAAACCCTCGGCTCCGCCCCGTGACGCCAGATCTTCCTTACTGCTTGGAGCTGGGGTTCCCTCTTCCAAGCAGCTCTTCGGCTCTCTGAGGCTGGATCCTAAGCCTTTGGTTTTACCGAAGTTGTCTTGAAGTTTACACAACTTCAGTCTTCACTTTCCCTCGCGGCTGCGATGGACTCGAAATCCACTCCTGGCTTCCGTTGGTGCCCTTGTGGGAAGAAGATGTCTCGAACCAATCCACACGCCACATGCATCTACTGCCTTGCTCTTGGCCATGATCTGCAGGCTTGCAATCTGTGCAAGTCCTTTTTGCCATCGGTTATCGAAGACCGCACTGCTCGACCCCATCTGGGGCAACCAGAGAAACGGTTTACACCAGTGAAGTCGTAGGAGGCCCATTGGGCAGTGTCCATGGCGACGGGCTCTGTGGAGTAGCTGGATCAGTTAATCGCCCTGAAGAAGGAGGCGGCCCAGGCCGCGGCTTCATCATCTTTGGTGTCTGCATTTATCCCGCTGTCCTTGGGCTCCTCCTACACTGCTTCCTTTCGGGAGCTTTGCCAGTCCCTCTCCACCAAGGGAGAGGGGGCTTCAGGGACTCACTCCTCTCGGTTGAAGAAGAAGGACCTGAAAGGTAAGTCCCACCGTCGACGTTCATGGGAGCGGGAGAGATCTCGCTTCCCGGACCGTCCACTATCGACTTTGGTCGAGGTTGCGGCCAAGGCCGCTGGCTTCTCGGTGTCCCCGCCAGGGCAGTCAACCGAGACACCTGTCAATGCGATCGAGATCTTCCTCGTCCTGTTAGATGGGCTGTCGGCTGGAGAAGCCGACAGCCCTCCTTCACTGGTTTTCCCAGTGCCTACTGAGGACTTGCCTCGGCCTCCCGAGCCAATGTCCCTGGTCAAGGACCCCGAACCAGAGGATGTGCGGGTCTCCCCCACCCCTTCTTTGACCCACTGTCAGCAACCCCGATGGTCTTGGTCCTCTTCCATGTCGGGCAAGTCCCGCCAACATCGGTGGTCTCAGTCCTGACATCACGGAAAGCGGCGTTGCCGCTCATCCTCATCATCCTCCTCCTCCTTGGAGAGGCTCCAGTGCAAGTTGTGTCAGTGCTATGAGGATCTTATGTGGCAGCAGCTCTTATTGGCCGGCAACAAGCCAACTCCATCACCTTCGCCGGCTTAAAGTGGCTGTTGCCCGAGCGGCTGAAGCGATCTCCTGCCCTCGGTTCCTTGGTCGAGGAGCCAACTCCAGCACCGCTTGCTCGGCTGAAACCAGCTGCTCCACCCATTGTGGTGTAACTGCCGCCTCCTCAGCCGAAGACTGGGGCCTGACCAAGGATTCTCGATCAGGACAGGGCTTGCCCCACAGGTTGTTGGTCACCCTCACCCCCGATCGGCCTCGACGAGTGGAGGGTGGCTCAGGCGATCAGCAGCTGTTTGCGGACTCCTTGGAGTCTGAAGTCTCCTCTCTGTATTCCAGGCCCTTGACCTGGAATCCTCCGGGGGTCTGTCAGTGAACGAGAGACCATCCTCGTTCTTCGGTATTCTTCAGCTCATCTCAGAATCTACTGGAATACAGCTCGAACCTGTGCAGAAATGGGCCAAATATCCCCTCACAGAGATTTTGGACTGAGGGGATTACCCTCCGGAGGCCTTTCCCGTGGCTGAGGCCATTGTTGGTCTGGCCTTGGAGTTGTGGCAGCGCCTGCCTCCTGTCCTGTGCCTTCGGCCAGGATGGCCCGCAAGTATGCAGTCCCGACTGGTTCCCTCTCTGTTTTTTTGGAGCATCCCTTGGCTGAAGGGCTGGTAACAGATAGCGTTTTCTGGCACTCCGGAAATGCTAGAGACGAAGAGAAGCCCCCGGACAAGGAGTCCAAAATGCTGGACTACTCCAGGTGCAAAGTTTATGCTGCCACCTCCCTAGGCCTTTGACAGGCTAGCTCGGCTTTACTGATGGCACACTTTTCACACACCCTTTTGGGCTCCCTGGATGAGGTGCTTCCTCATCTCCCGGCTGACCTTCAAACGATGGTCAAGCAGGTGCAGAATCAAGGGAAGGGCGGTGGCCAAGCAGCAGCTCCAGACTGCTCTGGACATCGGAGACTCTTGTGCCCGGTCAGTAGTGGCCGCAGTAGCCATGTGGGCAGAGCTTGGCTGCAGATCTCGACCTTCACGTCAGACACCCAGCACAAGCTGGCAGACGTCCCCTTCTTGGGCACCAACTTGTTTAGGCCCGGGGTGGAGGGCCACCTCCAGCAGATCGAGAAGTCCAATGCCACTTTGGACTCGGTCACGTCTGCCCAGAAGGGCAAAGGCCACCAGCAACAGCGTAAGCCCTTTTGCCCATCCACTCCTGCGGCATGACCGGCCCAGCAGCACCAGCAGCAGGGCCAGCAGGCTCACGCTTGGCACCCCAAGGCCAAGCCTGCTGCTTCCTCTAACAGGAAGCTTAGAGGGAAGAGTCCAGGTGGCTCCTCAGCTGGCCCTTCCTCCAAGCCTGCCCAGTGACAGGTTGAGGGGTGCTGCCCTTGGGGGGCCAGCTCAGCCACTTCCTTTATGCCTGGTCCACTATAACCACAGACCATTGGGTGTTGGAAGTGGTCAGCAGGGGTCTGCCTCTGGAATTCGAGCAGACCCCTCCCTTCTAAGCCAGTGCCCCTTGGGGGGCTACCAGTTCCGCAGCCTCTCTGTCGGCTTGTCAAGCCGATATAGCTCTGCTCCTCCAAAAGGGGTTGGTCAGCAAGGTGGCGGATCCTCCTCCATGCTCAGGGTTTGTGTCCGGTACTTCCTGGTCCCAAAACGGATGGGGGGCTGGCGCCCCACTCTCGATCTGCATGAACTGAACAAGTTCATAAGGCCGCTCACCTTCAGGATGGTCACTCTGGCTCAGATCATACCATTCCTGGAACTAGGTGTGTGCTTTTGTTCTCTGGATCTTCAGGACACGTTCTTTCACATCTCAATCCGTCCATCTCATTGGCGATTCCTCCACTTCAGAGTGGAGGGATCCCTTTATGAGTTCCAGGCCATGCTCTTCGGCCTCTCTCCAGCTCCCATGGTGTTCACCAAATGCATGGCAGTGGTGACAGCATTCCTGTGGTGCCGAGGGGTCTGGGTGTACCCTTACCTGGACAACTGGATGATACCAGCCGCCTCTAGGTTGGAGGTGGAGCGGTTCAGAGATCTGGCCCTCCAGGTCTGCTCTCAACTTGGCCTTCTGATCAACGAGGCCAAATCGGAACTCATGCCATCACAGGTGATTCAATTCATCAGGGCAGAGCTCAGCTCCCGGTGGACAGGGCCTAGGTTCTTTCCTCCTTTGCCCGATCATTTCTGGTTGGGCAATTGCGCCCTGCCCGGGACTTCCTGCGCCTTCTGAGTCTCATGGCGGCCTGCTCCAGCTTGGTCCATTGGGCCCGCTGGCATATGCGCCCCCTGCAATTGGGGATGGCCTGCCAGTGGACTCAGCGCTCTGGTCCTATGGACCAGCCAGTATCCATGACCCAGAAGATGTGGGACGGCCTGCAGTGGTGGCTCGTCCCAGCTCATCTGCAGGAGGGTATCCCATTTGACCACCCCGAGCCGACAGTCATCTTGATGACCAACGCCTCTTTGATGGGTTGGGGTGCCCATCTGGGTGAGCTCAGGGCCCACGGCCTCTGGTCCCCTCAGGAGTCCCGATACCACATCAACTTGCTGGAACTTTGAGCGGTACAGTTAGCCCTCACCACCTTCGCCCCGTTTGTACGGGGTCAAGTGGTTCAGGTCCAGATGGACAACACCACGACCATGTACTGTCTCAACCGCCAGGGCAGGACGCACTCCTTGCCCCTGTGCAAGGAAGCTCTCCACATTTGGTCTCTCGTGATCAGCCTGGAGGAGGGTCTCCTAGCCATCCATGTGGCAGGAGCCTCGAACAGTCTGGCCAATGCCCTCAGCCGGATAGGCGATGCATCTTACGAGTGGTCTGTCCTGCCGGAGGTAGTTCAAGACCTGTTCTTCCATTGGGGCACCCCTCAGGTGGACCTGTTCGCCTCTAGGGAGAACACTAAGCTGAAGCTGTTTCGTGCCTGCCCCCCACAGTGGGGCTCACTGCAGGGGGATGCCTTCTCGAAGCCGTGGACCCCGGGCCTCTTCTATGCCTTCCCTCCATTTCCCTTGATCCATAAGGTGCTTCTCAAGGAGAAGAGGGACAAGGCGCACGTGATTCTGGTAGCCCCAGACTGGCATCGCCAGTTCTGGTATCCAGATCTCCTCAGCCTCAGCTCAGGCTTCCAAGGCGACTTCCAGCCCACCCAGATCTAATCTCATTCAACAAGGGGAAGGTGCTCCATCCGGACCTTCAATCCCTGCACCTGATGGCCTGGTTCCTGAGTGGCTAGAGTTCCAGGCCTTGGGTCTTTCCGATGAGGTCCTCAACATCGTTGAGGCATCCCGTAAGGAGTCAACCATAAAATGTTATGCCTTTAAATGGAAGAGATTCTCCATTTGGTGTCAGGGCAAGGGGTTGGACCCTTCATCCTGCCCATTGGCTACCATTTTGGACTACCTGTGGTCCCTTTTTCAGCTAGGGCTTCGCTCGACGACCCTTAAGGTGCACCTGGCAGCCATCTGTACTTACCAGGAGCGGGCCGGCAAGCAGTCAGTGGCACAGGAGAAGGTGGTCTGGCATTTTTCCAAAGGCTTAGATCACACATCCTCTCCGGTGTGAGAACCTCCACCTCTGTGGGATCTACTGCTGGTACTGGCCAAGCTCATGGGCAAGCCATTTGAACCGATGCACAGGTGCGATATCTCCCACCTATCCTGGAAGACCACCTTCTTGGTGGCTATCACGTCAGCCAGAAGGATGGGAGAGCTCCAGACGCTTTCCATAGAGTCTCTGTATCTGGTCTTCCACAGGGACAAGGTTGTCTTTCGCCCCACCCGAAATTTCTTCTGAAGGTGGTGTTGGAGTTTCACCTGAATCAGGTGTTGACTCTGCTGATGTTCTACCCCAGTCACACCTCAGAGGCCAAATATAGGCTCCCTGCTCTGGACCCTAGAAGAGTGCTTGCTTATTACAAGGAGCAGACGGCTGAAGTTTGGGGAGAGGTTCGCCAGCTGTTCATCACCTACGCTGAAGCCACACCTGGCAGACCTGCAGCCAAGCGGACAATCAGCAGGTGGGTCACCTCCTGCATAGATCTCTGCTATAGGTTGGCGTGCATGGAGCCACCAAGAGGGATAAGAGCTCATTCAACCCACCATACTGCTGCTTCGGTGGCTGCTTCTAGGGACGTCCCTAACCAGGAAATCTTCAGGGCTGCTACCTGGAAGTCAGCACACACCTTTATTTCCCATTACAACATTGACCTAGAGTCATGCCGGGATGCTGGTTTTGGGAACTCGGTTCTCCAGTCCTTATTCCCCAAGTAAGTATAAGGGGGTGCACGCCTTGCCTCCTTCCTCCCGGAGAACTGCTAGGAGTCTGCCAAGAAGTGTGGATTGAACAACATATCCACGTCCCTAGAAATAAAGCTACTCACCTGTAACAGGAGTTCTAGGAGTGGTATATGTTGTTCATCCACATGACCCACCCGACCTCGACGCACAACCTGGCTTCCAGTGGGCTAGATCTGGCGTCATGGGGCAGAGCCGAGGGTTTTACCACCTGAGTGGGTGGGAAGAGCCAGCTTGAAGACTTTCCGACACATATTAAAGCGGCAAGGTACCTGCCAAGAAGTGTGGATAAACAACATATACCACTCCTAGAACTCCTGTTACAGATGAGTAACCTGTATTTCCGTGTAGCACTTTTGTCGGCTCCATAAGTGGCATTGAGCTCCTCAACACTGTTCCTGGTGTCGGAGTCTAATGATTCTGGCCTAGACCTTCTTTTGGAGGTTCTTCTGGGGTAGAAATGCATCTGGCTGAGTCTCTCCCTATACTACATGTCGGTGATATAGCGGATGTCTCATGTCAGAGACTGGAATGTAAGCCTTCTCCGTCAGCAGAGTCTGTGATGGAAGATCTTCTTTTCAGTTTTTCCTCAGGGATATGGGGTCCACCATAACATTTCAGACTTCTTCTGTGGACTAAAGACTTCTGCATCTGGACTCCTTTCAGTCGTCGGTACAGTTACACCCTGTGGAATGCACTAATTCAATGGCTTGGAGCCCTCTGGACCCTTCCGCTCCTTTGATAGGGGTATATGGCCCCCCTATGATTCTGCCACTACAGTGACTCCATCAGCAATGGGTGATTAACATCTCCTCAGCTGTGATTATTGGTCTGGTCCCTGGTTTCAGTTATGGATGCTCAGGCTTCTCCTGCCTCTCAGGTGGATGACGTCTTCATCGTTCTTGTATCAGGCAGTCCTTTCAAGGTAGAAGCCTGAGAGCCTTGTCTGGCTCTAACTAATTGTTTAAAAAAAAAAAAAATCACAGCAGAGGGCATAGCCTGAAACTACCCAATACCATCCGTCTGGATCCGGCCCAGGCTCCACCTCAGGTGCCTGAGGCGGTCATCTCTTGACTACGGTGAAGAACACCTGACTTCTTCTACTACTAGGGGAAGTCCAATCCAGCAGATGTATGGGTCATCTGGTTTCTCTAAGAGGGATTTTCTCTTAATTCAGAGATGTTTCCTAGACCTAGGTAATCCTGTCTGTTGTTTTTTTTTCTGTCAAACTATCTTCTCTTGGATCAGAGCCTCAGAGCAACAGAAGTGACTCCACGGCAAGTCGGAACACAGGCTCCTACTTCCTTGCTTGCTCCAAGCTAACAGATGGCATGCTCCCTTTCTCGACCGTAAAGGTCAAGTAGATCCTTGTTCAGAAATGGGTTCCTGTTATTCATACCTTTGCTTCCTGTACATTGGTTCCGTGCCAGTTGCTCCAGCTAGACTCTTCAGAAGCAGTTGCTCAGCTCTCCTCTTCCTTTCCCAGGAGGGTTTTTTCTGTTTCAGGGAAGGTGTCAGTTTCACCTTCCCAGCAGCTCCTTCTCTTAGGAGCTCCCCTAGACCCTTCCAGGGTGAGGGAGACCCTCTGTCACGGAGCTTTTTCACTTCGGGCAGATGTCAAAATTGTGATGTTTTTGTCAACAATCAAGGTGGAGCATTTCCTACTCCCTCATACAGGAAGGCTGTAGTGAGTGGTGCCTTGAGCACATCGTGCTAGTTTCAGTCGTACAGTCGCTTTCGACGACTGGTGCAGCCCTGGTCTGGTCCTTTCTACCTCCCCCTCTTAACGCAGGTCTGCTCCTTCCCACTTCAGAATTCCAGTCCCTGGTGTCTTCTGTCAGGATCACTATCACAGTAGACAAGTTCTCCTGTACATTTTTTCCTTTCTTTCCTTAGTTCAGAGAGTACGGCTCGAGTCTTAGGCAAGCTGGAGCAGAGTAATTCCTCACTGGAATGGAAGTGGATAGACTATGGTTCTCTCAGACCTTCGCAGATGTCCTCTAACTCGTGTATTGGCCTTCCACCTGGAAGACTTGCATGGTTAAATGGAGACCTTCTCCATTGGTGAACAAATCCCACCTGGACCCTTCGGTGCCCACCAAGTAATGTGTTCGAGTGCCTCTTGGTCCTGTCATTCATAAGTCAGCGATACTTGGTAGTGGGGGTACACATCTGCACACCTTTTTCAGTCTAGCTTGAACCACTAAACATTTCTCTGGCTCTTATCATTTTCAAGTTTTTGTCTTAATTCCAGAAGGGAAGGGTGCACCCCCTTCTCCCTCTAATGTCAGGTCAGTTCTGTGATTCTTCGACAGAACAAAAAGCTATATCTCGAGCAATTTTTGTAGCTTCAGCATGCCTCAGCTAGATTAGCTTCTTGCCCTGAGATTTTTGGTTAGATTAAGTAGCATGTCTTCAACACCACTAATCCTTGTCTCGGACCAAATTGAAAGGCCGGATTCACCGCTCTGCTTTGTGGTTGTGGCTTCCTGGTGGAGACTCATAATGTGTCCATTGCAGTCTTCTGCAAGTTGGTAAGTTGGAGCTCAGGTGCATACCTTTGTAAAGCACTATGTTCTGGATGTCCTTTCCAGACAGCTCTTATCTTGACAGGACAGCCCTTCAGACTTCCTCTCTGGGTAAGCCCTATCTCCGACCACCCCACTCAGGGTGGTTTGGTTTTAGCTTGGTACTCTTCCATTAGTGTGAATGAGTGGTGGAGACCTGAGTCCAGGAAGATATGGAAATTATGTACTTACCGTAATTCTTGATCTTCTTGGACACAGTCTCCACCACTCAGTCACACGCCCACCCACCATCCCCCGGGCTCACTCGTTTTTTTTCTTTCCTTGGTCTTCCCTGTCTGATTGTTCTGGCTGTAAAGACATTGATCAGTTGCCCATTTTTGCATGGGTCATCTGGATCTTCACAGGCCCGGAGTTTAGGATAAGTTATTTTATTAGTTACACTGCACCTCCTTGGTCGAAAAAGGTACTGAGGTGGTTGGGGGGTTGATGCCGAGTTAGCCTACACAGGTATGAGCTAGTCTCACGGTGCCGCTCATGTGTGGTCCTATCCCAGCGCCAGCCCCTCTGAAAAGTTTTGGCTCCCGCATGGTCCTAGCGCCTCCGGGTCTATCCCATTAGTGTGACTGAGTGGTGGAGACTATGTCCAAGAAGATAAAGAATTACGGTAAGTACATAATTTCCACTTATAACACTACAAGAAAAAGGGCACTGTCTGGTATGTAGATGAAGTGTTCTGCTATACACAAATGCTAGCCTGCCCCTGCACAACCCGCTTAAACACCACAGCACCTCCCAGTCTGTAGAGGGGAGGAACAGGTATCTAATATCAAACAGAGAGTCATTGAGGGATTGACATCTGTGAGTCCTTTTTTTCCAAAAAGTCAGTGCAGGGGAAAGGGGCTAGTTAAGGGGTTTCCACTGGATGCCAGGGAGACAAAACACTTTGGAGAGTGAGCGGTGGACTTCTGGACCACTAGGGAAGACCGATGAGAGATCACAAATATAAACTTCATTATAGCCCACAAGCTGGTAACACCTCACACCATGACCTCTGGCCATGCCATGGTACCCGTGACTAATGCTATGCTATGCTCAGATGTCCATCATGGTCACATGTTAAGATGTTAGTGGTCAGAAACCCTGAATGCAACTACTAATATCTTGTGGCCATCATTTGCTTTTCATTTTGTTGCTCGGAGCCGCCCGACAGCCAACTTTTTCTTGTGTGTATGGTATTTTTTGGTGGCGACGCCACAGGGAGCCTTTTGCAAATGGAGTTTTTAGGGATGTGGATATGTTGTTCTTATCTGCACTTGTTGGCATGTTCCTTTCCCCTTTAAATCATGCCGGAAGGTCTTCAAGCTGGCTCCTTCCACCCATCCGGGTGATATAACCCTAGGCTCCACCCCATGACGCCAGATCTTCCTTTCCACTGGAAGATTCAGGTTGCCTCCTCTTTGCACACGCTTTTTGTAGGCCCTGGCTTCAAAACCTTCAGTTCGTCGAAACTTAGGCTCATTCAAGCTAGTGACTGTGCTCTTTTATATTTGGTCATGGAAGATAAATCTTCCCCCGGATTTCGCCGGTGCCCTTGCAGCCAAAAATGTTGCACACCGATCCGCATATCACGTGCATCTACTGTCTGGGTGTCGGCCATGGCACCCAGACTTGCGAGAGGTGTCTCGTGTTCCACCCAAATGTCCTTGAAGATTGTTTCGCACGACTTAAGTTGGGCAGGCCCGAGAAACGGAATCCTCTGGTGAAATCCAAAGAGGCCCGGTGGGCAGTCTCCGCATCTGCGGGGTCTGACGAGCAGCTGGAACACATGCAGGCCTTCGAAGAAAAAGCGGTGCGGGCCACGCAATCCTCTTCTTGGTTGTTTTTTGTTCCCCTTAACCTGGGCTCCACGTTTTTGGATTCCTTCCAAGAGCTGTGTCAATCCCTCCCCATTTAAAGCGAGGGACCTGCAGATTTGCATTCCTCTCGGTCCCGTAAAAGGGAAAAGGATCCAAACTCTTCTTTGTCTGGTGATGACGCTCTTGGGATCGTGAGCAATCTTGGTCCCAGGAGCCGGCAGTATCAACTTCGGTCGAAATTGCTTCCTTGGCCGCTGGCTTCTTGGCCCTGCCGTCTGGCCAGTCGACCGAGGTTTCAATCAACGAGGTTGAGATCGTTCTTAATCCCATTGACCCATTGTCGCCTGACAAGGCCAACAACTCTTTGACAAGGACTACAGTCCTGCCTCTTCCTGATGAGGAGACCCAGTCAGCTGGGAATCCCATCGAGGAACCAGTCCCTGATCTGGGTAAATCACCGGTTCCCCCAGTGTCTCCCGAGTGACTGAATCGGCCAGTCCAATCGAGGTTGACATCTAAGACCTCCTTGACTGACAGGCCGAGGAAGACGCATAAGCGTTCTAGAAAGAGGCGACGCCATCGGTCATCCTCATCCACCTCAGATGAGGGGAGGCTTCAGCGGAAACTCTGTCAATGCTACGAGGATTTGATGTGGCAGCAGCTGATTCTGTCTGGACAGAAGCCGGCCTAAGTTTCTACTCCAGCCATTACTTGGCTTTCGCCTCCTATGCTGAAGTTGACTGCTTTGGAACCGGTCATATCAGTTCCCCAACCCGTGGAGCCGGCCAAAACTGCTCCGGTTTGGCCAAAATCGGTCTCTCATTGATTGTGATTGAGCCACCACCTAAACAGCCTTCAGGAGGGGCTCCTGTGAAGAATTCTCGGATGGTTCTTGGACTCCCATGTAGGTTGTTGGTCACCCTTATGCCTGATCGCCCCAGGCATGTTGAAGGGGACCTTGGTGGCCGACCGATCTATCCAGATTCTTTGGCTACAGAAGACACCGACTTGGACTCTCACCCGCAAGACGATGAGTCTATTGGTAGTCTGTCGGTGGAGGAGGGCCCTTTGTCTTTTCAAGGGATTCTCAGCCTTATCTCCGAATCCACGGGAATGCCCCAGAGCCTGTCCAGAAAAGGGCGGAGTACCCTCTTACAGATATTCTTAAAAGAGGGGATACACCCACGGAAGCCTTTCTGGTGGCCAAAGTCATTGTTGGCCTGGCCTTGGAGCTCTGGGAGCATCCTGCCTCCTGCCCAGCGCCGTCTGCCCGGAAGGCCCACAAGTATGCGGTGCCCTTTGGGTCCCTCTCGGGGTTCACTGAACACCCTGCGGCTGAGGGGTTAGTGACTGCCTCAGTGTTCAGACACACAGGTAGCTCCACTGACACTGATAGACCTCCTGACAAGGAGTCAAAAAAACTGGACTACATGGCCATGAAGGTTTATGCTGCCTCCTCTTTAGGCATCCGTCAGGCAAGCTTAGACGTCATCATGGCGCACTTTTCTAATGCCCTGTTGGGCTCCTTAGATAAAGTTCTCCCGCATCTCCCTGTGGACCTTCAGACTACGGTCAAGCAGGTCCGGGACCAGGGCTGTGCCATTGCCAAGCAGCAGCTTCAGATGGCTTTGGACCTTGGGGACTCTTGCGCCCATTCGGTGGCAGCTGCAGTTGCCTCATGCCGCAGAGCTTGGCTGATGCTTTCCACCTTCACGGCAGACACCCAGCACAAACTCACTGATGTTCTTTTCCTGGGTACCGATCTCTCCAGCCCAGGTATGGATGGTCATCTTCAGCGAATCAAGCAGTCCAATGCCACCTTGGACTCAGCCACTTCCGCTCAAAGTGCCCCTGGCACCAAGAAGCAGCAGAACAAGAAAAAGCCTTTTCGGCAGCCTGCTCCTGCAGCATAGCAGCCCTCCTTTCACAGCGGGTAGCAAAAGTAGGCACAGGCTTGGTGCCCTCGGCCCAAGTCCGGGCCTTCACCAGCCCGCAGACAGAGAGGTCAAGGTTCAGGCCCTGGACCCTCTTCCTCCAAGCCTTGCCAGTGACGGGATAGGGGTTGCCACCCCTATCTCCATCACGTCAGCTCTGGGTCCCCCCGTGGGGGGTCAGCGCCACCACTTTCTTTCCACCTGGTCCGCTGTTACCACGGACAAGTGGGTCTTAGAAGTGGTTGGCCAGGGTCTGCCTCTGGAATTCTAGCGGGGGGAGAGAATCAGCTCACACTTGGTCGGCTCTGAGAGATGACATAGCCCAGCTCCTCCTCAAGGAGGCAGTGGTTCGAGTGGCAGATCCTCCAGTCAACCCAGGGTTCGTTTCCAGGTACTTCCTGGTCCCGAAGCTGACGGGGGCTTGCCCTCCATTCTAGATCTGCATGACCCGAATCAGTATCTCAGGCCATGCCCCTTCAGGATGGTAACTCTGTCCCAGATCATATCATCCCTGGAGCAAAACATGTGGTTCTGCTCAGTAGCTCTCCAGGACACATTCTTTCATGTCCCGATCCATCTGTCACACCAGCAGTTCCTCCACTTCAGAGTAGAGGGAACCCTATACAACTTCCGAGCCATGCGATTTGGCCTGTCATTGGTCCCAAGGGTCTTCACCAAATGCATTGCAATGGTGGTAGCCCATCTCAGGCGTCGAGGGGTCAGAGTGTATACCTACCTCGACGATTGGCTCTTGGTAGGTTCCACCTAGCAAGTGGTGAAGGGGTCCAGGAACCTGGCCATCCAGACCTGCTCTCAGCTTGGCCTCCTGATCAGCGAGGCCAAGTTAGAGCTCGTGCCTTCTCAGGTGATATGCTTCATCGGGGCAGAGCTCGACTCTTGCCAAGCCAGAGCTCATCTCCCGGTGGACAGGGCGAAGGTTCTCTTCTGCTTTGCCCAATCATTTCTGGTTGGGCACTTGCGCCCTGCCTGGAGCTTTCTGTACCTTCTGGGCTACATGGCAGCCTGCACCACCTGTGGTGCGTTGGGCCAGGTGGCATATGCGCCCCTTCAATGGGAGCTGGCCACCCAGTGGACTCAGTGCCTAGGTTATTTCAACCAGCTGATCACTGTGACCCAGAAGATGTGGGACACTCTCCAGTGGTGGACCGTCCTAGACCGGTTGCAGGAAGGGATCCCATTTGTCTGCCTCGAGCCGACAGTCGTCTTCATGGCCGATGCCTCTCTCACGGGCTGGGGAACCCACATGGGGAACAACAGGGCCCATGGGTTCTGGACCTCTGAAGAATCCTGATACCATATCAACCTGTTGGAGCTCAGAGCAGTCAGACTGGCGTTATCAGCATTCACTCAGCAGCTTCGGGGTCAAGTGGTTCAGGTCTGTACGGACAGTACCACAACCATGTACTACCTCAACAAGCAGAGTGGCACGCACACCCGGCTGTTGTGCAGGGAGTCGCTCCACATCTGGACACCCATGAGCCGACTGGAGGTGGATCTCCTAGCCATCCATGTGGCAGGAGCCTCAGATCATCTGGCAGATGCTCTCAGCTGCATAGACGAGACACCCCATGAGTGGTCTCTACATCCAGAGGTAGCTTACAACCTGTTCTCCCAATGGGGCAAACCGATGGTGCACCTGTTTGCCTCCCGGGAAAACACCAAGCTGATGCTGTTTCATGCCTGACCCCCTCAGTGGGGATTGCTGCAGGGGAATGCCTTCTCAAGGCCATGGACCCCAGGCCTCTTCTACGCCTTCCCTCCATTTCTCTTGATCTACAGGGTGCTTCTCAAGGCGAAGAGGGACAAGGTGCAGGTGATCCTGGTAGCCCCCGACTGGCCCGGCTAGTTCTGGTATCCAGATCTCCTCAGCCTCAGCAACAGGCTTCTGAGGCGTCTTCCAGTACGCCCGGACCTGATATCAGTCAATTGGGAAGGTATTCCATCTGGACCTTCAATCCCTGTACCTGACAGCCTGGTACCTGAGCGGCTAGAGTGCCAGGCTTTGGGTCTCTTGAGGAAGTACTCACAGTAGTGGAAGCATCCAGAAAGGAGTGGACCCAGAAAGTGCCGCCTTCAAATGGAAAGGTTTTCCTTTTTGGTAGCAGGGCAAGGGCCTGGACCCTCTGTCCTGTCCCAGGTCGAAAGATTTAGACTACCTCTTGGTCTCTGTCCAAGGGGCACTGCCTCACCCTTAAGGTGTATCTCGTAGCCATCTCTGCTACCGGCATGGGCTGGTTAGCAGACGGTGGCACAGGAGAATGTGGTCTGGTGCTTTTTCAAAGGCGTTGATCACATATCCCCTCCAGTGTGTGAACCTCCACCTCCGTGGGATTTACTGCTGGTTTTGGCAAAGCTCATGGGCAAGCCATTCGAACCAATGCACAAGTGTGAGATGTCACACTTATCATGGACGACGGTCTTCCTGGTGGCTGTCACTTCCACCAGAAGGACTGGGGAGCTCCAGGCGCTTTCAGTGGAGTCTCCTTATCTGGTCTTCCACAGGGACAAGGTTGTCCTGCGTCCCCACCTGAAATTCCTCCTGAAGGTGGTGTCAGAGTTTCACCTTAATCAGGTGTTGACTCTGCCTGTGTTCTACCCGACCTACACCTCAGATGCCGAGCACAGGCTCCATACCCTGGACCTGAGACGTGCTCTCTCCTATTATAAGGAGAAGATGGTGGAAGTTCGGGGAGAAGTTTGCCAGCTGTTTGTCACCTATGCTGAAGCCGCACCTGGCAGACCTGCAGCAAAGCAGATGATTGGCAGATGGATTACTTCGTGCATTAATCTCTGCTATAGGTTGGCGGGCAAGGAGCCTCCCAGAGGGATAAGAGCTTATTCTACTCGCCACACTGCTGCGTCGGTGGCTACTTCCAGGGACATCCCTATCCAGGAAATCTGCAGATCTGCTACCTTGAAGACAGCAAACACCTTCATCACCCATTATCACATCGACCTTGAGCCATGCCCGGATGCTGGTTTTGGGGCCTCAGTTCTCCAATCTCTGTTCACTAAGTAGGGGGTGTGCGTCTTGCCTCCCTCCTCCTGGAGAACTGCTAGGAGTCTGCACAAGTGTGGATAAGAACAACATATCCACATCCCTAGAAAAACAGGTTACTCTCCTGTAACAGTAGATCTTATCTGTGTCAGTCTTCACCATTCATCACAGATGGGTACTGGCTGGAGATCAGGACCCTGTGGTAGCTTTTCTTTTTTTTTTTTTTTTAAAGGGTAGGCGGAGCCGACACAGCATCGGTGCCGCCCTCGAGGCCGACGTACTCCGTGGCACTCGAGGGTTGGCCGTTAGGCTGTGTTGACTCCGCCTGCCTACCAGTTCTTCGTCTCCCGCCGTCGAGGTCACCTCGTGGGAAGCTTTCTCAGCAATTTAGGCCTTTCAGCCTGCTCAAAAAAATCGACGCCAGTCTGTCGGCGTCGCTCACCGTTTTGTGTTCTGCCTCCACTGACGTCGCCGTAAGATCTTTCCTTTATTTCAAATTGTGCGACGCCGAGTCTGTTTTGTGGTGTTTTTTTCTCTCCAGGTCATGTGTGTCGGTCGGAGGGCAAAAGTCTTAAGATGGTCGGCCCCCATGCACGGGTGCCCATGCGGTAAAAATATTCCGTCACCGACCAGCACGACCGGGTGTCTCGTGTGTCTTGGCCTGCTTCACGACATGGATTCAGTGCGACGCCTGCTTCTCCATGGACTGCCCGCGTCCTTGAACAGACGCTGCAAGCGTGTAAGTGGCGAGCTCCACCGACTTTCGGTAGTGGTTCACACTCATCGCGCCGCCGCGCTCTCGCCCTTCCTCCGGGTCCCCTCCCGGTTCTATACGACCGAGGAGGAGGGAGCCTTGGCTACTTGTAGCCTGGCCATTGCCGAGGCTCCTTCTGTGGCGCAGGAGGCCCGCTCCGCTTCCTCCCGGAGCGAGCGGAGGCGCCGCCACGGTAACGCCTTTGGGGTGAAGGCTCCTCCGTGTCGCCCCGCGGTTTCGAAGGTCTGGTCGGCGCGCCGTCTCCTGACGCTGTTGGTTGGTGCCATCGAGCCTTCGGCACCATTCACGGTGCTGTGGGCTCTGTCGGTGCCGTCGTCAGCGCCCGACTCGTTGTTTGGCGCCGTGAGGCCTGTCGACGCAGTCATGCGCTGTGGGACAGGATCCGCATCTTCTTTGCCATGTCTCACCTTGGCACCGTCCTCAGCGCCGAGGTTGAGCACGGCGCCGTGCCTGTGCAGCTCGGCGCCGTAGGGCCTTCGACTTTGGCTGTCGGTGCCCTCCTCGGCGCCGTCCACGCTCTCGGTGCCACTCGTGGTGCCGAGGGGCTGGTCGGTGCCGTGTTCGGCGCCGAGTCCGCCCTCAGGGCCATCGGCGCTGCCTCAGTCCTCTGTGCCGCTCGCAGCACCGAGGGACCTGGCGATGTTGTTGTCGGCGCCGAGGTTGCTGCTAGGGCTGCTGTCGGCGCCGTCTCTGTCCCTGATACCAGCCCCGGTGCTAGGGGACTTGACGGCGCCACGTCTGGCCCTGGCTCTGGACCTTTGGCCCGAGCTGCCCTGGCGCCTTCTGCGAGCCCCCTCCGCGGGGTTGCGGAGGGCGCGGGTGCTGTCTCGGACACAGCTCTGGCTGCCGGGCCCTCTGGCAAACTTGGTTTCGCCCGCCCTCCTACTGTTTGGCTCAGAGCCTCAGACTCTACCTTTTCATAGTCAGGCTCGGAGTCAGATGGGCAGTCACACCCTTCGGGGTTGTCTGTGGAGGAGGACGCTCCTGTGGTCTCGTCGACGAGTCGTAGCCAGCCCCCTACTGAGGACAGTCAGGAGGCACCCGAGGCTAGGGTCAGTGGTGCTGACCAGCAGGCAGTGATGCGTGCCACCATTGCTCTGCAACCAGGCCTTGGGGGTTTCATCGACCCCTCAGTGGTGGTACCCCCTCCAGTGGTGTGTCTTGATCGCCCAACTTTGGGGCCAATCGAGAAGCCTGCAGGAGGGAAGGGTGCTGTTCCCTGGGTCTTCCCTTTGGGGGCAGCCCAGAGATGCCAGCTACCTAGGCTGGCCCTCTCGAGGAGGAGGACTCTCGGACTCTGAGGGGTCGAGGGTGTGGGGCTGGCCGGCCTTTCTCTGGGGTCCACTGGCCCTGCTGCCGGTGCAGATTTCCACCCTTCCCTTCCGGTTCCTTGAGGAGTCCCATTCTTTTGAGGCAGGGGACCGCCCTTCTGGACTTTACGGCCCCGGTCGCCTCACTGGGGATTCTTCGGGCGCAGCCAAGGCAGTACCAACGGACTGGCCGGCTGTCGGCTGTGGAAGCCTCCGGGCACCCCTCGGTGCTCATGGTCCGCCCCCAGCCCAGGCGGAGGTCACGACTTCTTTCTCGGCTCTGCCCCTATCCCTCTGCCACATTCTCCAGCACTCCCAGGCATTCTTGGTCCTAGTGGCCCTCTCACCTGGGAGCAGTTCAGGCGGTGGCTGCTCGGTTCCCTGCCCACGTTAGGGCTATGAACAGCCAGGTTTTTCAACCTCCCCCCATGCAGCCACCCTCGGAACGTATGGTGACTCTCCAGCTCTCATCCCTCTTCTGGGGAGAGGAACCTCTGTCCACATCTCTCCGGCTGTGATCTCTCCGAGTACCAGCGCCTCGTGAGGATGCTGGAGGACTTGCACCTTTCTCCGCCTTCTGTTAGTAATCCTGAGCATGCAGCATGCCTTTCTAGGCGATTTTGGTGAGGCCACCCTTGTGGTGCCACCCTGGCCTGCTCCCTTCAGGAGGCATCCTTAGCTTCTGGCAGAGGCCCTTCTCCGAGTTCCTGCCCCTAAGGACCTCAGCCAGAGGTATTGCGCTCCCCCGGAGTCTCCAGGTTCTATGCCTCATCCGCAGTCCGGCTTGACACATCTGGACACCCCTGATGGGCTTCGCACCCTCCACCATGACTGGCCCCCGGATCAAGACTCCTCAGATTTTGATTTTTGGGAGGAGGACCTTCTACTGGCACGGTTGCTCCTTTCTATTTCGCCACCAGGCCCACTATGCAGCCTACAACAGGTTCTTGTGGTCCACGCTAGGTCAGATCCTAGCTACTTTGCCTGACTCGGAGCAAACCAGACAAGCCATCGCGCTCTCTGCACGTGGCCTGGAGCTAGCAAGGCACTAAGCGAGGGCATCTTACGACGCCAACGAGGTAGCTACCAGGGTTATAGGGACAGCGATCTGCACCAGGAGATCGGCTTGGCTACGTCTTTCCCGGTTGTCACCCTTGGCCCGGCGTAGGGTGATTTGCTCCGCCCACCTCCGCCTACCTCTTCTCCCGTAGAGCGAGACAGCGCTTGTCGGAGTAGCTTCCTTCCCCTCTGGGGGACCCCGCCTCGCTTCCCACTCTGCGGCCTCCCCAGGCCCAGAAGGTTCCCCCTTAGTGTGTCACCCACTGAGGCTAAGGGACTCTGTCCTTAGGGTGTAATGAAGATCAACCCCGGGGGCTTGTACTCACTCATCTGTGATGAATGGTGAAGATTGACACAGATAAGATATGAAAATTACGTACCTACCGTAATTCTGATCTTTCTGTGTATCTTCACCATTCATCACAACCCCCCCACCATCGCCCTGGGGCCTCAGTCTCTGGGTCCCCTTCCCTCTGTGGCTCCCCCTTTGGAGCGGGGTAAAGTAGGGACACACAGGGCGGGTATTCTACTTTAAAGGGTACAGCTCGAGCGGCACTCCTTCTCTACTACATGTCTTCACCCCGATGGGGTGGGAGTTGGTGGTTGCCCTCCTCCTATTCTCCTTCTGGTTTCCATCCAACTGTTTCAAAAAAAAAAAAAAGAAGAAAACCTCTTTTTTCACCAAACATCTTTCCTGAGAGAGTATTAATTTCCTGTACCCTGTCCTTCTTCCAGAATAGCCGACTCTGCTTCTGGGGTATTTGCCAGTTGTTCTGTGCCTTGAATTCTGGCAGAGAGCTTTGCTACTCCTTGCAGTTCCTATACACTCTGGTGACGGACAAGGGTCTCGGACACCTTGTTACCGCTCACTCTCTCCTAAATTTTCTCCCCTCCCTTCCCTCCCTTCTTCCGCTTCCAGAGATTGGGGCCCCTACCCAGTCCCTTAGTCTCATCTCTTCTCTGCTGTCCTCTCAGTCGTTATTTCTCTTTTAGTTCAGTTTTTCCTTTCCTTTTCTGTCCCTTGGACTCTCTTGTCCCACCCTCCATCCCTTCCTCTTACCTCTCTGGGACTCAGAACTGGTAGGCAGGCGCGGGTCGACACAGCCTAGCAGCCAGCCCTCGGCCACATGATGCGGTATTTTCGAGGGTGGCGCTTGATAGCCTTCGGCTCCGCCTACCCTTTTTAAAAAAAAAAAAAAAAGCTCCCGCAGGGTCCTGATCTCCGGCCAGTACCCATCTGTGATGAATGGTGAAGATACACAGAAAGATCAGAATTACGGTAGGTACGTAATTTTCATTTCTAGGAGTGGTATATATTGTTCACCCACACTGACCCTCCCAACCTCCCCGGCTGCGACTCACAACCTGGCTTCCAGTGGGCTAAGATCTGGCATCATGGGCCGGAGCCGAGGGTTATGCCACCCAGGTGGCTGGGAGGAGCCAGCTTGAAGACCTTCTGGCAAGATTTAAAGGGGAAAGGGACATGCCAACATGTGTGGATGAACAACATATACCACTCCTAGAACTACTGTTACAGGTGAGTAACCTGTTTTTCTGCCATCGTCAGCTTTGACCGTTTCTAACAACAGGAATTAAACTTCTACCTTCCTCACAAATGGCATTATCTTGTACAGTATGGTTATCTTCAAGACTGAGTAGAACATAACTGCGGGTCTCTGATTTGTAGGAGGGTGTGTGGGAGATTTTTTTTTCTGTATTCTTGTGACAGAAAACAAGGCAGAAATCCTATGATTTTGATGTGATTTTCTGTCACTGTTGATCAAGGCTATTCATGAAACAGGGACGTGGAGCTGAACAGATTTAGCTTTAAAGTGTTATAAAAAGAGTAGCAGTGATTCTTTTATCCATGCTAATGTTTAAACTGTATTATGATCCTGTGTAATATGTGGTTTAATTACATAAGAAGCTTTTGGCAAGTAGTCTGGTATAATTTTAGCCAAATGCCAAATCAGACTTCCAAACTGAACAGGATAGTAAATCAAGTGGAAAAGCTCCTTCCCTAAGCATTCGAACCTTTAAAACTATCAACTAAAAGGCTTTGAGAGCATTCCATTATGGCCTAGTGTTACTAACAAAAACAATAACATAAATAAACTAAACATTCTCCTTTTTTCAGGCATCAGATAGTTCACAGGTTCCATTGCCACCTGTTCACTTGACAGACATATATTTAACCTTAAAAGGGGCTGTGTAGTACCACATTGACTATGTCCAGAGAAAGTTTATAAAATATTTATCTTAAATGGGTGACTCTTGTTTTTTCTCGTTTTGGAACTTGTCACTCTCCCATCTGCAGGGCACTGTAGCTGAGGGCTTGAGCCACTTATGGTGTCAGACATTTAAGCAGCACTTACCTTAAGTAAACATCAGATAAATAATCTTCAAAAAAGTTTCATTTTGTTATGCTAACCCAGCACAGGAAAAAAGTGTCATTTGTAAAGAAAAGAATTTATACAAGGCATGCCCTTATATGTAAAAGAAAGTATGAATGAGAACATTGTTCGTTACCGAAACTGATTATATTTAATTAGTGCCTGTTTAAATTATTTGGATTGAAACTTGATTTCCCTTTTGCGGCAAAGCCTGCTAAGGTTTCATTTGTAATCTGTCCAAACCTTTGACGGATCCAGGTCTCTAGGTACCATCCAAATGGGCCCTAAATGAAAAAGATCTGATTGTATCTTGGTTTCCTACTCTCACTTACCCCAGTGGTGTGTTGGATACAGGTCTGACATGTCTGAAGAGTCATGGAGCCAGAAAATGTGAGCCAGCATGGCGGAGTGTAGAACATTTCAATATACTGAACTGTGACGCAGTATGTATCCCCCAGCAGCTTGCTGGAATTAATTCAGTAGTCGAGTATTCCACCCATCACAGCAGATATCACTAAAGATGTTATTGCCAGTGTGACAGGAACAATGTTGAAGCAGTTTTTTAATTCTTATATATATTTCACTTTTTATTGTGTGTTCGAGAATAATACATTATATCAGCACAACTGATCCAAGCATCATTACACCATGGGAATATCTGATACAGCATTTTTACCCCCTTACAGAATCACAAGGTATTAATATTACTTAAAAATAGATCTGGCTTCTGGGGTTTCCACAGAGCTAGAGCAACACTCCAGTGTATAACAGGAGCTTGGTAGAGAGCCATGGAGATCCCCCCCCCACCGAGACCAATGCTGCAAGTCCAGTATAGGCAAGAGCCCCACCCCCCAATGAGGGCAGCACAGACAACAGCTGCCCCCCCCCAACTAGCCTTCCTTTTGCTCAGAGACCCACTGCTTTCAAGGAAACCAGTCTCATCAGCACTGAGCAGCATCTGCGTGTCTAAAAATTGGTTTCTAAATGCACTGAAAGACTGTCCCCCTCTGCTGTTTAAGTTTCTTATCCAGGGCTGGAACAATGAAATGGCCTTATCTTCAAAATTCTATCCGTCTCTTCAGAAGTTTAGGGCACTCATTCAAGTTATTTCATGAAGCCCGCTGCCAGTCAGCCACTCACCTCTTCCAATGTTCCGCCTTTAAGTTCTGTGATGACTGAGTTCCATTCTCACCAACCACTGACAGAACGGGAGGAGCTGTCACATTTTTGCCACTCACTGTAAGAGTAGCCAGTTGTCCTAGAGAAAAGGAGACCCAACCTCCACCGAAGATCATATTTGGGAAAATAATGAAACAATGTAAAAGGATATTGAACTTGCCATGCACAGGCAAGTGAAAAACCTGAGCAGGTCACTGATATCAGTTAAAAAAAAAAACCTGCAGGTTACATCAATAAAATAACTAAACCAATGCTAACTACCTATCTGATGGTGCTACCATCAATATTGGGGTTCCCCAGGGCTCTATTCTGGGACCTCTTCTTTTCTCACTTTTTATCAATAACATAGATTAGGTTTTTCTTTCATGCTCATCTATTCTCAATGCAGATAATCTTGTATTCTGTTCAAGCTCTGATAAGGTCACCAGCATAAATGCATCCCTTTCTTCTGTTTTCACAAATGTCCAAAATTGGCTTTCTGCACATAAGCTTGTACTTAATGCTAAGAAAACCCGAGCAATGTTACTTGGATCTGCCCCTATACCTACTATAGGACATGTCGAACTCCCCTATTGGTGCAAGACTGCAGTGGCACACAAATAGAATGCGTTACATCTTTTAAGTACCTCAGAATTCTTCTGGACCAATCCCTGGACTTCAGCCTGCATATACACTCTGCCTGCAAGGCAGTGAATGCTAAACTGGGGGTTGCTTACAAGTCCAGTTTCATGCTGACTCCCTCTGCTAAACTTGCTATTGCCAGAGGCATATTACTCCCTGCCCTCACCTATGGCATGCCGACCTTTGCTGCCACGCACAAAACCATCCTTCATAAGTGGGATGTCACTTATAATAATATCTGTCGATATGCCTCTCACACCACGGCTTAGCACCACTGCCAACTGTACAGGGACCTGGCTATATCCGCCTCAGCTTGCTGTCAATACTTTGGTTCTGATTGACTCGGCACTCAGAAACCAGACCCCTTCAGCGCTCGAAACATTGCTTGTACCTCAAACCTCCTCCTATAGACTGCAATCAGTAGATAAATCCCTGCTGAATGTACCTAGATGTAAAACATCAAAAGGCTCTGTTGCCTTCAATCACTCCGCTCATAAGCTTTGGAACTCTTTCCCCCAAACACTTCGAATATCTGGATCCCATGATAGCTTCAAAAAGGAGCTGCACGTACATCTATCCCTTGCTGATCTCTGCACTTGTTTTAATCCTCCCTAATCCACGCATCCGCTAGATGCTGCCTGGCCTAACTTTAACCTCCCTACTTCATAGCACTTCTTACCCTTACTATCTCCTTGAGTGCTAATCTACCCCAACTCTCTCCTCCCACACCTGAGTCTTATTTCAGAGGCCATGATAATGCATCCTGCCTAGTCAGGAATTTGCCCTTGCCTTGTTTTGTTGTCTATTTGAATCTTCATTGTTGTGACCAATTTGAACAATATTTCTTTGCTGCTATGTTGCGGTATCTCTTCCTAGACTGTGTAGGTTTTCTCTGCCTAAAAATTCTATGTGAATTGCATTGATTGTTATTGTCCTGGCTGCCTGTATTCATTACTACTAACTGCTTTGACCTATGCTATTGTAATTTCATTGTACTCATGCTATGTACCTGTCTTTGATTGTTGTACTCTCCTGGATCGTGCCTGAAAATAGTCATTTCATAGCTAGCGCACCTACCCAGTTAACAAAAACTAAATAAAACTTGAAACCCTGTCTTTCTGTAATCAAAGACTTCCACTTATATTCAGTGATAACAAGCTCAAACACTGTCTTAGGAAGATCGAATCTGAAAGGTGAGCTAACAAATGGAACAGACATCAGGTGGCAGCCATATTACCTACACACCTATGCTCATAGGAGGATTACTTTTTCTGATCCACTCTCCATTCCCCTATTTCTAATCCTGATTCCCACTATCCTATTTTCTTTTTTGGAAAACTGCCAGGCATAAACCAATCTCTTCAAAAATCTGTCTATTATTAACCCAACAATCCCTTTCCTGATTTATCCTACAGAATTAGCTAAAACAAAACAAACTGTTAGTTAACACCAAAAAGACAGTGACCATGCTATTTGGTTTAGCACCAAGAATCAAGGACTGTCCCTCTGCATGAACCATCCCAAGTCCTGATGGTTCCCTTCTGGAGGTCGTTGACACTTTTAAGTATCTCTGAGTGACACTGGACCCTAAACTGAATTTTACTCTGCACATAACAACTATGTTTAACTCTGTAAACACAAAGCTGGGACTTGCCTGTAAAATCAGCAACACTCTAACCACAGCAGCTGGACTGGTCATTGCCCAGAGGGTCTTTCTGCCAAGTCTAACCTATGGACTGATGACATATATAGATGCCAACAATGGGGTCTTACAGAAATGGAACACCTAACCTTACTCATCATTGCATTCTATATTCCAGTCTCATCTGGCTCTCCCCCACCTCCTATCAATGGTACATCACCGGTTGTACCTTAGATAACATCCTGAGAAATGTTACACCTGTGTTGCTTGCCTGCATGTTAAGGCAAGCCGTGCAGACCTACATCTTGAGGTCGGCTGATAGGCCTCTTCTAGACATACCAAAGTGTGCTACAAAATTGGGTGAGCAAGCATTCGCAGCACCTGCTCCCAAACTCTGGAACTCACTGCCGGTATCTGTTAGGCACTCACAATCACACTAGGTTTTTAAGAAGGAACTTCGTTTCTTCCTCACAAGCTCAGACAATTGTACCTGTAACTAGATACTTATGCTTATCTTTGCATCTCATAGAAATGCACATATGCACTTATTTGATGACTGTCTGAACTGCTTTTGCTCTGTATTGTTTTATGATACTCTGGTTTTGTCTAACCCTTTGTTTGATGTCTTGTACTGCTGTGATACTTGGAACTGCTGTTTCCTCTGTTTGTAATTTTCCCAGGTCATGCCTGAAAATAGGTAATGTTTTTGTCTAGTGCACCTACCCGGTCAACAAAAACTAAATAAAATACATCTTGGTTACTCTTATCCCATTTAAAATGTAATCCTTCTGTTTGCTCCTTGTCACTAGGGGTATGACTTTACATTTGTCTACGTTGAACTGCATCCGCCACATTTATGCCCCTTTTCCAAACCTGTGTTTGTCTTCCTCTAGCTTCTATGCTTACTGTAGCTTTTATAATTTTGCCTATTTTGTGAAAACAAGGAAGAGTCCCTCCAAGTACACAGTGCTCAGTGTAGAAGAGGACAGCCTACAAGCAAACAGCAAAGAAGACAGTTCCCAAATAGAATTAATTTCAAAATAGTTCAAAGAAGTTAAACGCATTCTTTTATTGTCAAAAAGATACTGCATAAGGTATCAAGACTGTTGTCTTTTTAACAATAAAACTGAGTTTTTAACTTTGTTGTGAAGTTAATCAGTCATTATGTCCCATGCTGTTTGCTTGTAGCTGGCCCTTTTGGTATGCTCCACAAATTTTGTAAATTAACTACCATCAGCCTGTGCATAGCTAATTGTCAGTCTTACATGGCATGCTTTGTCCAACACCTTTGGGGGAAGGTGAGATCACTGGTAGAATAGGGCCCTTTTGGCACAGTGAGGCAGAAAGTTCTGGCAGTAAGAATCCAGAGGCTCAGTTACTTCAAATATAATTTATGTACTTTGTATGACATATCTAGATAGTAACATACTATCATCCAGTAGTGCTTGGATGTTGGAAGGGACTTCGGGTCCGTCCAATGTGGCCCTTTTCCTGCTTCATAAGCTAGCACTAACAAGTATGCTTTGCAAACTTGACTCATTTATGGAGATTTTCCATTCACCCTTTTACCCTGGAGATGGCTACCTGGGCTGCAGCTACAGCTATCTGTATTCGATGTCATTCCTGGCACAGGGTATCCAATCTTGACCCTTCTGTCAAGCAGAATATTTCAGTAGGAATGCTGGATCACTGCTTGTCCCACTGTCTACTCCTAAAGTATCTGGGTTGTTGTGACTAGCTCTCAGGTTGACTGCATCTTAAGTGTTCCTTTCCTAAGTCTACTCGGCAAGCACTCTACTGTGTCTACATTGCTTGCATCATCGCACCAACACCATAAGGGGCACTCTTTCTTTCCTTCCATGTTTTTATTTTCTGAAGGTCATTGTTATTTTTCCACTCTCCGTTTCAGTTCTGTTATGCTTCTCAGTGTAAGTAGTACTGTAAAGGTTTGACTACAAATAAATATGTTATCTTTCATGATGATACATATGTATTTTTTAATTAATATATTTTTCAATACATAGAAATCAGTAGTTTACTGTACCACATTCACACTGTTATCGTTTGGTAATTGCCTTGCAGTGTACTACCTGTTAGCACTACTTGTTTATACTTCTGTTTCTCCAAATCTGTTAGGTATTTCCATAGGATTTCCCATGTACTGTGTGTTTCCCCTTTCGTCTTACTTTTTTCTTGCTCATACGACTGCTGCTCTAGTCTGCCACAGTCACCTTATCTCCTTCTTCATCACGCTTCTCGGCGTGTTTCCCTTCCTATTTCACTTCTTCAAAGGGGGCAGGTTCTTATGTGGTTGGGGCCATGTAATTATATATATATAGTGATGGCATTTGCTCAGAATGTTCTGGTTCCCATGGGGTCTTGCTGACACCAGCCCTAAGGCCATGTGGCACTGTCAAAGAGATACTCAGGAAGATCAGAAGTTACTGGGTAGCAACTGTTCCTTTTTATTTAGTATTGTACTGGTCTAGCAGGTCCAGCTTCGTAGCAACATAGCTCCTGATACCCCTTAGACCAGCAAATAGTACTGTAACTAGTTTGGTTTACTATGCATTATAAAGGACATTTTTAGTCAATATCTAATTAAGTGGTACCTGCATGACAGAATTGCTACCCTGTGAAAGAAATTCTGGATCTGGCCCACGTGCTGAGTGGTGCAGGAGGCAGATTGGTACTTGAGTTTGTCCTGGGTTGTGCAAGAGTAGTTGCTATTGTAGCTGCATGGCTCAATATCTTGGAGTTTCTTATTTGTTTTGTGTATATGAAAGAGCTATTAGGTTATAGCTAGCTATTAGCTAATATTTAGCCAGAATATTCGTGATAAGTATTCGCACAATACCTTATCACGAATATTCTGGCTAAATATTATATTGGGTTCCCCAAATATTAGGGTATTCATTATTCAGGTGATTTAATTACAACAACAAAATGAAAAGAAATAGCCTCACCTCCTCCCAGCCCAAATTCTTTTAACATTCCCACCTCTGCATTCCCTCCACTCTCTGTTAGAATCCCACCATTTCCCCAGCACACATAATTTAATATTTTAACGTATATTTAAGAAAAAACTATCATGAGCCAAGAAGAAAGTGAACAACACAACCCCCCCTCCTCCGTGGCCTTCCGCCTTCTGAATGAAAGCACTTATATGCTTGCTCACTCTGTATAATAAACCCAGCTGATTAAGTGAGGGCTGTGTCAGTCACCTTCTTGGCTTGTCATAAGAAGAACTGGGTGCTCATGGGGAGGATGGAAGGAGGAGGGTGATGTCAGGGTGCGAGGTGGGGAGCGTGATATTTGTTGTATTGCAAACGAGCACTGAAAGACAGTGGGCGGCCATGAAAGTGGGTAAGTTATGCTGGTGTCCCATCAGTGGAGTTTTTTTTTAAATATACATTAAGATATCAAATTGTGGGTAGTGGGGGAGGAGGAGGATGGGATTGCGATTCTAATAAAGAGTGAGAGAACAGGGAGTGAAGATTTTTAATGATTTGGACTGGGGCAGAGGGTGGGGGCTGTTTCTTTTTTTTTTTTTTTTTTGATAAACAGTATTATTTACCAAACATGAATAGGGGTGAGTAGAGCCACTTTTTGTTATTCGGATCTAAATAACGAATAGTGCAATCTTATCTGTGTCAATCTTCACCATTCATCACCTTTGGATTCTGACTCGCAGTAGCTTTTTTTTTTTTTTGGGAAGGGGCGGAGTTGACGAAATGATGGCACCGTGTTTGAGTCCAGTGCACTGCATGGTGCTCGCAGGTTAGCCGTTAGGTGTCATCGACCTTGCCCTCCTGCCAGTTCTTCATCTCCCGCCGTAGAGGTCGCACCTCGAGAGGAGCTGCTTTCAAGAGGCCAACTGCTGTGTGACTCCTGTGTCGTCGACACCGAGAATACTTTTTCTGCCGGTTCTGTTTTCGCCACCACTCGATGCCAATGTGGTAAGATTATTCCTTTTCTTTATTTGTCAGTGACATCAAGTCTTTGTTTAACTTGTTTTGCCGTTGATCATGTCTCTGTCGGGGGGCAAGAAATAGCTGAAGATGGGGCGGCTCCCTATGCGTCGGTGCCCGTGCGGCTGCAAGTACTCTGTCACAGACCAGCATGATCATTGCCTCACGTGTCTTGGCCTGCTTCATAACATGGATTTGTGCAATGCCTGCTTCTCCATGGACCATCATGCCATCGAGCAATACGCGTGGAAAGTTGTCCGAGCTCTGCTGACTTTCGGGGGATGGGCACGCACTCATCGGGCCAAGCTGTGGTCTCTCGGCCTTTCCTCCAGGTCCCCTCCCGGTTCTAGACAGACTGTGAAGAAGGGGGCTTCTGCTCTTAGTAGCCTTGCCATTGCAGAAGCCCTTCTGCCGATGGGAGGCCCAGTCCGTTCCCCTCAGGGGCAGGAGGAGGCACCACTCCTGGCAGTTGCCCTTCGGGAGGCGGCTCCCCCTGTGTCATTTTCCTCAGGCTGGGAAGCCTGGATCGGCACCATCCTCGACGCCATCCATCAGTGTCATCTTGGGCCTCAGTGCTGTGGGCCCTCATGGCATCGTGGTCTCTTGCCACTCAGCACCATCTCCACTGTCGACGCCATTCGTGGTGCCAGTGGTGCTGACGGTGCCGCGGGAGGTTCTGTGGTGCCATCTTCGACCAGTTCTCACCTCAGCACCATTTGCGGCGCCAAGGCTGGGAACGGCACCATGTCTAGCTCTGGTGTCACTTGCGGCACCAAGTGAGGACACGGCACCATGGGAGGCCTCAAGGGCTGTTGGTGCCATTGTTGAGCTGGCCCCTGACTTTGTGTGCGTTTCGCGGGCGCCGTGGGTCGGGATTTACCGGGCAGGCATCAACATCGTTTCTGCTACTGCTCTCAGCACCATGTCTTCTTCGGGCACCATTCACGGTGTCATTGGAGAGTTCAGCACCAGCTCTGGTGGACACTCGGACTGGTACCCACTTCGGTCAGGACGGCAGTGGGTGTCCTCATACAGTCTGGCACCGCACTTTGGTCTCTTCCTCCTTGGAGACGGAGTCTGAGTCTGGTTCGGACTGGCTGTCTGACTCTTTGGAGTTGGTGGCCCAGGTGGATACCCTGGTAGTTTCCTTGGCTGACCGGAGCCAGCCCCCCTCTGAGGAGCGGGTGGTTGCCCCTGAGTCTAGGGTCGGGGGCGCTGACCAGCAAGCAGTGGTGCAGGCCAGTGTTGCTCTGCAGCCTGGGCTCGGAGGGTTTTCTGCCCCCTCAGTTGGGGTACTCCCTCAGGTGGTGTGCCTGGATCGCCCAACTTTAGGGCCAATCAGAGCACTCACCGGAGGGAAGGGTGCTACTCCCTGGCTGGTCCCCTGACCAGGGCTGTCAGGTGCCTAAGCTGGTGTTTGCAAGGGGGAGGGCTCTTTCGGATTCTGAGGGGTCAGAGTTCAATGCGGCGACCCTTTTCCGGGACTCACCCAGGTTCGGGAAGGAGTTGTAGCACGGACCCCCAACCTTCTCTCTTGGTCTTCTTGAGAGGGACCTGATCTTTGGAGGGTAGGGACCATCCTTTTGGAATTCCACGGTCCTGGTTACCTCATGGGGGAATCTTCAGGGCACAGCCTAGGCAGTTCCAGCATGGTTGATCAGCTGTCAGCTGTTGGGTTTTCTGGAGCCCCTTCTTCTCTTGAGGCTCCTGGTGCGCTCTCTTGCCTGGACAGAGGATGGTCGCCTTCTGCCATTGGCCTTGCCCCCATTCCTCTGTCACCTTCTCCTGTGCTCCCAGGCATTCTTGATCCTAGGAGACCTCTCTCCTGAGAGCAATTTGGGGGTGCGGGTGCTCACTTCCCTTCATATGTCAGGGCCATGGACAGACAGGTCTTCCACCATCACCCTGGGCAGCCAACCCCTGGATCTCTGAGGTCCTCCGCTTCCTCATCCCCTTCCTCAGGGGGAGAGGAGCCCTCTGTCTACATCCCTCCTGCTGCTGATCTCGTAGAGTATCATCATTTCTTCGTGAGGATGATGGAGGACCTTCATGTCACCCCACCCACTCAGCACAATCCGGAGCATTTGACGCGTGCCTTCTTAGGCGACTTCAGTGCTGACACCCTTGTGGTGCCCACCTGGCCTGCTCCTTTTCAGGAGGCATTGTTGCGATTCTGGCAAACATAGAAACATGGACTTTGACAGCAGATAAGGACCACTTGGCCAATCTAGTCTGCCCATTTCCCTACCTACAGGATAGGCCGCAGATCCTAGTTAACCAACAGCCTATTTTTTCCTACCCCCACAAGAATTGCCTTATGTCTGTCCCATGCATTCTTGAATTCTCCCACAGTTTTAGACCTCACAACCTCCTCAGGAAGGCTGTTCCATACATCCACTACCCTCTCTGTGAAATAATACTTCCTCACATTGCCCCTGAACCCCCCATCTTTAAATTGTGTCCCCTTGTTCTTGCATGTCTCTTTTTCTGAAAGATGCTACCCTCTTGGACTTTGTTGATTCCACTGAGGTACTTAAAAGTTTCCATCATGTTCCCCCTCTCCATTCTTTCCTCAAGGGTATACATATTAAGCTCCTTTAGTCTCTCCTCATATGGCTTCTCTTGCAGACCCTGCACCATTTTAGTTGCCCTCCTCTGGACTGCCTCTATTCTGTCTATGGCCTTGCGGAGATGGGGTCTCCAGAACTGGATGCAGTACTCCAGATGGGGTCTCACCAACTGTCTGTACAGAGGGATAACAACTTCCTGTTTTCTGCTGCTGATGCCTCTCCCTATGCATCCCAATATACCCCCAGCCCTCCCTACTGCTTTCTCACATTGCTTGCTAACCTTAAGGTCATCTGATATGATTACCCCCAGGTCCCTTTCCTTTTTTGTTGTTGTTGCTACCTCTCCCCCCATTGTGTATTCTTCCCCTGGGTTCTTGTTTCCCAGGTGCATTATTTTGCACTTTGCATTGAATCCTAGCTGCCATACTTCTGACCACTCCTCCAACCTTGCCAAGTCCCTTCTCATCCTTTCCATGGCTCTTTGTGTATCAGCTCTGTTGCAGATCTTTATGTCATCTGCAAAGAGGCATACTTTTCCTTCCAGTCCCTCTGCAATGTCACTTATGAAGACATTAAAAAGGACTGGACCCAATACTGAACCCTGCGGTACCCCACTAGTAACCCCTCTTTCTTCAGAGTGGACTCCATTTAGCTTCTGTGTCCTGTTGTCCAGCCAATGTTTTACCCAGGCTACTACCCTGGGACCCACTCCCAGGCTGGTTAATTCGACTATTAATCTTTTGTGTGGGACTGTGTCAAATGCCTTGCTAAAGTCTAGGTAGGCCATGTCCACAGCCCCTCCCTGGTCTACTACTTTGGTCACCCAGTCAAAGAAATCTGTTAGATTCGTCTGACATGACCTTCTCGCTGTGAACCCATGCTGCCTTGGGTCCTGTGCCCCACTGGCCTCTAGGTACTCAACTGTTCTTTCCTTCAGAAGTGACTCCATCACTTTCCCTACCACAGAGGTCAGACTGACAGATCTGTAGTTTCCGTTCTCTGTCTTGGTCCCACTTTTGTGAAGGGGAATCACATCCGCCTTCCTCCAGTCCTCGGGTACCACACCATCCTCCCATGATTTATTAAAAAGAGTAGCCAGTGGTTTCACTAGTTCCTCCTTTAATTCTTTTAGAATTCTGGGGTGAATTCCATCAGGCCCCATTGCTTTGTCCACCTTCAGTCCTAGGAGATCTTCCTGGACATAAGTCTCCACCACTCATTCACACTATTGGGTATAGCGCCGGAGGCACTAGGACCCATCGGGAGCAAACTTTTTGCTGGAGGGTTGGCACCAGAGATGGCGCCGCGAGGCATGGTGCCTGAGCCCTGGCTCATGTGCAGTGACTCTCTCGGGTCCGACCCTCCAACCCGCCTCAGTTCCTTTTTTCCCGCCAGTAAGTTTAGTGACGACAGCATTCTCCTGTCGAGTCAAACTTCAAACTGCAGCATAGTTTTCAGTTTTATTATTTTATAGTATTATCACGATTCAGTATCGCTTAAAGTTATTCTTATTTTAAATTAAAACGATAAAGAAGTCTCGGCCTACTTTGACGGAGTCAACCATGAGCAGGTCAGGTGACGGTAGGGAGACTTGCATGAAAGCTGTTCAGTCAGTCGGGCTGGGTCCGGTCCGCGCCTCTCGGAAGGGGTCTGACAACGGGCAGTCCAATGCCCGGGGATATGGTCCGCTGAAGCATAAAGCCAAACGGTCGCATTCTCGGAACGTTCGGCCCTCGAGCCTTCTTCTACCCGCAGGTCTAAAAGAGAAGGCATCACTCAAGGTCGCCTCTGATACGTCCTGCACATAGGCATTCGTTATAAGGGCTGGTTGCGGTCTCCTCCTTGAGTCGCCGCAGCGGCTTCTGATGGCCGACGCCTCGACATCGGAGTCTACCCGCCCGCGGGTAGGTCTTCAGATGAGCAGTTTCATCAGTGGGCGCTCTTTTGGAGCAATGGGCTTGAGGTTGGTTCGGCTACCTGGCTCGATGCGCTCGTGGGCTCTCGGGCTCTCTGGGCGACGGGTAGGGCGGTTGGACTTTCCTGGTTGTGCGGCACCTTCTTCGGTGCCATTGACCCTGTGCTTAGGTGTTTCCCCCTCACATGGCTGGTGGGGGCCACACCGATGCCCTTATCTCCTGTCTCCTTTCCTTCAAGCCTGTTTTCGGTCTCTGGGAGTTCCTTCGCGCTGTCCTTCGCGGCACCGCTGCTCTGGCTATGTGGCCTGTGGCCCGTCTGCATTGCCATGCGCTGCCCGTGCGCGTCGCGGCTTCTCGGCGCCATTTTCGTTGCCGTGGGTTCCTCGCGAGGCTTTCATCGCCCTGGCGCCTTCGGCGGCGGCTCTCAGGGACTCCTTTTGTCTCTTTCCCTCCTTTCTCTTCTAGCTTTCATCCTTCCTGTCCATACAGTCCCTCCTGGACTGTCAGGAGATGATGTTGAGCTCGGACCCAGACCTTCGGCTGGATGATGAAGTGACGAACAGGATCTTTTATTACTACAGAGCCTGTGGTCGAGGACCTGTCCTTTAAGTCTCTGTTGAAGAATCTGAGCTCCACTTTTCTTTCCAGACTACAGAGACATCGATCCTGGGAAGCTGTTAAGACTCCAATATCTTCATGCTTCGGAGATCCCTACGGATTTGACTCCTCTGATTCAACCTTCCTTCGAGACGCTGTCTCAAATGGTATGGAATAATCCTGCTCTTACCCCTTCGGTGGTTAAATCCATTGATAGGAAATACTCAGCTCCCAAAGATCGTCCTATCTTGGCATCCCAAGCCTTTCTGATCCTATTGTAGTCCTGGCAGAAAATGACAAGGTGTTCTTCCTCAAACTACTACAGCCCGACTTATCAACAAAGAGTCTCAGTAAGATAGATACATTAGGTAAGAGAGTCTTTGTCTGTGCCACTCTAAGTATGCATATTGCCAGTTACCAGGGTTATTTTTCCAAGTATGAGTATATCCTGTTGCATTCTATCAAGCAAATGGTTTGAGGCTCTTCCTGACTTGGACTCAAAGCCAGAGCTTCTTCAAACCATTACCAGAGGTATTGAATCTAATAACCAGCAGGTCAAAGCAACCATGGATGCTTTCTGACACTGCTTCTCGTTCAACAGCTGCTGGTATTTGTACCGCTGGCGTCACTCCTGGCTGCGTACTGGGTTTCACAGAATGATGCGCAGCAGCAGGTGATGGCGTTGCCCTTTGACTGGCCTTATCTTTTTGGTCCTCAGGTAGAGCAAGCTCTAGAAGCTACACAAAAGACTAGGTCAGCCATTAAGCTGGCTCGACCCCTCCTGCCCTTCTCGAGGGCATGTCGGTGAGATGGCAATTTCATAATCGTCAGTCCTTTCGGGCAGAGGCAAATGAAGTTTCCGTAAGAACCAACCTGCCCAACCTCAAAAGAAGGCCAACTAGAAAGCGCAAGGCCCAAGTGCCCAGCGCCACCTTATGAGTCGCCTGCCCAAGTCCCATCTCAACTGCCCGAGGTGGACTTTTCCTCTCCGTGGAGGTCGCTTGATGCACTTTTACAGCCAGTGGAAGTCCATAACCTCAGATAAATGGGACCTTCGGATAATTCGCATGAGGGTATTCTTCAATTTTCTGGAGACCCTCCGATCGTCCTCCCAAGCGACAGCCCAGGCTGTCAACCCTTCACTCAGACCTTCTCGCCGAGAGAGATTCAGGGCTCTTCTAAACAACAGGGCAGAAGTGGTGCCTCTGCATCAGCGAAACACGGGTTCTCTCCCACTACTTTCTGGTTCCAAATAAGTCTGGGGTATGTGCCCCTTCTAGACCTCAGAAAGCTAAACAAATTTCTCCCCAAGGAGAAATTCAAAATGATTTCTCTGGGAACCTGTTGCCCTTGCTTCATCAACACGTACTGCTAGCCTCCCTGGACATGCAGGATGCTTACCAGCACATTCCTATTCACCCGAGGCATCACAAATTCCTGAGGTTTGTGGCTCTGGTCAACTCATCAGTTCAGAGTCCTGCCTTTAGCTATCCTCGGCGCCATGTAGTCTTTACAAAGTGTTGTGCAGTTCTCGCAGCGCATCTCAGGCTTCGGTATCCAGGTGTTTCCCTACCCTTGGACGACTGGCTCCTAGCAAGCCCCTTCCAGACAAGGGACCCTGGACGCCGTACAGATGACCTGCTCTTCTTACGTCCATGGAGTTCTGCTGAACCTCAAAAGTCTCAGTTGAGCCTCCCAGAGACTCCTTTTCATAGGGACTCTTCTGGACACCTCTGTGCTGAAAGCTTTCCTTCCAGAGGACAGAAGGAACGATATCCTTCAGATGGCTGGCTACATTGGAGAGAACAGATCAGTTACAGCTCTCAATGCAACGTCAGTTAGGGCCTCATGGCATCCTCCAGTGTTCACTGTACCCCTAGCACTGGCTGCACATAAGAACCACTCAATGGATGCTCATTGCCCAGTGGTCTCAACCACTCACTCACCAGTTTTATCCCATCAAGGTGACAGAACCTTACAGAGGTCTCTCACCTGGTGGTCTCAGGAGAGCAATCTCCTGGAGGATTTCCCTTTGCTCCTCCTGGATCATCAGATCTCCATTACCGCGGACACATCGCTAATGTGGTGTGGGAGCTCACTGCTGCGCGCCTCCACACTCAAGGGGTGTGGACTCAACTCAAGTCCCAGCTTCACATAAATGTCCTAGAGATGAGAGCCGGCCCTTTATGTGGTCCGGTGTTGAAGGACATTCTCTGTCACAAGACCATTCTCCTTCAAACGGACAACAAAGCAGTGATGTACTACATCAACAAGCAGGGCGGTGCTCACTCTTACCCCTTATGCAGGGAAGCGATGAGGGTGTGGGAATGGTGCCTGGAACACAAAGCTCTAATTCAAGCGGTTTACCTGCCAGGCGTACAAACGACTTTTGGCAGACCGTCTCAACAGAACAGAAGCAGATCCTCACGAGTGGTCTCTAATTCAGTCATAGTTCAGTCACTATTGAAGAGTGGGAACTCCAGACCTGGATCTTGCATCCCCACTCAACGCAAACTGCCTCTCTTCTGCTCCAGAATTCCAGGGCCTGGCATTTTCTGTCAGGATGCCTCAGGCTGCAGTGGACCAAACTCTATCACGCCTCTTCCGCCCCTTCCTTCTAATTGCAGAGAGTACCCCTGTTCGAGTCTCAGGGGACCAAGATGATTCTCATTGCTCCTTTTGGCCTCGACAACTCTGGTTTCCACTACTCAACAATATGTTGGCAGTTCCTCCAAGACCACTCCCTTGCAGGTGAACCTGTTGACTCAGGGTCCCGTGGTCCATCCCAACCTGAGATCGCTTCACCTTCATGCTTGGCTCCTGAAGAGGTAGAAGTGAACTGGTTCAACGCCTCTCAAGAATTTCAGACATTCTTCTGGCTGCTCTGAAGCCAGCCACTCGAAAACTTACACATCTAAGTGGAAGCTGTTTGGCCTGGTGTGCAAAGTCCTCTTTGAATCCCTTTTCCTGTCCACCAGACAAGGTTTTAGAGTACCTTTGACCTCTCAAATTCAGGTCTTCAGTACTCTACAGTCAAAGTTCACCTTAGTGCCATTTCAGCGTATCATGAGCCGGTCTCTTCTTTGTCTCTGGCTCAGTTACCTATGGTTAAGAGATTTCTTATGAATTCTGCATACCAGACTTCCTATAAGACGTCCAGTTGCAGCCTGGGACATTAACCTTAGTAGCTAGACATGCTCACTGGAAACCTTTCGAACCTCTGCTACCTGTGAGCTAAAATTCTCACCTGGAAGGCTGCCTTCCTAGTGGCCATTACCCTCAGCCCGTAGGGTCTCTGAGATGCATGCCCTGCCGTCACAGACCCTCCGTGATACTGTGTTCCATAAGGACAAAGTAGTTCTTCGTACTATCCTAAATTTCTTCCCAAGGTTGTGTCAGAATTTCATCTCAAACCAGCCTTTGGTCCTTCCCTCTTACTTTTGCGAACTCCAAAATGAAGGAGCACGTCTCTCATTCTTTTTGATGTTAAGAGGTTTTGCGCTTCTATCTCGAGAGAACCAAGAATTTCGCTAAGGCCAACAACTTTCGCTTCCTTCAGTGAGACCCGGCTGGTCAGCCTGTCGCTATCATATCTATCTCATCATGGCTAGTGGCATGTCTTCGACACTGCCATTCCATGGCACAGGTTAAATTGAGGTAGGGTCTATGCTCACTCTACCAGAGCGGTCGCGCATCCCTAGCTGAAATTGCAACGCGCTCATTGCAGACATCTGCAATGCCGCCACCTGGAGCTCAGTGCATACTGTTACATTATGCACTGGATGTTCATGCCAGGTGAGATTCCACCCTTGCAGAACTATCCTTAGTGGACTCTCTGTCCCAGAAACGTGAGCTCTTGGTCTGATCCTGCCACCTCTCGGGGGATTATTAGCCTGGCACTCTCTTTAGTGTGGATGAGTGGTGGAGACTTATGTCCAGGAAGATATGAAAATTACGTTACTCACCGTAATTCTTGATCTTCTTGGACGAGTCTCCACCACTCATTCACATCGCTCACCCTCCATCCCCCGAGTCTTCACTTGTGTTGGTCTTCACCCTCAAATCTTAGGCAGTGAAGACTTTGTTGACCCTTCATATCGGGCCGCCCAGACCATTTTATGTCCGGGCCTAAAGTTAGGTTATCTTTTAGTTTAGTTGCGCCTGCATCTCCTTGGTAAAAAGGTACTGAGGCGGTTGGAGGGTCGACGCCGAGAGTTATTGCTGGTAGCCATGGGCTCAGCGGCTCCGTTCTCAGGCGCGCATCTCTGGCGCGACCCACACCAGCAAAGTTTGTTCCCATGGGTCCTAGTGCCTCCAGCGTCATATTCAATAGTGTGAATGAGTGGTGGAGACTCGTCCAAGAAGATCAAGAATTACGGTAGGTACGTAATTTTCATTTCTTGCAGAGCCCTTTCTTCTGTGAAAGGACTGGGATCGACCCCCCCTATCAAGAGTGCTTCTGTTAATTGGATTAGGCACTTCCCCCTCTTTGTGAATACTGAGCAGAAATATTCGCTTCAGTATCCCTGCTTTTTCATCGTCCCCTCTGCCCACCCACCATTCATTCTATTCAGCTCACTGTCCCTCCCTTTGTCTTTTCTACGGCTGAGTTATACCTATAAAAGATTTTATCCCCTTCTAACTGAGTTGGCTATCTTTTTCCTCAGTTTGGGCCTTTGCTATTCTGACTTCCCTCCCTGCTTCCTTCTGCCTTAACTGGTACAGCTGTCTGTCCTGCTCCTTCTGTGTTTCCTTTATACTTCGGAATGCTATGGTTTTTCCTGACTTCACAGCCACTTTTGAGAACCAAGTGGCTTTTTCTTTCATTTTGATTTGTTTATTTGCTTCACACAAAGGCTTGTTTCCTCTGTGATGGCAGTTTTGATGATTCCCATTGTTGCTCCACACCTCCTTCTAGCCTGTTTGCTAATGCTTTTCTGAGGCACTCTCCCATCTTGCCAAAGTCAGCCCTCCTGGAAGTCCAGTACCTCACTTTTGTAAGGTTTGACTCTGGCTGAGTTAATGTGAACCACACTGTTTGATGGTCACTTGTCTCTGAGATGGCAACCCACTCTACATCTGAGATCTTCTCACTGTCCCCGCTTGAGAGTATGAGGTCTAAGATTGCCCTCACGAGTGGGTTTCAAACTAGCTGTCTCAGGCCTGCCACCTGTAGGGCATCAAGAATGGCCCTGCTCTTGGATGTGTCTGCAGCAAATGGCTCGCAGCAGCCTCGGGGATGGGCTCCCTCAGAAGAGGACCAGACAGACACCGGACTGCCCGTCATCTGTCCATCACTGTTGTCCCCGATCACCCTGGCACATCGAGGGGACATAGGGCGGAGGCCATTATAGCCGACTCTTCGGACTCGGATGCTACTGGGCTGCACTTGCATCCGGGGATGACGAGGTCATCAGTGGCACGTTGGAGGAAGGTCCTTCCTCCTTTCAGGGCATTCTCCACCTGAGTTTTGGAATACTACTAGGAATGCCCTTGGAGCCTATCCAAAAGAAGGTGGAATACCTCCTCCATGGATAATATCCTGAAGCTGGGATCGCCGGCGGAGGCCTTTCCAGTGCCTGAAGCCATTATTGGCCTGGCCCTTGAGCCGTGGCAGCTGCCCTGCCTCCTGTCCGCCCGCTTCGCCCGCATGGTCCGTAAGTCTATGGTGCCCATGGGTCCCTGACGGGGTTCACAGAGCATCCCTCGCGAAAGCCTTGTGACTGCTTCTTTGTTTAGAGGCACTGGTAGCTCAGCCGACACTGACTGCTCCTCCGGACAAGGGTCCAAGAACATGGATCATTCTGCCGGAAGGTCTATGCGGCCCCATCCTTGGGCTTTGTCAGGCCAGCTCACGGCTGTGATCTGTAGCACACACTTCTCTCGCCTTGCCCTCTTAGGGTCATTAGATGAAGTCCTCCCTCATCTCCCAGCAGACATGCAAACTACGGTGAAGCAGAGTCCGTGATTAGGCGGCTGTTGCAAAGCAGCAGCTCCAGATGTTTCTGATCATTGGAGATTCCTGATGCCTGATCCTTATCCCAGCCGCAGTGGCCTCTTGCCTGAGGGCCTGGCTGAGGTTATCCTCCTTCCCAGCAGATACTCAGCACAAGTTGGCTGGCGTGCCCTTCCTTAGCACCGACCTCTTCATCCCAGAAGTGCGCTGGTCACCTCAATATAGGAGCATTTCCATTTTCACCTTGGATGCCACTCTCTCTGTGAAGGGTTCTTTGGGCAAGAACCAGCAAAGTGGCGCAAGGAGAAGCCTTTGGCACTCTTCACCCGTGTAGGTTAGGCAGCCAGGTCTTCTTCAAGGGAGGCCAGCAGCAGCAGCAGCAGGCTCAAGCTTGGTGCTTGCCCCAGGCCCAAACAGGGTCTAACAGCCCCTATAAAGGAGGCCAAGGCTGGCTGGTCCAGGAGCTTCCTCCTTCTCTAAGCCTGCCTCAGTGGCCGGGTTGGGGGTTGCCACCCTTACACCTGGTCATGCCAGCTCTGGGTCCTCCCGTGGGGCCCGGCCATCACTCTTTCCCGCCTGGTCCAATATCATACCAGACAGGTGGGTTCTGGAAGTGGTCGGTCCAGGACTTGTCTCTGGAATTGAGGAGTGATATCCTCCCAGCCGAGCCTGCGCCTCAGGAGGAAAGGATCTCACCTTGCATTCAGTCTGCTCTTCGGGATGACATTGCTCAGCTCCTCCGCAAGGGAGGCGTAGCACCAATGCGGATCCTCCTACAGACCAAGGCTTCGATGTTGGGTACTTCCTGGTGCCCAGCGGATGGGGGGTTGCCTTCCATTCTAGATCTCCACAACCTGAATCAATATCTCAGGTCTTGCACCTTCCAGATGTCAACTCAGACAGATCCTTACCATCCTGTAGCGAAACATGTGGTTCTGTTCACTGGATCTACAGGACGGCGCTCTTTCACGCTCTCAATCTGTCCATCCCACCAGCGGTTTCTCTGCTTCAGGGTTGAGGGGACCCTGTATGAGTTCCGAGCCATGCCGCTTGTCTTGTCATTGGCCCCCACGGGTCTTCACCAAGTGCATTGTAGTGGTGGCGGCCATCTTGGTGTCGGGAGTCTGGATATACCCTTATCTCGACGACTGGCTCTGGCAGGTTCCTCCCATCACGAGTTGGAGAGGTTCAGGATCGGCCCTCCCGAACCTGCTTCCCAACTCGGCTCTCCTGATCAGCGAGGCCAAGTCAGAACTCGTGCCCTCTCAGGTGATGGGCTTCATCGGGGCAGAGCTCGACTCGTGTCAAGCCAGAGCTCAGCTCCCGGCGGACAGGGTGGAGGTTCTTTCCTCCTTTGCACAGTCATTTCTGGTTGGGCACTTGCACCCTGCCCGGGACTTTCTGTGCCTTCTGGGCTACATGGCGGTGTGCACCTCGGTGGTCCGTTGGGCCAGGTGGCACATGCGCCCCCTAGAGTGGGAGCTGGCTGCTCAGTGAACTCTGCGATATGGTCACTTCGACCAGTTGATCACTGTAACCCAAAAGATGTGGGATGCTCTACAATGGTGGACCATCCTAGACCAGTTGCAGGAAGGAATCCTGTTTGTCCACCCCGAGCCAACCGTCGTCCTCACGATCAATGCCTTTCTCATGGCCTGGGGAGCCCACATGGGGGACAGCAGGGCCCATTGGTTCTGGACCCCCAAGGAGTCCCGATGCCACATCAACCTGTTGGATCTCAGTGCAGTCAGACTGGCCCTGTCAGCTTTCGCGTCTCAGCTCCGGGGTCAAGTGGTTCAAGTCCAGATGGACAATACCACGACCATGTATTACCTCAACAAACAGAGCTGGTATGCACTCATGTCTGCTAATGCAAGGGAAGCGCTGCATATCTGGACCCTCGTCAGCCAGTTGAGGCGGATCTCTAGCCATCCATGTGGCAGGAGTCTCGAACCAACTGGTGGATGCTCTCCAGCCGCTTAGGCCAGACATCCCATGGGTGCTCTCCATCCAGAGGTATTACAATCTGTTCTCCCATTAGGGCAAGCCATTGGTGGACCTGTTTGCCTCCAGGGAGAACACCAAGCTGAGTCTGTACCATGCCCGCCCCCTTAGCAGGGCTCACTGCGGGGATGCTCTTTCGTGGCTTGGACCCCAGGCCTCTCACGCTTTCCTCCATTTCCCTTGCTCCACAAGATGTTACTCAAGGTGAGGAGGGACAAGGCGAAGGTGATCCTGGTAGCCCCAGACTGGCCCCGCCAGTTCTGGTATCCAGATCTCCTCAGCCTCAGCTGCAGGGCCCCACAGCGACTTTGTACACACCCGGAGCTGATGTCATTGAACCAGGGGAAGGTATTCCATCCGGACCTTCAATCCCTGCACCTCACAGCCTGGTACCTGAGCAGCTAGAGTTCCAGGCTCTGGGTTTTTCCGATGATGTCTACACCGTGGTGGAGGCATCTCATAAAGAATGGACCAGGAAGTGTTATGCTTTCAAATGGAAAAGGTTTTCCATTTGGTGTCAGGGTAAGAGTCTGGACCCCTTATCCTGCTCTGTGGCTAACATTTTAGACTACTGGTCTCTCTCCAAAGGGGTCTCACGTCATCTGTCCTTTGGGTGCACCTGGCAGCCATCTCTGCTTACCGGGCATGGGCGGTCCAGCCATAGCAGCTGGGAGACAGTGGTCGGTGCTTTCAAAGCCTGGATCACATATCCCTCCGGTCATGAACCTCCACCCTCCGTGGGATCTCTTGCTGGTTTGGCAAAGCTTATGGGCAAGCCATTCGAACCCGTGCACAAGTGTAAGCTCTCACACTTGTCGTGGAAGACGGCCTTCCTGTTGGCTATCATGTCTGCCAGAAAGACAGGGGCGCTCCAGGTGCTTTCGGTGGACTCCCCTTATCTGGTCTTCTACAGGGACAAAGTTGTCCTGCGCCCCCACCCAAAATTCCTTCCGAAGTGGTTTCAGAGTTTCACCTTAACCAGGTGTTGACTCTGCCAGTGTACTACCCAACTACACCTCAGACACTGTGTACAGGCTCCATACTCTGGACCTCAGACCTGCTCTCCTGTTATAAGGAGAGGATGGCAGAAATTAGGGAGAGGTTTCAGCTCTTTGTCACTCACGCTGAAGCCGCTTCTGGCAGACCAGCAGCTAAATGGACCATTGCGAAATGGATTACATCATGCATAGGTCATACTATGAGTTGGCGGGCAAGGAGACACCCAGAAGGTTAAGAGCTCATTCTACCCACCATATGGTTGCATCAGTGGCTGCTTCCAGGGACATACCTATCCAGGAGATCTGTCGGGCTGCTACCTGGAAGTCAGCAAACACCTTCATTACCCACTACCACGTCGACCTTGAGTCACGCCGGGATGCTGGTTTTGGGGCCTCGGTTCTCCAATCTCTATTTCCCAAGTAGGGGGTGTGCGCCTTGCCTCCCTCCTTCCTGCCGGAGAACTTCTTGGAATCTGCCAGAGAGTGTAGATGAACAACATATCCACGCTCCTAGAAGAACAGGTTACTCACATGTAACAGTAGTTCTAGGAATGGTATATGTTGTTCATCTGCTCTACCCGACCTTCTGGGTTTAGGCGCCTCACCTTGCTTCCAGCGGCTAAGATCTGGTGTCATGGGGTGGAGCCAGGTTTTACCACCCGGTTGGTGGAGGAGCCGGCTTGAAGACTTTCCGGCAGATTTAAAGGGAAAGGGACATGCCAGAGAGTGTGGATGAACAACATATACCACTCCTAGAACTACTGTTACAGGTGAGTAACCTGTTCTTATGTCACTTAGGTGCTGCATCATAAATGCTCTTTGATGTCTGTGAAAGAGCAGGATGCTGCTCATGGATGAAAGAAAGAACTTGGAAAATTACAGACTTAATTGGGAAGTCATATGGGGAAACCAGTTTTTTTTGCTGTCACCTATTAATTTACCTCCTGACAGAAGACATCCTGATTGTATATGTAACCCCTAGATGGCGCTATCCCAGGGGCTACTACCCCTGCCTGATTTGCCACTAACAGGTTGAGGGGCCTGGATCCGATGGCGGGTGCCTCCACCCAGAGGTCAGGGTTTGCAATAGTTAAACTAACTTGGTCACAGCCCTCTGGGACACTGCAACCCCTTTCTTCCCACTAGTGGCCCACACAATATTCAGAATTACCTTCACAGTATACACTTACCCCAGGTCTGGTTCCGGCACTGGGACCTCCTGTGAAATGAGATACAGTGCAACAATCACAGTACAGTACTTTAACATAGACAAATACCTCAGGCAGTATAACTTTGCTGAAACAAGCAGCTCTGATTTATTTAGGGGATATAACAAGGACAGGGGAAATCAGGTTAATTAGCTTATCACTCTAATAATCTACCTATGGCTCTGTGCACAGGCCTATCCCTATAAGTTACTGTCCCTGGGTGCCCAAGCCCTAGTGGCTAGTCCAAACCGTGGCAGCTGGTAGGGCCCTTCACAGAGAAAAGGAGAATTAAACAGTCAGCAGTACAGTAATTCCATTTGGATTTAATGTGCAATTCAACAGGGAGCGACCCTTGAATTAGTACTCACGACCTCCAAATAAGATAGGTCCTTCAATGTCAGCAGGGCTCACTTGAGGTACACAAACCTCTTCACACATCCATATAAAAGAAAGCACTATACCAGGCAGGTTGCATCTGTATCCCAATCGCAATTACTGCACAATACCGGAGAACACACAGCAGATTCAGTTCCTGACAGACAGAGTGCAATTTTCAGCAATTCCTCCAGTCTTCTACAGGGTGAGCCTGGTTTCTACTCTTCAGAGATCCTTTGATTCTTTCACAGGACGGATTCAGTCCCAACAAGCTGTTACACAAGCTGCAGACCGAACTCTGGGCCTTACACCGCTTTTTGACTAAAACTGCACACTGAAAAGCACAGGGCTCCTTCCTTCTTCACTGCCAAAGCTCAACTGAAACTCCAACCGACAAAACCGGCACTTCCTTTGAGTTCCTCCCAGTTCTTGACTGGATTGGCTGTCACTCACAATAGACTGCTGCTGTTGGTCCAAAAGGCACTGAAGTCTAAACTACATCTCCCAGAGTCACTGCCCATACAATCCTCTCGTGGCTGGCTCAGATTATGAGTCCAAGTTCTGATTCGTCCAGGCACCATTTTAGAGCTAGCTTACCCCACACTGATTGGTCCAGTTCAGCAGTTCAAAACTAGAATGGGGAACTAGCAGACACAGTTCTGACTGCAAAGAAAGCAGGTTAGACAAACTGTAATTTCATTATTACTCTAAATAATTTCTGGCAAACAGTTACATCTTTCAGATAGGTTCCCTTTGCACTCCTAGTGACTGCAAAATGAAGTGAATTGGAGCAGCTTGAGTGGTACTCAATCAAAGAAACACACAGTCCCCATACAAACTAATTATGTCTGCAAGCAGACAGCTCTTAAAGAGACAGTACCAGAGGTTCTAAAAACACTCACTGATAAATGGCTTAAATGCCAAACACCATTCAGGCTTGGAGCATTCAAGCAAGCTCCTGGAAGTCTTTTGGGAACCCCCATTTGCAGGGGGGGGTTACATATATTTTTTAATAAACAGAGGAGGAGCTGGGTGACATCATGAAGAAGGCCGGGTCAAGACAGTTTTTTTAATTATGCTGTAACTGACCTTTAGACAAACACATGGTTGGACTCAGAAGCTACAACATCTTTTAGCACTGTAAGAATATAAGAATACATTAGCTAGGCAAGGCTAAGTGTATGGTTGGTAGAAAATTGCACTTTCAAACCTGTTTTTTTTTTTTTAAATGATCATAATGTTTTGTGATATATGGTTCTGTGTTTCACATTTTACATTTTTATCTAAAGTAAACATCTCATTTTAAGAGACTACTTGGTGTGCCTTTGACATTCTTTTTTTGACAAGTGAGGCATATATGGTTAAAGCTGACACTGTGCAAAGCGTGCTGGTTTTGCCAAACTGGGGGAAGAAGTAAGAGTTTATTCTGAGGTCTTTAATAGAGTTTTTAATGGTTCATTTTGTACACCTGGTTAGGTGCCCGTAGGCGAACATATCTGGCATCCGCCGAAGAACAGAATTATCTGAGCCTGTACATTGGGTACGCTATCAAGAGGTTCACAGTTTGAATCCCTCCAGAAACTTGAAACCAAAGGTTGATTCGAACCCACAAAACACACAGGAGGGTTACCCTGTTTCTGTTTCCTGTTCACAAGACTGCGCTCGGAGGTTGGCACTGTGGGAGCAAAGGGCCTGACCTGCTGAGTGGGTTTGTGACACCCACCTCTGGGTCGCTGTCCTGGTAGAAGTAGAAGATGTTATCAAAGAAGAGTAGGGGAGTTTTGCCAGTATGATGGCCAAGATTCCCATTAATAAAACAGGTCCATACAACCCACTCTCCCTTTGCCAGCTGTTTTAGCAGTCTGAACTAAGGGTTACGGTTCTATACCTTGCAATTGTGGGTGATCATCCAAGAATCTGTCTTCACCACTGATTCCCACTCATAGCTCTTAGCCAGAGGTGCTTGGACTCAGTGGGAACCAGAACTTTTCAGAGGGCTGGCACTGTGGTAGATAGCACACATGCACGGCACCTCAAGTCAGTTCACACAGCTGTATGTTTACCTCGGTGTCAGCCCCTAGCTGCCTCAGTTCCTTTTTTTCCCACCGAGTGTGCATCAGTGACAATGTCACTTGCCTGTTGGGAGTTATAACTTCACGCCTGTATGACACAGCAGTTCTTCTCAGCTTTAGTGTTTAATACTAGAGTTCATTATTTTTGTGTCAGTTTAGTTTTGTCACAATTTATAACTAGTTTCTCTCAGCCCTACCAAGTGTCAATGGTTGACAACCATGGAGGATGGTAGGGAGCCTGTAGAGCAAGCTCTGCAGTGGGATTGCATCCGGTCCACTCTCCTCTGGAGGGAGGTTCTGACGATGGGCAGTCCAGTACTGGGAGGAAGGCAGTCCTGCCATAAGTACAAGAAGAAGTGGTCCCGATCCCATATATGCTCTGGCCTCGTCCCCTTCTCACAGGAAGGTAAGGAAAAGGCACTGGTGAGAGTCCCCCTCTGCAAGGTCTACTACGAGACATTTGACTTCCGGAGTTGGAGGTCCCCACCGTCATCATCGATGATACCGGGGACTTTTAGTCCTGGGAGGTTGGTGTCTCAGGCCCAGAGCCCCCTGCCCCTGTCTTTAATTGAGGGTTTTAATGAGCAGTTCCACCATTGGGCAGCTCTTATGGAGCAATAGGTGCAGCGTCTGGCCCAGTTGGCACCACTGGTGGTGCCAGTCCCTGACCCTTTGGGGTTGGTGGGGCTGGTGCCACAGGCAGTGCTGTCAGGTCCAAAAGAGTGTTTGTTTGTGGCAGCGGCCTTTGGGCCCTGCCCGGGAGTGGTGCCACTAACATCTGTCCCATTTGTGGTGTTGACGCCATCCTTTTTGGGGACAGAGCAGTCACAGTGCCATTGCCGGTCACTTTGCTGCCAGCTGGGTCGTCAGTGCCAGTTCTGGTGCTGTATTCGGGACCCTTGGGTTCCAGCCTAGCATTGGGAGAGGTTTTGGGCTGGGCACCACATGGAGTCATGGTGTCACGGAGCCACCCTGTGTCAGTTATGGTGCCACCCTTCATGCCAGTCCCTCCCTCTTTGGGGCCAGGACCGATGTAACTGGTGTTGCCTCACCCGCGCACTGGATTATCAGTCCTGTGACCCCACCCTCTCTTCTACTCTCCTTCCACGGAGGTTGTAGAGGGGCTTGAGTCATACCCAGAGTTCTTTATCTCTGAAGATGGCAATTATGACTCTTACTATAGCCAAGAGATCTCAGATCTAGTTCCTGTGTCTGTACCTCAGGAGAACTTCTCTTTCCAAGCTTTGGTCAGAAATATGTACTCGGCATTACATTTTGAGTCAGCAGTCACTGATCGGACTAGGTGCCTCCGGCTGGAGTTCCTGAATGTGCCTACTATGCAAGTTAGTTTGTTTCCTCCTATCCAGCCCACACTGGAGGCCTTGTCTGATGCAATTTGGTAGAGACCTGCTTTGGTGGCAGCTTTTCCCAAGCAGACAGACAGGAGATATGCTGCTCCTAAAGATAAGTCAGTGTATTTTACTCAGCCAAGTCAATAGTTGCTGCTGTTGTTATTGTCACTGAGAATGACAAGGCCATTGTCCCCAAAAAGAGGTCATTGCACACCCCACTAATAGTGAGTCATGCAAAATTTACACTATGAGCAAATGAGCCGACACGTCAGCCACCCTGGGCATGAGGATTGTTAGCTTGCAAGGGCATTTTTCCAAGTATGAGTGTACCCTTTGGAGCAAAGTTAAAGCCTCTGGTAAGGGTCTGTCATATTCAGAAGCTAAAGGACATTCTGCTGACTGTTAAACAAGGTATTGAATCCAACAGTTACCAGTCCAAAGCCTCAGTGGATGCCTTTGATGCAGCATCTCGCTCTCTGGCTGCAGGCATTTGTATCAGATAGCATTTATGGCTGCAGATTGCTGGCTTCACTCAGGATGTCCAGCAACAGGTAATGAATGTTCCCTTTGATGGCACTTAACTGTTTGGAAAACAAGTGGAGCAGTGTCTTAAGGTGTTTAATGAAACTAGAGTGATTCTTAATACTTCCAGACCAGTTCCCTTCGATCCTTAGAAGAGCAAGGGGCATGGGTCTTTTAACAACAAGGGTCCTTTCGTGGCAAAGGCAGGGGAGTACAAAACAGAAGCCAGCCTCCTCAACCTCAGAAGAAGGCACAGCTAAAGTCACAGATACTGAAAGCATGTAGTGCCATCAGTTGAAGCCTGGACTCATTCCTGCTTCAGCTGCCCAAGGCAGACCTCTCTTTCCAATGGAGGGCTGACCCAATTTACTGTCATTGGGAACCTATGACGATGGACAGGTTGGTCCTCAGGATCGCTTCTAGAGGGCTCTCCTGGAGTTTTAGAAATCCTTCCAGTCTGTCCATCTAGAAGGCAACCCTCTTTGTCAGCTTACATGTCAGAGCTTCTAGTGAAGGAGATTGCAGGCTTTCTAAGCAACAGGGCAGTGGAAATAGTGCCAGTGTCAGAATAAAACACAGGGTTCTACTCCTGCTACTTCCTAGTTCAAAGAAGCAGGGGCATGTGCCCCATTCTTAACCTCAGAAACCTAAACAAATTTGTGGACTGAGAAAATTCTAAATAATTTCTATGAGCTCTCTACTACCCTGCCTGAAGCTTCAGGACTATCTAGCTTCTTGGATATGCAGATGCATACCAGCACATACTGGTACACCCTAGCCACACAGATACCTCTGTTTTGCAGTGCTTGGACAGCATTACCAGTTCAGAGTCCTGTCATTTGGGCTTTTCTCAGTGCCACAAGTCTTTACAAAGTAGTAAGTAACGTAAATATTTATTTATATAGTGTCTTTCCACAACCAAGGCGCTTCACATTTAAAATATAATATACAGACTTAAAATTTATACTAAAAGAATAAATATAGCAATAGATTTAAAATTCATCTGGGAAGTCTAAATTAAAAAGATATGTCTTTAATTCAGTTTTAAATCTTTGCAGTTCCCGCTGTGCACCTGAGGAAATTGGGACTTCAGGTCTTTCTGTAGTTGGATTATTGGCTAATTTCAGCCCGTCCAGACAGGAGTTGGAACAGACAGTAGCCACTGCTTCTCAGTTCCTAAACTTCCAGGGGTTTGCTGAACCTCGGAAATCTCGGGTTGTAATCCTCTCAGCAACTGCTGTTCATAGGAGCTCTTCTTGATACAACCCGAGCCTGGATTTTTCTTCCAGAGAGCAGAGTATGAGCAGTCTTGCAGATGGCATGCTACATAATGGAGTGCAAGACTCTGCAAGCCCACTCCATGCAATGCATGTTAGGTCTGATAGTCTACTCAGTGTTCACAGTGTCCCAGCACACTTGCACATGATGATAGCCCAGTGGGGGGCCCAGTGCAAAATTGTCACAGGCATCGCACCCTCAGACTTACTTCATTCAGGTGACCAAACCCTTGGTACAGTCCCTCACATGGTGGTCAGTGGAGGGGGAACTTCCTCTGAGTTTTCCCTTCTCCTAGCCAGAGCCAGAGGTGATTCTCACCACAAATGCCTCCCTGTTGGGGTAGGGGGCCCACTGCCAGGGCCTCCAATCTTAGAGTGCTTGGGCCCCAACCGAGACTCATCTCCATATCACTGTGTTGGAGATGTAAGTAGAGCTTCCATGAATAAATCTTCGCCATTGATTCACACTAGTGGGTTGAGGCAGAAGTGCTGGGACCCAGCAGGAGCCAGAACTTTTCAGAGGGCTGGTGCCAAGGTGAGCAGTGCACATGGCTGGTCTGCCAATGAGCGCACACAGCTGCCTGTTTACACCGGCGCCAGCTCCCAGACGCCTCAGTTCCTTCTTTTCTGCCATTGAGTGTGCATCAGTGCTTCATTGCTCATCTGCTGTGAGTCAGAACTTCACATCTGCATGACAACAGCATTCAGTTCTTCTCAGTTTTAATGTTTAAAGCTAGAATTTGTTATTTTGTGTCAGTTTATTGTATTTTGTCACAAAATTATCATAATTTTCTCTAGCGCTACTGAGCATCAATGGTCAAGGCCATGGAAGACAGTACGGTGTCTGAAGAGGCAAACTGCTCTGGCAGCAAGGCCATGTCCAGTCCACTTTCCCCATCAGGGAAGGGTTCTGCCTACGGGTGGTCCAGTGACAGGAGGAAGAACAGTCCTTCCATAAGTGCAAAAAGAAGTGGTCCCAATCCTGCACATGCTCTGTATCGAGGTCCAGGCACCTCTTGGCCTCAGCTTCTGCCTCTTCCCATTAGAAGGGGAAGAAACGGCACCAGTCGAGATCACCCTCTGCAAGATCTACTGCAGGATATTCAGCTTCTCAGAGTCAGAGGCCCTCGCCGGCACCTTCAGTGTCACTGAGGACCTCTGGTTCTGAGAGATCTGTGTCCCGGGCTCCAAGCGATCTATCTACCAGGAGTCCAGAACACCCTGGCAGACAAGCTCAGTCAAACAGAGGTCAATCCTCACGAGTGTTCATTAGCTGCAGGCATCGTAAGATCACTCTTCGACAAGTGGGGTACCCCAGATGTGGACCTTTTTGCATCCCAAATCAACACCAAATTACCTCATGCAATCACATGGGTGCAGTGTGCATATATTATGGAACACATATGAACAGTGGAGAGAAAGAAGTAAGTGCCTCAGCGCGGGGACTCGAACCCAGGACTCCCAGAATACCGTGCCAATAGTGCTACCAATTGCATCACCAAGGCAACTGGAAACTGGGCTGGCCCCGAGCATGTTACTCTTTCTCCAAATGCACAACCCAATGACTGCACAGATAATTACATTTGTACAATCACATATGAACATACGAATTTGCCAGCAGATAAAGGCCTTCAAACAACATGAAGTCTTGCTATATTATGACATATGCAGTGAGTCCCAACCTTCGAACTGCTCCGGAGGTGAAAGAGTTAACTTTCCATGCCAGGCATGGAACGCTGAGCTCGAGCTCGGTTGAAACTCTGTCTGTTGTTCTTCAAACTCAAACCGTCAGATTCTTTACTCCGCCTCACTGAACAGTCGCTCCGGAGATTTCTCCTTCTGCTTGGTTCATTTTGTCGGTTAAAGTATTGTTTTTCTCGGTTTTTGACCGAATTTAAACCGCAACCGGTCGGTTCAGACTCTGTCTGTGGTATTGTGAGTACTAGATAGGTTTTACATTAATTTCTATTCTGTGTGAAACTTGTAAACGGTTTATCGGTTCGGTTTGAACCGATCAGGTTGTTTAAAATATATTAATCTGTCATTTAGAGTGTGGTTACCGCTTCATCGGTTCTAAAAAACGGATTTTATTACGGTTTTTCCACGACCCGTGACACGGTTGGGAACCGATAAGAGGGTCTTACCTGGCAGATTGCCATAAACGGGAAGTTTGGTTAGGCTGGCACTATGTCTGAGAAACCCAAAAGAAAAACCGGGCCCACTGGGTTTCAACACTGCAGTGTCTGGGGAAGTCTTTGCTAAGGCTGACCCCCACACCACCTGTGTTTATTGTCTGGGGTTTGACCACCTCAATGCAGACTGCCAGATTTGTAAAATTTTCCTGCAGCTACCCTGGAAAAGAGAGTTGGTAGGCTCAGGAAAGGGAGGCCAAAAGTCCGCTGAACCGATCCGAGGGAGTGCCCTCTGACCAGGCGAGACTTCCTCGGGCAAAGGAGATCTGACTCTGAGGAGTCGGTTCCAGCAAAAAGGACTAGAAATCAGCTGGTGTGGAGCCAAAACTTTCCTCTCCAACGCTGAAGAAATAGCCAAAGCGATTAAATTGTCCAGTCGCCGGTTCCGACCGAACCTGCACCATCAGGTAAGCGACGATGGATTCGGCGTTCCACCGGGTTCAAGAGTATGATTTAGAGGAATATTATGAACCGGAGGAGGGAGAAGAGGAGTATGAGGAGAGTGAATGTGGATTTGAAAGTCTGGATGTGCCCATTGACCCGACATCTCCCCAGACAGACCTTCAGGAGTGTCTCCTCCAGGCTTTCTAAGTCCCTTCTCATTTTATGTTTTATAAAAGTGGTTGAAACCCTCCAGCTCCCTTGTGGAGGAAGCTGTGGATGATCAAGAGGAGCCTGACTATGTGGAAATGATGGATATCCCAGAGTCTAGAGACTGTCTATTCCTTGCATAAATCTTTTGGGAAACAGACAGTAAAAATTCTAAAACTCCTCACACTATACCTCCTGTGGATAAGAGAATGGACAAGAGGTACACATTGTCAGGCTCTGATACGGAGTTCCTTACACAACAATGCAGCCATGTTAGTAGTGCAGGCTGCAGCCTGTGACAAGGCAAATATTCCTTGGCTTCACCCCCTGACAAGGACTCCAGGAGGATTGATGCCATGGCAAAGAAACAGTACATGGCAGCATCCTTGGGACTCAGACAGGCAAATTATATAGCTTATGTTTGCTAGTTATGAGAAATCCAGATGGGATACTGTTATGGCTCTAGCAAAACAGGTCCTGGCCAGCTTGCCAAGGAGCTGGAGCAGGTGGCTGCTGATGGTATTGAGGCATCCAAGGTGCAATTCCATGCTGCAGTGGACTCTAATGATGTGTCATCAAGAGTCATGGTTACATCTGTGGCACTTCGCAGAATGGCAGCTCAGATGTACTAGCCTGTCAGGATACCCAGACTAAGGCCATGGATTTTCCTGTTGTGGGTAATTCTCTGTTTGGGGAGCAGACAGAGAATTACATGAAGAAAATGGATGAGTATAGGACCACCTATAGGAGTGCACAGGCCAAGGAAAGGCAGGCCACTCCTCAAAGGCAGCTTTCCAGGGGCAGGGGCAGGCCTTTTCATAGGCCTTTTTACCAAGCCCAGGCCTCCTCTTCTGCTTACACCCAGAGGGGGTTCTTTAGAGGGAGAGGCAGACGGGGTACAAGTAGGCCTGCTTCCACCCCTCAGCCTAAAGCCCCTGCCAAGCAGGCACCCTGATGGGGTTGCCAGGGCCAATTCTCAGCTACCTGTAGGGGGCAGGCTGGCTTACTTTGTCCTGGACTGGAAGTCTCTGATATCAGACAAGTAGGTCCTGGAAGTAGTAAGCCAGGGACTGGTTCTCAGCTTCAAATAATTCCAAAGATGAGAACCAGATCCTTTCTGCAAATCCACCAGAGGCACTTGCCCTAGAGGCAGAGGTCTCTTCCCTCCTGGCTCTCAGAGCTGTGGAAAGGGTTCCACCCTCACACCAGGGCACAGGATTGTATTCCAGGTACTTCCTTACCCCAAAAAGACAGGAGAATGGCGGCCCATCCTGGATCTCAGATATTTAAACAAGCACCTTTTAAAACCAAAATTCAAAATGGTGACTCTGGAATTATTCTACCTCTCTAAGGCCAGGGGACTGGCTAGTCCCTGGACCTCAAGGATGCCTACTTCCATATTCTCATCAGAAGCTCCCATCAAAAGTACCTCAGGTTCGAGCTGCCCTCAGGCCATTACCAGTTCAGAGCAATGCCCTTTGGCCTCGCCTCTGCTCCAAGGGTATTCACAAAATGCCTGGCAGTAGCAGTTGCTTCCCTAAGAGGGCAAAAAATTGCCATCTTCCCTTACGTGGACAACTGGCTCATAGTAGGCCAGTCTCCAGACCAAGTCAAGTTACATCTACAGATAGCTCAGCAACTGCTCACCTCTCTAGGTTTCCTTCTGAATCTTTCAAAGTCAGTTCTAGAGCCTGTCCAGCTCCTCACCTTCATAGACGCAGAGCTGAACACAGAGAAAGCCAGAGCCTTCCTTCCTTTGGACAGGGTAAGGACCATGGTCTCTCTGGCCTCCTCATTCACCCTGCAGGTCTCTCGACCAGCAAGGCATTTTCTACAGCTCCTGGGGCACATGGGTGCTTCTACAGCAGTAGTGCAGGGAGCAAGATTTCAAATAAGGACATCCAGTTCCATTTGAGTGCCTTTTGTCTCAAAGGAAAGACCTCTAACCAAATTGATCCCAGTAACTCGAACCCTGATCCAAGCCCTACAGTGGTGGCAGGATCAGCAATCTGAGACAAGGGGTTCCCTTTGTCACTCAGTCTCACCTCCTAATCCTTACTACAGATGCATCCTCTTGGGGTGGGAGCTCACATGGGCGCACTCACTACCCAGGGATTGTAGTCCCTCAGGAATCTCTGCTCCACATCAATCTGTTGGAACTCAGAGCAGTTTTTCTAGCACTTCAAGTTATTTCCAAATCTGTTCAGAACAAAGTTGTACAGGTCAGAACAGACAACACCACCACAATGTGGTACATCAACAAGCAAGGAGGCACTCGGTCTATGGCCTTGTGCAGTGAGCAATGAAGTTGTGGTCTCTGGCTTACTCCTGAACACCTCCCCACGGCAGTTCACCTCCCAGGCAAGGACAATGTCCTGGCAGATGCTCTCAGCAGGATTTCCCAGGGCCATCACGAATGGTCACTGGACCCCTGGTCCTGGAGGTAATATTTGCCAGATGGGCACCCCCAGATAGATCTTTTGCAGCCCCAGACAATCACCAACTTCCCTTTTTGCTGCAGGCCCCAGTGTTGGGCCCAGTCCCTCTGGATGCCTTGGTTCTCAATTGGGAAGGGAAGTTTCTCTATGCTTTTCCCCCTTCCCTCTCCTGTTCAAAGTGTTAGTCAAAATCAGATCTCAATCCTGCAAGATGATCCTGATTGCTCCAGATTGGGCCAGACAACCCTGGTATCCACTCCTACTGTCCTTAGCAGTCCATCTTCCCCTGTGTCTTCCCAGGAATCACAACCTGTTAACCTGTGCTCAGGGGAGGGTTTGGTACCCGAGCTCAAATCTCTCAATCTCAAGGCCTGGCTCTTGAAGAGTTAGAGTTTGCTGATCTACACCTCTCCCAAGGTGTAATGGATATATTGAAGGCTTCTAGGAAACCTTCCACCAGGGCTACCTATAATTCCAGATGGAAGAGGTTTTCCATATGGTGCTCTGGGAAGCATATTTCCCCAGAATCTGCTGATTTACCCACAGTCCTGGACTATATGGTCCATTTAAATACCTTGGGGCTGAGACCAGCTACCCTAAAAGTACATTTGGCAGCTGTGTCTGCTTTTATTTCAGCAGGTAAGCCCTCTTCTCTTTCAGCTCATCCTGTATTCTCCAAGTTTTTAAGGGATTGCTTCACACAACCCTCCATTCAGGGACCCTGCCCTGCCTGGGATCTTAATGTTTGCATTGCTCAGCTTATGCAACCTCCCTTTGAGCCCTTGTCTTCAGCAGAGCTTAAGTACTTGACTTGGAAGACTGTGTTTCTGGTAGCCATCACTTCTGCCAGACGCATAAGTGAATTACAAGCTTTGTCAGTGGAGCCTGATTTTATCTCCCTTCATAGAGATAAGGTGGTCCTCAGGACTAACAGGAAGTTCTTGCCTAAGGTGGTTTCAGATTTCCACCTTAATCAATCTATATCTCTTCCAGTGTACTTCACTGACCATTCCTCCTCTGGCGAGAGGAGACTGCACAGCTTAGATGTGAAGAGAGCCCTTAGTTACTACATAGAGGGTCACAGGTTTGACTCCCTCCAACTGTTCCTCACTTATGGTGAGGTTGGTAAAGGGAAACCTGCCACTAAAAGATCCATTGCCAGGTGGATTGTCTCTTGTATCCAATTCTGTTATGAAAAGCTGGGTAAGGTTCCTCCCTCAGGCCTGAGGGCTCACTCTACCAGAGGTACAGCTGCTTCCTGGCTGCTCCAGGGACATCCCTATTCTAGAGATATGTCAAGCAGCTACCTGGAAAACAGTTCACACTTTTACTAAGCATTACTCCTGGACATCCAGGCTAGGAATGATGCTGGGTTTGGCACAGCTGTGCTTCACAGCTATTTCCTAAGTAGGTTCTGTTCCTCCTCCATGGAGGTACTGCTGTGTAGTCTGCATGTCATAATATAGCAAGACTTCCTGTTGTTTGAAGAAAACATTACTCACCTTAGTAATGTTGTTTCTTCTAATGGAGTCTTCTATATTCTGACTCCTCCTGCCTGCCCTCTTAGAACCTCTGTTTTCGGGATGTGGGTGGGCAGTGCAGTGTTGCACTTAGTAGATGCCCACCTTGTTGTTTTCACCCTCCTTTTTGGGGTGACTTGGTGTGTGTTTTCATTTTTGGGTCTCCTGACTTGAGTCTTTGTTTTGGGACCAAAAATGTGTTCTTATGTTTAGTAGCCAGTTGGCTGGTGTAGGTTTACAGCTTCCACACAGGACCTCAGTGAGTTTAGCTTATAAAGATCTGAAGGTTTGAGTTTGAAGAACAACAGACAGAGTTTCAACGAGCTCGGAGCTCAGCGTTCCATGCCTGGCATGGAAAGTTTATCGTTCACCTCGAGCAGTTCGAGAGGTTGGGACTCACTGCATAGGTCATAATATAGCAAGACTCCATTAGAAGAAACAACATTACTAAGGTGAGTAATTTTTCTTATGGTCTATCGAGTCTTCAGCTAGCAACCCTTATACTGCAGCTGCCCTTCCCTCCCTCACCTGACCCTCCCTCTTACCCAGTCCCATCTCCTTTTAAAGCAGTCCACTGTTCTACAGGATACCACTTTGGTAGGCAATGCATTCCACCCAGACAACACTCTCTTACAGTCATAGTAATCCACCAGGTTTTTCTGACAGGATCTGCCCATGACAGACTCATGTTGCCTAATATCCTGCAGCCCATTGGTCTCCAGAAGGGACACCAGCCTCTCCCTCAGGATTGTCTCCATCAGTTTTCCCATGATGGATGTGAGGCTTACCCGTCTGTAGTTTCCTGGTTCATCTTTGGGACCGCTGTTACGGAGGGGTACCACGTGAGCCATCCTCCAGTCCTGAGGTACACTTCCTGAGACCAGGGAGGAATTGAACAGATCTGCCAAGGGCTCACCAGGATTTCTGCCAGCTCTCTCAGTACCCTGGAGTGAATGCCTTCTGACCCTGGCGCCTTGTCCACCTTCAGTGCCCTCAGGCCCTCCAGTACCCTGCCCTCTGTGATTCCCCCATCTGTCACCTCCTCCCTCCCCAAGCCTGACCTCCCACCCCCTTGGTAGCATCCTCCTTTCTCCTTAGTAAACACTGAGCAGAAGTATTCATTAAGCTTCTGCCTTCTCTGCCCCTGTTTCCACCTATCCCTCTTAATCCTTACTATTTTGTCCCTACAACTCCTATTCTCCATGATGTACCTGAAGAATTCCTTCTCCCCTTTCTTGTTGCCTTGCACCAGCCTGAGCACCTTAGATACCTCGGCTGCCCTTACTGCCTTCGGCACCTCCTTCGATTCCTTCTGGTAATCCTCTCTGTCCTCCCCTTTCCCTGTTTTTTTGAACCTCCTAAAGGCAGCTCTTTTATTTCTTACTTTCTCCATGACCCCTTTGCTCAACCAGCTGGTTTCTTGGTCCTAGCTCTCTTACTTTGGACCCTGATGCAGGTTTTGGTTGCTTCCTCAATTCCCAGTTTTATGACGTCCCAAATCTGGTTAGTGTCCATATTAGTTTTGATTCTGGCTAGATACCCTTTAACTACCTCCCCCATCCTCTTGAAGTTGGCCCTCCTGAAGTACACTCTTGTACCTGTTTCTACTCCCTCCTTACCCATTTTCAATGTGAACCACACTGAGTGGTGGTTGCTCCCTGCGCGGTTCTTTCACCCCCAGCTCCCTCACAGACTACCCATTTGCCAGCACGAATTCTAGGGTGTTCCCTAACCTGATTGACTCGCAGACCATTTGCATTAGGAAGCTATCCTGGAACATGGGTGCGGTATCCATATATTGTGCAACACACAAACAGTGGAGAGAAAAAAGTAAGTGCCTCAGCTGGGACTTGAACCCAGGCCACCCAGCTTCTAAAATTGGAAGCACAAGGGGCAAGATAATACTGGTGGCCCACTGTTGGCCTTGACAAATTTGATTTCTTCTGTTGAGCAGACTTTATGTCAGCATACCAAGGACTCTACATCTCAGAACAGACATATTGACTCAGGGTCAGCTGGTCATCTCAACCTGCATTCCCTTCTTCTTCAGACCTGGCTCCTAAAGACATAGAAGTGAAAAGGTACAAGGTATCTTAGAGGGTCTCTAAAATACTTTTGGCTGCAGGAAACCTTCCACTGGGAAGACATACACAGCTAAATGGAAACTTTTTCCATCTTGTGCTTCAAAACCAGCATGGACCCCTTTGGGTGCCTGCTTGACAAGATTCTGGAGTACCTTCTTGACCTTTCAGATGCAAGCCTACAGTGTTCCACAGTAAAGGTCAGTCTGAGTGCTATTTTTGCATACCACTAACCTGTCAGTACCTTCTGTCACATACCCACTCCTGAGGGCCAGGTCCACTGAGCTCACAGTGCCCACCCCTAAGTGCAGTCTGTGACGGGGGGGAACATGAATGCCCTCCATGCGTCCCTCTAGAGTGCTCGCTGAGTTTACAACAAAACACTCACCATGAGTTCCCAGGGCTTCCTCTCTAATCTAGGTAAGGGTAAAATACAGTCTCAAGTCTGTAGCTAGGTTAGAACCCTCCTTGGTTGCTGTACTGGGGGGAAGACCCAGGTGTTATGAGCTCTTCAGGGCTGTCTCTTGTAACCCTGATAGTGTCTTCTGTCACGGGTGGTGCAGCAACCTAGTTCCCCTTACAAACCCCTTCCAAGACCTATGTATTTCCCTGCTTAGGCATCCAGATTCCTTCCAAGGATCCTAAGACTTACAAACAAAAGATTTAGAAATTTGATTACAGAATAACAAAAGAAGTGGGAAAAAAAACATACCAAACACGCTGTTAAATTTGACTGGCTTATTTCTACCTGTTTTTTTAGTGAATCAAAGTCCAGAAAATACCTGAAATCTACAAAGAACCTTTCCTTTTCATAGCTACTGGTCTTCAGTGTATGTTTGTGGCAGTCTTGCTTTGTGTGTTAGGAAGAGTGTTTTCTGCAAAATGCTGTGCCAGAATGCTCAGAGTTTCTCTTCTGAGGGACTTTTTACAGCCCTGGTTCTGCAGTCCATGGTTAGCTGGTGGCAGTATCATTTTAGGCCAGCAGGGGTCTCTCTTGCTCTTTCCAAGTTTTAATGGAATCAATATTATTAATTAGTTAGATTTCTTATAGTTCCAATATCCTGACTAGCGTTTTATCCCTGTCCTTCCTGTCACATAATAAAATGTAAAGAGACTGAGGCAGTTACCAAAAATTGGCACTAGACTTCTAAAATGCATGTTTTCCCAGATCCTGTTTCTCAAAGTAATTTGCTTTGAAGTGGAAAGGTTTATGACCATAGGAGATGTTTTTCTGTCTTCTGACAATTTATGACCCTCTGCCTTTGATCGGCTACCCCAGCCCTCTTTGAAATGTAATTTCAGTTTCCTGTTAAGTAAGCCTTTCCCAGGCAAAGAGGAATGTCAGACATTTGCAATACATTCTCTGTTTCCTGTGACCATTTTAGTAAAACTGTGCATCCTTCTGCCAAACCTCATCTCCTGGCCTGTTTGGGAATTTAAACATAATCAAAATCACAGAAAAATATAACAACAATACATCTGCAATATCACAGCAGTGGCCAACTCACCGCACCCTCTACTTGCACAGCTGCCATTATTCAAGAGGTTCCTCCAGGGCACTTTGCACACAATGCGTCACATTAAGGGAAAGGGGACATTGTTTAACCAGGAGAGGCACACTAAGCCAAAGCTTGTTTCTAGGTGTGACCTGGGAGCACAAGGAAGTTAAGTGACTTGCTCAGTGTCACTTAGTATGCAAGTGGGGCTGTAGGATGCAGTAGCTGCCTGGGACATCAACCTTGTTTTAGATATGGTCACTCGCATGTCATTTGAGCCCTTTATGATGTGTGAATTGAAATTTTTAACTTTGAAAGCAGCATTTCCAGTGGCCATTACCTCTTCTCACAGTGTGTCTGAAATCCATGTCTTGGTCACAGATCTGCCGTATACTGTTTTCCACAAGGACAAGGTACTGTAGTTCTCCTTACTCACCCAGTTTTCTACCGAAAGTGGTGTTGGAGTTCCATCTTAACCAGCACCTTGTCATGCCTACCTACTTTACTGACATCCAGAATGTGGGAGAGCGTGCTTTCCACTCACTGGATGTTAAGAGATTAGGGTTTATCTGGACAGGACCAAGGAGTTCAGATACTCCAGCCAGCTGTTTTTCTCCTTCGATCCTAATCAAAACGGGCAACCTGTTACAATCAAGTGCATTTCTGCCTGGACTGTGAATTGCCTGCTCCAGTGCTATACCATGGCTCAGATTAATTGGATGTCCAGATATGCGTCCATTCCACCAGAGAAGTTGCCATGTCCCTGGTCAGAGATTTGCTCTGCAACTTGGAGCACAGTGCACACCTTCACTAAACACTATGCCATACCAGGCTGGCAGCATGCCACCTTGGCAGGTCATTCCTGAATGGATTACTGTCCTGAGTGAGCCCTCAGCTCCTACCACCTTAGTCTCAGGAACTTTGTCTACGCTTGGTACTCTGATCTACTAGTTTGAATCAAATGAAGGTTTTCCTAGAAGATTAAGGAATTACGATAGAATGTAATGTTCATTTTTATGGTCTGAAAGCCTTAATGGTCTTAGCCACAAAACAGTCCTCCACAGTCCTCCTTCAGACAGACAGCAAGTATGTGATGTACTACATGAACAAGCAAGGAGGAGTATACTTTTATCCTGTTTGCAGGGAAGTTATGAGGGTGTGGGAATGGTGTCTGGAGCAGGGGATCCTGCTCCAAGCAATCTGTCTGCCTACAGTTCAGAACACTGTGGCAAAGAAGCTCAGTCAGACAGAGGCTGATCCTTATGAGTGTTCACTAGCTTCAGACATTGTGAGATCGCTAATCGATGAGTGGGACACTCCAGATGTGGACCTTCTGGCGTCTCCACTCAATGCCAAACTGTCTCGATTCTGCTGCAGAAATCCAGGACATGGTGCTTTCTGTCAGGATGCATTCAGACTGCATGCGTGAAATCTGTTTCTGTATGCATCACGCAGCCCCTCTTACTCAGAGTGCTGCTCAAATTGGAGGTGCCGGGGGCATGATGATTTTGGTGGCCCCTGCTGGCCTCAACAGATATGGTTTCCTCTGTTTGACAGATTTTTAGTCAGCAAACTAAGGGCTATGTTATTTAGGACACAGTGTCAGCTGATCCATCCAAACCTGTGCTTCTTTCACCTTCAGTTCTGGCTCTTGAAGTGATAGAAGTGAACTCCTCCTCTCAGAATGGACTTATTGACTCAGGGTCACCTGGTCCATCGCAGCCTGCACTCCCTATTTCTTCAGGCCTAGCTGGTGAAGAGATAGAAGTGAACAGGTGCAGAGTATTTTAGAGGGTATCTGAAATACCTTTGGCTGCTCTTAAGCCTTCCACGAGGAAGACATACACAGCCAAATGGAAAATGATTTTCCACCTGGTGCTCCAAAACCCGCTTGGACCCCTTCGGATGTCCTCCTGACAAGGTTCTAGAGTACCTACTGGACCTTTCTGATGCTGGTCTGCAGTATTCCACACTAAAGGTCCACCTGTGTACTATTTCAGCATACCATGAGCCCATCGGTGCCCTCTGCCTGGCACAGCTGCAATATTTCAGGAGGTTCCTCGAGGACATTTTACACACAAGGTCTGCCATCAGGAAGACAGTAGCTGCCTGGGATATCAGCCTTGTGTTGGATATGCTCACTTGCAAGCCTTTTGAGCCCCTTGCGATGTATGACTTGACATTTTTTACTTGGAAAGAAGTATGTTCTATAGGCTATCACCTCTAATTGCAGAGGATCTGAAATCCATGCTTTGGTCACAGATCCTCGGTATACTGTTTTCCATAAAAATAAGGTAGATCTTACTTCGAGAGGACTCTTGCAGTAGGTAATTACATATAGGACTGACGCCGGCAGGCGGCAGGACCCCACGGAAAAATTTCTAGCTAGCAGTCCCTGGCGAGGGACCGCCCGTCAGATGACTGGCGTCAGAGAGCGTGTCGGTATAAAGGGCGGTCCCTCCCTTCCCTTCCAGTTCTTTCCGCCGTTAGCTCATGCCAGCGCCTCGTGAGAAAAGTTCCTTGCAAATCCAGGCTCCTTAGTTTGGTTATTTTACCAAGTTTTTTCTCTTTTCTTAGTAGTCGTCAGTCATTAGGTACGTTGTATACCGTCCCCTACACCCTCGAGGCACAAAATAAAGGTGGCTTCAAATTAAACAACTCCCTTTGGGACGGCCATTCCCTGTGCCTTTTGCCTAGGTCCTGACCATCAATTAGAAAGTGCCAGCACTGTCTGTTTCAACGCGGCCACCCGGAGAAGGTGGCAGCAGTCCCTGAAGCCCACATTCTCAAAGAAGATGAGCTCCATGGAAAGAACTCAAAAACTTGACAGGCATCAACTTCCCTGAAGGCCATCGCAAGACAAGGACAAAGAAAGCACCGGGTCAAGGGCTCCTCCACCCACGACTTCCTTGGGAGTCGCCCGTGTTGAAAACGTGCTCCTCGGCCTGACGCCTTAGAGGCTTCTAAGGCGGCATCGTACCGTCTGGCTCTGCTTGGGCCCTCCAGTTGCCAGGCCTCCCGGTAAAGCCGTGACTTTGCGGCCTACCAGTGCAGGCGGCTCCGATGGCTGGACGTCGGCTCCTCCGGCGTCCACACGAGAAGGTGATGAAGTCCCGACCCATATGGGCGACAGCGCAACCCCTCTCCCGCCAGACTAGGCCGCCCCTCCTTCGCGGCCTGCCTCCGGCGAAGGGTCCGTTAAGTCAGACGCTGGCCCTCCGGCACCTGCCTGGATCCCGCTGGTAAGACGCATGCCGGACCCTCCCACATCCATCATTCTCGGCTCCCCGCAGCTTTTGCTGCCCTCCGGGGACCCTGAGTCTCCTCAGCCCGACCCTGGGGATTTCTCCCCTCCATCCCCGGGTGACGCCGAGGTCCCTGTTCCTCCTCCGTCGGACCAACCTCCTGCTGATCTGACGTCGGCTCCCTGGACGCCGGCCCCGATGCCGGCACCTCAGCTGCCAGCTCTGATGCTGGTAGTGCTGGCTCTGGGCGACATCCTGCTCCCGGATGCCGCCCCGACACCGGGCCCTCCGGGCCTTCTGTCCCAGTTCTGCCCGCGGGGCCTCCGGCAGGGCTGTCTGCTCTGGCAGCTCCCCCAGCTCCCCATGCTCGTTATATCTGACGCCGTCATACCCAGGACCACAGTATCCGACACCGCAGTACCCGACGCCAGCCTATCCAACAACACAATACCTGATGCCACAATACCCGACGCCGGGCTTCCCGCCGTCGGGTTATGGATACGCGACTTATGGGTATAACCCATACCCTTATCCCCCTCCTCCTCCACTGCCCCCACAGCCGCCGGTGGATTTGCAGGAGACTCTGGCCTCCTGGTGGGCTGAGGCCAAGGCTCAGCTCACCGGAGAGGTGGAGAGTCATCTTCCGACAACGGTGCGGTCCGGTTCCCGTATGTCCACGGCGACAAACTCCCTCACCTCCTCCGGACACCAGGGCTAAACCCTCTGGGTCCAGAGAGGGGCAGGACATGCTTCCCTGAGGGCTTCCCAAAGAGTCCGTTCCTCCCCCTAGATGGGAAAGGGAGTTGTCTTCCTCTTCATTTTCTTCCTCTTCCTCCTCGGACGCCTCCAACGGCTGCTCCGAGAAGGACAACGAGCCATGCTCTCCATCAAAGCCCAGGCCAAGGACTCCTCCGAAGTGTCCTTCGGAGGATCCTTCTTTCACGGAGCTGCTACGAAAAATCCAGGCAGTGCATAAGTGGCAATCTTTGGAGCTAGATCCACAGCGGGTGAAACTCGCCGAGCATCTGGATCTGCCTGTGACCGCTCCCACCTTGGTGCCACCCTGGATCGAGCCTCACGGCCACCTTGTTACCACTATTTGGAAACAACTGTCGGCGTTAGCCGCTCTTCCACGGAAGTCGAACAGGCTATACCACGCTTCTGAGGGTGTTGACTTTCTGGATTCTCACCCTCGAGCTTACTCAGTTGTGATTAGCGCCGCTCACGGCCGAGCAGCTAATCCGAGACATCTTAGCTCGTCGCCACCTGTTAAAGAATCTCGCCTTCTGGACCAGTATGGCAAGAAGATTTTCGCTTCTTCCACGCTGGGGATCAGGCCCTGAACTATATCGGTCACATGGGGATTACCAGAATGCAATTCTTACTTAGGTGGAAACCAAATTGGACTCCTGCGGGCTCTCAAGTCAAGCAGGACCTGTCTGACCTCATCCGCTCTGCACGTTCGGCCATCGACACATGCCCCGTCGACCTACGATGCAGTGGACACTGCTGGATGGAGCTCAGCTTTAGCCGTGAGCTTCGACTTCATGCTCAGGCTCCGTGTGTCAGGGTTGGTCCGGAGAGTGCAGTCCGCTATACAGGGCGCCCTTCTGGGGTTGGATGTTCTTGGGGGTGATGTCGAGGACATCATCACCAATCTGCGGGAGAAGGGGATGGCACTAAAGTCCGTTGACTCTATGTACCATCCCCATCAGTTGCAGCGCCGTCCCTTTTGCAGATGGAATCGGCCAAAGGTGAAACCTCCGGGAAAGCAGGCCACTAAACACCGGGCCCCCACAGCTGCCAAGCCCCCTCTGCCCAAAAAAGCAGCGGGTGCTTTAGCTGTGGCGCTGCCCCACACCACCTGACTCCTTCCCTCTCCCACAGCCTCCGGGCTTCCTGGAGGAACCGGTAGGAGGGAGGTTTCCCCTCCACCTTCCGGACTGGAAGAGGATAACATCAGATTCTTGGGTGCTCCAGCTAATAGCAGAAGGACACTCAATAGAGTTTCTGAAACCACCTCGTCACCCTCTCCAAGGTCGTGCGTACTCTGGAACATCATCTTCTGGTCCAGGAAGAGATTTCAGCACTGTTGCTGAAAGAGGTGATAGAACCTGTCCCCCTTCCCCTACAGGAGCGGGTTACTATTCCCACTTCTTCCTGGTCCCAAAGAAGACCGGGGATGTAAGACCTATCCTAGATCTCAGTTCCCTGAACCTATTCGTGGAATACAAGAGGTTCAGAATGCTCTCACTGCAGAGCCTTCTGCCTCTCCCCCGTTTGGGCCAGTGGCTGTGCGCTCTGGATATGCAGGATGCTTACCTGCATATATCCATTCGCCCGTCCCACCACAAATATCTCCATTTTCCGTTCCAGGGGGACCACTACCAGTTCAAGGCACTCCCATTTGGCCTCTCCTCAGCTCCCCGAGTATTTTCCAAATGCCTTCCGGTGGTGGCGGCCTTCCTGCGTACTTGGGGAGTGCAGGTTTTCCCGTACCTGGACGACTGGCTCCTGGCGGCCTCATCCAGGGAGGAACTCCTTCGCTGCCTCTCCCTTACCCAGCAGGTCTTTTCCTGTCTAGGTATTACCATCAACCATTCCAAGTCTCACTTGATCCCATCCCAGAGACTCCAGTTTATCGAGGCGATACTGGACATGACCCTGGGCAGGGCCTTCCTGCCACCGGACAGGGCGGCCACTATTCAGACTCAGGTAATCCTGTTGTCCGGCTGCAGGCAAGTCACTGCAAGGTCGGTTCTTCATCTTCTCGGGCTCATGGCAGCTGCTGTCCCGACAGTTACTCACGCTCGGCTCCACATGAGGGTTTCTCAGTGGACGCTCCGCTCCCAGTGGGAACAATTGGTGGACGACTAGGATCAGTTGGTTCTAGTCTCCTCTCCCATGGTTCGAGACTTGCAGTGGTGGATGGTCAGAGAATCTGTTTTGGGGGGTTCCATTTTTCCTTCCTCCCCCCTCCCAGACTCTGACTACAGATGCTTCAGGCGAAGGTTGGGGAGCCCATCTCGATCCTCATCGGACCCAGGGCTCTTGGTCCAAGCTCAAACAAACTCTTCACATCAATGTGCTCGAGCTTCGGGCAGTACTTTATGCCCTCCAAGCTGTATCTCCTTCCAGGCCACCTAGTTGTCTAGACAGACAATATGTGTGTGGTATGGTACATCAACAAACAGGGAGGGACTCGATCCTACCCTCTTTGCAGGGAAGCAATGAGAGTGTGGGATTGGGCAGTACAACACGACCTTCACCTTACGGCAATTCCTGTTCCAGGAGTCGACAACACCTTGGCAGACAAGCTGAGTCGCCCGTCCGCCCGGGCCCACGAGTGGGAACTGGATCAAGGGGTCCTAGACGATATCTTCCTATGCTGGGGAACACCACAGGTAGATCTGTTCACTTCCCCTCAAAACGCAAAGCTTCCTGTCTTCTGCTTGTTCATTCAAAAGCGAGGCATCTTCTGGAGAGATGCTCTGTCTCTAGATTGGAAGGACATATTCGTCTGTGCCTTTCCCCCAATTCCTTTGATCCCACGGGTCTTGCAGAAACTTGGGTCAGAAGGAGCACGAATGATTCTGATCACTCCCTTTTGGCCCAGGCAAGTTTGGTTCTCTCTTCTGCAACAATTCTCAGAGGAACCACCGCTTCCTCTTCCTCTGTCACAAGGATTGCTGACCCAGGATCAGGGGACCCTGGTTCATCCAGATCTCAAGGCCCTTCAGCTTCATGCATGACTCCTGCAGACATAGCTCAGGCCCGCTTTGGAGTTTCTCCCCAGGTGGTGGAGATTCTGGTAGAGACTAGGAAACCCTCCACCAGGTCTACCTATGCCTTGAAGTGGAAAAGATTCACAATTTGGGCTGCTTCAAAAGACCTGGAGCCTATCATGTTCCCTTTGCAGACAGAACATTTGCTCAGCTGGAAGTTTCAGACCTTTCTTAGAGAGTTCTCCACCTGAGACCTCCTTTCTGAGTCCAGCTCCTCCTTGGGATTTGAATTTTGTTCTTGAGAAACTTATTCTGCCTTCTTTTGAACCAGCAGCTTCTGCAGGTTTGAAGTTCCTTTCTTAAAGACACACTTTTTCGTGGCCATCACCTCTGCTTGGAGGATTTCGAGCTCAGGCCCTGATGTGTAAAATTCCGTACTTGATTTTTCACAAGGGCGATGTGGCTGTGCATACCAATCCTAAGTTTCTCCCCAAGGTGGTAGCGAATCACTCTGAACTAAGTCCATAGAGCTACCCGCTTTCTTTACGCAGTACTCCAGTCAAGGGGAGTATTTGTTGCATACTATGGATGTTCACCGGATTCTGAGATACTACACCAGCAGGACGAAGGATCTCAGAAAGACAGATCAACTGTTTGTCTCTTTTGCACCCAAAAGAGAAGGCAATGCTGTTTCTAAGCAATGCCTTTCTAAATGGTTGGCTCATTGCATCACTTTCTGTTATGACAAGTACAACAAGACCCTTCCGGGTCAAGTAAGAGGCCACTCCACCAGAGGAGTCGCTGCCTCAGTGGCTTGTTTCAAGAATGTGTCAGCGGCAGACATTTGTGCTGCCGCCACTTGGACTTCCGTCCATACCTTTACGAAACATTACAGTTTGGATATTGCCTCTCGCTGTTGAGCAGGCTTCGGGCTGGCTGTTTTGCAAGGCCTCCTTTCTTAAAGGCCTTCACAGCTTGGGGATCTATTTTGAGTAGCTTTCCTCCTCCTGTTGCTTCTTCTTGTTCCAGACTGCTTAGGACTCAGTCCGATATGTAATTACATACTGCAAGAGCCTTCTCAAAGTAAGATAGTACACTTACGTAAGAACTTACTGTAACAGTAGATCTTCGAGAGAGGCTCTTGCAGTAGGAAATACCTTCCCGCCTTCCATCCCCCTAGGCTTTTTCAGCTCCTTTTCCATTTAAGAAAATATCCACCTCTCTCTCGTCCGGCCTCTGTTGGTCTTTGGCAGGAAAGAACTGGAAGGCAGGTATGAGGGACCGCCCCTTTTTACCGATGTCTCCTGATGCCGGTCGCTTGAGCGTGGGGGCGGTCCCTGCGTCAAGAGACTACTAAGCTAGAAATTTTCCATGGGGTCCTGCCCCTGCGGCGTCAGTCCTATATGTAATTACCTATTGCAAGAGCCTCTCTCGAGATCTACTGTTACGTAAGTTCTACGTAACTGTACTTTCTCCGTACATGCCCCAAGCTTTTACCAAAAGTGATGTCAGAGTTCCATGTTAACCGGCCTTAGTCCTGCTTACCTATTTGCCAACTTCCAGAATGAGGAGAGTTTCTCCACTCCTAGATGTTGAGAGGGCCCTTAGGTTTTACCTAGACAGAACCAAGGACTTCAGACAATCCAAAGAGCTCTTTGTCTCCTTTGATCCTAATTGGCAGGGACAGCCTGTTACAATCAAGTGCATTTTGCCAGATTTTTACGTGCCTTTTCCATTGTTGTGGCATGGCTCAGGTTAAACTGGAGCAGCATACCGCCCTCCACCAGAGCAGTTGCCATATCCCTGGCAGAGATATGCTGTGTGCCTATTGGAGAAATTAGCAGAGTTGTAACTTGGAGCTCAGTGCACACTTTTACTGAGCACTATGCCCTGGATGTCCATGCCAGGCAGTACACCACCTTCATCAGGACAGTCCTGAATGGATTATTATCCTGAATGAGCTCTCGGCTCCATCCACCTTAGTCTGGGGGACTTTGTCTGAGCTCAGTACTCTGACCTACTGGTGGGAATCAATGGTGAATACTTATTCTTGGAAGATATTAAAATTATACATTCACTGTAATTGTTGATCTTCTAAGAATATTTTACCTTGATTCACCGCCTCTACTACAACCCTCCCCTTTTCAAAGCATGAAGCGTGTTAGGTAATGCCACAGTAAGGGGCGGTGTTCAAACCTTGATGCTAGCCAGCATTCTTGTTCTCTCCAAGTATTGTGTGGACTTTCAGATGGACTTTTGATACAGCAAGTGCCTTTTATGTGAGTTGTGAACTCTTTTTACTGCACATTTTTGAATGACTAAAAGCATTTTTCAATGAACTTTTGTTGCTGTCCACGTTTACTGATAAGGAGAGACGTGTAGTAAAATTATACCTTTGGCAGGTGCTGGCCTATCCTGAATTGCTAATTGAATTATTTTTGTTCTGGGCACTGCCTTTTCCTGGTTGCGGTCGTATGCCTTGTACTTCAGTAATTTGTTATAGTACAGATAATCCATGGTCCACACACCACCTGCGTTTTGGGGTGAAACCCCTTCCTCTGGGTGGGCTGCGGTACCTCGTATCTGTACCAGAATTGTGCTCATTTTCCTAGTCCTGTACCCTTATTTAACATAAGTCTTCTCAAGATTCCTCCTTAAATGCAGGTTTGAAAGCACTCAACTAGCGTGGCTCCCCCCATTCAACTCTAGCAGGCAAAGAGGACATTCTGAATACTATTACAGAAAAAAACAGCTACCATTTGCAAAAGAAATACCATGCAAAGATTTCAGGTACTGCATCATTATCTAAATCCCTTTTGTGGGTGCCCGGGGCTGCACCCTTGAGTGGTAATCCAGGGGGCACTGCAAGCAGGTGTTCCCAGGGTCCGCTCATAAATAGAGGAGCCAATGGGGCTGGCCGTCAGAGAGTCAAAAAGCATGGTAAACAAAAAAAAAACAAAACTTTTTTTTGTGATTCTCATAATTTCAGTCAGTAGATTTTGTCACCTATCCTGGTAAATGGAAGCAAAATGACTAGGATCTTTAGGTCTTACAGATCTTGAACATGATTGCTCAGTTAATAAGGTGACTGTGTACTCCTCTTTATTGCAGCTTCGCCTGAATGCAGCCAAGTATCAAGAACTTTTGTCAGAAAGGGCTGTGCAGTTTAGAGCCATCCAGCGGCGACTTCTAACTCGCTTTAAGGACAAAACCCCAGCTCCTCTTCAAAATCTGGATATCTTATTGGATGGCACCTATAGACAGGTTTGTGGGATTTTAATATGAATTACTGGATACACCATTCCTTCTTTGATGTATAAATGTAAGTACATATTTATTATATAACTATAGATAAGTGCATTTGAAAATCCAGTTATGCCAGCATAATTTAGATGTTGGCAATTCTTTTTTTTTTTTACGTTAACATCTCTCTGAAAATGTATGCAATATCAAAATGAAGGCTTTATGAAATCCACTAAGTTTTCCTGCCTGGTATAGGGGTTGCATAAATATTTGAGAAGCTAGCAAACCTTCTGCACCTGACCGCAGTTAACAAGTCTTCATCTGGCAATGCTTTGCTGTATCTTGATAACATGCAGAATCGGTGGTAAGTGCAAAATACGTATCTCACATTGAACTCTTTTATTATTAATTTCTGTTTCTTGTGTCATATTTATCTCCAGAATGGCAGAGCCTAAGGAAAACTTAATCCTAATACTGTGAAATCCCTAACACTTTGAAAGTTTCTTCAGTAGTAACTTGACCTCACTCTGTTTACATTTTTTGACTTTACATTGTCTCAGTAATAATAAAGGTTAGTTCCCAGTTTTTCATTGAAAAATCCTCAATAATGTATTTGCGCACGTGTCATCCCGTGTTCAGTATATGAAGCTAAACAGCAGAGTAATTCACTAAAAAAAATATTCTAAGTAATGCTGTAAAGCATAGACGTGTATAGTACGAAATGCAGAGATTGTACTACTCTTAATTCGATTCTACAGTGCATCTCTTCCCTGTCAAATCCCCAGCTCGGCACAGCTGTGTTGTTCTTTAATTACTGCACCTTGTGATTTAATTGCCCTTCCTCAAATGATAGGCCTTGCCATTGGGGTTGTGCTCTGTATTTAATTTTATTATACCATCTCTCCAAGGTTTGGGTAGTAACGCGTTACTGTAATCTAACTGCATTACCATGTAACTTGTAATCGTAATGGATTAATTGTAAGAAACTATAATATTTGTCAAGTTACAGATTACATTTTCATGCAAGTAATGTGTTACTGTAACACAATTATCTATTTTACTTTTCCTTCTTTTTTCTCTAGCATTTGCGAGCCAGCTCGCTTGAGTCAGGAGAATCTGAAGCATTTTTATCGGAGTTAGCAGCTCGAGAGAAAGCCTGGAGCCATCCATTAAAAAAAAGAACTCTATTATTTTGTGATGTGCAGAACGACAGTGCGATGTTTGTGCACTGGATGTGGATGGTCCTGGCATGCTTGTGGCAGTGATGAGAAGCATCTGTTTTCCAGTCCTACCTTTCCTCTGCCCACTTTACCATCTCCATGCATGACGAGGCAGCTGCTACTGTATTGGTGCCAATCGCCATTTTATCTGGCCAGTACAGCAGTAACCACACGCCTCTGAGGATAATTTGCATGGCTGCACTTGCATTGCGTCTTCTGTGCTACTTTAAATTTTTTTGATGGATTGGGAAGGAAGCAGCAAAGAGATGTAGTGGGCGTGGGTATGAATGTGAATGGTTGCGGCAGGCACAGGAGTAGGAGTAGCAGTCGGATTCAGGCAGACGAAGGGCAGGGCAAATGCTGTGGTCGGTGGACGGAGCACACAATGACTGTGGGCTGGCTGGCAGCAGTAACTCCATGTGTTCACAGCGAGGAAGCCAATCTGTGTCTGTTTGGCAGCAGCACTGTCAGCAAGCATGCAGCACAATCAAAGTAAGGATTTGAATTTTGAATATTTTTTATGTTAAAGCCATTAGATTAGAGGTTGTTTGTGCTGGGTTTGGTCAGTTATGTGGCTGACAGCAACAAGTATAAGTAACTTCTGTTCAGACAGCAGCATCCAGAGCATCAGTGAGCCAAACCAAACTGACAGAAAGAGCACAAGACACACTTGTGATTTCAGTCCCCTACCTCCCCAGCAACTATCCAGTGGCTCTCTCAGTGTGAAATATGAGTGTCTTTGAAGATAAAAGTCATTAATTTTTATTTGAAAAAAAAAGCAACTGGCATAAATTCTGACCACTATGAAAAAGAGAAAAGACTGTTAGCATTGTCAAGGGAAGGGGGCAGGAGTTGCCTCTTATATCTTGGTTTTGGTGGCATGGATTTATGTATTGCTTGTGCAATATAGTCTGTATGTGGGGTGGGGATAGTGACACTGTGGCCCATGCTGACTGTTGTGCATAGGGTCCATGAATGTAATCCGGCCCTGGCTGGTTAGGTTGCATGCACAGTGTAGTAAGTTTTTAGGGACGTGTGCACCATGTACTCATTGGTCCCAGGTATGATTGTTCATCCCCCTCTGCTACCCATTGTTTTGTTTGTTTTGTTGATGCCAAACCTAGCCAACCTTGTTTGTTGGCCCTGTGCCTCAGCCCATCCTCCTTGTTGCCAGTGACAAACCAACAGCCCTCCACCTTCCTGGGCTCTCCACTTGATTCATATGCGTCTTGCTGTGGGACTTTTTCTGGCCCAAGTCAAGATGAGCCACCAGCTGACAGAGCAGATTGGACTCACAGACTGACCAAGTGAGCCCAGAGCTAGTGTAGGAGCTGAAGGCAACTCAGCTCCCCTGCAACCTGACCTGTCCTATTAGTTTTCCTTTGCACCAGGTCCCTCCCAAATCCAACCCCACTGTCCCTGTGTCTGACCCTCCCTCCCCAGTCCAGCTGTATCCCAGACCCAGTAACTGTGTCCATTGTCATTTTTCCCAACTCCAGTTCCTCCTAGCCCAGTGTCAGGCAGCCAGCTGAAAAAAAAGGCTGCATGTACTGTAGCCCACAATGATTCAAGGAGAAGGCCAAGCCTGAATGTCACCTGCGAGGGACCTGAGCCAGTGTGTGTGTCTGTCTGTCTGTCAGTGGCACCATGCAGGGATTGGGACTGGTGGCCAGGTTGCACCATTGCAGTCTTGGAGGTTGGAGATATGATTTTCAGCATCCTTTCCTTGGTCCCTCAGGCCAGACAGCTGTCATCGCAGTCACGGACTGCAGTCTAGCCAGCTAGTCAGGTCATCTGCAAATGGGAGAGAAAGGTCAGGAAGGAATCCAACTGACCAGGCAGTGAGTGAATGTAGATTGATGCAGAAACCAGAAAGACATCAGGCTCAGGAAAGACAAGATAAGGACAGACGACTTACTAATACAACTCTGCTGCTGCTGCTGAGTGTGCTGTTCCATGGTTCATCTGGGGCCAAAAGCTGGGGCTGATTGCTGCCTGGTGTGGAGGTGTTCTCTTAGTACCCACATCAGGTTCTGTACCCCAGCTGTGAATCTGCCAGCAGTCCAATGTCCTGGGCGGCCACTGACTACCATTGGCAGTAACGTGCGTTGAATTTTATTTTCTTTTAGCTTTTCTGGGAGTTTCCTGAGCTCAGACTGTAGGCACTGTATGTTTACTAAATGTACATAACCAGTTGATCAAAAGTAATATGAAAAGTAATAGATGTTATAGTTACAGTTGCTAACTACTTTTTATATAAAAGTAATAAGTAACTGTAACTGATTACAATTATCTCAGAGTAACTAGTAACTGTTACCGATTACTTTTTTAAAGCAACTTACCCAACACTGCTTCTCTTCCACTCTACACCCCACCCCTGTGTTGCTGATGGAAATAGGTTTTTGCTCAGTGTGCCCTTTCCAGTTAACACTTTTGAAATAAATAAATTTCACTTACTGAAAGAGTGTTCATGATAACATGCGTCCTAACAAGTGGCAACAGTAGATATCATAGGAGAATCTCTTGTGTTTGGGAAATGTATTCTGTAGCTGAGCAGACTTTGATTAACAACCCCTTACCCACACCCGTTTGTTTACTTTAAAATGTGATGTCTGGGAAAGGGACACTAGGCTGAAGTTCATTGCTAGGTGCCACCCTGGGAGGTGCGGGGGAGGAGTTCGGGATGAAAATTATGGCAGTGTTACAAACTGCAAGTAGTGCAACTCATGGTCAGTGCAAAGAAACAGTTACAGTAGCAAATCAGAATGAACATGTGCAGACGTTACTTCAGCCAAGTAAAATAAATGCAGTGGATGAAAGTTCAGTGCAGTGCCCTCAAGTTAATTAGAGTAGGGGAGCTGGAGAGGCAAAGAGTAATGGTTTCAGACATGGCTGGGACCAAGTAAAATGTTTAATAATTACACATGGGGAAGCAGTAAGGCGTTGCGTGGGGGAAGGGAAGTTAAGACAGTAAAGTAACCCGGAATAGACATTAGGTCGTGGGGTAGGATAGGTAAAACAGCAGACTGGATGGACCAATGGTCTTTTTCTGCCAACACAAATGATATTGTAATGGCAGTAAAGGATCAGGATGGGCTAGGTCAGAAAATAGTAGCAGGACAGGAGGATGGAGAAAAAGGGTGGAGGGAGCAGGGTAGTACAGCTAGTTGCAGGCACAGCAGGGAGCAAAATGATCTCTGAAGAGGGCTTTAAAGAAAGGAGTGGGAAGAATGACTGGGCAGCAGATGCTGTTCCAGAGGCAGGTAGGTGAGAGGAAAAGGCAGTTTGCCCAGCAGAGATTTTGCTGGGGGGTAGAGAAGGATTAGGTATCATGAAAAGAGGGAGTAAGAGTGGGGGGGGGGGCGGATTTTGTGAAGACAAACTGGTAGCAGAGAAGGGAAGAGAAGTAGTATTTAGCATGAAAGGTTAAACAGTGGGAGGTGCAGACCCTCCAGAGAGGGGAAAGAAAAATTTATTAATGGGAATAGTAATAGGTGTAACAAGGGTCGCTGAGGGTGAAACAACAGAAGAGTGGAAAAAGGGGACCATCCTGGCAAGGGTAGATTAGGGGGTAGCACTGTAGACCATGTCCATGTAGTCAAACCCAGCAGAATCATCTTAAGGAAACTCTTGGGGCAGATCAGGAGTGAAAGGCAGGACTTGTTGGGAGGCAGTGCACCAAGCTTGAAGTGCAGCTTCCAGTACGTGACTCCAACATAGTGGATGAAATCAAGATTTTGAGCCTGCCAAATGCCGAGGTACTTGAAATGAGGGAGTTCTTCAAGGTGGGCACCATTGACAGTCATGAAGAACAGGGTAGAAGGTAATCTGAATAAAAAGAACAAAGAAGAGTGGCACACAAGGCGCTGCAGACTGATGATTCAAATATAAAGTCACATCTGTATTGCTCACATACAAAAGAAAAAAAAGCAAAATGTAACAGAAATGTGTAACCCCCCTGCAAATGGGGGTTCCCAAAAGACTTCCAAGAGCTTGCTTGAATGCTCCAAGCCTGAATGGTGTTTGGCATTTAAGCCATTTATCAGTGAGTGTTTTTAGAGCCTCTTGGTACTGTCTTTAAGAGCTGTCTGCTTGCAGACATATAATTAGTTTGTATGGGGGGATTGTGTGCTTCTCTGAGTACCACTGAGCTGCTGCCAATTCACTTCATTTTTGCAGTCACTAGGAGTGCAAAGGAACCTATCTGAAAGATGTAACTGTTTACCAGAAATTATTTAGAGTAATAATGAAATTACAGTTTGTCTAACCTGCTTTCTTTGCAGTCAGAACTGTGTCTGCTAGTTCCCCATTCTAGTTTTGAACTGCTGAACTGGACCAATCAGTGTGAAGCTAGCTCTAAAATGGTGCCTTGGACGAATCAGAACTTGACTCATAATCTGAGCCAGCCACAAGAGGATTGTATGGGCAGTGACTCTGGAGATGTAGTTTAGACTTCAGTGCCTTTTTGGACCAACAGCAGCAGTCTATTGTGAGTGACAGCCAATCCAGTCAAGAACTGGGAGGAACTAAAGGAAGTGCTCGGTTTTTTGTCGGTTGGAGTTCAGTTGAGCTTTGGCAGTGAAGAAGGAAGGAGCCCTGTGCTTTTTCAGTGTGCAGTTTTAGTCAAAAAACGTGGGTAAGGCCCAGAGTTCCGCCTGCAGCTTGTGTAACAGCTTGTTAGGACTGAACTGTCCCTGTGAAAAGAATCAAAGGATCTCTGAAGTAGAAACCAGGCTCACCCTGTAGAAGATGGAAGGAATTTGAAAATTGTACTCGGTCTGTCAGGAACTGAATCTGCTGTGTGTTCTCCCGGTATTGTGCAGTAATTGCGATCGGATACAGATGCAGCCTGCCTGGTATAGTACTTTCTTTTATATGGATGTGAAGAGGTTTGTGTACCTCAAGTGAGCCCTGCTGACATTGAAGGACCCTATCTTATTTGGAGGTCGTGGTATACTAATTCAGGGGTTGCTCCTGTTGAATTGCCACATTAAATCCAAAATGGAATTACTGTACTGCTGACTGTTTAATTCTCCTTTTCTCTGTGAAAGGGCCTCACTGCTGCCACGGTTTGGACTAGCCACTAGGGCTTGGGTACCAGGGACAGTAACTGATAGGGATAGGCCTGTGCACAGAGCTACAGGTAGATTATTAGAGTGATAAGCTAATTAACCTGATTTCCCTGTCCTTGTTATATCCCCCTAAATAAATCAGAGCTGCTTGTTTCAGCAAAGTTATACTGCCTGGAGGTATTTGTCTATGTTAAAGTCACTGTACTGTGATTGTTGCATTGTATCTCATTTCACAGGGGTCCCAGTGCGGGAACCAGACCTCGGTTAAAGTGTATACTGTGAAGGTAATTCTGATATATTGTGTGGCCACTAGTGGGAAGAAAGGGGTTGCAGTGTCCCTGGGAGGGCTGTGACCCGTTAGTTTAACTATTGCAAACCCTGACCTCTGGGTGGGGCACCCATTGGATCCAGGCCCCTCAACCTGTTAGTGGAAAATCAGGCAGGGGTAGTAGCCCCTGGGATAGCGCCATCTTAGGGGTTACATCTTGAGGCTCACCGCTGGATTGTGTGTCCTCTAGTGGCCATATTTCCGAACCACTGTTAAGAAAAATGGGTACCCGACAGAAGTGGCTGGCAACGGCTGGTGGAGTGGTTACTGGGAGGAGATCGACCCCAAAATGCTATGCTTATCCTGGACATCCCCTGGGTATCAATAGGACACTGTGCAGGGAGTACTTTCCAAGGTGGAAGGTTTACAAAACCCTGTGGTGGTGGGTGACATGCTAATCTGCTCACCCGCTTTCCTGGCCCTAGTAGAGGTTTAAGGATCCTGCAGATAGCTCCAAAGTGCCACAGATCATTACTCCCAGAGGGAGCCCCCACTGCTTGGAGAGTGATAACTAAGGACAGTAAAGACCGGGGAACTGCCAGCCCCGCCACTATCTGAAACTTTGAGGAGAAATTTGCTGAATGGTTGCTGGGAGAGGGAAACTGTGAGGACTTGAAGAAACTATTCTTGCCACCTGGGGAGTGTTCCTCCCCAACACCCTCTCCTGCTCCAGTGCTCGTAATGGTGGCTGAACCAATGCAGATCCTGTTTCTGCACCTGCCATTAGTCACGACCTTACCGGGTTGAGGATCTTCCTCTGGCACCTCTCCCACCCCCAAGGAGGATGACTGAGACCTGATAGACTATGTTGCCCTCAATGCTAGAATGGCAATGCTCGAAGTAGTGCCGTAAAAGAGGGTTAGTGAGAGCCTCCGAGGTCCTGCCTAGCTACCATCCATGTAAGCAACGGGCCAGTAACCTGAGGCGACTGCACAGGCTATCTTGAGGCCTTGGAGAATGTGTATGAGGCCCAGATTCTGATGAGGACCTATGGTGGAGAGTAAGGATGCACAGCAGTACCAAGGAGTTGTTGTCTGTGTATGTATCTCGGCTGGAAAAATTGTTGCAAGAATGCCTCAGAAAGGTAGTTTGCCGCGATTGAACTGGACCGAACCAGGCTGGACGGGATCCTTAAGTCTGCCCCTTCTCAGAACTGCTGTTGCTCAGTTACACCCTGGCAGATCGACTGAATCCCACCCTCCTATGATGAGTTAATGAGGAAATTCGAGGAGTTGAGAAAAGGCGACCTGGGAGGACCTGCACCAATAGCTGCAGCTCTGACTCGAGGTGACTGAGGGTGACCCATCAAGTGAAGTTCAGTGGCAGAGGTTGGCAGTCAATGAGTGCTCTGACAGGAAAAGATATGTCACAATGGGGCGTAACTGTTGAGAGAGATCCGGGTTCAAAAACAGTCCCTTTATGAAGGCCACGCTTGCAAGTACGGGCCCTGACTTATATCCGATCGGCATCTGTTATGGGGTGGGGTACCCACCCATGTATCTCCTGTTGATAACAGCTCGAACTCTTCCTTGACCATGGAGGTGGAGAAACTGACAAGATGTCTCCAAATGCTTATCACGCCAAGCGACAGAGATGGCACAAGGTTTCGAGTTAGTAATACCCCACCCAGTCCGGTGTGGCGCGGCCAGCCTGAAACTCCAAAAGTATGTTTTGCCATAATTGTGGGAAAGATGGGCACATGAAAAGGGATTGCCAGTCCCAAAGACACTGACAAAGTCTGCATATAGGCTACAAGGAGAGCTTCGGAGAAGAAATCAGTGGTTAAGAGGTGCCTGACATGATCCCAGTGAGGGCACCAAAATGCTAATTCACGTCCTTTGTGGCAAGGTCAGTTGCCCAGGCCCCTACACCCTCCAGGCTGGTCCAGAATAGTGTGTCCTCCATGAGACCACTGTAAAGGAACGGAGTGTCTACAAGAGCTATATTAGACAGTGGCTCCTATGACAATTATAATCAAGATTGGTATCAGAAGCATTTGTCAGACGACCTTACAACCATTAGAAGGACTGCATGTATGGGGGTTATGAGAAGGCTCTACCCTATTCCGGGTATATCCGACTATTGCTTCTTCCCCACCTCGTGGTTGGAGTGGCTTAACAAGTAGAGAGCTCTAGCCTTAGTGTGTCCCCCTGACTGGACTGTATGATGGTGTCCTTTGTTGATTGGAACAAATGTATGTTCGAAGGCTGGCACAGTTGTGTTAATGAAAACAGGGGTCAAAGACTAGTAGAGCTTTAAGAGTCCGGCGTTTAATTAAAGGCCTATGAGGGTACAGAGAGCTGAAAAACAGAACCAGAGGGAACCAGTCGGAATTGTATGGAAGATGGATCCTGAGTCTCTGATCCTGGCGCCAAATGCCCAGTGTACCTTCAGAGAGGTCCGTATCAGAAAAGGATGTTAAGAATGAAATATTAATGTTGGATGCAATACGTGATGCGATGGAAATGCCAGAGGGACTGTTGGTCAAGTCTAGTATTTTGCCTGCTAGAGCCCATGCTTATGAGAAGGGTAATGGTCCAAGTTCATAATGTGTCTGAAAGAGACATTCGAGTAAACAGAGGTTGCATCCTGGCTAATGTGCATTGTGTGACACTGCAGTGCTACCCAGCAGAAGAGTTCAAGGAAGAATGACAGAGTAACGCCTGACTTTGTTTGATTTGGCGACCCTCATTGCCAGAGCTGAATGGAAAGTGAAGATCAGTGAGAGCTTGCCCAGAAAGACCAGGTGTTTCTCTTAAAGGAATGGGATGTGGGATGCGCAAGGAGCTTGAGCACAATATCCGCTGCATGACGGAAGACCATTTCGTGAGAGGTCTCGGCGCTGGCACCTGCTGACATAGATGATGGAGACGCATCTGCAAGAGATGTAGTTGTGTAATACAAGAATCCAGAAGCCTTTATGCTTCCCCATTGTGGTAGGTGTAAGGGCATGAACAGTAAGGATGTGTGGATTATCTCTCTTAAACGCGGACTATCCTTGATCAGTACACAATGCCTTATTTAGGCTTTGACTGCCTAACGGGAGCAAGTGGTTCTTCGTGCTGGATCCGCAGTGGCAATTATCAGGATCCCCGATGGCCTAGAGGACCGGAAAGACAGCCTTTATCTGTCCGCTTGGCTTCTATGAATTCCTGAGGATGCCTCAGGATTCAGTGCCTGCCACTTTCAACGATTGATGGAGCGCAGTGGGGGCATGAACTTATTTGGAGTGCCTGGTATACTAGAGATGTTATTGTGTTTGGTAGCTCACTGGAGGAACATGAGAGCAGATTATTTAGTGTTGGACCACTGAGTATTTTGCCTTAAACTGTCCATTGATAAGGCCAATTTTTCAAAACATCAGTGGTGCTATGGGACAATACATAGTATCCACTTAGGGAATAGAGACCGAATTCCTAAGTAAGTTGAGGCCTTGATCACTTGGCCACAGCCCAAAATCTAAAAGAACTGCAAAGATTCCTTGGATTCTGTGTTATTATCGGCGCTTATCAAGGACTATTCAAGAGTGATCCTTTTACTTAACTTCCTTTCAAGGGTATCCCTCAACCCATAAAAATACCAAAAGTCAGCGGGCCTCAAGACTGAAAGAGTGTATTTTCATCCGAGTGAAGTATTTTAAATCTACGGACCCTTGATTGTGACTGCTTTCTTCATGAGATCATATATCAACTTACCCATGCTCCAGTGCTGGCCTATGCCGATCCAAGAAACCATTACCCTGCAATAATTGATGCTAGCTTGCAAGGGTTAGCTGTGTTGTACCAAGAGTAACGGTGAATGGCCTGAGACCAGTGGCCTTTGCTGTGGTAGAAGTCTGACCCCATCCGAAAAGAACTATCCTGTACATAAGTTAGAGTTCCTAGTTTTCTAGGCTACGCTGTTGACCAATTCCATGAGTAATTGTATGGGGCTAAAATTTGCAAACTGATAGTAACCTTTGACCTATGTGCAGACCTCAGCTGTTGGATGCCACTGGCCAGGTGGCTTTCCATTATCTCATATGGCTTGCTCTAATACCGCAGGTCTGAACTACATAGCTGCTGGATGTTTTCCTGAGGCCTGTTCCCAGAATGATTGGGTCCGATTGGCAGAATTCGACATTCGGCACTCTGCCGGAAGTTTCCGATTATTAGGGAGGAACAATGTCCACGGACGCAGTGGACTGCATGGTGGATTGTCAGAGTCGGAGAATCGATACCTGCTGCTGATGCCGCTACTTTTCTGCAATAGACATTGGTGCACTGCCTCGCTGGATAATGACAGTATTCGGGCGGGTTTGGAACTCACATCCTATGATCAAAGCAGCGAGAAGCCTCATGCAGGAAGATGTCCAAATTACGCCCACTGATCTGAGAACTGCACTGTTATACAAAGAAGGTCCTAAGGAAACTGATCAATAAACTGTTATGCTGAGAAACAGTAGACAGAGGGGACAAGTATGTACCACCAACTAGTGCTGCCCACTGCCTTCTCGAGACTCAGTACTGAGGTCCTTGCACAACCACACAGCACCTTGGTATAGACAGAATATTTGACTGGTGGAGATCCAGATTCTATTGGCCTAAGATGGGGCTGATGTGGAGCAATACATTCGGCGTCGGCTATTACAGAGGGAAGCTTTGTCGGAGTGGTTGCCCTTGTTAACATCATCACCTGGTACCCATGGAGCTGGTCTGTATTGATTTCTAAGTTTGAGTCAGATCACAGCATTTCAGTAATGTGCTGGTGGTCACTGACCATTCTACCTTAGATATGCCCAAGCTTTCCCACCAAAGACCAGAAAGCATCCAGGCCAAAGTATTGTAGAAAACTTTTTTTTACTATGGGCCCATAAAGAATCCATCTGATCAAGGAGAGACTTGAGAGTCGCTGATCAAAGAGATGCTTTCTGTGGGGGTGCGAAAGTCAGAACCACTCCTTACTACTCCCCAGGGGGACCCACAGCCTGAACGCTTTCAACCGCATTCCTTGTTAGATATGCTAGGCACCCTTGCACCCAAAGGACAAGCTCTTAGGTGGAGCCAATAAATTAGCACCCTGGTACATGCTTATAACTGCACTAAAGTGATGCCACTGGATTCTCCCCTACCGCTCTGATGTTTGGAAGAAGCTTGACTACCAGTAGATGTGTGTTTGGGGTCTCTCCTGATGGGGTTCAGGCTGACAACTATTTACAGTATGTGCAAAAGTTAAAGGCCCAGCTAACTCATGCGTATAACTGGTTTCAAACCATGGCTGCCAAAAGAAATCTGGCCAACAAAGAAAGGTATGATAAAAGGTGAAAGCATTAGGAACTCCAGGAGGAGACTCGGTATTGCTAAGAAATCTGGGATTGCATGGCAAGCACAAGATTGCTGACAGATGGCACCATCTCCTCACATTGTAGTGGGCAAACTAGATGATCTGCCAGTGTACAAAGTAAGGCCTGAGAATAATTCAAAAGATGTAAAAACAATGCATAGAAATCATTTACTGCCCATTGGACAAATCTTAATTGAGTCTGAGCCCCTAGAAGATGCCCCTCTGACCAGTGACTAGAGCTGCTGCTAAGAAAGATCAAGAAAGTCTGCACCTACAGAAGCAAAGTTAAAGTGTTCCTCCATAAGTCCCAGTTGAGCATGACTGTCAGTCCATATCGGAAGAAAGTGAGAGTGACTTTGAATACTATCCTTCTACGAACTGAGTCAATTGTTTCGGGCAATCCCTAGTCAATACTGGAGACAAAGCTGGGCCTTCTGACTGTTTAAGCCCCAGCTTCATCCCTGGAGCCAATGCTCCCAGAAAGTGAAGTGCAAAGCATCAGATCAGATGAAATGGAATCATTGTGCATGGTTGAACTGTTTGAGCTTTAGGAGGAAAATGATAGATTGGGGCAGACTGGATACACTCAACAAGAAGAGTATTTTGAGTGCCCTGACAGTCCACTGCCAGTGTCCGGAAAGCTTCCATGCGAGCCAAATGTTGTGGACTCAGAAACTGTAACTCCTGGAGCTGAAAGTGCCCCAAGTTCTAGCCTCTACCCCCATGGAGACTCCCTGACAAGTGTGGACAATGCTGAAAATGAGGCTCAGAGTGCAGAGACTGTAACAGTTCCCCTAGAAAGACTGGCGAGCTGTAAAGCCTGTGGTGCACCTCAGTTATGATTCCCTTGGGAGGCCTGTGGATTTGCTCTCTCAATGTTGTCCATAAAGGAGTGTATGTGTCCCCGAGCTCACTGCCCAAACTGAGCATCAGTGCTAACCCAAGTTACTTTGTGTTGCTCCTTTATATGGTGCCCCTTGCCCCATCCAGCCCCAAGGTAACTGATAGGAAGGGCCCCTCTTCAGGTTTCATGTACAAGAGGTAATAACTTGAGTTATGGTACAATGTGTATGTAATACTGTGTAAAGAGTGACGCACTGCAATGTTTCAGAAATGTGTTCTTGGTAAAATGATATATTGACTGATGATTACATGTGCGAGCCTAATGCAAATGTATATGGTCTGCAGTTGAAACTTATGGTACTTGTTTTGACGCTGACGTCAAGCTTTCCCAGGCCAGGAAGGGTGTAACCCCTGCAAATGGGGGTTCCCAAAAGACTTCCAGGAGCTTGTTTGAATGCTCCAAGCCTGAATGGTGTTTGGCATTTAAGCCATTTATCAGTGAGTGTTTTAGAGCCTCTGTACTGTCTCTTTAAGAGCTGTCTGCTTGCAGACATAATTAGTTTGTATGGGGGACTGTGTGTTTTCTGAGTAGCACTCGAGCTGCTGCCAATTCACTTCATTTTGCAGTCACTAGGAGTGCAAAGGGAACCTATCTGAAAGATGTAACTGTTTACCAGAAATTATTTAGAGTAATAATGAAATTACAGTTTGTCTAACCTGCTTTCTTTGCAGTCAGAACTGTGTCTGCTAGTTCCCATTCTAGTTTTGAACTGCTGAACTGGACCAATCAGTGTGGGGTAAGCTAGCTCTAAAATGGTGCCTTGACGAATCAGAACTTGACTCATAATCTGAGCCAGCCACAAGAGGATTGTATGGGCAGTGACTCTGGGAGATGTAGTTTAGACTTCAGTGCCTTTTGGACCAACAGCAGCAGTCTATTGTGAGTGACAGCCAATCCAGTCAAGAACTGGGAGGAACTCAAAGGAAGTGCCCGGTTTTTGTCGGTTGGAGTTCAGTTGAGCTTTGGCAGTGAAGAAGGAAGGAGCCCTGTGCTTTTCAGTGTGCAGTTTTAGTCAAAAACGTGTGTAAGGCCCAGAGTTCGGGTCTGCAGCTTGTGTAACAGCTTGTTAGGACTGAACTCGGTCCTGTGAAAAGAATCAAAGGATCTCTGAAGAGTAGAAACCAGGCTCACCCTGTAGAAGACTGGAAGAATTGCTGAAAATTGCATCGGTCTGTCAGGAACTGAATCTGCTGTGTGTTCTCCCGGTATTGTGCAGTAATTGCGATCGGGATACAGATGCAGCCTGCCTGGTATAGTACTTTCTTTTATATGGATGTGTGAAGAGGTTTGTGTACCTCAAGTGAGCCCTGCTGACATTGAAGGACCCTATCTTATTTGGAGGTCGAGTACTAATTCAGGGTTGCTCCTGTTGAATTGCCACATTAAATCCAAATGGAATTACTGTACTGCTGACTGTTTAATTCTCCTTTCTCTGTGGAAAGGGCCCCTACCAGCTGCCACGGTTTGGACTAGCCACTAGGGCTTGGGTACCCAGGGACAGTAACTGATAGGGATAGGCCTGTGCACAGAGCCATAGGTAGATTATTAGAGTGATAAGCTAATTAACCTGATTTCCCCTGTCCTTGTTATATCCCCTAAATAAATCAGAGCTGCTTGTTTCAGCAAAGTTATACTGCCTGAGGTATTTGTCTATGTTAAAGTACTGTACTGTGATTGTTGCACTGTATCTCATTTCACAGGAGGTCCCAGTGCCGGAACCAGACCTGGGGTAAGTGTATACTGTGAAGGTAATTCTGATATATTGTGTGGGCCACTAGTGGGAAGAAATGGGGTTGCAGTGTCCCAGAGGGCTGTGACCAAGTTAGTTTAACTATTGCAAACCCTGACCTCTGGGTGGAGGCACCCGCCATTGGATCCAGGCCCCTCAACCTGTTAGTGGCAAATCAGGCAGGGGTAGTAGCCCCTGGGATAGCGCCATCTAGGGGTTACAAATGCATTTTGTGACCGAACTCCATAGCAACAAACAATGTGCAAAATGTGCAGAAAAGTAATGATTGTAAATAAATACATACATGCAGGGGAGACCGCAGGCTGAACTGAAACAAGACCGCCCTTACATTTCACCTTAGCTGAGGGTAGCCTAGTGAGCCTCTGCGTGGTACGTGCCCGCCCCCACCAAACACCAGCACAACCACCACAGGCATATCTAGCGCCCTGTGTGAACATAATAAAAATAAACTATTTGGTTCCTCCCCTCCTACCTCAGTCCTAATGCCAGTAGTTGAATAGTCACCCCCAGTAATCTAGTGGACCCGCCCTCACTGGATCCTCATTGGAAGTATTGTAATAGTGTAAAATTCTCCTTGATAGTAGAGCTTCCACACACACCCAGTCCTTTTCAGAAATTATTGTAGTAATATAAAACCCTCTTGAGTAGTCTAAAGCCCCTGATCCCCATCAGAAACATTGCTATAAAGTAAATCCCTCCCTAGTAGTCTAGTGGACCCCTCTCCTGCTCCTGATGTCTGATACCCACTCTACCCCTCTTGCCCTCCAGCCCTGCAGCAGTGACTGAACTAGTAACCACTATCCAAGCACGTTAGGACTCGGAAGACAGTGTACCATTAAGTAAAATACATTTATAAAACTTAATATCAGGTCTAACATCATCAGAGCGAGGTGTTACAGTTCAAGAAAGTGTCATTTACCAGGGACACGCACTGAAGTAGCCTGCTCTGGGGCTAAACCAAATGGCAGAAAGAATTGCCTTGTGGCATTCACCATCTTAAGTAGTCAGATAAAATTACAATTTACACTATCTGAATCCGTCTCCATTTTAAATGCTGAGAGAAAACCGCATAAGTTAATGGTATCATATGAAAAGCATACAAAAAGAGTAAACCCCAGTCCAGTATGAAACTCTGGTGCCATTCTATTGATGCAGAAAAGGGGCAAAGTGGAAAAGAACAGTTTCCTCTGTCATGTTGCTTTGTCCTCCAATTCTTTCTCTCTGGGCACTGGAGCGGTAGCAAATTCCTTTCTCACTGCTTCCACCTTCTTGTCTGCTTCTTGAGGATCACTATATTCAAACATATGACCTCAGTAATAAATACAGAGGCATGCAGGCATTAGGAGAGAATGGACAACTCCAAGGCTTTGAGGATGGGCCAGTACAGGGGGGACATGATAGAAACTTTCAAGTACCTCAAGGGAATCAACAAAGTCCAAGAGGGTAGCATCTTTCAGAAAAAGAGACTTGCAAGAACAAGGGGACACAATTTAAAGATAGAAGGAGGGCGGTTCAGGGGCAATGTGAGGAAGTATTATTTCACAGAGAGGGTAGTGGATGCATGGAACAGCCTTCCTGAGGAAGTTGTGGGGTCTAAAACTGTGGGAGAATTCAAGAATGCATGGGACAGACGAAGGCAATTCTTGTGGGGGGCAGGAAGATGTAGGCTGTTGGTTAACTAGGATCTGCGGCCTATCCTGTAGGTAGGGAAATGGGCAGACTAGATGGGCCTAGCGGTCCTTATCTGCCGTCAAAGTCTATGTTTCTATGTTACACCATCAAACTTATTTCTATGGGATCTTGTCACAAAGGACAGGTCTAGAAACAAATGCAGGGTCTTGCCATTAAAGGTAAAATTTTGAGAGTTTCAGGGTGCTTGCAGAAAAGTGTCTCTAACCGTCACTCCTGTAGTGACCAGGAAAACAGTTCTTGGCAAGTCAGGTTGAGCTGTGGCAGCCCTGGGGCTATTCTGTATGCCTTTATTTATTTTATTTATTTATTTATGTCTTCAATTACGGGGTAAATGCGCTGATCCGAGGGACCATTTTCAGGCACGACCTGGGCCATAAAAGATGGCATGGAAAACAAAAGTAAAATCTTGGAGCAATAGGGTATACAAGAACACTGAAAACAGCTGATTACGATTCAGAAATATTGGTATACAAAACAGTAGAATCAACGGATTTACCACATAGAAGATTGCAAGCAGATATACAGGGAGAGGCTGATAATATTCCTGGTAGGCTAACAGATGCAAACAAACAGTCCCCCAAGCCGGTTCAACATTTCTTCAGGAGACATGGAAGGATGAAGGAAAGAAGAGAGAACAGGGCCAAGACAGCGAGAGGATTGAAAAACCCCACCAGGAGTCAAGAAGTACTGTAGTAGATTAATTATGAGTGAGAATGAGGTGCTACCCAGGTGTGCAGGCAAGTACTATCCATCAGCCAGGATTTAAAAGGGATTTGAAAGCTGTGTGAGTGCTCGATGAGTGGAGGAGTGCAGGGATCCTGCTCCACAGAGAGGGGCTGCGACTGATAAGGCTTTCCCTCCCATATTGGTGGAGACCCTGGGTACTTCAAGTGGTGGGACAGTGGATGAGCGCAGTCTCCTGGGCAGTGTTCTGGCCCGAGTAAGGAAGCGAGAGTGACACATTACCACCCCTGATGGTGCTGTCCACCGCAGCCGAGAGAATAGTCAAAGCAGCCTTTGGAGGGGTAACCAGCCAATGGTACTATAGAGGTCACAGTGATGGATTGAGAAAGGTGCTGAGAGAGCAAAGCAGCAAGCACTATTATATACAGATGTGAGCCTGGTTTTGAGAGCAGAGGATGCATGAGAGATGGGGAGCACTAGTCAATGATAGGGAGAAGGTTACCCTGAGCTATCGCTAAATGGGCCTTGGGGTTAGTAAATTATGCTGCCGGTAGGCGACCCCTAGCTTTTGATTGACCCTGCAAACCACATTGTTGATGTGGTTGGAGAAAGTTAGTGCAGGGTCAAGTGTTACCCTCAGGTATTTGAACGAGGGAACATCATCAAGGACTATACCATCTGGGGATAGGATTCGGAGGGAGGAACCCGAGCTAAGGATTTTGGCAAGTTTAGGTTTAGATGCGAATAGCATGGATTTGTTTTTTTTTTTTTAACGTTGACCAACAACAAGTTAGATGTGAACCAGCTATAGGCGCTGCCATAGCTCTGGGAAAGGATGGAGGAGACTTGTGCAAGGGACTTATTACAGTGATAGATAACAAGATTGTCTGTGTACAGAAATGATTTACATTTGTTGCTTTCAGCGGGGAGAGACTTTATGAAAATAGAGTAGTGGGCCCAAGATGAAACCCTATGGGACACCAGTAGCGGAACCTATGACCACAGATTGGGAGCGGCCCAAGAGATAGCTCATGAACCAGTCAGAGGTCCCAGAGGAGCAGCAGTGTGTGTAGCTTGGGAGAGGAGGAGTGCATGGTTGACCATGTCAAAGGCCTGAGTAAGGTTCACAAAGACAACCCCTGTAACTTGCCCGCAATCCATATTGGTGAGGACATGGTCAGTAAAGAGTGCAAGTGCGGAGGCGGTGCTGTGATTTTTGCAGAAACCATGTTGTTGGCTGCACATAAGATTATATTTATTGATATGTTCCAGCAGCTGGTTGTGGGTGATTTTTTCTAGGATTTTGCTAAGATGGGGGAGGATAGAGATAGGTCTGTAATTATCTGTCGAGTGGGGGTCCCCAGCTTGAAGATGGGCAGGGCCGCAGTAATGGGGGAAAAGTGGGACGTATGGGGCCCCGAGCTCAGGAGGGGACCACCTGAGGAGCTGGCATTACCTCTGGCATTAGCTGGTTTGGGAAACAGGGGCCCATTTTAGTTGATGTGTCCTGGGCCCCAAAATTCATAACTGCAGCCCTGAAGATAGGTATCACTTTCACAGATTTCCAAGTATCCGGCATGGAAGAAGTAGACAGGGCCAAGTTAATAATAAATGTGAGAGGCTTGGAGATAGCAGGGAGATGAGTTTGCATAGATAGGTGAGGAGGCCATCAGAGCCAGGGCTACCCCAGTTCAGGAGATTTCTTAGTAACTTGGTGGTGTCGTGGATGATTGTGGCCTTGAAGTGGAAGGGGGTGCCTCTGGGGAGACGGAATGTCTGCTTGCATTAGTTCCCAGGTTGGACAGAGGGTGCCTGGTAAGCTTGCTGAGGTGGACCGACAGGTCTCGAACTTTAAGTTAAAAGCTTGGGCTACCTCAATAGGCTCAATCACAGGGCCTGAAGGCAAGTACAGTTTTATACTAGGGTTACTGGCATGGGGATTTATCAGGGAGCTAATGGATCCCAGAATTTTCTGGGATTGCCAAGGCTATCTTTCTGAACCTTAATGAAATAGTTACACTTTGGGGATTTGGCCAGTTGTTTACATGGATTTCTTAGACACCAATACTGCTCCACAGAGAAGGTGAGGGGATGATTTGTGATCAGCCCACTGATCACGAAGCTTCATAAGTGTCAGGAGTTCCTTGGTGATCCAACATGTACACCCTCCCCGCACTATCCTGGTCTTAAGGGGGATGTGGTGATCCTGAATCTCCAGGATGACATTTGTGAAAGAGGTCACAGCTGCGTTCACATTGGTTAGTGAGTAAAGACATAACCAGTTGATGGCCCTTACTTCTGCCAGGATGGCAGAGGCATCCAGACAATGAAAATTTCGGAAGGAGAGGTTCTTGTGGGGTGGACGTCTAGAATTAGAGGACCAGATAATGTAGGTGGGAGAATGGTCACTTAGGGAGTCGGCGAGCGTCCCAGCATGAGTTGCACTGTCTTCCCGAGTGGTGACAATCCAGTCTAACACGGAATGAGAAGAGGTACACATGTTACGCCTGGTAGGGATTGAGATGGTTTAAACCAGGTTGTGCGATCGTAGTAGGTTGGCATAGTCTGGTTCGTGGTTGCCCATCCAGTTCAGGTTGAAGTCGCAGAGGAGAATGGTGTCTCTGTGGGGGGAAAGAGAACTGAAACCGGTCAGGAGGTTCTGGAGGCCATCAGTGCCCCCTGTTGGAGGGTTGTAGCAACACTCCAGAAAGATTTTAGAGGATCCCAAGATCACCTCAGCAATGAGCCACCACTTGGGGAGGAAGGACCTGAGCAGAGGGAGATAGAGGCAGGCAGTGCTTCACTTAGATATATAGCTGCACCCTCAGCCTTTTTCTTTCCCGGCCTATTATGGCAAAGCAAAGTGTAGCCGGCCAGTTGGTACAAGGCATCCAGGATGGATGGCTTTAACTAGGTTTCTGAGATGCCTATGACATGGGGTTTGTAAAGAGCTACCCAGGCTTCAAGCTCTTGAAATTTGTAAAAAGGCTGCATACGTTGATGTATGTGATTTTTAAACCATCGGAGTTGGCCCAAGAGCAGTTGGAGGAGGTAATGGGGGTGTTTACAGGGCCAGGGTTGATCTCAATATCCCCAGAAAGTAATAGAAAGGAGACAATTAGATGATAAGGATAAGACAAGCGTACAGTAGATAAGAGAGTGAGCAGGAGTACAGGAGAGAGACAAGAAGTCGTTTCTCCGATTTGGATAGAATCAGAAGGGTAAATGGGCCAGTGGCAGATCGTTCCCACCTGAGAGACACAGCATGAGGGGCCGATGGTTGCCAAGAGATGGAGAACAAGGACTGGTTTTCTTGATCTTGTGCTAGTATGGTGGCACAAGTGTCAACCATCCAGAGGGTACTGAGCAGTGATACTGCCAACACAGGTTGCACTAAAGGAGTCATTGCTGCGCCAGTGCAAGGCTGAGCTGGGTATTTTGAGCAGCATTGACCTAGAGGGGGCAGCTGGAGACCAGCTGAGGCACAGAAACCAGGTAGCTGTCAGACACCTGTAGGAGACCTGGTGATTATGCCTGACAGGGCAGGAGGGGAGAAAGGCATTCAAGGAGATAAACAAGCAGCTCCTGGTGGGGGACTCAATTATTAGGGGGCTAGAACTGGGGGGAGCAGGGAAAACTGAAGTAAGGTGCCTGCCTGGTGCCATGGCTTGGAGGGACAGGAAGCCCATCCTCAGGATCACAAGAACAGCTGCACGGGAGTCTGAGCTGGATGTCATTGTCCAGCTAGGGACAAATGACTTGGCTCAACATGAATTAGAGCAGTGCAGAAGGACTTTGTAGAATTGGGGAGGGGCCAAGACAAGTAGCCACACAGTATCCTTCTCAGAGGTGCTGCCTGTCAATGGCATGAGTGAGGCGAGGTACTTTGCACCATGCAGTTTAATGAATGGTTGAAAAATGGTGTGGAGCACAGGGGTTTGGCTTCATTGGGACTGGGGTCCACCTGGAGGGACGCCAGCCTATACTGGCAGGATGGTCTGCATCTGTCCAGGAAGGGAACAAGTCTTTCTGAGCAATCGGTTTTAAATGCTTCATTGGCAAGCTTTTAAACTAGTCAAGGGGGAGGCACTGATAATCAGCAGGAAAATCCCAGCCTCTCCTACAAAACAGGGTACTAAATGAGAAAAGACCGAGTAGAAAGGTCAGTGGGGATGCTGCAACAGAAGGTAAAGCCATCAAAAATGGAGAGCAATGAGTACCAATGCCGTAGTCTGAGTAACAAGTTTCCTGAATTAGTGGCCTTTGATGGAGGAGGAACATCTGGATATCGTGGCAGTCACAGAAACATGGTACACACAAAACCATGACTGGGACGAAACATGCCAGGATACACTATCTACAGGAGGGACAGGGAGGGTAAAAGAGGAGGAGTAGCTCTTATGTAAGGGAAGGAATCAAAGCAACAGAACGAAAGGGAAAACAGGGAGGAGAAGAAGCACTGTGGGTAAATTTGGAGACTGCAATGGCACCACAATCCGCACAGGGGTTAGAGCACAGACCTTTCTCAGGGGAGGAAATGGACAAGGAAATGATAGAAAGTATACTTAGAATGGCAGAAAAGGGAGATATTGCTGATGGGTGATCTGAATATGCCAGATGTTAACTGGAGTGCAGTTGCAGCAGCCACTCTGAAGAGTGGGGTTATTCTAGATGCCCACAGGGGCATGCCTAGACAACTAGTATTGGAGCCCACTCGAGAGGAAGCAATCTTAGACCTGGTTCTCTCAAATGGAGATGAAGAGAGGATCACAGATGTAGAAGTGGTGCCATCTGGGAACTAGCGACCATCGAACAGTATGGTTCATAATAAACACAGCAATAGAGTCAAGCCATACAAAGGCAAAAGTACTGGACTTTAGGAGGGCTGACTTTGCTAAAATAGGAGTGCCTAAGGAATGCACTAGCAAATGGGCAGAAAGGAGGGTGGAAGAACAATGGGGAATAATAAAACTGCCATCACAGAGGTAACAAGCCTTGTGTGAAGCAAATAAACAAAAGAAACAATGTAAGAAACCACTATGGTTCTCAAAGGAAGTGGCAGTGAAGGTTCAAGAGAAAAAGAAAGCATTCAGGAAGTACAAGGAATCACAGAAGGAGCAGGACAGAGAACTGTATCAGTTAAAGCAAAAGGAAGCTGGGAAGGCAGTCACAACAGCAAAGGCCCAAACCAAGGAAAAGATAGCCAACTCAGTTAAGAAGGGGGATAAAACCTTTTATAGGTACATCAGGGAGCGAAGGAAGACCAAGGGAGGGATAGTGAGGCTTAATAAAGGGGAGGGAAGGTGGGCAGAGGGTGACTGTGAAAAGGCAGAGATACTAAACAAATATTTTTGCTCAGTATTTACAAAGGAAGAGGGGAGGTACCTAAAACAAACAGTAGAAACACTCTGGATACAGGTTGATACCATCCCATTTACAGAAGAAAGGGTTCTGAAAGAACTCTTAAAACTGAAGGTGGACAAAGCAATGGGGCCTGATGGGATTCATCCCAGAATTCTAAAAAGAACTAAGGTAGAACTAGTGACACCACTGACTACCCTCTTTAACAAATCATGGGAGGATGGGGTGGTACCCGAGGACTGGAGGAGGCAGATGATTCCCTTCACAAAAGTGGGAGCAAGGCAGAAGCAGGAAGCTACAGACCTGTTAGTTTAACCTCAGTGGTAGGGAAAATGATGGAATCACTTCTGAAGGAAAGAATTGTCAAGTATCTAGAGGCCAGAGGGGCACAGGACCCAAGGCAGCATGGATTCACAACGAGAAGGTCATGCCAGACAAACCTGATAGATTTCTTTGACTGGGTAACCAAAGTAGTAGATCAGGGAGGGGCTGTGGACATGGCCTACCTAGACTTTAGCAATGCATTTGACACAGTCCCACACAAAAGATTAATATACAAGTTAGCCAGCCTGGGAGTGGGTCCCAAGATGACAGCCTGGGTAAAAATTGGCTGGAGAATAGGACACAGAGAGTAATAGTAAATGGAGTCCACTCTGAAGAAAGGGGTTACTAGTGGGTACCGTGAGGGTTCAGTATTAGGACCGGTCCTCTTCAGTGTCTTTATGTTTACATTGCAGAGAGACTGGAAGGAAAAGTATGTCTCTTTGCAGATGACACAAAGATCTGCAACAGAGTTGATGCACAAGGTGGGTTGGAAAGGATGAGAAGGGACTTGGCAAGGTTAGAGGAATGGTCAAATGTATGGCAGCTTAGATTCTTTTTTTTTTTTTATTTAGTTGTTTAACCAGGTATAGCACACTAAGCTGAAAGCTTTTTTACAGGAGCGACCTGGGAGCACAAGGAGGTTAAGTGACTTGCTCAGGGTCACACAGTATGCAAGTGGAAGCTGTGGGATTCAAACCCAGGTCTGGTCTGGCTGGATGTCACTAAATTTGCAGCTCAGAGCCTTAGACCACTGAGCTATACTGCCTGCCTTTCATGCAAGTGAAGTGAGGTAATGCACCTGGGAAACAAAAACCCAGGGAAGAGTCACAATGGGGGTGAGATACTAACAACAACAAAAATGGAAAGGGACCTGGGGGTAGTCATATCAGATGACCTAAAGTTGGGCAAGCAATGTGAGAGGGAAGCAAGGAAGGCTGGGGGGATACTGGGATGCATAGGGAGAGGCATCACCGGTAGAAAACAGGAAGTTATTATCCCCCTGTACAGACAGCTGGTGAGACCCCATCTGGAGTACTGCATTAGGGTTGTCAGAACCCTCTGAAGTTCTGGGTTCTAGTTCTAGTCTAGAACTTTTGAAAAAGTTCTAGTGTTCTAATCTTTTTTAGAACTTTTTAGAACTCGAACCCTATTTTTTTATTGTGCTGCCAGTAACGAAGATAGTAATAAAATACATGTAAAGGAAAAACTGTTCAAAATAAGGGGGAGAGAAATTATCTTGTGTGACATTGATAGGAATACAACAGGTTTATCTATAGTTTCTTCTGTTTGCAAAGTCAGCAACTTAATACGTAACAGGCCCACCCACCCACCCATATGTTAAATGTTTTCCTGCTGCAGCTGCATCATAGCTCCTTAGTGAAAGAAAGAGGCACATTAGCCATTTATGTACTCTAGCTATATATACTCATTGTCATGAATTAGAGAAAAAATAACTGATATTACCTAATTTCAGCTATTTGCTGCTTTCTGTTTTAAATGAGTGAATCAAAAGTTGCTATGTTTAAAGAAAGCTTTTATAACAAAGTCAAGCTAAGTACTACAGCAGCAACATGTGGCACTGTTACAAAACATATTATGTCATAACATATTCAGTCAAGACATTGGAATAAAAAAATATTTGCAGAAACCACAAGAAGGCTGCTCCAATCCTAAGTTGTGCCTGTGTGAAAAGTTGAGCATCAAGAATAAGACATTAGCACTAACATTTCTAAAATATATGTATTTTCGACTGATAGATCATAGCATAGAACGCATGTAGGATAAAATAGTTTAAACAGCCAAAAAGTCCTTTTTGTCTGTTGAATCATTTTTGTCCTGTACATGGCGCCCTGTACTGTGATGCTATCAGTTAAAACGCATAATGCAGTATATTTTTGAAGTGTTGGTGCTGTGTCTTTTGTTCTTAATAAAAAATATGCTAGTCATTGTTGCTAGCAAAATGCATGCAATTTTCTAAGGTAATGCATACATATTCCAACATTTTTGTTGGCAAATTGGATAATACATACAAAAATTCTAAGATGATGCATTTTGCAGCTGATACTTCAATAAAATTTGTATTTCAGTCACATAAATAAAAACAGTGGTTTCCTCACCACATACTAAGGAACATTTATGTAGCTGCAGCAGTTGGCATGTGATGTTTAAGGGACAGCGTCTGTCAACCCCATTATGTATCAAATTATCACTACTTATAAAGCAAAAACACTATGATAGTCACATTCTGTGAAAACTGCTGATGCAGATTTTCTTTTATTTCTGATTCCTTTATTCTTTTTTAAGGGACAGGACAGTTGTAGTTAGGTGGCAGCAGTTTGCAATGTATTTAATAAGAATATATATTATGTGTACAGTAGGTTCGGGTCTGTCATCATTTTTCTCTCACCATCCCCAGCTGATCACGAATCTGTAAATGAAAGAACTAAAACAACACCCACCTTTCACCCCATCACCCATTCCACTTTTCTTCCACCACCCTCATCTGTGCAGTAGCACCCATGCCACCTTTACACCCATGTTAAAACCAACCCACAACCCTCACCCATGTACTAGCATCCATTTTCTTTATGGCTAACATTTCTGTAATTGAAAAATAATAAACAGCTACCAATTAGAACTCATTGTTTTGTCCTCTTTAAATTGAAAAATAGACCGTCTCCTGTCCCAGCCCATGCTGATGCACCACAAAGTCACAGAAGGTAAATCCAAAAATATATGTTTGCACTTTAACTATAAATAATATGATACAGAAAGGATTGACGTGACAGTGTCCTTTTATGCCAAATTTGGGCCTGTTCCCACTGATGTTAAAATTGCCCGTATATAAAACTTGTTGACTTTAGTTTAGACCCTAGCTACAAAGCAGTTTGCCATGAAATGGTGAAAGTTTTGGGGTATATAGTCCAAGGTAGTAGATCGAGAAAGGAGAGAGCGACAACCAAAGTCATCACAGTCTGTAAAAGTTTCCTTTTTGGTGCAGAGAGACCCGTCCCACACAGTATTTTTACCAGCTACCACCATCTGAGTTGTCATCATCACCATCAACATCCACAACATCAATCACTTCAGGATCAGTTTGTATACTTTGTAGGGATATGAAAATCTTGACTTATTAACTTTAATAAAAGTTAACGTGTGTACATTTTCTGGCAGCAACCTATTTCTGGTGTCTGTCAAATATTGCCAGCTGTACTAAACATGCTTCTGAAGAGACACTTGTTGCAGACAACCAAGATATTTACAGGCTTCATCATACAGCTCTGTCCAAATTGACTTTTTGATCTCCAGTATTCAAAAGGGCATGCATCAATAGGAATAGGCAGTTCTTGCAGGTAACTGTCTACCATGTTGGACAGAGACTGCTCAGAAGAGGAATCAGCAGAAGCAGCTGGTATGGCAGCAATTTGGGAAAGGTTTTGCCACAGATTTAGCTTGCTACTATGGGTTGAAGAAGTGGCAGTTGTGGAACAACTACTGTTAATGTTTGGTGACTTTTCCAGTTCTGTATCCCTTTGTGAAGATGAACCTGCATGTTGTGGTGATGACAACCTGATGGTACTGTGCGTGTTGTGTTTGACTCCTGTGAGTGCTGCAGCTCATCTAGCAACATACATTTGTACTGCTCTATATCATCTGTTTTGGAAGATGTATAGCCTTGAACCTGGGATCTAAGAGAGTTGCAAGGATGTAGTGTCTTGATTTTGTCATTGCAACTAATTTGTCATTGGTTTTGAAGCTCGCTCATTCTCTTCTACGAGATTCCCATGATATAGGCCTATGTTGTCTGCGCTCAGATCTGTCTTTTTCTATTTGTAGATTTAGAACACTAAGATGATGTGAAATGAGCATTATGAGTGGGATAACCTGACTCACAGATGCACCTTCAGAAGACATGTCCCTTGTAGCTGTCTCAAAGGAGCTAGGATACAGCACACTGTCTCCATTAATTTCCACTGCAGCACAGACAGCATAATGCCATCTCCAATAATGTAACTGGAGCAGTACTCATGTACAGCTTGCTTTTTGCTCCAAGAGGCGCTGCAGCATATAAAGCGTTGAGTTCCAACGGTGGAAACATTTTGAATCAGCTTTTGCTGGGGCAGCTTGTGTTTTTTTGCAGTTCGGTCAATGTCCGTATTGCCTTGGTTGAATGTGAAAAGTGAGTCACAATTTTTTGCAAACAGCAATCATACCATCCACTTGTGTTTCATGGTTGAAATCCCTTGACAATTAAGTGTAAGCAATGTGCAAAGCAAGAAGCCATGCAGAAACTTCCATCCTGTATTGCTTTTAAGATGTTGGCTCCATTATCACTTACTATGAAGCCACATTTTAGACCGTGAGAATAAACCCATTCGTCAAGGAGGTCATTTAGTTCCTGCAAGATGTTTGCAGCAGTATGACTTTGCCCAAACTTCTTTATATGCAGCAGCGCCATCTTTTGGGGTGTCTTTGTTTTGAAGAAGCACAAGAAACGTGACCCAATGAGCGTGTAAGGACATGTAATCTATGTTTTGAGTGCTGGTCCACATATCTGTTGTGACATGAATAACCCCACCCTCTGCAGTTTTAAGTGCAAGCATCACTGTCGCTTTTAAAGCCTGATAAATGTTTGGTATTTCAACATAGGAAAAGTACCTCGATGAGGAACATTGTAACGAGGCTCTGCTAATGTCATGAGCTCCTAAAATCCTCATGATCTACCAAAGAGTATGGGAGAAGGGCTCCGGCTAACAGTTCACCAATTCGGTGATTAAGATGAAGGGTCTTTGGATGATTTCTAGTAAAGGTATTCTTCCTTTCAAATGCCTGAGACAGTGTTAGCTGTTTGCAACATGTCCCTGCTGGTTTATTATACACCGTGCTTCGATGGGCAGATGGACGCAGAGATGGTGGACTAGGACTTATACATTCAGTGCCATCACTGGATGTGCAACTGGTACTAATGGTGCTGACATTGGTGGTAACAGTGATCCTAGGGCTGGCAGTGGTTCTGCCCACATCAAGTTCAGACAATTCAGTATCCATTTCAGATTCCTGACCCTTCTCACGTGCAGTCTGGAAGATGGAGGACATGGGTTTTGATGATCAAGCAAACCGAATGCTTTTTCAGATGGCGTTTAAGAGCTGCTAGTGCCAAGGCATGACACAACTTTACCACGGCTTACACTCTGTTTACACAGGGAACAAATTGCTCTGCATGGATCAGTTTTACTGACTGAGAAATAATTCCACACCTCAGATGTGACAGATTTTGTTCGAGTGCTAGGAAGATAGCTAAAGACTGTTTGTGTCTTTTCACCTGTCCTAACAGAACCTGGGACATGCTCCTTGGTGCTAGAAGAGTGGACAGAAGACTCTGATGGATTTTCATTGCTGGCCAACACAGAAGTGGTGGATTCAATGGATATGTCCTTTTCATTGCCAACAGTGCTGGATGTATTTGCAAGTGCACTACCTGATTCGTTGTCAGCAGACTTGCTCATTTCACTTTGTTGAGGAAGTAATGATTTGTCGCGAGACACAACAGTGTGGGACTGAGACAAAGAGCTACTGTCTGAGTCAGAGAGGGACTCACTGTCACTTGCATTATTGCTGCTAGTCACAGGGATCTTAACGGCATGAATGGCATAGCTTATGGTGCCTCTCCGTGTGACCCCAGCAGCTGTACAGGTTTTCTTAAAAGGTCTCCCTTTACCACACTTCACTGTTGCTCTTTTGCTGTTTGTTGAATTTTTATCACATGAAACATTCTGGTTATTTCTGTTAGCACCAGGATTACCACTACCACCAACACCTGCTCCAACACCAGCACTAAATGCTTCATCTATGTTGGTGTCAGCCATAACAGACAGTAAGTACCAGTACTACCAGTCCAGTATACTGCAGTGAAAACACCAACACCCAAACAATTCCTGTGTAACAAAGCAATGTGATCTGTAATCGCTGGCTACAACTCCAAAATTTTATTTTGGTTTGTGACACTGTGATACGTGGACTGAAAGTAATTGAAGAATATGACAGTTTGCAACTAAAGGATCCCAGGTTCAAGGCTTACAGAATGATTGGGCTGCTGGGCATAGGCATACACATAGCAATCAAAGGTGCACAGCAGCAGGGTGATGGGCTGACCACAGGAGACGGAGTCACATACACAAC